>CM070058.1:29583320-30183320 GCA_036320875.1 Cotoneaster glaucophyllus
AGGATTTTAAAGTCTTTTAAAATCCTCTCAAATCCGAGTTTGACGACAACCCCCTAAGAATCTACTACAAAATTTAGTGTGAGTCACCGGGTGTATGTCAGAACAATTTCATTCATTGTGGAAAATACTTGTTCTTCAATTGAGTGCACTGTTCTAAAAATCTCTGCCTACGCGCTAGGCGGCTGGCTACCGCCCCGATTAATGCCTAGGCGCCCTTTCATAATTTTCAAGGCACCTGGTCCGTGCAGACCCACTTAGGCCCTAGGCACCTGCCTAAGTTGTAACTCGCTTAGGCAGAAAATAGATAACTTTGTGAATTTTATTTTTCTCAATAGTTGTAAGAAGTTGTTGAATACTTAAATGAACATACATTATATGCTTGTTTCCTATTTTTTCATTATGTTCCAATACTCATAATATATATGTCATTCTATTTTGTAGTTTATGATGAAATTATAAATAAATATATATATATATATATATATATATATATTAAGTATAAATAGACACTTATTTACACGAAATATAATGCATTTACTTAAATCTGCCTAGTCCGCCTAGACACCCGCTTAGGCCCCACCTAGGCGCTAGGCCCCAGCCCGCCACCCGACTAGCGCCTAGCGTCTTTTAGAACCTTGATTAAGTTTGGTTTGAGCTCACACCCCAAATTCTTGAAATTTTTACAAAACATATCAAATGAATGTGAGCTCAAAATGAACTAAGTATGAAACTTAAGGTTTTAAATATCGTTTTTTTATATTAAATGTGAATTTGAACCACATTATTGCTACGGTTTAGTGGTATTCCTCTTCACTTGTGAGTGAGAGGTCTTAGCTTCGATTCTCACCAAAGAAGAATTTGAACCACATTATTGCTAGCCCATTGCGAAGCTAAGCCCAACCCTTGGAGTAAAACTTAAATTTTAGGTTTCAAACCTATTCCAACTTGCTCCAAACCCTTGTGTCAAATATAAGTTTTAACCCAAAACTCATTTATTAGGGCAAATTTAGCCTAGAATTTCTCCCGGGTTTATATATATATATATATATTTTTTTTTTTGTTTTATATTTATAAATTCATTGAATTCAATGGCTAAAATCTAATATGAACAAATTTAGTTGTAAAGAAAAAGATCTAATGGTCTAAATTTAAATCCAACTATTAAAATAATTAAAAAAAATATTTCATGTCTTTCATATTCTTTCATATTGTTCCACGAGTTTCATGACGTCAGTTTAGTGATTTTTTTTCAATATTTATAGGAATCTAATTATTTTTAGATTCAAATGTTCATAAAATTAAATTAGCATAGTCAACATAATTTTTTTTTTAAAGTTATTTTAAAAATCCAAATTTCATTCTTTTAAGGATTTAAGGCTAAAAATTTAACCCAAAAGGGTTGGAGCAGAAAACATGTTTCTCGGTTAAAAATTTTAGGTTTTAACCCTAAGGGTTGGAGATGGTATTAATATAAATAATATCGTTTGTTTACAAAAAAATCAATTTTTTACAGAAATATCTAGTAATTAATTTAGGATATGATATATTTTGTAGAAAAATAAGGCAGTACGTATATAAAATTACCATAATAATAAGAAGATGTTAGCAGTCTATTAGGGGAGGAAACAAAGACATTAGCATAATATAATTCGGTGGAGACTAAGTACTTTATCATTCATATGACAAATAATTACAATAAATGAAAGAACTAAGATTATATTAATGTTTTAATAACAGAAAAAAGATTATATTGATTTATTTGTACTTTCTTGAGGGAATAATCTAAAATTTGGTAGGACTAAAAAAAAGAAGCTGTAATATACTTAAGATTGTTGCAGTCATATTGGAATAGGAATGTGATTGTGTAAATCCTAGTAAATATGGGAATGTATCTTATATTCCTATTAGGAGTAGATTACCTATTAAATGTTGTAATCCTAAAGGGTAAGTAATTAACCCTTTCTACTACTATAAATAAAGGCACAATGGGGTGCGATAACACACACCCACAATTACACATCTCTCTCTTCTCTCTCAATCTTGCCGCACCTCTCTCTCTCTTTTGGCCTCCATAATTGTTTCAGTAAATTATGCCTACAACACGTTATCAGCACGCTCTTGACGCTGCGCTAAAGAGAGTTTATTCTTCAATCAGGGGAGTATTACGTTTTAATCATTCTTTTCATGATTAATTTATTGTTTTATTAAATTGATCTACATGCTATTGATTCAATTTAATTTTTCTATGTTGAACGTGATACAACGCATTGGAGATGCTATTCCGGCTTTCTGCGAAGGAACTTCTACAAATTCAAAGGCTCTTGTTGTTTTATGCTACTCAGGTACGCTTAAAATAAAGTAAGATATTTGAAACGACCCATGAAGCATGAAAACATTCCCCATGATGCATGAACCCCCTATGTTTACATTTTCCTTCCGATATATATATTCACAAATTCATATATATATTTGTTTCATGCATCGCACAATTAAATTGTTATGTGGAATTTGTGAGTCAAAGTATAAAAATAAATTAGAAGCAAGTTAGGGTTTTCCTAAAACCCTAAGGGAATTGAAAAAAAAAAAGGGAAACAAAGGGGATCGGGATTGGGTGCACAGCACCATCCCTGCGCCAACAAGAAAACAGGCCTCGGCCTGATGTGGTTTTCTTGGCTGGGCCTGCAGCCCACGACCCTCAGAGGCCCGCATCACAAAAACGCCAGCCTTCGGCTGGGCACAAGCATGCACACACGCACGCACAAGCCAGCTTTCCGCTGGGCTTCTCGCGCGGCCCGCAGCTCCCATAACGCCAGCCCTCTGTTTTGGGCCTTTTTCCGTGCAAACCCTTGGTCCATATGGACCCAACCCAGCTTCGGCTGGCAGCCAATTTTCCCCCGTGGCCTGCAGCCATGTTTCCAGGCCTTCCTAGGCCACACCGTGACCTTTTATGGCACCCCGTGCTCTATCCCACTCACGGCACAAAGCCCATATTATTTTGGGGCTTTGATTTCGATCCAATAATATTATACTAATATTATTTTGCTTCTACAATCGACCCTCTATGGCCCGATTTATTGAATTAATTAAAAGTGACCTGCAGTCCATTAATCTGATAATGAATCCAAAATTCTTGACCTGAAGATCACTTTTGGACATTAACGATTCAATAATTTCTCTTTATACTTTGAACCGTCACATACTTTCGTAGTAACGAAGCTCTCACACTTGAGTTCCCGAAGACAACTCAAATCCACTACACTAAGTTAGTATATTGCATTCTGTGTTTCTTGCAGGAACCTCTCTTTTATGAACTAAATGTTCATAAACTAAATCGAACCTGTAGTTTCGAATTTAGTGCCTTTGAAACCCGAAGTTTTCATAAAACAATACACCCATGAAAACCCGACGATTTTCATGAAAACCATGTCTTAAGACATCGAATGTTGATGCCTATGGATGTTTCATTCCCATAGCACCAATCACAATCTTGTTCCCTCCAATTCAGTGGATTGTTGAACCGTCACAAGTTCGATTTTCCTGATTTGGATGTTTCCCATAGAAACCACTTAATGTGGGGCACAAGACGTGAATCTCCCATTAACTATTAAGAAGCTGAGAAACCATTGAAGCCACTAATGGCATGGAAGAGCTGAATAAGCCTCCGCTATGATCTTCATTCGAAGACTTATGCCCGAAGCATTACAAATGGAAAGACCTCCCGATCGAGGATTCCATGGCTCTTTGGCTCGCTCCTACGGACTGTCTAATCATGAAAGACATTGCCTGAAGCACACCATGATTACGTCCATGAATGAGTACAATTCTGAAGTTTATAAATTCGATTGAATTTTGACTGGAGAATACTTTTCTCGTCCTTCCATGTTTCTAACTCGCTCTTGAAATAGCAGTGTAGAAAGCGGAAGTTTACCAAATTCTCGGATCTGATTACTACCACAAACATGAGAGAAAGGTATGGACCCAGTTCAGTTGGAGTCTACCGAATGGCTCGACCCTGTTCGGTCAAAGCCTACTGAACCCAAGTTTGGGTCTGTCCATCTCATAATCCAATTTTGAGTTTGTTTTTACAAACATATGGTAGAATCAGGGCCTGCCAAGGTGTGGCATCATGCCCAAAGCATGATCCTTGGTACCTAAGACCTAAAACTTCAAGAATAAGGGATAGTATTCCCAACCTTAACCCTGCAGAATCTACTTCCGTCTCGATGGAATAGATCGTTGGTTATGCACCTGTTCGTGCCTATACCAATGTCGTTGAGGAGTACCATTCTAGTAGTCAATATGTGAGACTAATTTTGCTCCACCAAACATTGTTGGAAGTACAAAATTTTGACATGGATGGCCTTTTGGCCGAATCCACCTAGTAGCTTTGCTTACTTTGTGAACATTTTTCCATGTTCTTGGATTCAAGTTTGGTGTATGTTTTACTTATGGATAATCTTATTGATATTGTCCTCGAATATGAGTTAATTGAATCATGTTTCTTAGTACATGTGACCGATTCAATTAAACACGTGATTAGGTTGGAATGTGGGAAAGTTAGTTGTCTGGATGAATGCGTACTACGCACACTAACTTTACACCTAAATCACATCTCTAACAACGACTTCAGGTCTATCCAACCTGATTAAGAGCAATGGCACGCTCCTCGTTGTATGAATGGTACTGAATCACCATTTAAGGGACCTTAAATTCTCCCTGACGTTGAGTTTTTAAGGATATTCGAGTTGACAATGATCATAAATGAAACCACTGAAGAAAATAGAGTGAAATATCTTTGCACCACCACCAAAAATGAGCCTGAAGCTTTGATTTGGGGCCAATGGGTTGTCCCCCAACTGGGGCACACGCCATATGTGGCCGGCCTAGGGCTAGGTGATTGAGCAGTTTACTTGCTTTGGCACGACCTTTTGGGACACTTAGGTCGACCAACGATGCTACGATGCATCTCCTTACCCGAAGTAAGGATATTGTGCCTACAAGCACACTTTGCCAAGCATGCTCATTAGGGAAATTCGATTTTATAAATCATCCCTTGCAAAGATACGAAACGACTCTCTTTTCACAGTGGATTCAAGGGAATATACGTGGACTAATCCAACCAAAATGCGGACCATATAAAGACTTATGGTTTTGGTTGATGAATCGACAAACTGGTCACATGTTTGTCCACACACATTACTGCTAAACCCTCTGGCCGATTAAGGGTTCACCACCCTACTTATCCCCTAAGGTCCGGGAGACTGGATAATGTCAGAGAGTTTACATCGACAGTTTTCGATAAAGTATTGCATGTCGTTTTGGGTTTATAATTGAACATCGAATTCCCATGTTCACCCCAAATAGCCTCGCCTAAGTGATCATAAAGCGCAATTTAAATGATCGCCCAAATTTTGGTAAACATACCAAGTTTTCGGTTTCTGCCTAGGGCTATGCAATCCTTGTACGCAGTGATGATTGGTCCGCCTTGAGGCCCATTGCCACCCAACGTATATGACGTTACAGTTGGTTACTGGGTACGAACCTGACGATTTTCGTATTTACGCATTTGGGTGCGCAATCCATGTGCCAAGTTGCGCCGCCGCAACGTACCACCATGGGTCCTCAAAGAAGGATGTGTATCTTTTGTCGATCATGATTCTCCTTCACACTAGCTCTTTTTGAGCCCTTGCACGCGATCTCTTTACCGCTCATTTGCGGGTTGTCACTTTAATGAGACAGTCTTCCCGCCGTTAGGGGGAGATAAGAACGTCAACGTTCCTGTAGAACGACGCGAATTTGCGTGGACGTTGCCCACTATGTCTCATCTCGATCCCCATACCGCACAAGTATGATAAGCAAGTGCGATGAATTCTAGATTTCAGAATGTTGCTCCAGACGCATTACTCTGATCTAGCTAAAGTGACGAGATCATATACCAGCTGCAAACATGCCTGCAAGGATAGACGTACTTAACGGACGTCGAGTCAACATCCCTGGAGGGTGTGCCGCCCCTGTTGGACGGTTTGGACGCCCCTGTTGGACGGTCCGGTACACCGACGGATAGCCAATCAATCTGTCTTGGCCTGGAGCACGACAGATCATTCAGTTCGTAGGATTCACTTCCCTGGAAGAGGAAGACAAGGCACAACATTGAATCTGAACTCGATCGCTGTCTCAAATCATTTCCATCTCATGAGATTAATTCGGATTACTCCCAAGACATGAAGTTCTTGGTCCAGTATACTAGTTTGGGTGAGCTAAATGGAATTGAAATGAGATTATCATCGATGATGTTTTCACTTATATGGTAGCTACCGACATAAATGAAAAGCGACGATATCGAACCGTGTTCCGTTGATTAAGTGACAACGTAGAACTGATTGGACAACTGAAACTACAATCTAGGTCAAATTCCTTACCAAAGTGTGTATTGGACCCGTAGTTCCTACACTGCCCAAGGTAACCTTATTGTGTTACGAGTGGGAAAGGAAGCGTTATGAGATGAATGAAATAGTGCGATATGATGCACGCCTTACGGCGCAAGGTTTCTCTCAAACGTCCTGTGATTGATAGCAGCATTACGAAATGTGGTTAGTATTTCTCCATGGGGATATAGATACGGAGATTGACATGTAAGTTCTTGAAGAATTACATGGACTGACTCAAATAGTTCCAGAACCACGGAACACCCTCTTAACTCGTTTTGAGGCGTTCACTTATGGATTGAAAAATCCGACGGATGTGGTATACCCGTCTACGTGATAATTTGATCAGTCAGGGATATGAATGAATGCCCTTGCGTGTTAAACTATGAAGTCTTATTCCAAATTGCTAGAGTTACAGTTTATGTCGTTAACACGAATCTCACTAAGACTCTGGAAGAGCATGAGAAAACTGCCTCGCACCTGAAGATGGAATTTGAGATGAAGGATCTTAGGAAAACTAGTTTATGCCTTGACCTGAAGTTCAAGCATTGGTCTGACGGTATTTTGGTCTACCAGTCGAACTACACCCCGAATGTGTTACCTTTGAGTATACCTTTGATCGTCCATACGTTATATGCAAATGAGACTCTTGAAGAGGCTATGGGATCCGAAATTCCATATCTAAGTTCAACTTTGCGCTTCGTTGTACTTAGCTCATTGCATTTAGACAGGACATCTCCTTCGCTGTTGATCTTGGTAAAGATGCAGCACCGCGCCTACACGCAACCACTGAATTGGTATTAAAGACGTTCCCTGAAGGTACTACAAATTTGGGCAAATCAAATCCCAACGCATCTCGAGCGGATCCAACCCCCCTGATCCTCGAAATGATGCTTGCCTTGTTTGTTATGCTGACGCAAGTTACTTATCAAACCTGCACAAGGCAAAATCCCCGAATGGTTATGTCTTTACCATTAGGGATATCGCAATATCTTGGAGGTCCACGATATGACCTTAGTTGCGAAATCTTTGAATCATTCCAAGACTCACCTCACTTCACTACGCCACACGTGAGACATGGTTAGGAGTTCTTGTTGAGCATATTCGAAGTACTTGCTGTGTTTTCATCCATCGTTGAGTCCCAACGACGATCCATGAAGACTATGCCATATGTATCAACCCGACCAAGCCATGATACATCAACGAAGCCAACACCAAGACATATTGCGTCTACATCTACATCAGCAAAGCATCAGGAGATTTGAAGTCATGCAAGCCGATCCCAGACAACCTTGCCGACCTCTACACGACGTCACTGCCGAAGTCAACCTTCCAGAAGTTTGTCCAAGGAATCGGTATGCGCAAATTATCTGAATTGAATCGCTTGTAGTTCTCTTATTTAGAAGTTATGTCTAACTCAGGGGGAGTATCCAGAAGCATACTCACATGATCTTAATGTACTCTTTTTCCTACGATTAGGAGCATTTTTCCCACTGGGTTTTTGCTACCTAACGAGGTTTTAATGAGGCACCCATCCTGGGATGATCATACTCCGTTGAGTTCACTACACTCGTCCAGTTTGACGTTTGTTTAAGACATTATGCATATTTTCTTACTTTTCCCTTAGTCTATGGGTTTTCCCCATTCCTTGGGTTTTACCATAGCAAGGTTTTTGTGAGTTTTTACACATGCATACTTCAAAGTAAATTTGAGACTCGCGATCACCCGTTGTGCCGATGACTTCATCAATTGTACCTGCTTCATCACTGAAGACCTGATGCGCCATTTACTTGAGTATTTACACACTCAAGGGGGAGTGTTGCAGTCATATTGGAATAGGAATGTGATTGTGTAAATCCTAGTAAATATGGGAATGTATCTTATATTCCTATTAGGAGTAGATTACCTATTAAATGTTGTAATCCTAAAGGGTAAGTAATTAACCCTTTCTACTACTATAAATAAAGGCACAATGGGGTGAGATAACACACACCCACAATTACACATCTCTCTCTTCTCTCTCAATCTTGCCGCACCTCTCTCTCTCTTTTGGCCTCCATAATTGTTTCAGTAAATTATGCCTACAACAAAGATATATATATATATAGAATAGGCCTCTTTTTGATAAAACGCACGTTTTAACTTTTAAAAAGTACAACCAATTTTAACGCACGTTTTGAATTTAGATTTAACAAAAATAAAAAATTGAGAGCGTCTTCTTCGCACCTCTGAACCAGAAACTTATAACGCCGCTGCAAACCCACGCTGCTGCAAACCCACGCTGCTACAACTGCATCAGAGTTCGACGGTTTGATCAAGGTCGGCCTGGGTAATTTAAATAAAAAAGGTGTAAGATCCCACATCGTCCAGGGGTGTGAATCCTCTAAGCCTTATTATATGTATATTCTCATCTCTACCTAGCACGAGGTCTTTTAAGAGCTAACTGGCTTCGAGTTCCATAGGAACTCCGAAGTTAAGCGAGAATGGGCCAGAGCATTCCTAGGATGGTTGACCCACTGGGAAGTTCTCGTGTGAGTTCTCAGAAACAAAACCGTGAGGGCGTGGTCGGGGCTCAAAACGGACAATATCGTGCTACAACGGAGTCGAACCCGGAATGTGGTGCCGGGATGTGACAATTTGGTATCAGAGCCAATCCCTGACCAGAAGTGTGCCGACGAGGATGTCGGGCCCCTAAGGGGGGTGGATTGTAAGATCCCACATCGCCCAAGGGTGTGGATCTTGTAAGCCTTATATGTATATTCTTATCTCTACCTAGCACGAGGCTTTTTGGGAGCTTACTGACTTCGAATTCCGTAAGAACTCCGAAGTTAAGCGAGAATGAGTCAGAGCATTCCCAGGATGGGTGACTCATTGGGAAGTTCTGCTCACGTGTGTTTCCAGAAACAAAACCGTGAGGGTGTGGTCGGGGCCCAAAGCGGACAATATCGTGCTACAACGGAGTCGAGCCTGGGATGTGGCGGGGGCCCGGGCCGGGATGTGACAAAAGGGGCCGCCGTAACGCAGGCTGCACAGCAGTAGGGATTCCCTCACGGATTTGCAGGTTTTCCAACGAGGGGTGGATCCATCGTTCCTGTGCTTGATTTCCGGTGAGAAAATGAGTGGTCGCACGTCCTTACAGCTTCGCCCATGCCACGTGTCATGTAATACTTGGATATTAAAAGGCATATGAAACCATTGCTGTGAGTGTTTAGTAGTTTGTCCTCTTTCCACTTCAGGGCATTTTAAAGCTAAAAGCATTATAATTAGCTTTGGAAAATTTTTATTTCAACCTATATAAGCTTTTTCTACACCGAATTTAAACTTCAAATGTGAATTATTTTTTTATCTTATTGCGTAGTTAACAATATGAAATTAACAACAAAATTAAAATTTAGCAATACACCCACACCTACTACTACAAAAAACACTTTGTGTGATAAAATTTTGGTCATGCATGGTTCGTCTCGCAAAGCTCGTGACGATAAAGTTTGCGCGACAAAAATTAATATTTGTCGCACAAAGCAACTTTGCGCGACGAAGTAGTTTGTCGCGCAAAGATACTTTGCGCGACGAAGATAGCGTCGCGCAAAGTTTTTGCGCGACGAAATATTTTAAATTTTAAATTTTTGTTTTTAAATTTATATGATTAAAATAAATTAATTTAATATTTTGCACGACGAAATATTTTGTCGCGCAAGGTTTTTAACCTTTTGTTTTATTATTTGTCACATCCCTGCCCGGGCTACCACCACATCCCGGGCTCAACTCCGTCGTAGCACGATATTGTCCGCTTTGAACCTCAGCCATGCCCTCATAGTTTTGTTTCTGGGAACTCACGCGAGCAGAACTTCCCAGTGGGTCACTCATCCTGGGAATGCTCTGGCCTATTCTCGCTTAACTTCGGAGTTTCTACGAAACCCGAAGCCAGTGAGCTCCTAAAATGCCTCGTGCTAGGTAGAGATGAGAATATACATATAAGGCTTACATGATGCATACCCCTGGGCGATGTGGGATCTTACAATCAACCCCCCTTAGGGGCCCGACGTCCTCGTCGGCACACTTCTGGCCAGGGCTTGGCTCTGATACCAAATTGTCACATCCCGGCCCAGGCTACCACCACATCCCGGGCTCGACTCCGCCGTAGCACGATATTGTCCGCTTTGGGCCCCGACCACGCCCTCACTGTTTTGTTTCTAGGAACTCACGCGAGCAGAACTTCCCAGTGGATCACCCATCCTAGGAATGCTCTGGCCCATTCTCGCTTAACTTCAGAGTTCCTACGGAACCCGAAGCCATTGAGCTCCCAAAAGGCCTCATGCTAGGTAGAGATGGGAATATACATATAAGGCTTACAGGATCCATACCCCTGGGCGATGTGGGATCTTACATTATGTCTCTTATATTAATTGTTTACACAACGAAATATTTGGCAGCGCAAGATTTTTCGAATTTTTACTTTTTAAATTTAATTTAATTGTAAGATTTTATTTTTTTTAATTACTTTAATTTAAATTGACATATTCAAAATAAAATTACATATGAAAAATAGTGATCAAATTATCCATATATATAATATATTCAAAATGTACACATAAATTAACAAAGTACAATAATAAAATCATAATACAAGTCTATTGTGATGGTAGTGGCGGGGGATATGTTTCGATAGCTTCCTAATCCTCAACTTTAGCCGTCAAAATCTTGACGATTCCCAGCAAAAAAATATATATGGTCAAATAACAAAAAAACAACAAAAAATTGGCATTATCTCTCATAAAATTGGTGTACCCCAAATCCGACCCCAAACTCCACTCCTCATCCTATACTCAACCCAAAACCCCGCACCAAACTCAAAACTAACTCCAAAAACACATATTAATGAAAAAAATTAAAATTTGGGGAGAATATACCTTTTGGCAAGATTGAGAGTGAGTGAGAATTAGAGGAGATAGTGAGAGATAGATGAGAGAGTGAGTGAGAGATAGTGAAGAGAGAGAAGAGAGATTAATTGAGAGGAGTAAGTGTAAGAAAGAGGGTCGAATTTGCGGAGAGGGAAAGAGAGAGGAGAGGTAAGAGTAGAGAAGACATTGAGAAAATTGTGGAGGTGTTATTTTGGTTTTAAAAACCGTATCACTTTGTGCAACGAAGGATACGAGTTTGTGCGACGAAATATTGGTCGTGCATAGTCTTAAAAAAATTTAAAAAATAAATTCCCGTGTCCCTTTTTTTTGCCCGCCTAAATTTTTAGTGTTTGGCGCGATCAAGTGATGGTCGCGCAAAGTTTTGCGCAACGAAGTATTGGTCGCACAAAGTTTTGAGCGACGAAAGGATTTGGGGAGAGGGAAAGAGAGAGGAGAGGTAAGAGTAGAGAAGACATTGAGAAAATTGTGGAGGGGTTATTTTGGTTTTAAAAACCGTATCACTTTGTGCGACGAAGGATACGAGTTTGTGCGATGAAATATTGGTTGCGCATAGTCTTAAAAAAAAATTAAAAAAATAAATTCCCGTGTCCCTTTTTTTTGCCAGCCTAAATTTTTAGTGTTTGGCGCGATCAAGTGATGGTCGCACAAAGTTTTGCGCGACGAAGTATTGGTCGCGCAAAGTTTTGAGCGACGAAAAATTGGTAGCACAAAGTTTTGCACGACCACTAAAAAAAAAAAATTAATTTCCCGTGGGCCATTTTTGGTGCCCGCCCAAATTTTAGAGTTTTGCGCGATGAAGTGTTGGTTGCGCAAAGTTTTGAGCGACCATTTGAAAAAAAAAATTCCGCGTCCCATTTTTGGTGGCCGCCAAAATTTTTAGAGTTTGGTCGCGCAAAGTTTTGTGTGACGAAAAATTGGTCGTGCAAAGTCTAAAAAAAATTCCTGCGTCCCATTTTTGGTTCCTGTCCAAATTTAAGGATTTTGCGCGACGAATTATTGGTTCGTCGCACAAAATTTATAAATAATAAAATTTACTGAAAATGTGACTTTACTCTTTTCAAATTCAGTTATATATATATATATATATATAATCCATTCAACGATCCAACCGTCAAACTTGTTTGTATATACTTCAAGATCGTATACGCCAAAAATCGCATAAAACAAATATTCAGAGATCAAGTAACGGGATAAAACTTTTCAACAATTATAAATGAAAAATCACGATTTAACGGTTATTTTAACTCTGATTTTGATGATTTTTTACAGCTACACTCCTTGATCCTATATGAATACAATGACTAAATTAGATCTTCAATTTAAAATATTTACACTAGTGGATACCACAAAATCTTATGTTATACTTAATGAAAGTATAAATAAAGTGAATCTATTGTTTTAACGGGATACGCATTCTACGAAACTGGTTTCAACGATCCAACCGTCAAACTTGTTGTATCTATTTTGAGATCGCATACGCCAAAAATCGCAAAAAACAAACATTCAGAGATCAAGTAACGGGACAAAACTTTTCGACAGTTATAAACGAAAAATCACGATTTAACGGTTATTTTAACTCCGATTTTGATGATTTTTTACAGCTACACTCCTTGACCCTATATGAATACAATGATTGAATTCGTTCTTCAATTTAAAATATTTACACTAGTGGATACCACAAAATCTTATGTTATACTTAATGAAAATATGAATAAACTCTTTAAGTGTTAGTGAATCTATTGTTTTGATGGGATATGCATTCTACAAAACTAGTTTCAACAATCCAACTGTCAAACTTGTTTGTATATACTTCGAGATCATATACACGAAAAATCACAAAAAATAATATTCAGAGATTAAGTAACGGGACAAAACTTTTCGACGATTATAAATGAAAAATCACGATTTAACGGTTATTTTAACTTCGATTTTGATGATTTTTAACAGCTACACTCCTTGACCCTATATGAATACAATGATTGAATTCGTTCTTCAATTTAAAATATTTACACTAGTGGATACCACAAAATCTTATGTTATACTTAATGAAAATATAAATAAACTCTTTAAGTGTTAGTGAATCTATTGTTTTGATGGGATATGCATTCTACGAAACTAGTTTCAACGATCCAACCGTCAAACTTCTTTGTATATACTTCGAGATCATATACACCAAAAATTACAAAAAACAAATATTCAGAGATCAAGTAACGGGACAAAAATTTTCGACGGTTACAAACAAAAAATCACGATTTAACGGTTATTTTAACTCTGATTTTGATGGTTTTTTTTTACAGCTACACTCCTTGACCCTATATGAATAAAATGACTAAATTCGATCTTCAATTTAAAATATTTACTCTAGTTATACTTAATGAAAATATAAATAAACTCTTTAAGTGTTGGTGAATCTATTGTTTAGACGATATATTTTTCGTTGCAGATGTGAATATAGTTAAGCACACAAATTATACCCTCTTTTTATCAATTGTAGTATATGTATAAGTAGGGATCGTTCTTGGCCGGGGATTAGGAGGGATTGCTAATCTAACACAAACTGACTCAAATAGACAAAAACAACTTAAAAACGTTCAAATAGACTTAAGGAACTCAAAACAGGTTCACAAGACTCAAAACAAACTCAAAACACTCAAAACTGCTTAAAAACACCAATTGGACAGATTCTAGACACTAGACACAACTTTGGACGAAAATTGAATTAAACTTGACTCAAAACACACAAGAACATAAACTAAAACAGATTTTAACTAATTAGACTCAAACAAGTGAAGGGGGATTGATTTTAAGGTGAATTTAGACTAAAACAAGCAGAAACACTAAACTAGGCAGATTTGCACGAATTAGGGTTTTTGGGATGGATGGTGACTTAGCTAGAGGTTTCCTTATCCACACATGAATTATATGCATATGAATCAACTTCCAGTTACGTTTTCATTGAATTAAGAATGACAATGCCCCAGATTAACCGTGTCAATCACTAATTAACCCTCAGATTCTCCTAATTTCATTGAATTGGACGGACAACGCATCTACAACCAAATTATTCTCATCAATTTCCCTACATGACATCATAATAGAGACACGATCAGAGATCATTAAGTGCATTGAGAATCATAAGCATTGACGAGGCATTCATAACTATGACATCATGTTACTCACACCAAGAATTGAACTTAACACGATTGATCCAGCAACCTTTACTACTTGTGAACATAAGTTTGTAACGATTATGTGAAACTCACTTATATCCTAGCATCAGATTTATGCATGCAAATTAAGTGTCGACCCTCAATCAACAAACACAAATAAGTTCTAATTCAAACAGTTAAGCCAATTGCATTCATAACTCAAGAATCTGTAACTGAAACTTATCAATTCATAACGCACATAAAATCATGGTTTCAAAGTAGCCTCTAGCTAAAAACGAGTTTAGCCTCTCATAATTACAGCAAGAACAAGAGAAATTAAATTAAACATCAAAAGCATAAGGTAGAATACACCTAGAACGCCCAGCAATCAGATTGGGTGCAAGCACGCTCCAAGGCTGTTTCTCCTCTCCTTCCTCCTTGCTATGGTGCGGCACAAGTGGCTAGGGGTGTGTATGGAGGTGTGAAGATGGTGTGGATGGGTGGTGGGTGCGACAAAGGGTGGTAGAAGGGTATGGAATGGCAGAAATTGAAGGGAATTGCGGCAGGATGTGAATGGGATGATTTGTGATGTGTGGTGGTGTTCTGATTTGTGCGGCTGCTGTATGTATATATAGGGGAGAGGTAGGCACGGCTGGGAGGAGAATTAGCATAGGTTTTGGAGTAGGAAACCCAAGGAAAAAGGGGATAAGGGTGCAGCACAGTCAGATTGGCCTTCTAGAATGAGGTCTGGGCGCCAGAAATATAGGGAATGTGCAGCACATGCTCTAATTCAGATTAGCACAGTTTTAGGCTTCTAGAATCCCTAATTTTAGGTGATAAGAATCAGATATGGACCCCCTTATTTGGCTAAAAATATGGAAAGATAAGATAAGGCAAGGATAAGATAAGATAAGGTGATAAGGTTAGAGATAATGTTCCTTTTTTCTTGCTTCTATCTTATCTTTCTGAACTTGATTTTAATTCTCCACCTTTCTTGGCTGATTTCAAGTCTTCTAATCTTCAATTTCGTCCATCCTCAAGCCTCCATGTTTGCACTATCCAATCTTGGCCCAAAAATGCTCTAGAATGCTCCAAATTGCTTCTTTTTGCCACTTTGACACTTAGAACCTGAATTTGGACGAAAATAACTTTAAACACTATAATTAACATAGTTTAGCTAATTAAATGCAAGAAAACAAGCTAACTAAGTCGCATAAATATGCTCCTATCAGTTGCGCAAAATTTCGTCGAGCAAGACTTTGCACAACGAAGCTTAGAATTTCGCCGCGCAAAGTGACTTTACGATGTGTTTTTCGTCGCGCAAGACTTTGCGTAACAAAGTTCAGAGTTTCGTCGCACAAGGTTTTTTTTTACTAGTGACCTAATAATCCAACATTACCATCACATCAAATCCAACCATTATGCAACTTATCCTACGACCACTCTAGCTAAAACCTTAAACGCTCTCATAGAGAAAAATGAACTCTCGTTTAACCAATGATGATGATTTTAAAGTTTTATATCCACCAAGGTATGAATCGATATATACAAATTTTTTCATTTCAAATCCAAAGCATAATTACTAACAGATTCGCTACATGATTTTTATTCGAACTTAGATTTTCAAATTTCAAAGACGTGGGCATCAATGTTAAGTGTGGTCATTGTAACCGCTATTAAACCAATTCTGCATGCATATCTCTACATTTGTTCGTTGAATTATACAAAAATTTTAAATGCATATTCAACTAATTGCACATTCCTACAGGCCAGGTAACATCTCAGCCCTTGATTTCTCTGAACTTACTCAATTGAGTAAACTGGATTTTATGAATAATCACTTCGATGGTCTCTTGCCAATAAACTTTTACTCATGCAAACCATCAAAGCACTTCGATTGACTGCAAATAATCTTGAGGGACAAATACATATTGAGATTTTTTGTTGAAATAGTTGCCTTCCTCTCGCTTTCTGAAAACAGATTGACCTATGTCAGCAGGGCATTGAAGATATTGATGGGTTCAAAAGTCTAGGGGTACTCCTTCAGGCAATTTTCTCAGTGAAGAAATGGCAGATGGTGGTATTATGGTTGCTTCTTCTGGGTTCTAAATCTATCTATTCTCAGCTTCTATAGATGCCAAAGTACATGGTTGTTGAATCTCAAGAAACACAAAGTTAACAGACTCACTGGCCCGGGTTGGTTGGGGACTTTTTCAAATTTTTTCCTTTTTATATTGAATAATAACTTAATTTCAGAAGAATTTCCCATGGAATTTTGCATGCTACAAGCGTTGTTATCACAAAATGCTGCAACTCAAACAGGCTATAAGTATGTCGACTTTCCCATTTACTACCAACAGGTTAATGCGTTTGTTTTCTAAATGGGTTAACAAATTTTTTATATTGAATTAGGATTATGAGGGTAGTTTAGGTGGTAAATTTTGAGTTTGAAGAGATATTGATTGTTTAATTAAAAATAATATGGGTGTAAAGATTAAGTTGGGTGAAGAAATAGGTTATATGGGTTCAAATAAAATTTCTCTTAGCCTTTTCGATTAGTCTGGTACGTGATGTTTTTGAACGCGATATGAGAATAACTTTTATGAAACGGGTTAATTGTTGCATGATGGCTTTGAAGAAAGTTGAGGCTCTGTCGTAAAATTAATTGGCAATATAGAGAATAATTCATCACTTGTCAACATGCAAAGTCCCTTCTTTTCTTGATGTAAAATTCATAATCTCAATATGCCCCCTCAACTTGGGAAGGAACAGACATAGTGATATCTACAGTTATCCTTTATCCAAAGAGATCCCCGTTTTTGGGTAAAAATAGGGACTAGTAGTAGGGTCCACTTCACGTCGAACTTCAACGATCTGAACCTTCTATTTTGTAAATCTTGATTCATAAATCATCCTTCTAAAATTTCAATTTAATCTGAAACCATTTGACTATTTAATTATAACGTTGAAATTTCATTATTTCTTGCAGAACAAAGTGTTCGTCAATTTCTTTGAACTCAATTAGATGTCTCAAATATGATTGATTTGGCTAATATTTTACAAAGATGATCTATGAGGATTCATTCCCTTAAAGTTCTCTGCGATATATATTCAATAATTAACATTATTGTTCGGACTAATTATTGTTGATCTGGTCTTGCTTGACGTGAAATATGCATAATGTTGGACGTGACAGATAGACCAGGCATTAGTGTCGTGTTTTTCGTGTTCGTGTCGTTTTCATCATATATCTGATATCTTAGTAGGTCGTGTCGTGTAACACTCTCTTAAACTAAACGAGTAATATGACCCGATGCTAAATCGACCCGTTAATATTATCAGGTAATATGACCCGACCCATTATCCATTAAAAAAATAGATTAAATCAATAAATAATGAAAATATAAAAATTGAAATTAGGTGAATAGAATAAAGCGTAAATGACAATCGACGATTAAATTTAAATCTAAGATTTATGGATTTTGAGGTCGGATTTTGGAGTTGACCCCTTTCACGAAAGTTGTAAAGTTTGTCATTAGGAGTCGTTGTATGTGTGTGTGTGTGTATATATATATATTTTACATTTTTAAACTCCTACAATAATTATTATTATTTTGCACTCAAATAAAAAATATTATTCAAGAGATTTGGAGGGTTTTAAAAAACTAAACGACCATGTAATCATCGTGTAAGTGTAGAGAACCCAACCACAAGAATTTATATATACTTTCACATTTTTCAAACTTGTACTTTAATAATTATGAATTTTATTTATTGTGAACTCCCTTAAAATACTATTCATGAGGGTTTGTATGATTTTAAAAATTCAGACGACAATGTACCCATCCTCAAAGCGTAAAGGATGCAATCACGAGCGTTTGCATATTTTTTTCACATTTTTTGCTCTTGTAAATTAATAATTTTATTTTTTAATGTGTTTGGTATTTTTAAATTACTTGATATTTTTATTTTTAATGTGCCTTATAATTTTTTTTATCTCATTCTTTGCCTATAGTATATTATAATAAATAAATAAATAAAAATAAAAAAAGTTTATACAAAATAATTATACAATAATACATATTTAATATACAATATATACATACATTATGAACTATTGTATTTTATAATAAGTTTTTTTTTTGTGACATCCCACCCCTAGATGTATTGTATTTTATTCTCAGTAGTAGTGAAATTATCAAAATACCTTTGAGATGCCATGCAGGCCTTCCACGTGGACCTCAATTTCCCTTTTACTTTTCCAGTCTTATTTTTCTATTTTTGAATAGTACTCATTTTTACGAGCACGTGGACGCAGACAAAACTCAATTTGGAGTTATAACGAAGAAGTTATGTTTGAAACAGTGTAAATTTACCTGAGATAAATTCAAAATTTAAAAACTGACCTTGTGCAGTGTGCATCACTGCTTGGTCCGGCCTAGGAAAAAAATGGAAAAGGATCCTCTCCTAAGCAAATGGTGAGGATCCTCATGACCACGTAATGCGGGCCGTTGGATTTTGATCCAACGGCTATAATTATTATAACTTTTAGAGGGACCTCCCTGTTTGTAGCCGTTGGATCAAAATCCAACGGCCCGCATTACGTGGTCATGAGGATCCCCACCATTTGCTTAGGAGGGGATCCTTTTCCGAAAAAAATAATCAGCCTTAAAAGAGGCTTAATGATGAGGGATGGCCATGCAAGTGCTTAAACAAATATTTTTATGATTTTTTTTTTTTGCGTTGAGCGATATTGTCATTAAGTTAGAAATTAGTTTGCCACTGATAGGATTCGAACACATGTCATCATGCAAGGGCGTTGTAATACCCTGAAAATTTAAATATATGAATATGTGAAGAAAATCGAAAATAAATCGATTTATAGTTATGGAAATAGAGAACGGGAAATTTTAAAGTTTTATTTCCATAAATTATTATAATTTACGTGTTTGGATTATTGAGATTTTATATTATTTTTCGAGAAATTATATTAATTTATTTGAGTTTAGTTTTAAATTAAACTAGTTAAGAAGTTTGAAGTTTGGAAATTTATTATTTAAAATCCAGAAAACCATTCAGGGTCACAATTTATATTTTTGAATAGAGTTCGGTCTCACGAATGCGTAGGCGCAAACCGTTCGTGAAACGGAGCTATAACGAAGGAGTTATTACCATTTAAAGTCAGGGACAAAATTGTAATTTGGTTATTAATCTGGAAAGTTCCAGATTTGTTGGAGCTCTGTCTGTTTGCCACGTGGTGGGTTTGGAGAGGTAGGAAGGGGCACTGCCCAATGGGGAAATAAAGAAAGGAGGGAAAGGGGAGGGAAGGGGAGGACACGGGATCACACAACCCGGATCCCTCATTGTCGACCCGACCGGGTTTCGCGGCACCCCAAAGCCGATTCCGGCGTTGTTACGGCAAAACGACCGTCTCCACCACCCAAAAACAACTCCACGACCCTTCCCCTTCCTATTACATCCCAAAATATAGGATTTTGGACTTTAAACTAGTAGAAACCGTGCGGTAGGGTGCGGCGCATCGACAAAAATCCGAAGTAAAATACCTTCAACTCCACCACCATTAGACTCCCCTTGAGGTCTGGAACAAAGCCCAAACAATAGTAGGGGCGGCAGAGCACCGGAGGTGACGTGTTGAGGACACCCATTTATAGGGTTTCCAGCGGATTTGAGGCAAATTGGAGCCTTTCCAGGCCAAATTGGACCTAGTCGTAGGTATAAAGTTTGCTTTACTTCTTGGACCTTTTATTTTTATGCGAATTTCATTATTCCCAATTATGTTTTTGGAGACCTAACTGCTGTGGTTCAAATATTAATATAATTGTGGTATATGTTACATGAACTAAATATATTCGGTTATACTTTGAATTCTTGGAAATGTGAACTACGAATGGCTTGATCCCTGGTTAGGGTACGTAGGCAGTCTAACGAGAGGTTAGATAATGCCATAAAATAAGTGAGATTAAATAATCAAGAATTAGTATTTAAAAGGAATTTTGGCATAAGAGAAAGAAATGGTTTTAAATTTGAAATTGAATTGTATATATATATTTTTTTGGTACATGAATAATGGTTGTAAATTTCACGTAAAATGGAGAAAATTATTCTTAGAAATGTTGACTAATAATATTGACTTAAATTGTTCATTTGGGCCTATCCACAAATTTAATCCCCGAAAATAAATATTTCGGGGCTAGGGTGTGACAAGCGTCATTCCTCTCCACCATTGTGGTAGAGGGTCACTTGCATTTTTATGGGTTTTGAAACCCACACTTTTGTGCCATCATCCATCAGACATCATTTTTTTTTTCTATTTTTTAAAATACATTTTCTTTCTCTCTTTCTCCCTCTATCTTACACACAGACATGCCATATCCCATCATTTTCCCCTCACATCTCTCTCCCTTACGGTCCCATTTCCCCCCATTTTTCCTCATTTCAGCTGATTCTCTCTCTCTCTCTCTACCCACTCAACCTTATCTCACCTTTCAAACTTTCTTCCATATCTCCCTCTTTACTCTCCCCCTTTCGGCGAACATCACCACCACCACTCCAAAGCTCCATCAACACCTTCCAAATTCTCCCAAAAATTATCTAGGACCATATGCAACTCCTTGGTGGTGGTGGTGCCACACTAGGATGAAACAAGGTTCCCGTTTTGGCGTTCGATGAAATTTGACGAATTGAAACTTCTCGGACCACAGTAAGCTCGGGATTTCTATGTGTTTAAAGGACAAATATCTAACCCACCATGTTTTCTGGTAAGTTGTAGGATTTTGCATGCCAAACCTGGCAAAACCTTGTTGATTTGGTCGAGTTTGAAGGTGTAGGATGACTTTAATCTCTAGGCCACATATTTGAGCTTGCATGCTCGAATCCCCTATGTTCAGAAGGTTCAAAGTCGGGTAGTAGCTTTTAGGACGTTTTTCAAGTAGCTCTAAAATGGGTATAATCTTATTCCTCTCGTTCTAAGCTTCGTTTTGATATATTATGGGTCAAATTTGGTTGTGTAACGGCTTCGAACGGGGCATTTGAATTTCTTCCCTAAATTACGACGAAAATCCTGTTCTTGTGCAAACTAGGAGAAATTAGAAGTATTATCAGTTTAGTGATTAGTGAAGTAATTTTTCCATTTAGGAGTAGACCACCAAGAGGAGTACCGCATGCAAAATAGTTGGACGGTTACAACCTACATGTATATGTGAGTGGGTCTTTTCGTTTTTTATGTATATATATATGTATATGTGATTTTTCTCGACAATTGCTTTTATTATTAAGATGTGACATGCCATGATTAGTTTTACAAATAGACTTTTCGTACACTTTATATTTTTAATATTATTTGTGAGCATAAAACTTGTGGCATGGTATCCTTGCGTTTTATCTGCTCATTATTACATGTTTGCACGTTGTCTCTTAGTTATTTGTACTATCATTGGCCAATGACCAGCTTCACGTGTAGTTCACATACACCGTTTACATTCGCTTTGGATCCAGAGTTAGATGCCAGCCTTATGTCTCGTATGTGAATCGACTAGCGCAACTCACGTGATGTAGTACCAGAATGTAAAACATACACCCAACTTGTTCCATTGTCTGAATATATCTACAATAGACTTGTGTGCCAACGTAAATTAATGAGCATTGATTTATTGTGATAACATTTTGAGATTTAATGTTGAGATATTTTGTTGGTGTACCCCTACATCTTTTCACTCATTTCTGCTGCAGGGTACCGTATTACATACTAGTATTATAATATTTTTTGGAAAACCATATACTTGTTTTACAGTGAGAAGTTACACTTTTCGAAAAGGTTTTACAAACTTTATTTTCAGTCCCACTCATCCTTATTTTTTTGCCCCTCCAGGATTTTAGTTGCAGAGTTTTCGTGACAACGATGATTGTTGGTAAAAGCTGTTATGTAGGAGACTCCTCCCTTCAGTATAAATGTCTTTACTCTTCTTTTACTGCAATTTATCTATGCTCTGACATCACTTGTGTGATATAGATTTAATCCCGCTCGCATGCGCACTCTAAATTAGTTACTTTTAGGTTTTAATTTATTCACATTTTTTCACATCACTATGTTTTATGGCTTTGTTACCTTCTGGGTGTCGGTCATCACATCACGATTCGGGTGTCTACATGGACATTCCGGGTCGGGGTGTGTCATTTTTAGTAGTTTAAAAAAATTAAAATCGTCAAAATAACTTTTTCTTTAACGTGTCAAAACAGGTTACCAACGTGTCACTCTCGTGTAAACCCGTTAAGACCCTATTATTAACGGGTTCTTATCATGTGACCCAATAATAATCCGATTAGTTGTCGTATTGATTGGAAACTCGTATTTTTGTATCATTTACGTGTCGTGTTAATGGATAGTGTAATAAATTGATTGGAGTTTGATGTTTCTAACGTTAGCCATTAATCCTGGAATTATCATCATAAAAATCATCATGGATCTGGAACATTAACAATATAATTATGTGTTCTTTAATTTTTGTTTCGAATAAGAAAATAAGATGCGTTTGTACACTTCCATAGGCTGAGACTTTATCATTTTTATTTCATTGAAGTCCTATATTCAAGAATACCAAGACATCTAGTTTTTCTTAGAATAAATTACGGTTTGACCTCCTGAAATATCACTTTAGTTGAAATTGACCATCTACATTGTTATTTTGATAAATTAGCCTACTGAACTATTTAAAATCAATCAATTAACCCTTTGCCGTTAGATTGCGGAATCAATTCCGTCAAATTCCAGGCCAAATTAGTCATTTCCTCATCAATTGTTACTTGTTAACTATAACCATCAATAAAATTTTGACACATTGACACAGAATAATTAAAAAACATATAGCATAATGAGCAAACATAAAAGAACCAAATTTTTACATAACAGACCATCTCACATTGTCGTTACACATTATTTTGTTTTCAAATGTCATAAGTTCATTGGTGGTTATAGTTGACAAGTAAGAATTGATGAATGAAAGACTAATTTTTGAATTTGACCAAATAGGGGATGAAATCTACCGACAAGAGGTCAATTGGCTGATTTCAAATAATTTAAGAGGCCAAATGGTAGTTTACCCTTTTTCCTACTCAAAATTTACCAGAGTATTTATGGTTTTATGAGACAAGCAAATTGTGTGTGGAGTGCTTCATACACATGATATCTACTACATGATAACTATTTAAATTACAATTATTCCCCATATAATTGTGGGAAAATTAGAATCCCCTGCACTTTTCTAATACTCTTTAGATTAAACATTGGTTCTATTTTGAAATTTGATTAGGATACCTAAACAATAGCAATGTCAACATTTTTATATTTATTCAGATTACGTGTAATTATTGTGTTGTTTTATATTTAAAATGTTAATTATTAAATTCCATTTATATCCTTTTAGGTTGATATATTTTTGTACGTGACCTTTTTTTTAGGAAGCCAGTTTCTTCTCCCACGTTAGAATTATGTGATCCTCATTTTTGAATTTTGAATGGACTTATCCATTTCAATTAGTGGTTGTTTTCACTATTTTATATTGATATCATGTAAGATAACTAGACGTATTTTCTATTTTCGGAGGCTTGAGGCTGGTACGTTCAAATAATATGTTTAAACGTACTGAATACGTACCAAGAAGATATATAAAGTAACGTACCAAATATGTTTTTTATTAAATAAATATAAATGTACCACAATAATATATAAATGTACCAAATACATACAAAAAAAAAAATATGAACATACCAAATACGTACCAAGAAGATATATAAAGTAATGTACCAAATATGTACCAAGGAGAAATATATGTTTAATCAAGAGGAAATATATGTACCAAATATGTTTTTTTTTTTAAATAAATATAAACGTACCAAATACATACAAAAAAGAAAACAAACATACCAAATATGTACCAAAGAAGATATATTAAGTAACGTATCAAATATGTACCAAGAAGAAATCTACATTTCATGTTAATTTGAAAGACTTTTTATTAAAATTGAATACTACAATATTTATCTACAAGATTTTAGGAGTTTTGAGATATTATCTAAGAAAATTAAAAGGTATATTAAATATAATGGTAAGTCGCATTCATCTGTATTTTGAAAGACTTTTTATTGGAATTAAATTCTACAATATTTATCTACAAGATTTTAGGAGTTTTGATGTATTATCTAGGAATTAAAAGGTATATTTATATAATGGTAAGTTGGGTAATTTAAATTATAAAAAAGGCTACTTCTAATCCATTTGGCACCTAAATTGTAAAAAGATGTTTAATCAAAACTCTAAAAGACATAAATGTTTAATCTCAAAATTTTAAAACCTAGGTATCTATATCAAAACCCCCCTATAATTTTCTCCGTCATCATTACTTAAGGGATCCTTAAGCACAGATTGATGAGATTTAAATCCTATATTTATGGGGTCTAAAATCCTATATATTATTCATGAGACAGACGTTGATCACACAACTATTTTTAGGGGTGGTTCGGTATGGGATCCCATACCGAAACCCTTGTCCCGATTCCCAAACCGAAATTTTTGGGAATCCCAATTTCAATACTGATCCCAAACCAAATTTTCGGGAATCCCAATTTTCGAGAATCCCGAAATAGTTTCGGGATTTCGGGACAAATCGGGAATCCCGAAATGGTTTTGGGCTTTTGGACTAAAATTTGACATTTTATGTTTTTGGGCTAAAATTCAACCTTTTATATTGAAAATTTGACATCTTATGCTTTTGGTTGCCAATCTATTGAACATATAACTTGCACCCAAATAAACTCTAATTTTTTTTTTTAATTTCTCATTTTTGGCTAAAGATAGCTATGCTTCACCACCACATTATGAACCTGACATTACAAATACGGAGATCAGTAATAATAATAGGGGATAAGATAATCAGAAGGAAATAATTTCACTTCATAGAATTAACAGGGAATATGAGTAGTGTAAAAAATGGCATGCTGAAATTGCAAACCATGAGATAATGCATTTCCACAACTGCATTCCACAAACCATGGCTTTATATGTGTTTCTCCACCCCCCCCCCCCCCCCCTTCTCTCTCCCTCCTCAGGTAAACAAAAACAAAAAAACATACAACTTCTTCATTTCATATCATTCCTTAACCAGCAAACAAGTGCAATTGCACACTAATGGTAATCCACTCATAAACAAGTGCAAGTGCAATTGCATACAATTCCAGAAATACTCGGATACACCATAATTTTCTTATAATTAAAAAAAAAAATATATATATATATATAATATTTATTTTCGGTTCGGTATGGGAATACCGAAAAAATGGAGATGCAAAACCAAATCCCGTACCGAAAATTTCGATTTGGTTCGGGATTACATACCGAAAATTTCGAGAATTTTGATTTGGGATCGGGATTTTTTTCGGTTTGATTTGAGATTTTTAGGATTTTTTTTCCAGCCCTAACTATTTTCCCTGATCAGAGCCAACGTCATTCTCACTGTTACTGGTAGGGACGAGTCGCCTAGCTTATGACAAAGGTAATTCATGGATAAATATTTGGTGCCTTTTTATTTTTTATTTTACTTCTTTTCAGCTGATAGAAACATCTCTACATTTAAAATGAGAAGGAGAAAGTGAAGTTTTCAAAATACTATAAAATACCCTCCAATAATTAGAGATTTAAAATATTACCATTTAATTAGTGAGGGATAAAATAGTAAATTTATAACAATTTGAATGAAATTAAAATCTTAAACAACATAAATAATTCGAAAAAAGAAAACCACGTTTGCGGTGTCATGGCTTTGCTTCATTTTTTTTGAACAAAAAAAATCCTAAAAACATAATTTAATATAAAAAATCAAAATACCACGCAAGCATGTGTATGATAAGAGGGTAGATATAGCTATTATTCGTCTTCCATAAATTCAAAGTTAGCGGTAGAGTTGTCGAAATGAGCTTGAAGGGGAAATGTATGTTAAAATATTAAGAAAATATAATGCTAAAAGGGACTAAATTTGTAGATAAAATTTACAAATTAAATAATGTACCATCAATATAAATGAGAACGTTTATGACTTAAATCATAATCTAATCATCAACTTCCATATCATTTAGTTTGCAAAAGTTTATTTACAAATTTAATTTTTCTAACATTATCCATTAAAGAATTTATACTTTTAATGAGTTGAAATAGGCAGAAGCACAGCTAGAAAGTTAGCCCATCTTGTGATGTTTTTCTCTTTTTCGGTAACAAATCTGTTGAAGCTTTCATTTCGATAGAAAAGAATAATAAAAAACCACTCAAACAAAATAGGAACAAAATGGTAATTTTACATTATTTAAATCAATATTCAAGCACACATCGTGGGGGGTTAATTATTCTTCTTTTGGTTTTGAATTTTTTATTTAAAAATATGTAACCAAAATTAAAACGTAAATTTTAAATTTTATAAAGACAACAGCTACACCTGTACGCGTATAATAGACAGAATAAAAAACGCGAGATATCTAGGACCCTGGATCTGTAACACAGTCATCCCGTAAGATTTCCCTTATCAACATGTGTAAAATGAAGACCCAGTTGGGGTTTATCCCCCTTAAAATAACCTAATTTGGTGGTACAGCATTACCCACCCCCTTAAAATAACCTAATTTGGTGGTACAGCATTACCCCACCCCTTAAAATAACCTAATTTGGTAGTACAACATTACACCCACACAAAACATACCATATTATATGACGCACTCGTTTTCATTTGGAACTTGAATAGATTATAGACTCTGCATTATCCGGCACCATATTCAATCAAAGAGAAAACTGAGTACTACTAGACAAACAAAAGGAAACCAACTCAAAGCGGCATAGGGTCGATAAAAAACGAAGCAACATGCAATATCTTTCATAATTTCCCCACGTGGGTGAAGTCGTCTCCTCTTTTGTAAAGTAGATCCACAATTATTGGACTAGTAGAAAAACTACTTGCATGACAAAATTTTAGGCGACGAGGTAAAGTTTGTGCTCAAGTACACTTTGCGTGACAAAAAATATGTATGCCGTTGTGCAAAATATCTGTCAAAATGAAGAAAAAAACAAAAACCAAAACCTTTGCGTGACGAGAAAGTTCGTTGGGCGAGGATGATTTGCTCAACGACAGTTTTTGTTCTTTGTTAAAGACTCGAAAAAATTAACGTTAAATTGAGAATTTGGTGCCCAATATTGCACAGAAAAGAACTATATTGCACAATGAATAGTTTCGTTGCCTCGAAAATAGTGGTTGATGAATCTCTTTCAAACCCCTATTGGACGACCAATGTTTTTCTAGCTAATTAGAATAATTGAAATTAAAATTTTGTAGATGTCATGTTTGATATTACCATGGTTTAAAATATCCATAATATCCCGATATTTCCATCGAAATTTCCGTGTTTTTGGACTACCGATATTTTTTTGGACTACCGATATTTCCGATATCATCGATATTTTAGACCTTGCTAAGTCACTCATGTATCTTACCATGCAATGTATAAAGTGTAAAATATTGTACTAATTCATTATATATAAATGATTATGGTGTGTTTAAACTTCTTTCATTAATTACTACATATTTTCTACACTCACAATGTTTTCCAGCTCGCTATATAATCAACTTAAATCAGTTAAATCTATCATGCAATGCATTTCCTTCCAATTTTTTGTGATAAACTAATAGATATTTGACTAAATAAACATTCTGCAAAGTTTCAATAAAAATTTTCAAGTTTTTCTTACAATTTCCGTGGTTTTTATTCAATTTTTATCGATATCGATAATATCTCGATATTTCCATCGAAATTTCCGTGTTTTTGGACTACCGATATTTCCGATATCATCGATATTTTAGACCTTGGATATTACACACGATTCCGCTGCTGCTCTAGCATTTTCTCCACGTGGCCAGGCATTCCACAATGCAATATTGACATGTGAGGGAGAAGGATCACAGACAGGATAATATGTAAATGGATAAAAATATTTGCTGCCTTTCTATTTTTTAATTTACTTCTGGCCAGCTGGTAGAAACATCTGAGCACGGAGTCAGAAAAGCAAGATATCTAGGACCCGGATCTGTAACACTGTTTCTACGTAAGATTTGCCTTATCAACATGTGTAAAATGAAGACCAAATAGGGGTTTGTCCCCCCCCTTAAAATAACTAATTTGGTACTACAGTAAATAGATACGAACCCAGAACCACACGAAACATATGATATAATATGACTCGTTCGCTTTTACCACTAGAACTGGCATTATCCGGCATCATCTTCCATCAAAATGGCACTGGATCCGTAAAAAGCTGAGCAACAATATCTTTCAGACCTTTTTGTAAAGCAGATCCACAGGACCAAAATCCTAGTGAAATTAGGAACACGCACGATGACAAACCCTTGCACGGCAATTGGTCTAAAGAACTCCTCGTTTATATCCTTCCACATATCCATTACTTTTTTGTTAAATACATCAAGCGTCTCTTGCTCAGACACCTTGTATTGCCTCATATAGCAATCAATACTAGAAAGTACATGCGTCCCTCTTTCTAAAATAAGTTTAGGGTAATAACATAACCTTTGAGCAATTTAAAATTTAAAATTCATTAAATCTAACGGCTGAGATTGAACATAATCAAAACTAACAATAAAAAAAATAAAAATCTAACGTTTCAAAATTAAATCCAACCGTTAAAACAATTAAAAAAATGTTTAAATAAATTCACCTAAAAACTCTATAAATACATGTTTCATAGGGTCGGTTTAGTAAATTTTTAATTTTTCTTGGAATGTAAATATTTTTAGGTTAAAATGTTCTTAAAAATAAATTATGATAATCTACATAAATTTTATTTTGAAAAAAGTTACCCAAAAAAAAAAATTTAGTTTAAATTTATTTTTTAATAATCTCAGGTTACAATTCTAACCTAGAAGTATTGGAGCAAAAGAAAAAAAAAAATTCTAGGTTACAAAATTTAGGTTTTAATCCAAATGTTGAAGATGGTTTAAAGAGAAATTTAGTAACTTTAATATAGCTTATATTATTCAATGTATTGAGAATTGTACTTTATGCCCCTAATGTCATCCATGAGCCTAAAAATGATATTGGAAGCTCGAGAATTTTAGGGTTTATTGCCTATTGGACAACCACTGAAATATCTCATTCGTTACATTATCTTCCATGTCAACCACACGAGAAATTTTTAGTTGTGACGAAAACACAAATGGTACATCACATGTTTTTATGTAAGTGATGAAAAATTTTATTTTTGAAGTTATTAACTTTTTAACACACATATCCCACTATTTATATATCCACGATGTTCCTTGTTAGGACAAAGACTGGTATAAAGACATCCTGGTTGCCGATGGAGATTGGAAGGGGGATATAAATTGAGTAAGGGTTAGAGCTCTCTCTCGTCACAATCTAGAGTTTAGCAACGAGTTGGTAGGTATGGAGGTATGTCGTTCGGAATTAATTCATTGGGCAATGCAAATTCCTGTCTTGAATTGCAACTGGAAAGGGTTAGAGCTCTCCATCCTCACAATCTAGAGTGGCTTCTCTTACCTAAACGTTTCACTAATTGTGGAAAGGATCCAACCATCAATCACTGTTCAAAATTTCCCATACCGAAGCCAAAACGGGTGGAGGCTCGAGTCGCTCATAAAAAAGATTCGCTTTTCGGTTACAGGCTGCTTCGCCTTTTGGTCTGAACAAATGAAAGTGACCTAGCAACTCTTCTTCACAGCCACCGGTTGTTTCTCCATAACCCCAACTGCTGATTAGGGACACCACATCTGAAGGTCTAGGAGAAGAGGGAGATGTTCCTTTTCGGAAAGAAGACATACCGTCCCTTCAACTTCTCAATCTCTAGAGCACTTACCCCATTATCTTTGGTGAATGAATCGCCTGCTTCATCTTCTTTGCCTTTAGAAATAGCATTGCCTCCTGTCATTGGAGCCTAATCCTGAATTTCTTTCTTCAATACTTCTCCTGGCGCTTCCATCTTTATAAAGCGGAACCACTACTCCCTAGCCTGCATCAACTTCTACTTTCATTCTTCCCTCAAAGGTGTTTGTGACTGCCCTTCCCCAGAACGACAATTCTCTTCCAATTGTCCCGATGAGACCTAGAGGAATGGTGCGACCTCCTCTCATGATCTAGCCTTCAATTGATCATCTTGCTCTTCTTTTTTTCGCCACCAGATTTCGTAATACAGGCTACGCTTCAATTCTTCTTGGAGCAGCAATTGCCCATGCAGATTACAAGAAAGTTTGTACATCTCTTGATGGCGTCTTGGCACGGTGCTATGAGACCCGTTACAAGACTATTTTTCTTTTCTTTCTTTCCTTTTTGACGACACGTGTCGTTATGCTTATTTTCCTTTATAACTTTTGTTTGTCAAGCTAACGCATGGACAAAGATGGCCTTATTCCATCAAGTAGGGTGAATCTAAGAACTTGAGCAATTATATGGTCAAGAAACTAGGGCTAGAGTGTAGGCAAAGCAACGACGGTTATCCCTATCGGAGGAGCTTAAGAAAATATGGGTCAAGCAGTAAGCCTTGAAAGACTCCCACAAAGCAGAGATACGCAAGTATATCGATGCCACTACACTTGAGGAGTTAAAGGTTAATGATTACCAGGAAAGCCTTGCGAGGGTGAGAGAGGAGTTGAGGTTGAAGCAACGGGCTAAGGCTGATACGGAACTGTCCTTGACAAACTTGAGGGAAGAGTCAGAGTGCGTGTTAGGTTTGGAGCGGAGTGCTCGGGTGACGGAGTGAGATGCTCTTTAATTAGAGATTGGGCAGCTCCACCATGAGGTTGATCAAAAAAAGAATATACGTATCGCGAATCTCTAGCAACTCACCGATAAGAATGCCTTTAAGATGCCGGTGCTTTGTGAAGAACATGGGAAAATGCTCGTAAAGGAATATGACGAAGGATATAACCTCAGTATCTTATTGGTTAGGCCCGACGAGATCACCTTCTTGGTTGGGACGTCTACAAGATCTTGGAAGAGATAAAAAAACATGGATTTTCCTGTTCCGCAACATCTGGTGAATGAGAATTCGGACTTAGAGATAGAGCAGGAGAAAAGTCTGAACACCTAACACTTATAAAGAATCTTCAGCCACCAGAAAATGAGACTAGCTTTTAAGCTTCTCTAGCCAGGATGGAAGCCTGTTACTTCCATAATTTAAAAAAAAATTGCCATAATTCCTTTTTATTCCTTCTTCGTTTATGGAAGAAATCTCAATCCAATAAACCTCTAAAGTAAACAAACTTTATATTATAAATAAGTGTCAGAGTAGAATACTAGCAAGTTTGTGGGCCCGAGACATAGCTCAAAAACCCCTCGGCAACGTTGATTCAGGGAAATATTGCCTCCCAAACTTTACATTCTTAAAGTATTCTCGTTGCGATATCCGAAGTACTACAATACTTTGGTACCAAGAATTAAATATTAATCCCTTGAGAAAACTTTTGCTCTGCACTTATTGAAACACACTTATGGGATTCAAAGCTTCGAATTGTACCTGAAAATGTCTTGTAAACATGAATTGGTTTTTCTATGCCTTGTCCCAGTTCTTAGGTCAAATGCTTCAATTCTTGCAATGTAGTACCAGGAAGGGATTTTTCTTCCTAGACTGGATTACATGTCCATCTTCAGTGAAGCTTACCCAAAATTTCTTTGGAGACTTGGTTGTCGGCATGTGGGTCGGAAACATTGTTTAAATCCTTTTGTCAGACCCTATCCGTTAGGCCTAAGCGTTTTCGATCAGACTACTTTGGCTGCTTAGCCAAGGCATTTCTGTATATTGGAGCTCTGTTGGAATAAGATTGTAATACCCCATATTAAAAAAAAAAATGGTTATATATATATGTATAAATGGGTGTATGTTGGGTAATTATTTTTACGTAATGATTTTATTATATTTCTTCTATGTAAGAACCTACTTTTGATGTAAAATAGTTTCAATGTAAAATCCTTTTTGCTACAAATTATTTCAAAAACTAGCTAGTAGTATTTCATGTTCATATGTGATTAGAGATATTTTTAGTTTGAATTGGAGAAGGGGATTATGATGAGTTTGGCTTTATTTTTCTCACAAAGGCTAAGTGGTGTTTGGCAATCATTAGAGAGTAAAGAGTAGGTATTATTCATCATTCTAAAATAAGAGGTGGAAGTCCACATAAGGATGAGTTAGAAAGTTTGTAGTCATTAGGAGTTAATGATTTGGTGATTATTCACCACTCTAAATGTGGAGGTGGGAAGCCCTTGGCTTATACGTGTGTCTAAGTGCATGATTTGGTAATATTTTGTGGTTTTAGAGTGTTCATTCACAAGGCTAAGAGAAATATTAATCATTTGGTTACAATATTCTCTATTCAATTTTGTTCCAAATCTTCCAATGAGGTGAGAATGGGTGGGACTCATATTCCTTAGAGTTTGGACGTGGCCTTTGATGCAAGGAACATCTTGCATGATATTCATTTGTTCATAATTAACTAGACACTTGTTGCTTTGCCACTTGAACACTTATCATTCGTAATCATTAGGAGAACACTTGTTGCCTTGGTATTGGAACACATTTTATGTCTAATGATTGGCACCACACCTGGTTTATTTCTATTGGCACACTTGGGAGATATTTGGAGATGAAGATGTCATATAATCTTTATAAAGGAAGGAACAAAGAACCAACGAAGGACATGGAGAAAAGAGGGAGGAAAGAAGAGAGAGCAAAATCGTCCTTCTTGTATACATTTACTTATATTTTTAAGACTCTAGGCCATTTTCATAGTAATTTGTAAATCTTTCTTACATAGTGAAAACACAAATGCATATGCAACCCCAATGGACGTAGCCAAATTGTTGAACCACTTAAATCTCCATGTTCCTTTGCCTAATTGCAATAAATTTGAGTGGAGCAAACCATTTAAACAATGAGTTATTAAATAAAAACATAATGGAAAAGGAGGACTGACAAAATGAAGAAATGGTAACATATTGCTTATCATTTACATTAAAGATTATTATTTTGTTAATATTGTGATGATATTACTCTTATTACTAATCAATTTGAGATTGTTAAAGAAAATGTGAGTATTGATATCTATGTGAACATGACATATACATATGCATTCCAAAGCAAGAAAAAGAGTTGTGTTGAGTTTGTAAAGTGTTTGAGTTGTGAGGATATTCAAGGCCTGAAGTTTGCCTTGAACATAAAATAATGAACCTTGCATATGTCATGCATAGGGTGCAGGGCTTGAGTATACAAATTGGTTGATTATAAAAAGGGTTTATATCACAAATGGTCCCTGAAATTGACCCCATCAATCAAGATGGTCCCTGAAATTGAAAATCGATCAATGTAGTTCCTGAATTTTAACCCCGCGAATCAATGTAGTCCTTCTGTTAGTGTTCCGTCCAAATTAACTTTAAAAAAGGTTAGAGAACCAATTTTTCATGGTAAAATGACCAAAAATAACTCCGTTACTTATAATTTTACTTGATTTTCTTTAAAAAAAAGAATGGAGCTAACCTAGTTAGAATTCGTTTTTTACTTGATATTAAAAAAAATTAAAATTTCCCACTTTTTTTGTTTTTATTTTAGTTTTAGCACCAAATCCATGAAAAAATGGAGAGAAAAGTGAAGATGGAAAAAGGAAAAGAGAGGTAGTAAGTAAAATTATAAGTAACGGGGTTATTTTTGGTCATTTTACCATGAAAAATTGGTTCTCTAACATTTTTTAAAGTTAATTTGGACGGAACACTAACAGAAGGACTACATTGATTCACGAGGTTAAAATTCAGGGACTACATTGATCGATTTTCAATTTCAGGGACCATCATGATTGATGGGGTCAATTTCAGTGACCATTTGTGATATAAACCCTTATAAAAATAATGAAATCTTGTATATGTCAAGCGTCGGGGGAATGGCTTGAATATACAATTGGGCGTCGGGAGAAGTGCCTGTATAATAAAGTGGAAACTAAGAGTTTAATTAAAAAAATTGGGTTTAAGAGCAACTCTAGCGTGGGAGCCCTCCCCCCAGGAAATTCACTATTCAATCCACCCAATGAACAGTAACTGCCCTTAATGAACAATAACTGCCTTTTGCATCTCCAGTGTGGGAGCCCTCCCCCTGGCAATAGGCAATAAAATATTAGTTTTTTTTTTAAATAATACAAAATAAATTTATTTGTAATTTCGGATAAGATTTTTTAATCGTTCTCTTTGTGCCACGTGTCATTATCCAAAAACACAATTATTGGCGATGGTATTTATAGAAAAGTAAAAACAATTTTTTTTTCGGATTTTTTACAATTTTTTAAAATTTTTATTCAACTAATTAATCTCTGCCGTTGGATTTAAAAAAAAATTGAATTCCAACACTTCATATTGTGCCACGTGTCACAACTATAACTTTTCTTAATTTTAAAACTATTTTTTCTTTTTTTATTTTATTTATAAAGGGGAATAATATCAACCGTTGATCTTAGATCCAACAGTGGATATTAAATAAGATTTTTTTTTTTTACCGTTGCAAATAGGACGGTCCAGATTATACAGCCGTTGAGATCCAACAGACCGTGGGAAGCCACGTGGCTTCCCAACAGTAACTTTGTCGATTTGCGACTCGGGCCCCAAACTCTGAAAAGGTGTTGGCTATTGCGCTCCCATGCGCGGGTGAGGTGCACGCGCTTGACAGAAAAAAATAAAAAATTAGGCTGACGCCAAGATGACGTCAGCCCTTGCATCAGATCCACTCGGGCTTGCGGGCTAGCAATTCCTCACAGGCCCGTTGCTCGGGCTGCCCACGTTAGAGCATGAAGGCCGGGCTCTCCGGCCTTTTTTCCTGGCCTGTCCCCTGAGCAAACTCCAACGATGGAGTTGCTCTAAGGGATGAACAAGAGTTAACTCATATTCCACCGTATCAAGAGCCAAGTGGTATAAGCATGGTATGGGATGTGCATGCTTGGGTGCTTTAGGTATGTGTTGACGGGATTAGAAGGAAGTGAGTACATTCATCCATCTCATCTGCATATATTTCATGCATTTGAAAGAATTGTTACAATTTAATTATTATCTAATTAGTAGCTTTTGTTGTGAATTAATTTGTGTACCATAGTTATTCCGCTGCGTATTAGAAATTTTTTATGTAAGATTTTGTTGATGTATGGTGTAATCGTTATAATTTAATTTAATTTTCCACCATATCTTGGTTGTAGAATTTATTTCTATAGCTAAGATATGACTCACACCCTAACTCGTGAATAGTCTTTATTCTCGGGTTGGGGCGTGACAAAGATTTCTCTTGGGGATTACCTAGTTTGGATGCCCTTTTCGGACCTGTAAACATACGATGATAGAGAACATACTTGATTGAGTATGTTGGTTTGGGATAGAAGTATTCGTACTCGAGGTTGGCTTTCAGAGCCACCTTCAGATGATTTTTAGGTCACATTTTAGACTATTCCCTAGAATAGTGTAGAGCTCGGGTTTGAATGTTATAATCCACAACTTTGCTAGTTGTTTAAACTTTCCAGAGGTCGGATGGTGCATTGGACTTCCAGGTTAGGGTGCCATGTGCCCGTGCCCATATCCTACCAATCGTTACCATGCTTATTACTATTCGAGTCTCCCAAGCTGTTAACTATTCAAGACAGATTTGGGGTAAAAGAGACTCATTTGACAGTGTTGCTTTGAACTTTTAGACGTTCGTTCATGCGAAGTTCTCAAGATTTATGCGTTTGTGGGATAATTAAGATGTTCCTTGCATCACACAAAAAAAAAAAAGAAAAAAAAAATAAAGAGAGAAAGGAAAGACATTTGAAAAATCAAAACTTCCTTTCTTTATAACCAAAATAGGATTGATTGATAAAGGGAAATCAAATCACTGGTGTAGTTCTAAAAAAAAAGATGATATGGTGTAAAAATTACATTGGGATCATTTTTTACGATAAGCCTATGGTGGAGTGTTGGGAGATGAGTTCTCCATGAACTTGTCTTCACACAGACGGAGACGTTGCGATTGAGTCCGAGGTGGACTGCCTACATATCCTGGGAGGAGAATCAAACTGCGTGTAGTTCGGATACTGATAGTTCTTGCTTAAGTCACCTAGAGAGACCCACTTGCGGGGTTGTCTTTCGTCAGTAGAGGTTCTTCTCTCAGCATCAATTTTTCAGTTCCCTAAAATTTGACCTTTCGCAGCTTGCTATTATGGCCGAGTAGCGGGGCAAGGGATTATGGTAGAAAACGTTTTGTCCATGCTATGCAGCCACTCTCGACGGAGGATAGCATTGTAGGGAGGGATGGGTTGTTCATGACATGGAAGGTCATCAAGTGTTCGGGTGCTTTTGCTTGTACCTTGAGCTGTACAGTCCCCATGGTATGGAGCGGAGTTCCATTAAGGATTTGGACTATGAATCTTCTAAAATTGCTTTATTGAGGATGCCAATCCTTTCAGCTGCACCTTAAATATAATATTACCTTATGATCCATTATCTGTCAAGACTTGTCTTATCAGAGATTTGTAGCTTGACGACAAGAACACTATTGAGGGAAACGTGGGTAGTTTCTCGCTCAAAAATTGCAGGGATCTTGGAGTGATTTTCTTCTCGCGGCATCTTTCTTTCCTTCCTTGTCTCATCATCACACATCATATATCAATCCAAGTGAATTACAATTGTAAGCAACACATTATCTATTCCACCAACAAACGAATATTGAATCACACATACATACAAGTTCTATGAGATAATTCTAACATGACCCACAACTTATCACTTCATACTAGCTATCACACATATTAATTATATCATCTAGAGTTCAGTAATTATGTAATTTTCGGTAAGGTACCACTTGCACATAAACAAAAGTACACATTCCCCAGGAGGCTCATTGACCAAGATAGGCCTACTAGGCTCAATCTTGTATATAACAATTTTAATTTCAGTATCTAGGAGTGATTTGTTGGAACCAAATTTGCGCATCGCCACAATTGGTGGTTGAGCACAAACTCAAGCAACCTATAAAACAGTAAACAATTGTGAGCAAGCCTAAGACTAGGGGAATGGGTGTGTGCCGGCCAAAGGCTCTCCGATGGTCAAGTTAATGAATGATTTTAGACTTAAGCAGTGGGCAATAGAATTGAAGGGTTTATATTGCGTTACCATAGATGAACCCTAGATAAGTGTATTTACACCATGGGAGTAGACCTTTTTATGATAGAATCCTCTTTCTAAGCCGGGAGAATCCTAGAGGATATCTTGGAGTGGATATTACACCTTTTAAGGAGTTGTAATTACTTGCGGCGCACGCCAATTCCTAGATTGTAGGAACTCCAAGACATATAGGTTCTGATTGAGTCCATATCTAGATCAGATCGCGTGTCTTGCAAAACAGGTTTGGTCATCCAGTGGAGTTGCTAGACTTCGCCTATCTCCCCTGAACAAGGTAATAGTGGCACCACTACTCTGTCTGATACAGCTCCGCCCAGAGCTGGTGAGTCCATGACTGGACTTCTGAAGTAGCTATGTTTGGATCAGCCTCACTTCGGTCCTGGAAAATCATGCTTCCACAATCCCTCGACTAAAATTCTATGTCCATTGGTCTCTTAACTAAATGTACTGTTATGGTCATTTTCGTCAATTTCGTCATACATTCCGTCAAAATAAGGCATGGTGGCAGAACCATTGCTACACTTGGATTAAACTTGAGGGACAATTGTTCCAATTGGGTTAAAGTTGATGGATCATTATAGCAATTTTCTCATTTGGTTTTTCATATTTGCCCCTTGATTCAATCTCACTGACTCATTTTTATGCATGTTTTGACGAAGTTGACCAAAAGAGACCGTAGCAGCACATTTTAATAAGTTAAAGGACCTTTATAGTTAAGGGACTATATAGTCCAGTTAGATTAAAGTTGAAAGGCTATTACTACAATTTTTTCGTAAATGGGATAACAATATATTATAAAAATTAGTAAATTACCTATTAGGGTTTTTCTGCTATGGTGTTTTGCAGGTTACAGTTAATACTTTTGTAGTCTTGAAGTTGCAAACTTGCAGACGTCTCAGAGTCACTAATTTGGGACCTGAGATTGAGAGAGAAAATGAAGAAATGTAGGAAAATGATGAATTCGTGATGTCTCAGTGATGGGCCTTGATGGTGAACCTGAGATGAATTTGAAGAAAAATTAAGGTGAAAAAGAATTGAGAATTGAAGTAAAAAAGAAAGATGGTGGCGACCCTAAGACCTGAGAAAGAGTATCAAACTTTTTTTTTTTGGTCAACAAGCTTCCAAACCGCAACAAGCTAGAGTCACGAGTACACAGAAAGCCTACCTCGAGGCAAGAATACAAGGTAGACAAACCAACAAAGAAACCAGTGCAAGGGGGTACCAGCTAAAGACACTTTTACTGAGTAAAAGAGTCACCCCAAACACCAACTCACAAGCTAAGGAGGGCAAGGAAGGCCGTCATTTCTAAGAACACGAACTAACGAAGATGGGGGATTAACCTCCCACACAACATCGCACAGCTCCGTAAAGTCAGCAGATGCAAGAGCATCAGCAGTCATGTTAGCTGATCTTGGAATCCAAGACCAGCGATAGTCCTGGAAAGTGCCGCTCAACCGGCGAACCAAAGCCAAAACCGGAAAAGCTTCCCAGCTGCCATTTTCTAGAGAACTTCTGAGAGCAGAAATAGAAGCCTGAGAGTCGGACTCCAGAATTACTGAATTGAACCCCAAGGAGATACCCAACTCACACCCCTTGAGAAGCGCCATTGCCTCCGCCACCAAAGCACTGGGTGCCTGAATGGGGTACCTCGCACCTGCTAAGAACCGGCCTACCTCATCCCTAATGACAATTCCTGCAAACCCCTTCTGCGACCCCATAGACCAACTAGCATCCACATTTATTTTTGAGAACGGAGGAGGAGGAGGACACCAAAGAGAGGGCCGATCTCCGGCCTCCCCATCCCGAGAGCTAATAGGAAGCGAGACACTAGTAGCATTCAAGTAGGACTCCATAGCAGAGGAGATGGCAAAGAGAACCTGGGATGGGTTGATAGGGGTCTGGTTGAACACAAAGTCACATCTTGCCTTCCAGATATGCCAACAAGTGAAGGCAATATAAGATTGGAACCAATGGCAGATTAGATGGGGGGGTCCCTGAAATAATAAGAAAACCGCTTGAAACCAAAGAACCCAGGAAGAAATGGAAACACCATTAACTTCATATGAAGCGCTCCCCCAAACCACACCGCACACACCCACGAGCATTGGAGAAGCATGTGTTCAATCGATTCCTCATGACTGAGACAAATAGGACAAGTTGGGGAACTGGAGGACTTTCTCCTATGAAGAATGCCACAGGTAGGAAGGCAGTTATGCATCAAGAGCCAAAGGAAGTGCCGAACCTTTGGAGGGACTTTGAGCCGCCAAATACACTTCCACACCTCCACCGGGACCGCACGGGCTCGAGGTAACCTAGGGTCCGAAGCACCGAGAGAGGTGGATTGGCGCCACCTGTACCCGGACTTGACCGAATAGATCCCATTCCTGTTGTTGGCCCAAACGAAACGATCTTTCCGGCAAGGATCACCAATAGGCAAACAATGAATAGCTTCCAACACCTCCGATGAAATAAAGGGCCGAAGAAAATCCGTGTCCCACTGCCGAGAAGAGAAATCAATTAACGAGCTCACCCTTAGATTGGGTGTGACCGACACCTCCCCAATCGGGACTGGGTGACCCGAAGGCAAAGCGGGCATCCATTTATCAACCCAAACCCGCACTTCCTCCCCCCACATGATTTGCCAATGAGTCCCGCTAAAAAGTAAATCCCTTCCCGATAAAAGGCTGCTCCACGCCCACGAGGCCCTAGCTCATTTTGTAGCATCCCAGAAAGAACAATGAGGAAAGTAGCGAGCCTTAATGACACGAGCCCACAAAGAGACCGGATCAGTCACGAGTCGCCAACACTGTTTAGCAAGAAGAGCATCATTAAAGTCCTGGAAGTTCCGAAACCCCATACCCCCCGAATCTTTAGGAAGGCCCAAAACCTCTTTAGCCACCCAATGGGTTTTGTTCACCTCCCCCTGCAACCCCACCAAAACTTAGCAACTAGGGCATCCAATTCATGGCAAACACTTGCCGGGAATTTAAAAATGCTCATAGGATACGAAGGAATAGCCTGAATCACAGCCTTAATCAGGACTTCCTTCCCCGCCCTTGACAAAGAACTCTGCATCCAACCTTGAAGCTTCCCCAAAATTTTACCTTTTACATAGGCCAAACCACGCTTCTTTGACCGACCCTAAAGAGCCTGCACCCCCAAATAGGTTCCCGGATTATCCACCACCGTCATACCAAGAAGCCTACCCATCTCAATTGCTCTCTCCTTAGGAACATTTCCTCCAAAGAACAGACTAGATTTCTGAACATTAACTTTTTGACCAGAAGCAGTGCAATACCTATGCATAAGGGAGATTAAACTCCTACAATTCCCCTCATTTGCCTTTAGAAATAGGAGAGTATCATCAGCAAAAAACAAGTGCGAAATTAAGGGTCCAGACCGATCTACCCGCACCCCTTTCAAAGTCTCAGTGTCAACCGCCCTATGAATAAGGCGAGAAAAAACTTCCCCCACCAAAATAAAGAGGTACGGAGATAGGGGATCACCCTGTCTCAGTCCTCTTGTCGGGTTGAACTTAGTTCCTGGGTGCCCATTGAGAAGAACCGAGAACCGAACAGAAGAGACACAACCCATGATAATCTTCCTCCATAAGCTACTGAAACCCAACCGTTCCATGACCGCATCTAGAAAATCCCATTCCACCCTGTCATACGCTTTCAGCATGTCAAGTTTTATTCCCATTTCAAAGTTCCATTTCACAGTCTTTCCCTTCAAAAAATGGAACATTTCATGGGCAATCCCAATATTATCTTGAATGTTTCTACCCGCAACAAAGGCATTCTGAGAAGGGGAAATAATCACTGGGAGAAGAGCCTTTAATCTATTAGCCAAGACCTTCGACAAAATCTTATAAGAATAGTTACAGAGACTTATAGGCCTGAACTGCGTTACCATCTCCGGGTGTGGGACCTTTGGGATTAGGACAATATGAGTATCATTAATAAGATTCGGACTATTGTTGCCCTGCATTAAATCTTTCATTAGATCAGTCACATCATGCTTAACACAATCCCAAAAAGTTTGATAAAACAAACCAGGGAACCCATCCGGCCCCGGAGCCTTTAGACCCCCCATATTGGATGCCGCCTCCTTGATCTTCTCCACCGAAACCTGCTGTAAGAGAGACTCATTCATAATATCCGAGAAACATGGGTTAAGGCAGTCTAAGAGATTCCCCCACTCTCTCGCACCTTCCGTTCTGAACGTAAGAGTGAAATGGTCCTCCACCATTTTCCTCACCCGACTAGGATTCTCAACCCATTCATCATTTTCATTTTTATTTTTAATTTTTACAATTTTGTTTCTCCTACGGCGCTTCAAAGTAGCTTGATGGAAGAATTTTGTATTGGCATCCCCTTCACGGAGCCACTTGACTCGAGAGCGCTGCATCCAAAAGCTCTCCTCCTGAGCCCAAAGCTCATCAACTTCCCGCGCCTTCTCCTTGATAGCCTCCATGTTCTGTCCCCAGCTATTCTGCAAAGTCCCCAGCTCATCCAGGAGGTGTTCGTACGGGTGAACCAGCAGATAGACGAAATCGTTATCTGGGTGTGGGTGCACTGGGTGAACGGTGCAACTCTGTAACTTTGTCACTCTGGTCATGAAGAATACGATGACGAAGAGAAGATTTGGGCTTGGAAGACAAAGAGAAGACTGAAGGCGAAGAGTCAAAGACGCAGGGCGACAGGGACGTTGTAGCGAACTTTCTTTTAGGATAATACTTAATTACTTCCTGATTTGGCCCAATAATATCGCATTTTTTTTCAAAGTTTAAGTAAAATTGAATAACATGTCTATTATCTTTTAAAATAATAAAATATGTATTAAAATTTTATTGAACAAAATCAAAAGATGAGTATTTATTAGTACGTATCCAAGTATTATCTTTTTTTTTATACACCTAAAACGTACTACAAAACATTTTGGTGCCCCCATCAATTTTGGGCCCTGGACAGGTGCATTGTTTGCACTAGGCCAGGCGGACCCTGTTAACAGGTCAGGTTGATGCATCAATTATCTAAAACTTAAGCTATGTCTAAAAAATTTATTGGTCAGACACACCATGTCAGTTTTGTACACACAAGTATTTCTCTGCCATGTCACAAAATAAAATTGTGAATATTTTTTGTTATACTTTTCTTCTCCTTATCGATCGATGTGTACAAACATAAACCGAACCGAGAGAACGTAAATTATAATTCAACAGGATCCTCTTAGTAAGAATTTTGGAAATCTGTCAATCGCGTTCATTTATTGTACATCATGCGGTCAGTTATTATCAGGTACTGTTTGTGTTTAATTTTAAATAAAAAATTTAAAATAATTTATAACTGTACTATGTACGATTAATGAACACGATTTAAGAATTTTCGGAATTCTCGTAAAGAGAATCTGCCGAGGATGTGGATTCAATTATAATAACCCCAATTGATACATGACCAAATAGATAAAAGTTCTAATTATATTCAGCTACACTCCACGTGGCGCGTCTTAGCCCCTTTGAATGGAGAACTACACCACACAACTATTTGCCCTAATGAGAGCCAACAATTCTCACTGTCACAGAATAAGAAAAGCAAGATATCTAGGGAAAAGGATCCTCACTAGATCCATTTTTTGGAGATCTTGTGATTGTGTCATTTTATCGTACATTGTACGATCAGTTTTCGTTAGGTACTATTTATATTTGAATTTTAAATTTTTAAATATTGAATAATTTCTAATCCCAAGATGTACGATGAACGGACATGATCACGGGATCCTCCGGATCTCCAGGAAAAGGATTCGGCGAGGATCCTTTTCTGATATCTAGGACCCCGATCCTGTAATCTAAGGCTATCTCCAATCGAGAGGGTTAAAGGTTTAAAAGTAAAAAATAATTTGATTTGTTGAAAAAATCATCTTCAACCTATAAATCCATAGGCCATTCTCTAGCCAATTGTAGCCCCTCTTAACCCTTTTTTTGGGACTCAACTCCTTAATTGTAATAATTGATTCAAATTCAACGGATAAATTTGAAAACATCAAACCGTAATTTAACTAAAATAACCAATAAATTTAAAGTATAAACTAATAAATTATTGAGAGAGCTATGTTTAATCCCTTTATTTGAAAATGATATATGTGTATGACCTAACACCGTTGATTTAACAATAATATTTTGCAGGAAAAATACTAGACGTGACTATGTCTAGCATTTTCGATTGGAGATGCCCCAGTTTATCTTATGACAAAGTTAATAATTATGCAAAATTATATTTGTACGTAGCTGGGAAAAAGTTAATTAACGGATAAATATTTGCCAACTAATAGAAACATATGAGTACAGAATCAGAAAAGCCAGATACCTAGGGCCCCCGATTTGTAAAACTAATCCCATATATTAGTACAGTAATGCCTAATAATTACGAACCCACATCCCACCCACACAAGACATGAGATATTATATGACGTGTTCGTTTTTATTTGAAACTTGAATAGATTATTGAGCTCGCATAGTCGGACATCATCTTCCATCAAATGAAAACTAGTACTACTTGTACTTGATAAAACCGACTCAGAGTGGCACTGGGTCGATAGAAAGCGAAGCAACTATATCTTTAAGAGCAACTTCACCCATGGAGCCATTCCCCTGACAATCCACTATTCAATCCACCCTATTAAACAGTAACTGCCTTTAATGAATAGTAACTGTCATTAATGAACAGTAATTACCATTTGCATCTCCACCCATAAAACCCTTCCCCCTAGCAATTGGTAATAAAATATTAATACTTTTTTCTCATCCAATCCATAAAATATTAATACTTTTCTTTAATTAACCGGTCTCTCTCTCTCTCTCTCTCTCTCTCTGACACAAAAAAAATAAAAAATTGCAAAGCCCTCGGGCCACAGGCCCGTCGACTCCCCCCCCCCCCCTTCGCTCGGGCTCCCACCTTCGCTCGGCCTCCACACGCCTGGAGCTCAGTCCACCGGGCCTCAGGCCCTTTCCTCTCCCCTGTCCCCCGAGCACTCTACATGGCTGGAGTTGCTCTCATAAATTTCCTAGCATGTGTGAAGCCCGTCTCCTCTTTTGTAAAGCAGATCCACAACCCTTGTCAAATTAAGAATACGCACGAGGACAAATTCTGGCACAGCAGTTGGTCTAAGTAACTCCTCGTTTATATCCTTCCACATATCCACTACGAATATAGTTTATATATTATTCAATGTACTAAGAATAATATCTTGTACCTTGTGGCCACCAATGTCATCTATGAGCCTAAAAATGGTATTGAAAGCTCTGAGAATTTTAGGGTTATTGGACAACCACTGAAATACCTCAACCGTTACAATATCTCCCATGCCAACTAAACATACAGTTGAAAGTAAGCTGTTACCAACAGAAGCCGTTGCAACATGAATATACTCCTCCATGCTTGGGATGCATCGTTATCGTAACCATTTGGCCTCATCAAAGTAAGCTTGGGCAGTAGCTTTCCACTGTATGCATGAGATAATTGTGGAGCCAAAAATAATCATAAGACGACACGTAGATTTTTGGGTGAAAAAGGCAAGAATACCCTTGAGGCACATCGGAATTCCTACGCGCGAGTAACGAGTAATCATCCCTTAATCAAATCAAAAGTGCCCAAAATAGGTAACAATTCAAAACCTATTTCATCCATCCTCATCAAATCCTTTCCACAAGGTAACTCCCAAATCTTTCTCTTTTTATTATACTAATTAGCTAATCAATTAGGCAATTATTCTATTAATTGACTAATTAATTAGTTAATTATTTAATTATGCCCAATTAAACACAAATCAAGAACCTAGCTCACGAAGAGAGCCAAGTGGCCGGTTCTCTCTCACCCAAGGAGGCCGACCACACCCATATAAAAGCCCTCACATTCTCTCCAAAAGACACTCCCAATTTTCTTGCTAAAATTCTCTAAAATTTTCGAACACTTTTCCCTCAAAATTCTAACTTTGGCATTGGAGGTTATTCGGCCGAAGCCTCCCCCCCCCCATTCATTGTGAGCGCGTGAGGCTCTTGGCCTTGACCTAAGGTGTTATTTGTTTTGTAGGTGCAATTTTGTCCAAGATCAAGGGGGAAGAAATTTGCATCCACAAATTGGTGCTTTCATAGAGAGTTGAGTCCCACACTCGTAGAAGACTCTCGCATCCAAGGTTTTCTATTTTCTTGTCCATTTGTAGATTTTTCGTACATTCTTATTTTTAGAATTTTTTATTTGCAAAAATTCTTTGATAAAACGTAAAAGAGAAGTACAATGGCTAGAAATTTAGAAAATCCAACAAGTGAAAATTCCAATATTCAAGAGATAGGACCGCGGCGATCCACAAGGCTAAATGTGACAATAAATGGAGCGGCACCACCACCACGAGTTTCCACCACGGGAACCACCACGGTGGCCACTCTCGGCGAGGTCCATGGTGTCACCACCACGGCCCGAGCAGTGCCATCTAAGCAAACCCAAGCCGTGCCATCCAAGGTTCACGACACCAAGGCCACGGCCTAAGCCATGTCACTCCACGCCCAACGCGAGCCCAAGCCATTGCCAAGCCGAGCCCAAGCCTGGCACTCGCGTGCATCACACGTCGAGCAGCCTGCTACCGTGGCCCCAACCTTCTTCCGCGGCCCAGCCTGTTCCCGTGGTTTCCTAAGCAACCTAAGTCGGCCTAAGACTATCTCAACCATCTGGACCAACCATTGAGCAAGGGGCATTTTCATCACATTTCGGCGGGGATTTAACATTTCCCAACTCAAATCTCGCGCCCGGAGTCTACCACCCTTCCACTACTTAAGAAGGCACATTCCTTCCAAGCTCTTCCAACCCGAATGGCGAACAATACTTGTCCCGACAAGTTATAGAGTTGACGAGCGCCTTTGCACAACAGATATACCATGGTGAATCAGCTCTTGCAACACGCCGAGATCCAACATGCCCCAGACGAGGTGTCACGAAGTAGGATAAGGGCAGAAAAGGAACCTCTCCAGCAGCGTCCCGACAAGCATTCGGGCAGCGTACACTTCCGATTAGGCCCCCGAGATAGCATATACTCCATTCTTAGCGCACGGAGGAGCGTGCACTCTCGACTAGGCCCACGAGCAAGTATACACTCACGGTTGGGACCATACACCGATGATAAAGATGAGTAGCCTTCCAGGCATAACGTTCATTCGCGGCTAGGCCCTCAAGGAGCAACTTCCACATCTCATCGGAGTAGGCAACCCGACAGATGGAGATAAACAGTTACTCAACCCAGCTCAAGTTCAAACGGCAGCATGCAAAGAATTCCCTTGCCTGCTAGGAATGAACCACATGCACTGCCACTGCAGAATGGACAAGCTGAGAAGATAGAAGAGCAGCCTAGGCCAGCAGGTCAAGATCAGGGGTAGCCGAGAACTTAGCTACCAGAACAAAGGCAAATCCAATAAGAGGTAAAAAGACTCCACAACGAACGGTTGCGTGACTTTCAACGCAACGAAGTTGTCGATGAAGCATTACAACAACATATGACTAACATGAGCAGGTCACCCTTCACGGACGAGATCGAGCAGGCAGAGCCTCCACGCAAGTTTAGCATGCCATACTTCACATCTTTCAAAGGAGATGGAGATCCGGAGAGGCACTTGAAGCACTATCGAAACGCAATGGTCCTTTGTCGGAACAACGATGCCCTCATGTGCAAAATGTTCGCCACCGCTTTACAAGGTGAGGCGCAAGATTGGTTTCACACTTTTCTGCCATGATCCATCTGGAGTTTTGATGATCTTTCGTTGGTTTTCACTAAACAATACTCATCTTACTACTTGATCAAGCAAAAGTCCGACCACTTGTTCACCATGAAGAAAAACGCAAAAGAGTTGCTCTGTAACTACGTAAAGAGGATCAAAGTAGAAAAGGCAAAGATCGTCGGATATGACGACTCAATAGCAAGTGCAGCCTTCCAAAAAGGACTCCCATCAAACCACCTACTGTTCGGAGAAATGATCATGAAAGAAGACTTAACTATAACAGATTCTTTTGCCCTGGCAGAGAAGCATGCATTTTGGGATGAGGCTAGACGAGCATAAAAGGCGCCCGAGTAGCCTTGAAAAGAGTCGGCAGTGGCTCAAAGGAAGGAGTACGGGAAGCAATCTAGCTAGGGCAGGCATGAGGCCAAACGTAGGACCGACCCACAACCAAAGAAGGCTCAATGACCAAGAACTATTCTAAGTTCTTAATTCCGATCCATCAAATCCTTCGCGACATCAAGAACGAGCCATGGTTCAAGCTGCCGAAACAGTCAAAAGGAGATACTTCCAAGTTGAACCACGCTAAATATTGTGCATTCCACCGAGGTCTTGGTCACACAACCGACGACTGCTACACTTGGAAGAACTACCTAGAGAAGCTTGTGAAAGAAGGCAAGGTTGACAGATACTTGGACAAGCTAACTGGATAGCCAAGAAGAAACGCAGATGACAACGTAGAGCCACCAATTAAGACGATTCGAATCAATGGTATCTTCGCCGAGTCCGAGCACTTGGGGGCCACCGGCAACTGTAAAAAAAGGAAGATCCAGCAAGCTCTACTAGTTTCACAAGTTCAAGCAGTTGATACTTAACCTGGACCCATTATTGGCTTCACCGAGCAGGATGCAGAAGGCATCGATTTCCTCCACGACGACGGACTAGTAGTATCTGTCCAACTAGCCCATGCTATAGTTTACAGAATGATGGTTAACAATGGAAGTCCAGTCAACCTACTTCAGCTCTCAGTCATTTAGAAGATGGGTCTGGAAAGCATAATCGTACACCGAGCAGAGGTACTCACCCGATTTAACGGGCACACCTCAACTGCCATCTGCCACATCACACTTGATGTGAAGACACCGCCAGTTATCTCAAAGCAGACATTCACGATTGTAAACCACCTATCTCCCTATAATGGGATTCTTGGGAGACCTTGGTTGATCAAGTTGGATGCTGTCACTTCCATTAAGTATCAAAAAATTTGTTTCCCCATCCTGGGAGGAAGAGTCGGAGAGATCAAGTCTGACTAGGTCGCATCCCGATGATGCACTGTGCAAGTGTTGAAAGAGCCAAAGAAGAAGACCTTTACCCTTGTGGAGGCTACCGAAGTCCAAAGGGATGAAGAGGCTACCAAATAGCAATTACAGCAGGCGGATCGAGAAGATGGCTCTCAAGCAGATGAGATAGGATGGAAACCTAAAAAGGACGCCGAAGACATCATTCTTGATCCTAGCAGCCAGAAAAGATGGCTAGAATCGGCTCACGTCTAAGCCCAGCCGAAAAGGAAGAACTCACATATTTTCTTATGGAAAACCAAGACGTTTTTGCATGGTCACCATCCGACATACCTGACATCGACCCCGCGGTAGCCTGCCACAAGCTGCAAGTCGATCCCGCTGCTAAACCGATGATCCAAAAGAGAAGACATTTTGCACCCGAATGAGTAGCGATCATCGAGGCAGAAATTGACAAGCTATTGGAGGCTAGATTCATAGAAGAAGTAACACACTCAGCATGGCTTGCCAAGGTCGTGCTAGTTGTGAAGAAAAAAAGGGCAAATGGAAGGTTTGCGTAGACTACACCGACCTTAACAAGGCATGCCCAAAAGATCCTTATCCTGTCCGATCTATTGGTAGATTCAACTTCTTGGAACTACTTGCTTAGCTTATTGGACGCATACTCCAACTACAACCAAATAGCCATGTACGAGCCAGACAAGGAGAAAACCACGTTCGTGATCGAACGAGGCACCTACTGCTACAAAGTCATGCCCTTTGGCCTAAAAAATGCGAGAGCCACTTACCAAAGGTTAGTAAATATGATGTTCAAGAAGCAAATTGGGGTAACCATGGAGGTCTATGTCGACGATATCATGGTAAAGGGTAAGCAGTGGTCAGACCACATCCCCAACTTGACAGAAACTTTCAACATCCTCAGAAAGTACAAGATGAAGCTCAACCCCACCAACTGCATGTTTGGAGTATCTTCAGGCCGATTCCTAGGGTACTTATTAACCCAACAAGGAATTGAAGCACATCCCAAGAAAATCCGAGCGATCCTAGAGGTGAAATCTCCAACTACATTGAAGGAGATCCAAAGCTTGACCGGACTAGCAGCTGCCCTTAACCGCTTTCTCTCGCGGTCCACCGATTGATGCAAGCCATTTTTCAAAGCTATCAAGAGGGCACAACGAGACAAATGGGATGAAAAGTGTGAAAAAGCTTTCCAAGACCTGAAGAAGTATCTCACATCACCTCCTTTACTATCCAAGCCGGAAACAGCTGAGGATTTATACATATACCTGGTAGTTTCCGAAGTAGCAGTGAGCTCTGCCCTCATACGAAAAGAGCAGGAGGCCCAACTGCCAGTATTCTACACTTCTAAAGCTCTTCTCGATGCGAAAACAAGATATCCAAAGATCAAAAAATTAATTTTGGCGTTAGTTGTTACAACTCGAAAGATCAAACCATACTTTCAAACTCATACAGTCATCGTCATGACTCGGTATCCTCTACGATCAATCTTATATGGTCCGGACGCTTCTCAACCAGTGACGAAGTGGGCGTTGGAACTTGGCCAATACGGTTTAGTTTTCCGACCCCGCACTGCGATAAAAGCCCAAACCTTAGCAGATTTCATAGTAGAATTCACGCCTAGCCTATGCGACGTAGCAGAGCAGCCCATCAATGCCCCAGAAGCAGTCGAGCACACCTTAGCCACACTTGCTCCCCCCAACTGATATTTCTGGCATTTGCATATCGACGGTGCATCCAACTACAAAGGCTTGGGAGCAGGCGTGGTCCTTGTCACCCCTGACGGCTTAATGCTCAAGCAGGCGATCACTCTAGGCTTCAAAGCATCCAACAATGAAGCAGAGTACGAGGCCCTACTAGTATGCCTCCGAATGGAAAAAGACTTGGCGGTGAAGAAGCTTGCAATTCATTCTGATTCCCAGCTAATCACCAACCAGACTATTGGGGAGTACATGGTAAAACATCCAAGGATGACGCAATACCTAGAGAAAGTACGCAAGCAGCTTGAGGCATTTCAGACTTTCACTTTCACTCAAGTTTCGCAGGCAGACAATGCCCACGCAGATGCGCTAGCCGACCTAGGCTCCGCCCTCGACCACTAACTTAAACGCTCTATTCCGGTGGAATATCTAGAAAATCTAAGCATAGAGAGAGCTGGCAACCGAAGTGTCATAGGTTAGTATAACTCCCAGCTGGCAAAGTTCTATTATAGACTACCTGGTCAATGGCCACTCCCCCCGAAAAGATTGGAGTCTATGAAGCTCAAAATCAAGGTAGCACGCTATTACATTTGGAAAGGCATTCTCATCCGAAGATCCTACACCGAACCACATCTTCGCTACCTAGCACCTCCCGATGACTTGAAGGTTTTAAGTTCAATCCACGAAAGAATTTGTGGAAATCATTCCGGAGGACAATCCTTAGCCCAGAAAGCTCTTAATGTAGGCTATTACTGGCCTACCATGTACCAAGATGATAAGGAGTTAGTACAAAAGTACGACCGCTGCCAATGTTACAAACCGATACCAGCACTGCCTGCTAGCGAGCTACACCCGCAGACGAGTCCTTGGTCGTTCATGCAGTGGGCAATCGACCTAGTAGAACTTATGCTGCCTGCTACTGGGGGTAGAGGCATGATGATCATGGCAACCGACTACTTCACCAAATGGGTAGAAGCAGAACCCATGACGACCACGACTCTGATGGACATAGAGTGCTGCATATGGAGGAACGTCATTTGTTGATTTGGTATCCCTTAGTTCATCGTCACCGACAACGACCCGTAATTTGTGGTTAAAGATTTGGCGAAGTTCTTCCAAAAGTATGGCATCAAGCAGCACATGTCCACGTCAAGATATCCACAAGGCAATGGGCAGGCCGAAGCATCCAGCAAGACGATCCTCGACTACCTCAAGAAATTCCTTACATAAAAAGAAGGGAAAATGGCTAAACGAACTCCCCGAATGTTTATGGGCATATCGCACCACCAAACGACGAGCAACCGGTGAGATTCCTTTCTCTTTGGCATTTGGTTTGACAGTAATCATTCCTCCCAACATCATTGTGCCAAAAATCAACATTCTACTACCAAGCATTGAGTAGAATAGTAAGGAGATGACCACAAGCTTAAATCTGATAGAGGAGAAGTGCGAGCTGACCATCACCCGCATCGTAGCCTACCAGTAGCAGCTTCTCTCAAGTTACAATAAAAGGGCCAATATCCGGCAGTTCCAACCTGGAGATCTAGTCCTAAGAAAGGCCTTCATCACTGCCCGCAAAGAATGCTCTAAAAAGATGGATCTCATCTGGGAAGGTCCATACAAGATCAACAGAGTAGACTGCAAGGGTAATTACACCATCGCCACCATGAACGACAAAGAGATCGAGAAACAATGGAACGCCTACAACCTGAAAAAGTACCATGTCTGATCTCCCACTATATTAAGACCCTAAGACTCAAGCAGCTCATCGGGCACCACCTCGCAAGCCGATGACTATCTAGTTGTTATCCAGTCTTTACAGTTAAGTTATCTGCTCGTTTCACTCATTTTTTCAATGAGGAATTCAGAAGTAACTTACAACTTGGCTTGACTACGTGTCTATAACAACTTATCTCTCCTGCATTTCAAAAGAAGATCGCGCCCTTCCTAGGGACTTATTGTAGGAATTGCACCCCCGAGGGACAAACCATGCTTTTCAGTGCAAGAGGGTAAACTAATTCCCCGACACCCACATGGGTTTACTCTCCAAAGTTGGAGGATAAACTCTACACTCTGAATATCCAGACGTGGATCAGCCTGGCTGCCCTAGTATAACTAGATGCACGATGGCTTGCCCTGGAATCCTAGAAGTAGCCACAATAGTCTTTTTCAAGGGTTAGATAATTAAAGGATTTTGGGTCTCTTGGCCTAATCCGCGGGGAATCGGGCCCTAGAGATAGAAAAGGCACATTACGCAGTATGCCCTATGGGCGACTGCCCTGGAAACCTAAAGTTGCTACCGAGTGCACTAAGGTAGCTTACGGTTTTCGGAAGACTGCCTACGGCTTGCCCTTCGAGCAGAAAAACCACGCTAGACTTATACAACTGCACATTCTTGTGAAAGGTTAAACAAGCTGGCGTGCATATACAAAGCCTTATCCACTGCCGACTTGCTACATAGTCGATAATAGTCGATAAGCTTCACCACTTCCAAGCGCGGAACAACTTACACCAAGTCCTAAAGTGTTGTGGTACTTGTTACGCAACCTACGGAATTGAAGAAAGCCAAGGTTAATAGCCTAGTGGTTACACTAATTTGTCTGCTTCTGTAAGTAAGACATCTGGCTACCAACCCTATGGCTAACAACTTTGCAAAGTTCTACATCAACGCCTACGGCTGCGTAGGCTACGAGGGTCTGATTGCTTATAAAAAAGCAGCACGTCTGTCACTGATCTACAAAGTCTAAAGGCTAGGACATGAACAAAGGAAGCGAAGATGGAGAAAAGCAAAGGAAACAAGTTTATTAAAATTTCTAGCAAAATTGATAAACAACTAGGAAAGACCAAAGGAGTTCAAGCAAAAGCAACAAGGAAAAACAAAGAAAATCCTAAAGGCTACCTAGAAAACTACTCTTTAGCAGCTTGGACATCCCACGACTACTCGATCGCCTACACCTTCAGCAGCCATGATGCCTTCACTAGCGGCACCATCCGGCACTTCACCATCAGCTAACCTTTCCGACTACTTCACCTATAGAAGACTCAAAAGTAAAGGTGAACAAGTCTTCCGGAGAAATAGAGAAGGGTTCAAAGTCTTTACCAGAAAACTCAAAGTCAGACGGCCTCCCAAAGAGATGATCTACATAACCCAGCTTTTAGAAATCGGCTTGACTCTGAGTAAGCGAAGCCTCGAATCCAGTATTCTCACCCTTCAACTGCTCATTCTCCTCGAGCAAGCAAGCACGAACCCGCTGCAGCTCCTCCACTTTCTTATTCAAATTGTCGTTGATCTTCAAAGCACCTTGGAGTTACAACACTTGAAGCTCAAGCTTATCAACAACTCTTGAAGTAGGTCACTTGGTTGTAAGTAGCGATTAGTTCTTCATCCTTTAAATAAGCAGTCGAGCGGAATTCAGAGATGGCACGCTCAAGATCTTGAATATGAGGTATGTAACACTCGATCTCATTCTCTGCACTTTCATACTTTACTTGGATCGCATCAAGCCTAGTTTTTAAATCCACGTTTTATGTGAGCGATCTCAAGTTGCAGAGAAGTGAGGGTAGAGATATTAGACCTCTTCAAAGCAGCAAGTTCAGATTCCAATTTCTTGACTTTCTCGACCGAGGAATAAGCTTCGGCTGCCACAGTTCTTGCCACCTCTTTAGCAGCCTTGGTATCCTCTTGATCAAGAAGCATAGACTTGGCTGCCAGAATTGTCGTTTTCTTCATCATGGCCAGCAGAGCAGTCTTCCTATACTTAATCGTATACTTCGCAAATGAACTTGGGCCAATAACTCATTTGACGCCATCAACAAACTTGGCATATGCATCCATGTCCTCGAGCAGGTCTGGCTTCAAAAGCGCACAAATCTCAGCTGTTTCCCCACAAACTGACTTGGTGGATTTTTCACTACTGCCTGCACAAGTAGTCTCCTTCTTCCCAGCATATGAGTCGGCCTCAGCAGTAGAGGGAACAGATTTTGGAGCCACTTGAGCAGGCGGGGCACCTTGTCAATCTTCATGGTAGCAAGCCTCTCCAAAGGTGAACCAGACTTAGCCCCAGACAGACGCTTTGGCACAAACTTTGGCACCAAAGACACGGAGGAACTTCTACGCTGGGCAATCCTTTTAGCAATCGAGCTAGCAGCCGTCAGAACGGTATGCGTCACCGGTATGCGTCACCGGCACATATTTAGCAACCTCTTATTTCTCGCCTTTGGAAGAAGTCAAGTTAATCACGAGCTTGGGAGTAGCCGGTGAACCTTCATGAGCAGCGGAAGAAGTCTTCGGTTTCTTCTTAACAGACATCTCTTGGGCAAGTAGGGAAGCCTCTTTTTTGCACCTTCATTTGTAGCAGGCTCCACCATAGTGATAGGACGATCCAACATCTCAGCCTTGATTCGTTTTATCTCCTCTCTGGGGCAGCCCACATTTTTCCCTACGAAGAGGACTAAGCAGCCATCGTCATTCACGGTACTCAGCGGGGATACCCAGAGAAACATGCACTTTCTTCATGTCCGGAGAAGTCTTATGAGTGGAGGCGGATTCTGAATCTACAAAAATAGTGGAAGACAATCAGAAAATAGAAGAGTAGCTTAAAACAAAGTAGCCGAAAAGGTTAAGTAGCCTACTTACCAAATATGAAGACTAGTGGTATCTGCAGCTCGGGGAAAGAATTATATTCCCATTCTCCACTTATATCCAAAGTCCTTGGCCCAGTCATGATCTCCCTTGCTCGAGTTATCAAAAAGCCTATGGCGAGATCGCAGCTGCCCAACTCCATCAATGTGACCTATGTCAAAGAAGTACCAAAATTCGTTGACAGTTAAATCTAAGTTAAAGAATTGGCTTAGATTGTGGAATCCTACCATCATACGGACCGCGTTCGGAGAACATTGGGCAGAGGCACATCTCATGGAGCAGAGCACTTCTTAGAAGAAATGCGGCATAAGAAAAGTAAACCCTAACACAAAATAGTAGGGGGTGGAACTTAATGGCTCTCCGAGGCCCATCACATGGCTCACGGCTGCTACCATCTTCGACACGCTTCACATCTACTGCTGACGAAATAGCATGCCAATATGCCTCAAGGAAGTCTCTAAAAAAGTCATCGGAGCTAATCTTGAAGTGAGCAGCCTTGAAGTAACCAACCTTGCTCAAAGACCCGCTTGACGATACAAGGGCGACGCACCATCATCATTCTTATGGTTCGAGGAAGACATGCTTGAACAAATCTACAAAGGCACAAGAGGGATTCGTTAGAGGGTTGTTCAAACAAAAAAAAAAAAAAAAAAAAGGCGCAGCAGGCCTCTTAGCCCAAAAGAGGCTCTCGGCCTCTCTCTCAATTCTTCCTCAGATATGGGCCCGAGCCCAGTTTTTTCTTTTTTTTTTTTTTAATATAAATATATATGGCACAACGGGGAGCGCAGCTTGCAATGGCTCCCCAACAAGAAAATTCAATTTTTCTTACCTAGAAGCAACGAGAAGACGAAGCAAGCAACGAAAGACGATCCTTTGCACGGGCAAGATGTAGAAGATTGTTAGAGGAGGGGGAACAAATATCCTCTAAGCTGTCTAAAGTTAATTTAATAATCCACTTAAGGTGGACTTAAATAGGTTTTGAGAGAAATTTATTTCCTTTTCCTAGAAAGATCTAATTTCTTATTGAAGAGGGAATCTACATCAAAATAGGAAGCAGTCCTATGTTTCCTAAAGCAAGAAAGTCTCTACACCCGTTGCCCTTTTCTGCAAGCAGCCCAACAGGTGTGGATGCATTTTTGGAGCCAAAAATAATCGCAAGATTTTTGCGTAAAAAAAGACAAGAATACCCTTGAGGAACATCGAGATTCCTACGCGCGAGCAGCGGGCAATCATCACTCAACCAAATCAAAAGTGCCCAAAATAGGTAACAATTCAAAACCTATTTCATCCATCCTCATCAAATCCATTCCACAAGGTAACTCCCAAATCTTTCCCTTTTTATTATACTAATTAGCTAATCAATTAGGCAATTATTCTATTAATTGGCTTATTAATTAGTTAATTATTCAATTACGCCCAGTTAAACATAAATCAAGAACCTAGCCCACAAAGAGAGCCAAGTGGCCGGTCCTCTCTCATCCAAGGAGGCCGGCCACACCCCTATAAAAGCCCTCACATTCTCTCCAAAAGACACTCCCAATTTTCTTGCTAAAATTCTCAAATACTTTTCCCTCAAAAATCTAACTTTGGCATCAGAGGTTCTTCGGCCAAAGCCTCCCCCCCCCCCCCCCAAACAATTCATCGTTGGCGCGTGAGGCTCTTGGCCTTATTTGTTTTGTAGGTGCAATTTTGTCCAAGATTAAGGAGGAAGAAATTTGCATCCACAATAATGACATGTTAAACTAGTGTGAAAACTTAAACTTCTATAGTTAAACTACTCTGAAAAAAAAGAACGAAGTAAACTTCAATAGTTTGAGTAGGAAAAAAAAATAAAGGCTCGTTTGATAACCCTTAAACTGAAAACAAAATTTTGAAAACTCAAAAAAAAGCTTTTGATTTTTTATTTTTTTACTAAACCTAAACCTAAATTAAACAATTTTTTTTTAAAAAAAGGTGAAAAGTAATAACGAAATGGTTATAACGCCCAAGCTACTAAAAAGTAAAAGTTAATCAAACTAGTTAAGCATGCATGTGTTCCGTACAACATCTTTTGCATATTGAACTCGGTATGACCTTCCTTCTATTACCATCTCTTCCTCAATTTCATTGAAAAGATTAACAAGTGCATGATAAAATGTCTGCATATATTCCGGAAGTTCATCAATGAAATTAGGGTAAATTACATAACACCCCCTCAGGTTCGAGGTCTATTACAACCTCATACAACATCTTTAAAACATTTCACTTTCATACCTCACGTACTATTTTATTTCAAAATAATACCTCCGTTAGATTTTCCATCCATTGATCTGTTAAATGCTGACGTGGTTGCCATATTTGTGCTGATGTGGCTGCCACGTGGCAAAAATAATAATTTTTTATACATTAAAATATTATAATATTAACCCTATTTAAAAAAAAATATCAATCAACCCCACCCTACCCCCAACCCAACACCTCATCTCTCTGATTAACCCACCCTCCCCTCCTCCACGATCCACGCCTCCTCTCTCTCCGATCAACCCCATCCTCCATAACCACTAACAACACGTCCCTCCATCACCATTAACCCTCGACACCACACCCATACACACTACCAAATCGCAGCAATTGTAACCCAGCAATTCAAATCTGGCGTGGTTTGAAATTGGGAATTTCTCGGATCCATCAAAATCGAAACCCTCCGTGGTTGAAATAGGGAAACCTAATTCGTCATTTTTCTTCTCATTAACGCTGCAATGAAGCCTATTGGGTAGTTCATATCTCTGCTCGATTTCAACGTGTTAGGATATGTATGTTTATTTAAAACCTTTAAGTAGAACTAGTCAATTAGGATTTAAACTGACTTCCTAGTTTTGAGGAGAGTCTTCCCTCAACAGAAAGATTTGTTTTTCAAAACCTACTTATCTTCACTATCTGATAAAGCTTCCTCATTCTGTGGCCGGTTCAAAGGGCACCCTCTCCTCAACTCTCTCCTCTTTTATCTCAACGATAATATTCTCTATAGTAATATAAATACTAGGTCCCAGTTATGGAAAAAAACAGGGGGAAAAACTGAAACTGAAACACAGAGAACATTGAGTTAGAAAGAGTGAAGGCTTGGGATCTCTCACGGTGCAAGAGAGGTCTGGATACTAGAGATACTGGGCTGTTTTATCCTGGGGACGGCGTGGCGATTGTGACTGCTTGCACACCTTGGGCAGAGCCGCGAAACGTCTTAAAGAAAATGACATTGTCCGCGACTCAACCCAAGATAATATTGTGTTTTTGTTGTCACCACAACCTGCTTGGTAAACTCGTTCCTTGTTCTTGTTTTGTGCTATACGTTCAACAATTTTAAGACGTTTGTTTTCTGCCATGGACACCGAAATCACTCCCTTCGTCACTGACTTGAACAAACCTGTCAAGTTCGAAGGACTTCACTTTAAACGTTGGAGACAAAAGATGTTGTTCTTCTTAACCACAAAAAGAATTGCTTCAAACTGCACCTCTGAGTTGCCACCTCTACCTGAAAATCCAACTCATGAGCAATTCAAACTGTTTCAAACATGGACTGAAAATGACTTTCTCTGCAAAAATTACATATTAAATGGTTTATGTGATGATCTCTATGACTATTACTCTTCCTGTAAAACTGCCAAGGAACTCTGGGATGCACTCCAAAAGAAGTATGACACTGAAGAAGCTGGAGCCAAGAAGTTTGCAGTCAGCCGCTACCTCAAATTCCAAATGACAGATGACAAGTCAGTGGAGGCACAATCCCATGAGTTACAAAAGATCGCCCATGAGATCGTGTATGAAGGAATGAACCTGGACGAGCAGTTCCAGGTCGCTGTCATCATTGACAAATTGCCTCCAAGCTGGAAGGAGTTCAAGAAGGACCTGAGACACAAGACGAAAGAGTTCTCTCTTGAAAGCCTGATCACTCGCCTGCGAATCGAGGAAGAAGCAAGGAAACAAGACATGCGAGAAGAGGTTCTTGTCATCTCAAACACCAACAAGAAGCCTCACATCAAGAATCATGCTGCTGTCGTTCTCAAACCTAATGGGAAAAACTTGAAGACCGTCACCAAGTCACACTCCAGCAACAGGAATTCAATGAAGGTACAAAATTCCTATCGTACCAATAACAGGAAGATACCTCCCTCAAGAGATAACACAGTTGTGCCATTCCTATGCTACAACTGTGATAAGCCCGGACACTTAGCACGTAACTGTCGCAACAAGCGGAGAAGCACTCCTCAAGCCAATCTCACCGAGGATCAGCTTGTTGCAATGGTGTCTGAGGTCAACCTAGTTGATGGATCCGAGGGATGGTGGGTGGACACTGGGGCATCACGCCATGTCTGCTATGATCGTGGACTCTTCAAGTCCTACACTGACTCAGAAAACAGAAGGGTTCTGTTGGGTGATTCTCACTCAACACATGTTGCTGGAGTTGGCGAAGTGGAGCTCAAGTTCACCTCAGGGAAAACAGTCATCTTGAAGGAGGTGCTGCATGTCCCAGAGATCAGAAAGAATTTGGTTTCAGGTTACCTTATTAATAAAGCTGGTTTCACACAAACCATTGGTGCTGACTTGTATACTCTCACAAAGAATGGTGTCTTTGTGGGAAAGGGGTATGCCACTGATGGAATGTTCAAACTTAACGTTGATGCTATGAATAAAACTCCCGTTTCTGCTTACTTGCTATCTTCTTTTAATTTATGGCATGCTAGGTTATGTCACGTAAACCAGAAATTAGTGAATCAAATGAGTAGCTTAGGTCTAATCCCAGAAGTTTCAATGAAAGACTTTGATAAGTGTGAGTACTGTAGTCAGGCAAAAATCACGAAACAACCACACAAGTCTGCACTTAGAGAAACTAAATTACTAGACCTAATTCACTCTGATATATGTGAGTTTGATGGTGTTATCACTAGGAATGGGAAACGATATTTCATCACCTTTATAGATGACTACTTAAACTACTGTTTTGTTTACCTAATGAAAAACAAAAGTGAAGCACTTGACATGTTTAAAGAATTCTTAACTGAAGTAGAAAATCAATTCAATCGGAAAATCAAAAGACTTCGCAGTGATAGGGGTCTTGAATATGAGTCCACTGCCTTCAATGGATTTTGCAAAAGTCTAGGTATAATACATGAGACCACTGCACCCTACTCTCCAGAAATGAACGGCAAAGCAGAAAGGAAAAATAGGACCCTTTGTGAACTAACAGTCGTTGTGCGACTTAACTCTGGCTGTGCATCTTACTGGTGGGGAGAAATCCTATTATCAGTATGTTATGTTCTCAATAGGATTCCCTCCTCTAAAACTATAACCTCACCGTATGAAAACTGGAAAAACAGGAAGCCTAATGTCTCCTACTTGAGAACCTGGGGATGCTTAGCGTTTGTAAGAAAACCTGATCCTAAAAGATCAAAACTAGAAAGTAGGGCTCTTGAGTGTGTTTTCATTGGTTATGCCTTACATAGCAAAGCATATAGGTTTTACGACTTAAAGAACCATGTTATTATTGAATCTAATGATGCTGATTTCTTTGAGAACAAGTTTCCTTTCATATCGAAGAATAGTGGGGGTTCATCCTCAACTAATCTAGAGAAAGAAGTGATGAACAACAATGTTCAGAATGATCTGGTCGAAACCAGTTTCGAACCAAGAAAGAGTAAGAGAACCAAAGTTATCAAGGATTTTGGGGGAGACTTCCATACATATGCACTAGAGGAAGCTCCCTCAACAATTCAAGAAGCTCTATCTTCTGTGGACACAGATTCATGGCAAGAAGCCATAAGTGACGAGATGGACTCACAGGAATCAAATAGGACATGGCACTTGGTGGAGCTACCTCCTGGATGCAAGACCATCGGCTGCAAATGGGTGCTGAGAAAGAAGCTTAAACCTGATGGCACAATAGACAAGTTTAAAGCCAGGTTAGTAGCTAAGGGTTTCAGACAAAGAGAAAATGTCGACTTCTTTGACACTTACTCTCCTGTCTCTAGAATTACCTCCATTAGAGTAATGTTTGCATTAGCTTCTCTGTATAACCTAGTTGTGCATCAAATGGACGTTAAAACTGCGTTTTTAAATGGAGAACTAGAGGAAGAAATCTACATGGATCAACTTGATGGTTTCGTGGTACCGGGACAAGAAAATAAAGTTTGTAAATTAACTAAATCACTATATGGCTTGAAACAAGCACCTAAGCAATGGCATGCTAAATTTGATTGCTTACTTCTTGAAAACGGATTCAAAGTGAATGAAAGTGATAAGTGCATGTACATTAAAACTAAGGACGAGCTGTGTTTGGTAATATGCTTGTATGTTGATGATATGCTTATTTTTGGATCTAATATTCACTTGGTAAATAAAGTTAAGAACTTGCTCTGTAACAACTTTGACATGAAGGACTTAGGAGAGGCAAACGTAATTCTTGGAATCAAAGTTATCAAAACTGAGAATGGATTTTCACTAAGTCAGTCACACTACATAGAACAAATCCTAAAGAAATATAAATACTTTGAATGTAAGCCTGCTTGTACTCCTTATGATCCTAGTGTTAAACTGTTTAAAAACAATGGGGAAAGCATCAAACAGGTTGAATATGCAAGCATCATTGGCAGCCTACGTTACGCCACTGACTGTACCAGGCCAGACATAGCCTATGCAGTCGGAGTTCTATGTAGATACACCAGTTGTCCGAGTATGGAGCACTGGTATGCAATCGAAAGGGTAATGAGATACCTTAAGAGGACCATTAATTTTGGTCTTTGTTATGAGATGTATCCCGCCGTACTTGAAGGGTACAGCGATGCGGATTGGAACACACTTTCAGAAGACTCTAAAGCTACGAGTGGTTATATTTTTAATATAGCTGGAGCTGCAGTCTCATGGAAGTCCAAGAAACAAACCATACTGGCACAATCAACCATGGAACCCGAGATGATTGCCCTAGCAACAGCTAGTGAAGAAGCAGGATGGTTGAGAGATCTTCTATCTGACATTCCATTGTGGGAAAACCAGTTCCTGTCGTGCTTATTCAGTGCGATAGCACAGCAGCTATTGCGAAAGTATCAAATAGATACTACAACGGAAAGAGACGACAGATTCGTCGAAAACACAGCACGATTGTGGGGTTTCTTTCCACTGGAACTGTCAGAATAGACCACGTTAGGTCTGAGGATAATCTTGCAGATCCTTTGACGAAAGGACTAGCAAGAGAAAAGGTATGGAAAACCTCTAGTGGAATGGGGTTAAAGCCCTTAATGTGATGATTCACTTGTGATGGTAACCTAACCACCTGACTGGAGATCCCAAGACGATGGTTCAATAGGTAATAACAGGTCACAAAGTGATTTGGAATCATGCCTTACAGATGATCTGAGCCTTATAAGCCATGCTCAGAAGGCATGAGATAATGTAGCGTAAGAAAAGGTTGAGTGTTGTAACTCTTAATGAAGACTATACTCTAAGTGAGTAGGATATCTAGCTACAAGAGTATCCTTTATAGTTTCACCTTTGTGATAGTGAAGGTGAGGCCGCCTACTAAGAAGTTCTAGGGCTAACTTCTAAGGACTATCGCTAAACTGGGATGCATGCACACGGCCGAAATGTGCAGGCCTTGAAGCTTCACTCAAGAAGGATTGTGCGTGCCTTACTGTCAGAGATTGAGTTCAAAACCACGTGTTACTCATGTTATTCTGAAGTTCTGTCGCTATGTTTTGGTTCAAGTTGATAAAACACCATTACTGAAGCACAATTCTATGTACAGTTACTCAATGTTCAAATTTAAATAACCAAGTGGGGGATTGTTAGGATATGTATGTTTATTTAAAACCTTTAAGTAGAACTAGTCAATTAGGATTTAAACTGACTTCCTAGTTTTGAGGAGAGTCTTCCCTCAACAGAAAGATTTGTTTTTCAAAACCTACTTATCTTCACTATCTGATAAAGCTTCCTCATTCTGTGGCCGGTTCAAAGGGCACCCTCTCCTCAACTCTCTCCTCTTTTATCTCAACGATAATATTCTCTATAGTAATATAAATACTAGGTCCCAGTTATGGAAAAAAACAGGGGGAAAAACTGAAACTGAAACAAAGAGAATATTGAGTTAGAAAGAGTGAAGGCTTGGGATCTCTCACGGTGCAAGAGAGGTCTGGATACTAGAGATACTGGGCTGTTTTATCCTGGGGACGGCGTGGCGATTGTGACTGCTTGCACACCTTGGGCAGAGCCGCGAAACGTCTTAAAGAAAGCGACATTGTCCGCGACTCAACCCAAGATAATATTGTGTTTTTGTTGTCACCACAACCTGCTTGGTAAACTCGTTCCTTGTTCTTGTTTTGTGCTATACGTTCAACACAACGCCATTTGGGTCTTTCAGCACAAAGAGCTTCTAATCCTCAAAAACCCAGAAAACCCCATTTCATTCAAATTCCTGAAAAACCCAGAACCATAAACTAAAAAAATCTGAAATTTCCCAGTGAAGAAGACGCTGAGGTTGGGGTGGGACTCTGCATTTTTAGCATGAAGTTGGAAATGGCTCTGAAGCCTTGGAGGTGGAAGATCTAGGGTTTGCTCTCTTTTTTCTTTTTATAATTCAATCCACCTAGTCTGTAGGTCTCTGCCCACAAACACCTCAAGGGAGCAAAGTTTCACATGCGAACACATCAGAACATGGGAAGGCCTTCCCTGTGCGAGCCAATTCTGATGTACAATTTCGATTGCTGCTCTGAGGCGAACTTAGTCAGTTGGGGAATCCAGTGGCTAGGTTTAGAAACGAGGTTGGCTCGACAGACGAGTCACGTGGGTGAGAAGCTAGCCACTCGTCTATACACTCGTTTAAGTTCGTCGAGACCACTGGCGGTGGCGCAGACATAAGCAGCCTTCTTTTTCATTCTCGTCGGCGTTCTCATCAACTGGGTGGAGATGAAGACAGTGACTTTTAATGGGGTTTTTCTTGTTTTTTTTTTAAAAAAAAAAATAGGGTTAATATTATAATATTTTTAATGTATTAAAAAAACAAATTGCCACGTGGCAGCCACATCAGGACAAATGTGGCAGCCACGTCAGCATTTAACAGACCAATGGATGGAAAATCTAACGGAGGTATTATTTTGAAATAAAATAGTACGTGAGGTATGAAAGTGAAATGTTTTAAAGATATTGTATGAGGTTGTAATAGACCTCAAACCTGAGGGGGTGTTATGTAATTTACCCATGAAATTAACTTCCCACCTGAAATTTGCAGAAACATTAAATCATCCTAAGCATATAAATGGTTGGCTCCAGGAAAAACGTAAACTTTATATAAAGCAATACTTTGTTTAAATCAAACATTCTAAGACCATCTCCAAAGGAAATGTCAAATTTTGAACATAAAATTTAAATTTTGACAGCTTATGTGGCACTTTGACATCTTTTAAAGTTTTGTTCCTTAACCGATATATCAATTTAAATTATTATTTTATTATTTTATAAAATAAATTATTAAACTAATTAAAATTTAATAAAATACATTTAGTAGGATAATTGCTTCTGTAAAGATGTCGAGTTCCTCGAATGTACCAAATGCGTCGTAGATATCGTCCATTACTGTCTCCAAAGCAAGGTCTAAAATATCGATATTATCGGCGAAATATCGCCGATAATATCATTTTTTTTAGATGGCGATATTTTCACACTTATCCATTTAATTATCATAAATATATCGCGATATTATCGATAATATCGCCGGAGGCCAAGTTTAGCCGGACCAAGTCGTACAGACCGTACACAAACTCCAGGATTTCGCCGGAGAAAAGGTTGCCCTGCAAGTAAAGGTTACGAAGAATAACGCAGGCAGAGAGATCTGAAGGCGAAGGACCTCTTAAAGCGTTGAGACGAAGACTGAGAGTGCGGAGACTAGTCAGATTACCGAAAATACCACTGGGGATTATGCCGGAGAGAGCCACGCCGGGAAGACGAAGCACCGTGATGCGGTTGTTCTCACATTTGACGCCTGCCCACGAACATGGGCTGGTCTGGCTCACATCCCAAAGCAGAGTTCGGCAACTGACGGCGGAGTGCATGGCTAACAGAGCGGCGTGGTCAGAAGCCAGATCTGGTCTTGCAATGGGGAGCAAAACCAGCAAGGAGAAGAGGAAAAGGGAAAGCATTTGGCTTGGGGAATGCATCAAAATGAGCAATCCCTTTTCTCCGGAGGTGGTCGGAATATGGGTTGGGTGTCCTTGGGGTCATCGGGGTTCCTCTGCGTGTCGCCGTGCTTCCCAGAGATGAAGGAGAAGGAGGGAGAGTTCAGGACGGTGGTGGAGATGCTGTGCTGGCATCGGGGTGGACGAATTTGGGTGTGCCTGGGTGTGGGTGCGATCGGGGAAATGGAGTGAGAGAACGAGAGTTCGAGAGAGAGATAGAGTTGAGAACTGAGAGTTGAGAACTGAGAGAGAGTGAGGGGTCCGAGAGAGACTCAGGAAAAGAGAGAGAGATAGGGTGAGGGTTAGTGGGCTACCACGTGGCAGCGTGACGAAGAGTGAGAATCAAGATGGAGGGTCCAGATTAGATTAGGATAAAGGACTCAATTGCACAATTTATATAATTTCAGGGAAAGAGTGAAAATATAAATTAATATGGGGGTGGGGTTTCACAGGATTGGAGTTCTGCTTTCCACGGACCCGTGTCCATAACCTCAGAATGTGGCTTCTGCTCCACTTGCAAAACCCGACACTTGCAAACGTTTGTACCTATTCGACATGATGGTTCATCTAAAACAAATGTCCAAGTCGGCACTTGTGCCTATCCGATCAATTGTGGCAGTAGATCGTGCACTGGGCATGCCTACCTGTTATGTAAAGATCTGTGCGTGTGTGTGTGTGTATGTCCAAGAGAAAAAAACAAAACGTGCGTGTGTGTGCGCGTGCATGTGTGTGTGTGTGTTATCCAAGAGAAAAAAACAAAACATCCAAATAATTTTGACAACTTTTGGGGATTTATCATTTGATGACTACTCTTCACAATACACTTACTCTACACATAGAGATGATGAAGATAGTGAAAATTTTGAACCTCATAGGAACTCTATGTGGTACTAAGTCACTCATGTATCTTACCATACAATGTATAAAGTGTAAAATATTGTACTAATTCATTATATATAAATGATTATGGTGTGTTTAAACTTCTTTCATTAATTACTACATATGTTCTACACTCACAATGTTTGCCAGCTCGCTATATAATCAACTTAAATCAATTAAATCCATCATGCAATGCATTTCCTTCCAATTTTTTGTGATAAACTAATAGATAATTGACTAAATAAACATCCTGGAAAGTTTCAATAAAAATTTCCAAGTTTTTCTTACAATTTCCGTGGTTTTTATTCAATTTTTATCGATATCGATAATATCCCGATATTTCCATCGAAATTTTCGTGTTTTTGGACTACCGATATTTCCGATATCATCGATATTTTAGACCTTGCTCCAAAGCAATGACTTCCGCCATAACTTTTCTGGCGGTAGAGTAATGGGGTTCAAAAAAATACTCCAGTTGTGCAAAAGTACAATTCAACTATCGTGTCTCTCACAAACGGCATCTTTCTTTCAAACTCGAGTTCTTTCCGCCACTAAAACATTTACAAATTGGATCTTAACTCATCCTATAGGAATATTTTTCTTACAAACTATCTCTTATGCTCAAATATAAAATAAAAGTGGACTTATTACCTCGTAATTTCACTCAGCTCCTTTTTGTGCAAAGATTGAACAAGGTTGACATCCAACTTTCACAATGTGAAGCTTCTTCTTGATATTTTGACATGTAATTCCTGACACCTAACCTCGCTAGACCTTTTATTAGCAAAGGTCTCTCCAAGGCTTGAGTTATTTGAGCTGCCATTGAATAGTTTACACTGGTAGCAGTGGACTTGAGGTGAGTGGTGGTGAAAATATGAGCTTCTTCTAGTATGTCTTCTCCATGCACCCTTCGATGTGTTGCTTCATAAATGCCTAGCATACCCGGCACATCGGCAATTAAGCTTTCATTGAAGCTACTATTTTCACATTTAAACTTTTGCAATGTATCTGCTTGATAATTAGAAAGTGAAGACATAAAAAAGAAAATAGAAAAAAAGAAGCCAAAAATCACTCATGCACATTAAGTTCTTATAAATACATTATTTAATTAGTATATGCATATCGTGGAAGTCATGGATTGCCCTAACAGGTAATATCTTTCTCTTCATAAACCCTCCTTTCCCATTAGTGTAACCTAGACTAATAATAACGCTTGTAATAAAAAAACCATATATCTATAAAATGCGTACCATATGAAACATTAAATCCATGTTGCCTTAGTAGCCGAAAAAGAAAAGCAACATTGTATAGATCACCGTCCTCATTAACGCCATCGTCGTCATATGCAGCATTATGTATGCCTTCCAAAAGCTTTTCGGATCTCTCTTTCAAAGTGGTATGCCACACCAAGACGTTGGATTGCATCAATTAACTTGAGTTGTTGTGAAAAATCACCAGCTCTAGTTGTTAATACTTCATTACTCACTACTACTTTCAGTTCCCCAAGTTCCCCTTGCATATGGCCATTGTTATCTACATGCATCAACAATTTAGTTAATTAAATGAGCAAAAATATTGGAAAAAGTACAAATTTGACAGCTCGTAAAGTGCATGAGATTACAATTTATTGTGAATCGTCGTAGAGTGTGAACCCGATCGCCCCAAATGCTTGGGTGACAATTTGCAGTAGGACGAGCAATTTCGGGCTCATTATCAGCTTGGATAGCGGATATGGTCTCTATTCTTTTTTTTTTCTGATAGGAAAAATTTAGGTTGGGAAGTCGTACAGACAAACTTAGAGCGAAAAGCTAGGGTTGAAGTCTCACAATGATCTTGTTTTTAAAGAGTTCATTACGACTAAGCTCCCAAACCCTTCTAATTTTGATGGCATCTGAATAATGAAAAAGGATCTTTTCGAATGCAGAAACTCACGGTGGGGAGGGGGGGCGGCAACAAGGGCTGCATCAACTCTTACTTATACTAAGTGTGCAAGGCCGTCTCTGAGATTTCGGGGGTCCTATGTGAAATTCATAAAAGGGGCCCTTCTTATAAGACATCTTAAAAAAAATTAAACAACGTATTGATGCTAAAAAGTAGGGGTGGGTTCGGTTCAAATCGGTTCGATTTTTTGCCAAAACCGAAACCGAACCGAAACTTCGGTTCGGTTCGGTTCGGCTCATTTTTTTTTCGGTTTTTTTCGGTTCGGTTTTTTTTCGGTTCGGTTTTTTCCGGTTCGGTTTCGGTTTGGTTTCGGTTTTTTTTTCTTTTCAAAAAATGAAAAAAAATTAAAATCTTAAATTTTAACATCTTCAACACAATCATAACATAAATATTCCAACTAGAATCAAAGACAATGAAAATAAACATTTAAAGTTCAACTAGAATTATAACATAAAGGTTTTTTTTTAATATTTTGGGTTTAAAGTTTAATTGTAAATAGATTTCTTTTTAGAAAAGTAAAATTTTCTACCATTTTCTTCACACCTCAACTCTTAACTATGAACAATATAAAGAGCTAGTATAGGTTAGTGGACATGAGCTGAATTATTTTATCATGATAGTACGTACAATGAAAGCATTATCATACTATAACCCACTTTGAACCAACAAGGGTCATTTATCGATTATGCTCTCTTTGTATGTATTATCGATCATTTAGTAATGTAATTTACTATTTAGTCGGCATAAGTAATATCAAAGGGAAAACACTTGATCAAAACCAATACATGATCATTGCATATAACAATAAGCAATGAAGTACTGAATAAGCATACAAATACTTGAAGCAAGAAGGTAGATTAAACAAGAATAAGGAACTAACAGTACCGTGTCAGGAGTTAGCACCATTTTGGTATCATTATTTTAGGTCTTGCTTTTTTATATGACTTATTCCTTGTAGTTATAGGAAAAGTAGCATATGCATTTGGTACATTTTTTATTTTGGCAACATATTAGGCTTACAAATTGGGTTTAAAAAATAATACCCAAAACAAATAATTAAATAAATAAAATTAAAAAATATTTATTTAATTAATTCGGTTCGGTTCGGTTCGGTTCGGTTTGGTTTCTAGACCACCAAAACCAAACCGAACCAAAAGAATTCGGTTCGGTTCGGTTCGATTTTTTCAATTCGGTTCGGTTTTTTTGTTTGGTTCGGTTTTTTCGGTTTCGGTTCGGTTCGGTTTTCGGTTTTTTGAACCCACCCCTACTAAAAAGCAATATCAAAATAAACTATAAAACTAACTAATCATCTGTTTCTAAATATTATTAAATGTAAAAAAAACTACAAAATAACCATAGTAGGTGCCATCTTTTATATCTCAAACAAGATCACAATAAAATTATAGTAAGTATGAACAATGAAACCTAATAGTCCATAATACGTGTGCGTCTAGCGATTTTTTGTGACTGCTCCTCTTGATTTTGCCCTGAAAAGTACAAAAGAAAAAAAAATCATTATAGATGAGAAATACCCAAATCTCCAAATTTCAAGTTAATATATTTAAATTAGTAAATATCTTACTTTGATCGAAGTCTACATCACTCTGATCAGTTGAATTGTCTTCATGATTTGGAAGTTTTCCTTCAATTCCATAAATTTATAATTAGGGTTTAATAATTTGTGGGAAATATAACAATGGGACGAAGAGAGAAGGTAATTACACTAGGAGTCTGGGACACTGGCACATCGTCTGGGATTCTGACTTCTAGTGCTCTGGTAGTCTGGTGTGAAAGAAGAAAAATGGAAAGCTGGACTTTGGCGTGAGAGAAGCAGTCTGAGTCTCTGAATTGTTTGCCTCGGTCAGTGAGGTTCTCCACTTTAATTGATTAGCTTTGCCCTTTGTTAATTATTATTTTATATAATTTCTTACAGTTTTGGTAGTAGTCTGATGATGGCATTTGGGCCCATCAGATATATATATATATATATATATATATATATATATATATATTGATTTGATTAGTATTTCTATATATTATTTTTATATAATATTATTTTATATATATTATTATATTCAATAAAAAATATTTTTGGGGGCCCCCAAAATTTTGGGGCCCTGTGCAATGGAACCGGTTGCACTCCCCCAATGCCGGCTCTGTAAGTGTGGAGCCAAAAGTAATCTAAAAAACCTTGGAGTTGACATATGGACATTTTACCGAAGAAGACAAGAATGCCCGATTAAATTGGGTATGACCCACATTTAATTCAGGGGCAGGTCAGCCTCCTTGAAGACATGAGCGGCTGACAACGACATCATCAACCTGCCCAAGCAAAGTAAAAGACCCACATTTAATTCAGGGGCATGTCAGCCTCCTTGAAGACATGAGCAGCTGATAAAGACATCATCAAGCTCTCTTGCCCAAGCAAAGCAAAAAAAAACAAAAGGTCAAAGGCATTAAAGGTAGCATTAATTACTAAATCCTATCTTTAATACTCCAATAGATCGACTCAAACAAGCAAGAATTTCTAATCATATCTAATCAAGGATATTTCCAAGATAATCCCAACATATTATTTAATAATTAAGATCTTTGGAATTATTCTCTCATGATCTATCCTACGGATGACTCACCTTAGCTGATTAGATGCTGCCACGTATAGGATAAACCCTACCACTATGGCCAACCATTTACTATAAATACTCCATCTCCACCAACTTCTGGTAAGCTTTGGCTACGCATTTAAGCTCCAAACACTCTTTTTTTTCAAATAAACTGACTTAGGCATCAGATATCCATTGGCCACCCCCCAACCTCGTGGTAGGTCTGTCAATTTCTTACACGATCTATTAACCCGATCTGAAAAGACATGAAAATAACGGTTTCAGGTCAACATGTTAACTAATCGGGTCGTTAGGATCACACGTCAAGAACATGTTAATAACGGGTTCTTAACAGGTTCACTAATGAGTAACCATTTTAATCCGGTAAGAAAAAAAAGTTAGTTTGATAATTCTAAAGTACTAAAAAAACCTTACTACAATACCCATAATATTTAATCTCACCTAGTTGAGATTAAATCATTCCAAACCACATTAAAAACACCAAAGCAATTTAAAAATACCAAACCACATTAAAAATTTGATAATAGTTAATTTACAAGTGTGAAAGGATGTGAAAAAAAAAATATGCAAATGCTCATGATCGCATTCTCTGGGCTTGATGATGGGTACACTATCGTTTGAATATTTAAAACCCTAGGGGAGTTCAATTAATAATATTTAATGTAAAAGTGTGAAAATGTGAAAAGAATATAAAAACATTATTGCATCATCTATGCTTAGACGATGGATACATCTTTGTTTAGATTTTTTAAAACCCTCTGAATCCTCATGAATAGTATTTATTGTTTGAGGGAAAAATTAATAAAATTTCATAATAATTAATGTAGAAGTGTGAAAAAATACTAAGTGTAGGTGCACTAGGTAAACGGTACAGGTCAGTTACTTTGTCACTCTGGTCGCAAAGAATACGAAGAAGAAGAGAAGATTTGGGCTTGGAAGACGAAGAGAAGACTGAAGGCGAAGGCGAAGAGTCGAAGACACAAGGGATAGGGCCACTATAACATACGTTTTTTTAGGATAATACTTAGGTACTTATTAGTGAGTCCTCTATATACTCACTTTCTGATTTGGTCCAATCAAAAATATATACTTCTTCCTTTTTTCAAAGTCCCAAAATTAAATAACATGTTTATTATTTTTTAAAACAATAAAATATGTGTTAAAATATCATTGGACAAAACCAAAAGGTGAGTAGTACCCAAGAATTATCCTTTTTTATACACTTAATATGTATTGGAAAAGCCACTTAGTACTACGGTCTAGTGATATTTCTCTTCACGTGTAAGTGAAAGGTCTTAGGTTTAATTCTCGTCAAAGACGAATTTGAACCACATTATTGGTAGCCCATTGTGAGGCTAAACCCACTCCTCCCCCTTAGATACTTACTAGTGAGTACCCAATATTATCCTTTTTTATACACTTAATATGTACTGGAAAATCTACTTAGTACTACGGTCTAGTGATATTTCTCTTTACTTGTAAGTGAGAGGTTTTAAGCTCGATTTCTGCTAGAGGAAAATTTGAACCACATGATTGCTAGCACATTGTGAGGCTAAGCTCACCCCTCCCCCTTAGTGTAAATAATATCGTTTGTTCCAAAAAAAAAATATACTGCAAAAATTTTTGGTGCTCCATCAATTTTGGGCTCTGGTTTAGGTTTAGAGTTTAGGGTTCATTAGTACAAAATCTACACCACTTAATTTATATTCTCTTTTTGTTGTTGTGTATTAATGAAATTACATTTATGATTGATGATGTTTCTCGTTCTGTTTGATTAATAAAATATTAATTTATTACCTTAAAAGAATTTTACCACGGTATTATGTTTATGAGACAAGAAAATTATGTGGAGTGCTTCATACACATGACCTCTATTACATGGTAAACACTCTTAACTATTTATTTAAATTACAATTAATCCCCATAAATTTGCCTTAGTATGATTAATTAAGGGATTTAAACAATGACTTATGAGATTTAAATCCTATATTTATGGGATTTAAAATTCCATATGCTATTCATGAGACATAAGTTTTATTTATTTATTTTTATTTTTTTTTAAATCAAACGATAGATTTTGTTAGATTCCCGCCGCAACTGCCTCACCTTCCGCCCCTGACCTCCAAATCGAAATATCCACAAATCCTAACCCCGACTTCGCCGCCACATTCACCCCGAAATCTGAGCAGGCCGGGACATGCTGGGCATCGACCACCGGCGTTCGATCTGCCGATTCTACAATGGCTATCTGATTACCCTTTCGGGGTTTTTACGATCTCCCTTCTCTCTCCACGCCCGACGCCCAGAAGAACTAACACCTAGATCCCACAGAAGAACTCATGATGACCGCACCGTCTGCGTCGCTCTGTCGGAAGCGCGTAAGGCTGTGGCTCTCTGGGGTGGTGCACGTGGTTCAGGCTCTGGATGAGAATATGAATGGCATGGCAATGGTGACTGTCGGATCTATCCATGACGTGCAGGCGTTCGTGACGGAGGAGGAATCGCCGGTTCTAGAGCACCAGATGAGGGGTGCGCCCGATAAAGGGGTGGGGTAGGGGGTTGCATGGAGGTAGGGGTGGGGTGGGATGAAGGGGGTTTGGGTTGTAGGGAAGGGGAATGGATCGGTTGGGGGAGGAGAAAGGGGTTGCGGGGAAGGGGAAGGGATGGGTTTCTGGGGGTTTTTGTTTTGTTTTTTTTTTCTTTAATTAATTATTTTTAAATGCATTAAATTTTTTTTTGCCATATGGCACAAATTTGGTAGCCACGTCAGTACAAATGTGGATTCCATATTTGCTACGTCATCACTTAACGGTTTACTTAACGGATTTTCTAAGGGATGTATGAAATTGAAATAAAATGATAGTAAATGTATGAATGTTTTAAAGATGTTGTAAGGAATTGAAATCGAGCCCAAACCTGAGGGGGTAAAATATAATTTACCCTATTTTTTTATTTTACTTCTTGCTAACTGATAGAGACATATGAGTACAAAATCAGAAAAACAAGATATATAAGACACCCAATCTGTAGCACTAATCCCATACATTAGGTAGTACTGTACTACTACCTAATAATTACAAACCCGCACCCCACTCACACTAAACTTGTGATATTATTTGATGTGTTTGTTTTTATTTGGAACTTGAATGGACAGTAGACCTGGCATTCGTGTCGTGTTTTCTATGTTCGTATTGTTTTCGTGTCATATCCGATATCTTAATGGGTCGTGTCGTGTAACACCCGTTAAAATAAACAGGTAAAATGACCTGACCCGAAATCGACCCGATAATATTAACAGGAAATATGATCCGACCCGTTACCCGTTAAGGAAAATATATTTTAAACCAATAAATAATCAAAAAACATAATACTAAATAAGTATATACATACCATATTGCTCTAGCCTTTTTCTTTGCAAGACTTGTATTTGTATTGTCTATCCTTTTGCTTCCAAGACTCGTAGAAGTGTAAAAAATATAGAAAAAAATATATATAAACGCTCTTAATGACAAGCTTTACCACTTTCATGAAGAGCTTAACTTCGAAATTCGTCACTATAATCATATAAATCATAGATCAGAATTTAACCTTTGATTGTTGTTTACATTTACACTTAATTGTTCATATCAAATTTTTTTTCTTTCAGATTTCATTTTTTGAAAACATGATCTAATAGAGGATGTAGGAAGAACGGTTTGGATCGTTGATATTATATTCAGAGTTTTACGGTTAGTGAAAATATTGCTTGATGTTTATAAAGTTTCTACAAACTATATGACATCGACTCATATTTCAGTTAACCGTAAATATCAAAATGAGATATCAAAGATCTGAACTGTTCATCTTCTTACATCCACCAGATGATCATGTTTTCAAAAAAGGAAATTTAAAAAATGAAATTCAGTAAGAAGAATAAAGCGTAAATGACAATTGACGGTTAAATATAAATTTAAGGTTTATGGATTATAGTGTTGGACTTCGAAGCTGACCCCTTTATGAAAGTTGTAAAGGTTGTCACTATGAGTGATTGTATATATTTTTTACATTTTTGACACTTCTACAATAATTATTATTAATTTTATTAATTTTACCCTCAAATAAAAAACATTATTCATGAGGGTTTGGAGGATTTTAAAAATCTAAACAATAATGTAAGTGTAACCATTATCTACTCTTGGAGGAATAATGATGAATCACGAGTGTTTATATATTTTTTCACATTTTTCATACTTGTATGTATGTTTACTTAGTTCTTGCCTATACAAATATTATACTAGTTTATTTTAATTTTTTACAACATAGAATAATAATACAAAACTATTAGTGATAAGTAAAATTTATCCTAGCTATTAATGATAATAAGGAACTCTCATAATAAAAATAAATAATGACTAAACTATTTTTTTTTAACTTATATAGAATAATAATACAAAACTATATTTTTAATATGGAATATATTGTACATATTAATATGACTATTGTATTTTATAATAAATCTTTTAGTAATTAAACTTTAAAATTATCAAAATAATTTTTTTCTTAACGGGTTACCCGCGTGTATACCCGTTAAGAACCCATTATTAATGGGTTCTTAACAGGTTACCCAATAATGACCCGATTAGTTATCGTGTTGATTCGAAACCCGTTATTTTCATGTCGTTTTCGTGTCGTGTCAGAAACTTTCGGGTCTAATGGACATCATTATCCGGCATCATCTTCTATCAAAGTGGAAACTAGTACTACTTGGCTAACAGAAAGAAACCAACTCAAAGTGGCACTGGGTCAATAAAAAGCGAAGCAACGATATCTTTCATAAGTTTCCCAACATGTGTGAAGCCGTCTCCTCTTTTGTAAAGCAGATCCACAACCCTTGTCAAATTAAAAACACGCTCGAGGACAAACTCTGGCACAGCAGTTGGTCTAAGTAACTCCTCGTTTATATCCTTCCACATATCCGCTACTTGTTTGTTAAAGGCAGCAAGCGTCTCTTGCTCCGACACCCCATACTGCTTCATATAGCAATCAACACTTGAAGCTACATGCCCTCTCTCTTTGTCAAACTGCAAAAATTGAATCCCAAAGAGAATTTTAGTTACCTTTGTATATGTGGTACCATATTTTCACTTTAATACAGTTTTTATTGTCATACACTTTAATATATTTTTTATATTATTCATTGTACTAAGAATAATATCTTGTACCTTGTGGCCGCCAATGTCATCCATGAGCCTACAAATGGTATTGGAAGCTCTGAGAAGTTTATACCTTATCCGTTACAATATCTCCCATGCCAACTAAACTTACAGTTGAAAGTAAGTTGTTACCAACAGAAGCCGTTGCAACATGCATATACTCCTCCATGCTTGGGATGCATCGTTCCCGTAACCATCTGGGCTCATCAAAGTAAGCTTGGGCAATAGCTTTCCACTGTATGTGACAATGACATGTTTAGTGTGAAAACTTAACCTTCGATAATCAAACTACTCTGAAAAATAAGGAAAGAAGGAATCTTCAATAGTTTGAGTAGAAAAAAGAAAAAAAAAAGGTCTCGTTTGATAGCCATAAACTGAAAATTGTTGTAAAATCGATGGTGTGTGCAGTGGAATAAATAAACAAGACACAAAATTTACGAGATTCCTCTACAGTCAGTGTGACTAGAGTACGTCCTCAGGGGCAACAATGGTGCTTTCATTTATAATATGAAATAATAAGATTACAAAGATAACTCTCTCTATTCTCGTTTCTCTTCTTCCTATCTTTTCTCTGTTCCTATCTTTTATCTGTTCCTTCTGTTTCTCTTTTTCTTTCGTATATCCACTATGTTTGGTGTGTGTTGCATTTATATAGAAAACATGAGTCGTATGAAGCAAGTTTCGGCAGACAGTGGAAGACAGCTCTTATTCCCACTTGTAACTTAGTGGATTAGTGGCCAACATGGACATCCACCATATTTACAACACTCCCCCTTGGATGGCCATAAGCTGTGACGTCGCTGCTGTCTACCACTCCAATCATTTTCACTTGCCTTATTTGTCCCTAGGTAGAAGTGGTATGTTCTCTAGTTTTCCCAGGCAGATGTGGCATCTTCTCTGGAAAGCCTTAAAATCGTAATCTGTTTTCCGGTGCTCCCCCTGATGAGTTTCTTCCCCTGATTTCAAATTCTTTAGGCTGATGTTTCCCCCAAAGATGATATACCTTTTTCACTTGCTTTACTTGTTGTTGTCTTTCCACAGCTTGATCTTGAACTGGGTTGGAAGGTTTCTTGAAGGGCCGGCAAGGCTTGGTCTTCTATTCGCTCAGTCAGCCATCAATTTTCTCCCTTTGGATTTTATGGGCTCATTGTTGAACCTTCCGCTTCAGTCTCTTACACATAGAAATGGTGCGCAACCTTTGCATTTGGATGGTTCATCACTTCTTGGTGACTCATCCATGCTTAGCAGCTTCAGTGTAAAGAGCCAACAACGGACTAATTATTTTGCGGTGTTGGTGACTTGAGACCCAGCTCCAACAACAGTTAAAGATGGCTACTCAAGAGCAATGCTAGGTAAAGCAATCAAGAAAGGTTCCAGGCAGTCAGTTCCTCACTGGAAGTTTGATTTCAGGTTCTGACTGACTGCTTTCTTTCTCCTTGTCTTGCAGGTAAGAGCAAGGGAAAAGGAAAGGATAGGGAGATTGCATGATATGAGATACTTTTGCTCTTGAAGGAATGAGTATAAGATTTTGATGCTGGTGTAAACCTTTTTTTATCGAAAAGGGTTTCTTGCTGAGGAAATGAGTTTGATATTTTTAGGGACTTGGTTGAAGAGGTATTCTCGGAGAGGAAGAAAACTGAGTATGCTGAGAGGTTTGGTTACAAATGCATTCTCAGCAAGGAAAGAGAGTTAGACATTTTTCAGGTATGCCTTGCCATGGAGGATAGAGGTCGACATATATAGGGATTTCTCAATAGCAATTAGTTGTGTTGTGCCTTTACTCTTGTCAGCAACTGTGGTGTAATTAGAATAGTAAGATTCACGTATTTTCAACTTTGTCAGAGATCTTTGACAAAGTTGCACGTGATATCCGAAAAGCTAAGATTGCTTCTGCAAAATGCCAACGAACTTTATTCAGGAACATCTGGCTTTTGAAATTCGGAGGGCAGTGTCTATTCAATTTTGAACAAGTGACCACATTGCCTTTTCTTTTATAGGGACCTTAATTGTGCTCAGAATGTACGCTCGGAAATCTATTGCGTGTAGAATTTTCCCCTTCTTGCACTTCTGAGATTTTATCTGACCTCCTTTTTCCTTCATCATTTCTGAAAATAGCTTGCCCATCTGACCGCCGTTTTGATTTGAATGTTAGGGAAGATGCAGACGTGTCTTCTCAAGACAACATATGACACCCATCCTTTTAATCTGCTAATGGTCCTCTTACGATTGAGGAATCTGTGATGAAGAATGACATAACTACTGCAGTGGTAGCTAGGAATCTTCTCACTCCCAATGATAACAGAATCCTTTCAAAACGGTCTGATGAGTTGGCCATTCAAGACACCTTGGCTTTAAGTGTTAAGTGTACGGGCTCTGTTTCGAATATGGGTCACCGCCTACTTGCTCGAACTCTCCAAGTTGAATCATTAATGGTTGAGATGGAAAGTCTTAAACAAGAGATCAGAGAGCTCAAGTACGAGAATAGAGAGTTGCATATGCTTGCAAATAATTACTCAACGAGCATGAAAATGAAGCTTGACCAGCTACTAAAATCTGAAAGTCGAATTCAAAACGATCACCAGGGATTCATGGCTAGATTCCGAAGGCAATTGATGTCTTCCCCTTCTGGTGTTTTGCCAAATACTGGGGCGTCACATGATCAATCTTCAATGCCTCCCCCTTCTGGGGTACTGCCAAGTACTAAGGCTTCACATGAGTAACCTTTGTGAAGGCTCCCTTATGTTTGTTTGTTTTTAACTCATGTGTATACACATATCTGTAATTTCTCGGAGATATCAATAGATAAGCTTTATTTCATTCAATGTATTGTGCCAAATACAATAAAGCATATACTTCACTAGGATGTGGTACTTCTGGACCAAATATTAATTTAACTTTACCCTCACGAAGATAAATGATCTTTCTTAGTGTCTACATCATTTGAGTATTCAACTCATGATCTTTAATCCATAGGGTTCTTTAATATCATAAACATCATGGATAATATTCGTGTTGGCATATTGTTTGATCTGCAGCTCGAGACAATATTCATCTCAACACTTTATAATCTTTCTAGACTCTTCATGAGTCCTAATCTAAAGTCATTGACTCTTGCAAGAGATTTTTCTATGTTGCAACAATATCATAATGATGGTACTCACTAAGGCAATTTATATCATCCATTGGTATTGAGTACATAATTTATGCTTTACCCTTCGGAGGTTTACTTCAAGCAATTTGAATCCTTCAGGGATTTTCTACACTTCATGACACATTTTCCTTTGGAATTTATACAGAGCAATTTGCTCCCATGTATACTTGAGGGATTTACTTATGGAGATCATACGAACTCGTTTACAACCTTGTGTCATAGCATGTAAGTGTATTTCACTGTATTACAAATGCCCATATGTAACATCTTTGGTTCAACTTCTTTTGGCTATTTGTATTATATTCAAATATATAGGTCCATTTTTCCACGTTCTTACAAAATTGTAATGGAATTACCTTTCTCCATTTTTTTTGGTCAATAATCTTTCCTTTCGTCGACGAAAAAGAACAGGACTTAATATCAACACAACTCATTGATGAATTTAGTAGCTACTTGTAAAAACCAAAATTACCATAGGTTATCATCAATCTGTGATCCCATATTCTCATGTGCATGTGCATGCATTAAAGCTTTTCATTTCTTTTGGATATCCATTGCCTCTTCAATGGCATTACACTATCTCTTCAAAGATAGTCATCATTTAGAGAATGCGGATCATAACCTCTTCTTGAGAGTTATAGAGCTTGGATTGTAATCTCCATTTCCGGGAGTTGAGTTATTGGAACCTATATGTCTATCATGCTTCATGCATGAGACATCAACATTCCCATGTCCGTGGATTGACCTTTCCGGGACGTGTATCCATGCGGCAACTGTCATGCTTCTAGCATGCAACAGTTATGCTTCGGGAATGCAATAGTTTAGTAGTGCTCTATTCTTCTTCTTTCAAATGACTAAACCTTTTTGAGTCTGAAGGTCTGCCACGCTTCAAGCGTGCAACAGATAAATCATTTACTGCTACATTATCTTGTCTAATAGGGACATCAATTCTTGTAGGCATATTTGCAGCAAGTATATGTGATTTTACCACTTTGAAAACTTGGCAATTTTGTTTTCATGAGCAGAGCGCGTGTAATCAATTTCATATGCTTAATAAATGCTTCTGGTTAACCATTTTGAGTATGGACATAAGGAACTTCTGGTCCTTATTTAATAGTCTGTAGACTGAGACTCTTATGGCCTTTATTGCAATTAAGTTGAGGCACTGCGGCACTTCAAACTTACGGTGCACATCAAGGAACTTCATGTCCTGATCTTGAGGATCAAGGGACTTCATGCCCGATCTTTTTGTATGATGGAACTTCGGGTCCAATCATTTTATATGATGAGGATCTAGAAACTGCAGGTTCTGATCTGATCCAGGAACTTCAGGTCATGTATATACTCATCATAACAAAAGAAGTACAATAAATAAATTAAAGCAAAAGACGGTAATTCCAGCCATAGTGAATAAATTGCATTTAAGTAAATAAAGCTTGTGACAAGGGCTTTAATTCAACATCATTCATATAAATCAAAACTTAAAGCAGTAGGCGGTAAAATTGTCCATGATAAATAAATTAGTTTAAAGTAAATAGAACTTGTGAAAGTGTTTTAAGCCAACACCATTCACATAAATAAAAAGTATAATAACCTTTTTATTTTGCCACTTCCTTTTGTCCCTTTTATTTGTTAATTTTTTTTTTCTTTCTGTCGGCACCAATCTTCAAAACCTTTTCACATGCTGCACAATTATTTTGCAACTTCTGCAAAACACAGAGAAACAAAAACTAAAGACAAGGAAGATCAAAGAAAAGTTTTATACCATCCTCCTTGCTGTGAATCTCCTTGTGCTCCTTCCTCTTGGCAGAAGAAGCTCTCCACCCATAAAGCTGGCTGCTGCACTGCTGCGAACAACAGCACGGAGAGATTGGAGATCCTTTACAACGAGAGCCACGTCGTCAACTTCAGCATGGTTGGCGGGGACCATCGCCTGTCCAATTGCAGGTCGGTGACGACGCTGCACCCGTCGTCGTGAGCAGCAGCGGAACTGTTGTGGTTTGGGCTTCCATGGCTGCTGACACTAGCAGCGATGCTGCTTGGGTTCCCTGGAATGGCTGCGTTGGCTGCTCCTCCAGTCTGATAGCCTTGTCGCCTATACATCTGGACATCACCGTAGGTCCCGTGAAGCACCCAAGCTCGGCTCAGAAATCATAGTGAGATTTTAGCTGACGGTGAGAGATTGGTAATGCTTCACCGGATTTACGGTGTTGTGCTTTCCACTGACATGAGAGCTTCTCGTGCTAATAACATGTTGTAAAATCAATGGTGTGTACAGTGGAATAAATAAACAAGACACAAAATTTACGAGGTTCCTCTACAATCAGTGTAACTGGAGTACATCCTTAGGGCAGCAGTGGTGCTTTCATTTATAATATGAAATAATAAGATTACAAAGATAACTCTCTGTTCTCTTTTCTCTTCTTCCTCTCTTTTCTCTCTTCCTTCTGTTTCTCTTTTTCTTTGTATATCCACTATGTTTGGTGTGTGTTGCATTTATATACAAAACAGGAGTCGTATGAAACAAGTTTCGGCAGACAATGGAAGACAGCTCTTATTCCCACTTGTAGCTTAGTTGATTAGTGGCCAGCATGGACATCCACTATATTTACAATAAAAACTAAATTTTGAAAACTCAACAAATAGCTTTCAATTTTTCATTTGTTTATTGAAAACTAAACTCTAAACCTAAACCTAAACTAAACAAATTTTTTAAATTTTTTTAAAAGGTGATAAGTAAAAACGAAATGATTATAATGGCTAGGTTACTAAAAAGTAAAAGTTAATCAAGCTAGCTAAGCATGCATGTGTTACGTACAGCTTCTTTTGCATAGCGAACCTGGTATGACTTTCCTTCTGTTACCATCTCTTCCTCAATTTCATTGAAAAGATTCACAAGTGCAAGATAAAATGTCTGCATATAGTCCGGAAGTTCATCAATGAAATTAACATCTCACCTGAAATTTGCATAAACATTAGATCATCCTCAGCATATAAATTTTTGGCTTTAGGAAAAACGTAATCTTTATATAAAGCAACACATTGTTTAAATCAAACCTTCTAATTGCTTCTGTAAAGATGTCGAGTTCTTCAAATGTACCAAATGCGTCGTAGATATCGTCCATTACTATTCCCAAAGCAATGACTTTGGCCATAATTTTTCTGGCGGTAGAGTAATGGGGTTCAAAAAATACTCCCCTTATCCAAAAGTACAATTCAACTATCCTGTCTCTTGCAAACGGCAGCTTTCTTTCAAACTCGAGTTCTTTCCACCATCTATTGAAAACATTTACAAATTGGATTATAACTCATAACTATAGGAATATTTTTCTTACAAACTATATCTCTTATGCTCAAATTAAAAATAAAAATGGACTTACTACCTAGTAATTTCCCTGAGCTCCTTTTTGTGCAAAAGATTGAACACGATTGAAATCCAACTTTGCAAGTTGTAATAAAGCTTCACTGTGTGAAGCTTCTTCTTGACAGATTGACATGTAATTCCTGACACCTAACTCCACTAAACCCTTTAGCAAAGGTCTCTCCAAGGCTTGAGTTATTTGAGCTGCCATATTGAACAGCGTAAACTGGTTTCAGTGGACTTGAGGTGAGTGGTGGTGAAAGCAAGAGCCTCTTCTAGTATGTCTTCTCCATGCACCCTTAGATGTGTTGCTTCATAAAGGCTTAGCATACCCGGCACATCGGCAATTAAGCTTTCCTTGAAGCTACCATCTTCACCTTTGAACTTTTGCAATATATCTGCTTGAATGCTAGAAAATGAAGACATATAAAAAATAAAATAGAATAAAGCATCCAAAAATCTCTCATGCACATGACGTTCCTAGAAATAAATTATTTAATTAATATATGCATATACGTGCAAGTGATGGATTGCCCTAATAGATACAGTCTTTCTATCCAAAACCCATCTTTCCCTTTAGTGCAACTTACTAGTGCTTGTAATAAAGAAAGCTATAAATCTACAAAATACGTACCACATGAAACATTAAATCCATGTTCCCTTAGTAGCTGAAAACGAAGAGCAACATTGGATAGACCACCACCATTATTAACGCCATTGTCGTTATATGCAGCAGTATGTATGCGTTCCAAAGCTTCTTTAATCTCTCTTTCAAAATGGTATGCCACACCAAGACGTTGGATTGCATCAATTAACTTGAGTTGTTGTGAAAAGTCACCAGCTCCAGTTGTTAATACTTCATTACTCACTACTACTTTCAGTTCCCCAAGTTCCCGTTGCATTTGGCCATTGTTTTTCTACATCAACAATTTGTTTATTAAATGAACTAAAATAATGGAAAAAGTAGACATTCTGAGAGCAAGCAAAAGGCATGAGATTACAATGTCTTGTGAATTGTCGTAGACTGTGAATCGATCTCCCCAATTGCTTGGGTGAAAATTTGCAGTGGGACGAGCAATTTCGGGCTTATTATCAGCTCGGGTAGCAGATACGGTCTTTATTCTTTCTTTTTTTCATAGAAAAATTTTAGGTTGGGAAGTCGTAAAGATGAAAACAAGAATAAAGACGAAAACAAAAGAAGTTAGATTTAGTCAGGAGGGACATAAAGACGAAAACAAGAATAATTAAAGAAAAATAGGAGGGAGGGACATGAAACATAACCTCTCTAAAACCAAACCTAAAGGTCTAAACTTACGAAACAAGTCGAACAAAACCACCAAATTAAGAAAAAAAAAGTGAGACAAACGTGGATGTCGAGATGCACATTAATTTGAGAAGTGGTAGCCAGGCAAGCCAACACAGTCCGGCAACCAAGTAGCACGAGCTGCCTGGCGGAGGATAATCATGCCTTGTTAAAGTTGGAGAAGGCAAGCCCATATTAGCAAAATTGTCCGCAACAAAACTTCCTTCGCGATATATATGTGGGATGTGTAGAAAGTCATTTTCCGAATGCATTACAAACAAAATAGACCATTGCGTACGAAGAGGCCAAGAACGATTGAAGAGCAGAAATAACACTAGAACTGTCACTTTCCAACCAAAGGCAATGCCAACCTCGTATACAAACTCGAACCAATAATACCTGATAATTTTGCTAAAAAAAAAAAGAAAACAAAAAGAAAAAAGTTGCAATGACCAATCCATTGACAAAAACCACCAAAAAAAAACGACCATGGTAATTCCTGAAAACTCCTCCACAAGCAGCAGGACCAGAATTTCCTTTAGAGAAACCATCTTCATTAAGTTTAATCCAAGAATTCCAAGGAGGAGACCAAAGGACATGAAGGATAGTAAGCGCCTTGCGTGAGATAGGTCGGATCTTAAGAGAAGAAATGATAGAGTTTCAAAACCCTGAGAGTAACCAGGAATAAACTTCCCACCATGAACAATCGCATAATTGATAGACATGCAAGGACGATAAAAATATATTAGTCGACCCTAAAAATTCATAGTAATTAATATACAAGTGTGAAAATGTGAAAAAAAAATATACAAAAGCTCGTGATTGCGTCCAACTACGCTTAGACGATTGTAGACGATGGTTACATCGTCGTTTAGATTTTTAAAACCCTCCAACTCTCATGATTAGTGTTTTTTTTATTACAAAACTAATAATAATTAATATAGAAGTGTGTGAAAAATGTACATACACACACAATCGCTCATAATGACATGCTTCGCTAAGGGATCAACTCCAAAATTTGACACCACAGTCCATAAACTCTGGATTTATATTTAATCGATCATTTGTCGTTTACGCTATATTCTTCTCACCAAATTTTGTTCAGATTTTTTTTTTCTTCTGAAAACATGTTTCTTTAGCAGATGCAGAAAATGAATGGTTCGGATCGTTGATATCACATTCTGTTGTTTACGAGTAATTGAAATGAGGCAATGGTATATAGTTTCTAGAAACTTTAGAAACTTCAATTAGTATTTTTACAACCCATAAAAATCTGAACGTTATGTCAATGATTTGAACAGTTAATATTTCTGCATTTGCTAAGGCATGTTTAAAAAAAAATCTGAATAAAAAGGAAATTTGGTGAGAAGAATGGAGTGTAAGCGTAAACGTAATGACAATCAACAGTTAAATTTAAATTTATGGTTCATTAGACTCTTATTTTGAAGTATGTAATATTTGAAACAGAAATGTGTTTTTATATTTTGAAGCAATATTTATGTGACATTGTGATATGTAGATACTAATTTAGTATTACGTTATCCATTTGATTATGTGTTGAAGTAAAATATATTTTCATTAACGGATAGCTTACGGGTCAAGTTCGGTGTAGGTCATATTACCCGTTTATTTAACGCGTGTTACACGACATGACATCTTAAGATATCGATATGCCACAAAAATGACACGAACTTAAGAAACATGACACAAAAGTCGTATCTATTCGGAAGCGACCAAATACAGCGTAAGAAAAGGACGGGGCTAAACGAAAGATTATGTACATGAAACATAGGGACGTGAAATGGGAAGAGGATCCTCTCCGGATCCACACATCCTAGTCGTTCATTGTACATTGTGCGGCCAGTTTTTGTTAGGTACTATTTGTGTCTAATTTTAAATAAAAAAAAATCAAATGATTTTTTATCGCACGATGCACGATGAATGACTAAGATATGAGGATCTCCAAGATCTCCACAATTTGGATCCAGATGGAATCCAAATCCCCAAAACGTCCAGCAAAAAAGAAAAGAAACAGCCCCCAAACAATAGACATGATCATAACTCGTAGACCTGGCATTCGTGTCGTGTTTTCCGTGTTCGTGTCATACCCGATGTCTTAACGGGTCGTGTCATGTAACACCCGTTAAAATAAACGGGTAAAATGATCCGACCCGATAATATTAACAGGTAATATGACCCGACCCGTTACCCGTTAAGGAAAATATATTTTAAACCAATAAATAATCAAATGAAAAACATAATACTAAATAAGTATAAACATACCATAATGTCACATCCAAAACATAAAAACGTATTTTCTTCTAAGTTTATTTTCGCTTACCTAAATTTATTGCTTTAGCCTTTTTCTTTGCAAGACTCGCATTTGTATTGGCTATACTTTTGCTTCCAAGATCTCGTTAACTCTAGCATCCATTGCTTCTGAAACAAAATGGGTATAAATTAATTAATAGCTTAATTAATTAAGAAAAGTCTTTAACAGTTTTTTAATTAATGTAGAAGTGTAAAAAATATATAAACGCTCATAATGACAAGCTTTACAACTTTCATGAAGAACTTAACTTTGAAATTCCCCACTATAATCATATAAATCAAAGATCAAAATTTAACCGTTGATTGTAGTTTACATTTACGCTTCATTGTTCTCATCAAATTTTGTTTGTTTTTCTTCAGATTTTCTTTTTTGAAAACATGATCTATTAAAGAATGCAGGAAGATGAATGGTTTGAATCGTTGATATTATATTCAGAGTTTTACGGTTAGTGAAAATATTGCTTGATGTTTATAAAGTTTCTACAAACTATATGACATCGACTCATATTTCAGTTAACCGTACATATCGAAACGTGATATCAAATATCTGAACCGTTCATCTTCTTACATCTGCCAGATGATCATGTTTTCAAAAAAATAAAATTTTAAAAATAAAATTCTGTAAGAAGAATAAAGCGTAAATGACAATCGACGATTAAATATAAATTTAAGGTTTATGGATTATAGTGTTGGATTTCGAAGCTGACCCCTTCATGAAAGTTGTAAAGCTTGTCACTATGAGTGATTGTATATTTTTTTTACATTTTTTACACTTCTACAATAATAATTATTAATTTTATTAATTTTTCCCTCAAATAAAAAACATTATTCATGAGGGTTTGGAGGATTTTAAAAATGTAAACGATAATGTAAGTGTAACCATTATTTACTTATGGAGGAATAATGATGAATCACGAGTGTTTCTATATTCTTTCACATTTTTCATACTTGTATGTATGTCTTCTTAGTTCTTGCCTATATAAATATTGTACTAGTTTATTTTAATTTTAGACAACAATATGGTAAGTAAAATTTATCCTAGTAATGACAATAAGGAACTCTCATAATAAAAATAAATAATGACTAATATTTTTTTTAACTTATATAGAATAATAATACAAAACTATATATTTAATATAGAATCTATTGTATATATTAAAATGGCTAATGTATTTTATAATAAATCATTTAGTAATTAAACATCAAAATTATCAAAATAATTTTTTTTTAACAGGTCGAAACGGGTTACCCACGTGTATACCCGTTGAGAACCTGTTATTAACGGGTCACCCGATAATGATCTGATTAGTTATCGTGTTGACTCGAAACCTATTATTTTTAGGGTTTATATCACAAATGGTCCCTGAAATTGACCCCATCAATCATGATGGTCACTGAAATTGAAAATCGATCAATGTAGTCCTTGAATTTTAACTCGCGAATCAATGTGGTCCTTCTGTTAGTGTTCCGTCCAAATTAACACTAAAAAAAGGTTAGAGAACCAATTTTTCATGGTAAAATGACCAAAAAAAGGTTAGAGAACCACTTTTTTTGTTTTTATTTTAGTTTTAGCACCAAATCCATGAAAAAATGGAGAGAAAAGTGAAGATGGAAAAAAGAAAAGAGAGGTAGTAAGTAAAATTATAAGTAACAGGGTTATTTTTTATCATTTTACCATGAAAAATTGGTTATCTAACCTTTTTTTAAAGTTAATTTGGACGGAACACTAACAGAAGAACCACATTGATTCGCGAGTTAAAATTCAGGGACTACATTGATCGATTTTCAACTTCAGGGACCATCATAATTGATGGGGTCAATTTCAGGGACTATTTGTGATATAAACCCTTATTTTTATGTCGTTTTCGTGTCGTGTCAGAAACTACGGGGTATAATCATTCATATGGACGTGAAGCGCCCAATACAAAGAGAAAAGGACGGGAACCAAGCAAATGATATGAACAAGATACATACGGACGGGAACAGCCAGAGCCCAGTACAGGCCGTCATTGGGAAAAACGAAATATGAAAGGAAATGTCCAAACTGGTCATCAAGTTCACAACTTGACCTTACTCACATGTGGAGCGCTTATTGGCCTCCACGTATAATTTCATTTTATAATCAATTTCATCTGCCGACACTATTTTTATGAATATATCTATGTTTAAGGTAAATTGTCTTTGAGAGAGTAGAGGTTTCTAATCCCAAGTTGGTTTTCTAAGTTGAGGTTAGCATGTGTTAGCTCTTTCGTTGGAGTTTCTATTTGTTGATAGTATTAATCACACATTCAGAAAAGAATTGATTTTGCATGCACTTACTATTCTTCATAATGTTAATTGATTTTACCGTAAAATCAATTAACATTATGAAGAATAGTAAGTGCATGCAAAATCAATTCTTTTCTGAATGTGTGATTAAATTTCAACTTTCTTTATTGTATCACAGCAAGTTCTCTCATGTGTGAAGCCCAACGATCATATGTTCTCTAGGTCACCTGATATGTGTTGTCCAAGCCCAAAGGCCATACAACTGTGACACCCTGCAATTTTTGATAAAGCCAACTGGTTTAAAAATAATTATTTTTTGTCAAGGTTCTAAAAGGCACTAGGTGTGTGCAACGGGCAAGGGCCTAGCCAAATTGTTTTTGCCAACGTTCTCATAGGTTGATGACGAAGAAAATTATAGAAATTGAGAAGGATGTATGACATTGAAATGAAATAATAAATAAATGCATGAGATTGAAATGTTTAAAGATGTTGTATGATGTTGCAATTAAATACAAACTTGAGGGTGCAGAATGTAATTTATCCAAATATTTTTTACTTGTCAGCACAAATGTGGAACCCACCTATTTTCATGTCATCACTGTGGATGCAAATTTTCTCCTCTTTGGTCTTGGACGATTTTGCACCTACAAAATAACAAACACCTTAGGTTAAGGCCAAAAGCCTCACGTGCCCACGATGAATGGGGGGGAGCTTTGGCTTAAGAACCTCCGATGCCAAAGTTAGAATTAGAGAGAAAAAGTGTTTAGAGTGTTTTTGCCGAAGGATTGGAATTAGGTTTTGTGAGAAATAGGGGTTGTATTTATAGGAGATGGGGTGGCCGGCCTAGTTAGGGTTTTTTGTGTAAGATCTAGGTTTAATTAGCCCATTTATTGGCTAATTAATCAAATAGGAAAAGGATTTATATTTATGAAAAAAGATAATAAGGAGTAATTGAATTGTTGGCTAAAAAAGGAGAGAAAAAAGAAAGGAATGTGGGCAATAAAAGGGGAAGTGGCCGGCCCCCTTTGGAGAAGGGAGGACCGGCCATTTAAGGTGTTTTTGGCTTTTAAGGCTAAGTTAATTGGCCAATTAATGAGGAATATCCTCATTAATTTGCCAATTATCTCCATTTATGTGGGATAATTGGTGAATTTATGAGATAATTGTCTTAAATGTGGATGGATGAAATAATTCGGATTTGTTTACCTTTTATGGGCGCTTTTGACTTGACCGATGATAATTACCGGCTGCTCGCGCGTAGGATTTCTGATGCTCCTCAAGGGCATTCTTGTCTTCTTAATCCGAAAGTCCACGTGTCGCCTTGTGATTATTTTTGGCTCCACAAATGCCCCCACACCTGTTGGGCTGCTCGCAGGAAAGGGTAGCAGGTGTAGAGATCTTCTTGCTTCAGGAACCATAGGATTGCTTCCTATCTTGATGTTGATCCTCTCTTTAATTGGAAATTAGGTCCTTCTAGGAGAGGGAAATAAACTTCTCTCAAAGCCTATTTAAGTCCACCTTAAGTGGGTTATTAAATCAACTTTGGAGAGCAATTTATTCTACCCTACAAGAGAGAGAAAGCTAGAGGATATTTGTTCCCCCTCCTCTAGCAATCTTCTACATCTTGCCCGTGAAAAGGACCGTCTTTCGTTGATTTCTTTGTCTTCTCCGTGCCGCACTGATGTAAGAAAAATTTAATTTTTCTTGCCTTCTTCTTGGATAGTGCTATTACGGGGCAGCCATCGGGGTGGTGCGGCACGTCGGCTGGCAGGGGCCAGGAGTTGGCTCGACAGGGGCCGAGGAGATGTCGTGGCAAGGACCACTGCTTGGGCAGCTCGGCTTGCCTAGAGCCCAGGGCAGCTTGAGCGGCTGGGACCGCGAACTGAGGCGCTGGGGGGCAGTGCTAGGGTAGCCGCGCGGCTCACATCCTTTAGGACCTGACGCGGGCCAAGCTGGCGATCGAGAGAAATGAGAAGGTTGCGGGCTTCATGGGCTGCTGGAGTGCTGGGCATGTAGGCCTCATGCTTGCTAGAATGTTGGGTTGAGCTTCTCTGCCGGGTACCATGAATGGCGTTAGCTGCCTAGTCTTCTTTGTCGGGAGAAAGGTAGGCTGTTCAAGAGATGCCGGTTGGGAAAAATTGAAGACTTTATCCACTGCTTGTGAGGGTCCGCCTGCTGCCAAGAGGTATGTGATTGCCATGAATTCTTCCAATGGGAAGAGAAATGAGGCTGCTAGATGTGCCCCCAATGCCGAAATTTGCTGGGATGGAAGAGACTGCTTGCGTGGGCAGCTGCGAGAGTTCCACTAAGCCTGCTTCTGGGGTGGCTGATAAGATCTGTGTGCTCTCAAGACCAAACCTTCTTTATTTCTCCAGAAGATTTCCTCGCCTTTACTTTCAAGTCTTCCATCGGTGAGGTAGTTGGAGATGGGGGTGTCCACGACGGGGCAGCCGGGAGTGAAGCGCCGAATGGTACCACTGCTAGGGTTGTCGTGGCTGCCGAAGGTGTGACAATGGAGCAATTGTCGGGTGGCCAAGCTGCTGAAGAGTAGTCTTCTAGGTAGCCTTTAGGATTTATTTTTCCTTGTTGCTTTTGCTGTGCTTGGACTTCTCCAGTCTTTGTCAGTTGCTTATCAATTTTGCTAGAAAATTTAATAAACTTGTCTCCTTCGCTTTTCTCCATCTTCGTTTCCTTTGTTCATGCCTTAACCTTTAGACTTTATAGGCCAGTAGCAGGCGCGCCACTTTTCTATAAGCAGACAGGTCGTATAGCCTACATAGTCGTAGGTGTTGGTGTAGAACTTCTCCTTGCAAAGTTGCTAGCCATAGGGTTGGCAGCCGGACGCCTTACTTACAGAAGCAGGCGGATCCGCGTAACCACTAGGCCATTAACCTTGGCTTTCTCCAATTCCGTAGGTTGAGCAGCAATTGTCACAACACTTTAGGACTTGGCGCAAGTTGCCACAAAGTTGTTAGCTGCGAGATCGACGGCCGGACGCCTTACTTATTTGCAGCAGCCGCATCTGGGCGATCCTTAGGCTGTTGCCTTGCGAAGTTGTCAGCCGTAGGGTTGGCAGCCGGACGCCTTACTTACAGAAGCAGGCTAATCTGCGTAACCACTAGGCTTTCAACCTTGGTTGTTCCCAATTCTGTAGGTTGCGCAACTAGTGTCACAACACTTTAGGACTTGGTACAGGTGAGGCTTATCGACTACGTAGCATGTCGGTAGTGGATAAAACTTCACATATGCCTGCTTGCTTGTTTTAACCTTTCACAAGAATGTGCGGTTGTATAAGTCTAGTGTGGCTTTACTGCTTAAGGGGCAAGCCGTAGGCAGTCTTTCGGGATCCGTAGGCTACCTTAGCATGTCCGGTAGCAGCTTTAGGGTTTCCAGGGATAGTGTGCCCCCCCCCCCCCCCCCCGTCTCTAGGGCCCAGTTCCCGCGGATTAGGCCAAGAGACCCAAAATCCTTCAGTTAGCTAAGCCTTGAAAAAGACCATTGTGGCTACTTCTAGGAATTCCGGCGCAAGCCATCGTGCAGCTAGTTACACTAGGGCAGCCAGGCTCATCCACGTCTGGATATTCGGAGTGAAGAGTTTATCCTCCCGCGTTGGAGAGCAGATTGGTCCCTCAGGGGGCGCTATTCCTGCAGTGAGTCCCTAAGAAGGGCGCGAGCTTCTTTCGAAGCGCAGAAGTTGTCAGTTGCCGCAATGGAATCAAGTTGAAGCGTTCCTTGTTGAAAAACAAGTGAACAAATAACTTAATTGTAAAGATTGCGGAACAACTGGTAGTCCTCGGCTTGCGAGGGTTGTGCCCGTCTGAGCTGCTTGAGCCTTCGGGCGTCGGTGGAGATCATACGTGGTACTTCCTCAAGTTGTAGGCGTTCCACTGCTTTTCGATCTCCTCGTCATTCATGGTGGCGGGGGTGTAGCTCCCCTTGTCGCCTACTCTGCTGTTCTTGTAAGGTTTTTTTTTTTTTTTTTTTTTTTTTTCAAATAGGGTCCATCTTTTTCGTTCCCTCCCTTTGAGCAGTGATGAAAGCCTTCCTCAGAACTAGATCTCTGGGTTGAAACTGTCGGATTTTGGGCCTTTTGTTGTAACTAGAGAAGAGCTGCTGCTAGCAGGATGGGATGCGGGCTATGGTCTGCTTGCGCCTTTCCTCTGCTAGGTATAGGTTCGCGGCCGTCTCTTCACTGTTCTGCTCGATATCTGGCAGTAGGGTGGTGATGTTTGGCGTGATGATGTTGGGAGGAATGATTGTTTCCGAGCCAAACGCCAAAGAGAAAGGGGTTTCTGCGGTTGCTCGCCTCTTGGTGGTACGATATGCTCATAGGCATCCGGGGAGTTCATCTGGCCGTTTTCCCTTCTTGTTGGCGAGGGATTTCTTAAGGCAGTCGAGGGTCGTCTTGTTGGATGCTTCGACCTGCCCGTTGCTTTGAGGATGTCTTGGCATGGACATGTGCTGCTTGATGTTTACTTTTGGAAGAACTTCGTCAAATCTTCGTCCGCGAACTGCGGGCCGTCGTTGGTGACGATGAACTGAGGGATGACAATCAGCAAATGATGTTCCTCCATACGAAGCATTCTATGTCCGTCTGAGTCGTGGTTGTCGTGGGCTATGCTTCTACCCATTTGGTGAAGTAGTCGGTTGCCACGATCATCATGCCTCTGCCCCCAGTAGTAGGGAGCATAGGTCCTACTAGGTCGATTGCCCACTGCATGAGTCGGCCATGAACTTGTTCGTGGATGTAGCTCGCTGGCGGGCAGGGCTGGTACATGCTTGTAACGTTGGCAGCGGTCGCACTTTTGCACTAACTCCCGGGCATCTTGATGCGTAGTTGGCCAGTAGCCTGCGTTGAGAGCCTTTTGCGCCAGAGATCGTCCTCCAGAACGGTTCCCACAAACGCCTTCATGGATTGAACTTAGGACCTTCAAATCATCTGGAGGTGCCAAACATCGGAGGTGCGGTCCGGCGTAGGGTCTTCGAACTAAAATGTCCTTCCACATGTAGTAGTGCGCTGCTCGGGTTTGAAGTTTCCTTGACTCCAACCTTTCTGTGGGGAGCGTGCCATTGACGAAGTAATCTATGATAGGGCTTTGCCAATTCGGAGTTGCACTAACCTGTGTCACCTCGGCTACTGGCTCGGACTCTATGCTCGGCTTATCTAGGTACTCCACCGGAATTGAACGCTTGAGCTGGTGATCGAGGGCAGAGCCCAGGCCGGCTAGCGCATCTGCATGGGCATTTTCTGACCGTGGAACTCGAGTGAGCGTGTAAGTCTGAAATGTCTCCAGCTGCTCGCGTACCTTCTTTAGATATTGCGCCATCCTTGGATGCTTCGCCATGTATTCCCTTGCGGTTTGGCTAGTAATCAGCTGAGAATCAGAATGAATCGCCAGCTTCTTCACCGCTAAGTCTTTCGCCATGCGGAGGCCTGCCAGTAGGGCCTCGTACTCTGCTTCATCGTTAGATGCCTTGAAGCCTAGAGTGATCGTCTGCTCGAGCATTGAACCGTCTGGGGTGGCAAGGACCATGTCTGCTCCCGAACCTTTGTAGTTGGATGTGTCGTCAACATGCAAATGCTAAAAATCTCCATTGAGGGAGCAGGTGCGGCTAAGGTGTGCTCGGCTGCTTCCGGGGCGAGCAGGTGCGGCTAAGGTGTGCTCGGCTGCTTCCGGGGCTTCGTTGGACCGCTCTGTTGCGCTGCCTAGGCTAGGCGTGAAGGCGCGGTAGGGAGCTGTAGAGCTGGTGCCATGTTACACGCAGCAGGAAGTGCTCAACTGCCGGTATTGGGCCACTCTAGAGTTGAATTATGGAACAAAGGTCGGTTGGGGCCGTGTGACACATAGCAGGAGGTAGTGCTCAACTGCTGGTACATGATGCTCTTATGTAGAATCTTTTGGGGTGAAGACGACAAAGCTTGCTTCCGAGTGCGTCCTTCTAGTGTTCGTCTGCCTTTGGCACACTTTTTGGGCTGAGTTGTTATGTTCGTCAGGAAATTTTGCATCGCCAGTGTCTGCGCCTTTATCGTCGCGCGTCTAGATTGGGCAGAATAGCGCGTCATGAAGATGACTGCGTGAGTCTGATTTGAGCTTCTAGGTTGCAACAACTATCGCCAAAGTTCGTTTTTTGAATTTCTGGTAGCATCGAGGAGAGCTTTTAAACTGTGGAATACAGGTAGTCGGGCCCCCAGCTCTTCTCGCATGATGGTAGAGCTTATTGCTGCCTCAGATATCGTCAAACATGCGAATATGTCCTCCGTTGCTTCCGGTTTGGATAGTAATGGAGGCGATGTGAGATACTTCTTCAGGTCTTGGAAGGCTTCTTCGCATTCTTCATCTCACTCATCACGTTGTGCCCTCTTGATGGCTTTGAAGAAAGGCTTGCATCTATCAGTAGACCGCTAGAGGAAACGGTTGAGGGCAGCTGCTCGTCCAGTCAAGCTTTGGATCTCTTTCAAGGTTGTGGGAGACTTCATTTCCAGAATTTCTCGGATCTGCTTGAGTGCCATCTTCTCGATCATGGTATCAGAGCAAGGTTACCTCTCGTGTGAAGCCGATGATGGGCCCTGGTAGTGCGTCGGCTGCCTGGACTTGAGGGATCAATGGGGCCTGCTGGAACTTCCTTTTCAGCATTCATTCTTGGCTGCGCTGCCGGCTTGTCCGAACACTTGTCGACTTTGCCTTCCTTCACGAGCTTTTCCAGATAATTCCTCCAAGTGCAGCAGCTTTCGGTGGCGTGACTTGGTCCTCGGTGAAATGCATAATATTTGGCGTGGTCCAACTTGGAAGTATCTCCTCTTGATTGTTTTGGTAGCTTGAACCACGGCTCGTTCTTCACGTCGCGGAAAATTTGATGGATCGGAATTGAAAACTTCGAGTAATTCCGGGTCGTGGAGCCTTCCTTGGTCATGGGCCTGTCCATCCGCTTGGCTTCCTGTCTGCTTTTGCTAGGCTGTTTCCCATCTTCCTTTCTTTGAGCCACCACCGATTCTTTTTTAGGCTGCTCGGGCGCCTTTTCTGCTCGTCGGGCTTCGTCCCAAAGTGCATGCTTCTCTGCTAGGGTGAAGGAATCTGCTAGAGTCAAGTCTTCTTTCATGATCATCTCTCCAAATAGGGGTGATCTGCGGGGAGGCCCTTTTGAAAGGCTGCACTGGCTATTGAGTCGTCGCATCCAACGATCTTCGTAGTCGCGGAGTGATTCATTCGGGTTTTTGAACAGGTGATCGGATTTTTTCTTGATCGAGCGGTAAGATGAGTATTCTTTGGTGAAGACCAAGGAAAGATCGTCAAAGCTCCGGATGGATTGTGGCGGCAGGGTGTAGAACCAATCTTGCGTCTCGCCTTGTAGAGTAGTCGCGAATATCTTGCACATGAGATCGTCATTGTTTCGATAGAGGATCATCGTGCTTCGGTAGTGCTTTAAGTGTCTCTCCGGGTCTCCATCTCCTTTGAAGGATGTGAAATGTTGCATGCTAAACTTGCGTGGAGGCTCTGCCTACTCGATCTCATCTGTGAAGGGTGATCAGCTTATGTTGGTCATCTCCCGCCGTGGTGCCTCGTCGGTGACCTCGCTGCGTTGGAATTTGCTCAATCGCTTGGTCAAGATTCTCTCTACTTCTTCCTTAGTTGAGGTAATGGAGCTTTCGGCTGCCCTTAGTTTTGACCTGTTGGTCTAAGCTGCTCTTCTATGTGCTCGGCTCGTCTATGCCGCGGTAGCGGTGCATGTGGTGGATTCCTAGCAGGCGAGGGATTTCGCAAGCTGCTGGTTGAACTTGAGCCGGATTGAGTGACTGCTTCTCTCCGTCCGTCATGCTGCCTACTCCGATGTGATGTGGAGGATGCTCCTTGCAGACTTAGCTGCAAATGAACACTTCGCTTGGAAGACTGCTCATGTTGATTATCGGAGTGTGACCCCAACCGCGAGTGTATACTCGTCCGTGGGCCTAGTCGAGAGTGCACGCTCCTCCGCGCGCTAAGACGGGAGTATACGCTATCTCGAGGGCCCAATTGGGAGTGTGCTCTGCCCAAACGCTTGGTTAGAGGCTGGTCGGGTGGCTGCTTGTCGGGACGCTGCTGGAGAGGTTCTTCATCTGCCCTTGTCCTTCTTCGAGACACGTCGTTTGGGACACGTTGCATCTTGGTGCGCTACAAGAGCTGGTTCACCAAGGTCGTCCGTTGTGTTAGGACGCTTGTCAACTCTATGACTTGTCGAGACAAGTGTTGTTCGCCATTTGGATTGGAAGAACTTGTAAGGAATGTGCCTCCTTGAGTAGTGGAAATGTGGTAGACTTCGGGAGCGAGATTTGAGTTAGGAAGGCTGAGATGGTCTTGGGCCGACTTGGGCTGTAGTAGCGGTGCCATGGACCTCGCCGCGGGTGGTCACCGCGGTGGTTCCCATAGTGTAGCAGGCTTGGGCTGCTTGAAAGATCACGAGGGCATGTCGGGCCACGAGAGCAAGCTAGGCCACGGGAGTGGGCTGCCCGGCAGGAACATGATAGATCACGGGAGTGGGCTGCTCAGCGGGAGCAGGCTGGACCACGAGAGTGGGCTGCTCGACGGCAGGAACATGATGGACCACGGGAGTAGGCTGCTCGGCGGGAACATGATGGACCACGGGAGTAGGCTACTCTGCGGGAACAAGCTGGACCACGAGAGTGGGCTGCTCGACGGCAGGAACATGATGGACCACGGGAGTAGGCTGCTCGGCAGGAACAGGCTGGACCACGAGAGTGGACTGCTTAGCATGTGGCACACGTGGGTGCGAGGCTTGGGCTCGGCTAGGCAACGTATTGAGCTCGCGTTGGGCTTGGAATAACATGGCTTGGGCCGGGACCTTGGATGGCACGGTTCGGGCCGTGGTGATGGCGCCACGGACCTCGCCGCGGTGGGCTACCGTGGTAGCCGCCTCGGTGGTTCCCGTGGTGGAAACTCGTGGTGACGGTGCCGCTCCACTTAGGATTCTCTTTCGGAAATGCTCGCTACCATGAAGAATGGCAAGACATCATCGTCTGCTAAAGTGGCGCCAAAACTTGTCATTTCCGCTGCTGAGGCCAGATTGCCTTCTGAGAAGAGAGAGACTGCGCTAGTGGTCCTGATAAATCCGCCAAGTCTAACTCCAAGGAAGCTGCTGAGACTTGTGCGCTTTTGAGGCCGGACCTTCTTGAGGATATGGACGCGTGCGCTGAGTTTGTTGACGGCGTCAAAGGGTTTGTTGGTCCAGGCTCTTTCGTGAAACATACGCCTGAGTACAGGAGGGCTACTCTGCTGACCATGATGCAAAAACAACGGTTTTGGCTGCCGAGTCCATGGTCCTTGATCAAAAGGATACCAAGGCCGCCCAGGGGATGGCGAGGTCTATGGCTGCTGAAGCTTAATCCTTGGCCGAGAAAGTTAAAAGTTTGGAGTCGGAACTTGCTGCTTTGAGGGGGTCTAACATCTCTGCTCCTACTTCTCTGCTACTTGAGACCGCTCGCCAAGAGATCGCGAACTTGAGGATTAGGCTTGACACGAATTTGTCTTCGTTGGGGCGGTGGAGTCCTGGTCTTCTTAGTTGGCGAAGGATCTCTTCGTAGGCTGCCTGTTGAACTTGAAGCGGACCGAGTGGCTGCTTCCTTTCGTGCGTTCGCGCTGCATTCTCCGAAGCGACATGGAGAATGCCCATTGAGGGCCTAAGCGCGAATGAATGCTCTGCCTGGAAGGCTGCTCATGTGGTTCTTCAAAACGTGGCCCCAGCCTTGATTGTATGCTCACTCGTGGGCCTAACCGGGAATGCACGCTCCTCCTCGCGCTAAGACGGGAGTCCACGCTATCTCGGGGGCCCAGTCGAGATTGCACACCGCCCGACTGCTCGGCTTGATTGATTGACTGCTTGGGACACCACTGAGGCAGGCCGGGCTGCGGGGGCAGGCTAGGCTGCGTGGGCAGGCTTGGCTGCAGGAGCAGGCTGCTCAACATGAGGTGCGCGCGAATGCGAGGCTTGGACTGCAGTGGTGGTACCATGGACCTCGCCGCGGGTGGTCACCGCGGTGGTTCCCATGGTGGAGCCTCGTGGTAGTGGCGCCATCTCCCCTAAAGCCATATTCAATCTCGTAGATCACTGCGGTCCCACGTCTTGAATGTTTGAATTGTTGCTCATCGAACTTTCGAGATTTCTAACCATTTATGTATTTTTCTCTTTTTTTTTATACGCTTTACCAAAGAACTTTTTACAAGTAAAAAATTCTAATAATAAAAACGTACGAAAGAATACAAACGGACTAGAAATTGAAGAAAAAACCCTTTGTGTGCGAGAGTCTTTTTCGAGCGTAAACTTCTCCTCTCAATGAAAGCACCAATTTGTGGATGCAAATTTTCTCCTCTTCGGTCTTGGACGATTTTGCACCTACAAAATAATAAACACCTTAGGTTAAGGCCAAAAGCCTCACGCGCCCACGATGAATGGGGGGGCTTTGGCCGAAGAACCTCCGATGCCAAAGTTAGAATTAAAGAGAAAAAGTGTTTAGAGTGTTTTTGCCGAAGGATTGGAATTAGGTTTTGTGAGAAATAGGGGTTGTATTTATAGGAGATGGGGTGGCCGGCCTAGTTAGGGTTTTTTGTGTAAGATCTAGGTTTAATTAGCCAATTTATTGGCTAATTAATCAAATAGGGAAAAGATTTATATTTAGAAAAAAGATAATAAGGAGTAATTGAATTGTTGGCTAAAAAAGGAGAAAAAAAAGAAAGGAATGTGGGCAATAAAAGGGGAAGTGGCCGGCCCCCTTTGGAGAAGGGAGGACCGGCCATTTAAGGTGTTTTTGGCTTTTAAGGCTAAGTTAATTGGCCAATTAATGAGGAATATCCTCATTAATTTGCCAATTATCTCCATTTATGTGGGATAATTGGTGGATTTATGAGATAATTGTCTTAAATGTGGATGGATGAAATAATTCGGATTTGTTTACCTTTTATGGGCGCTTTTGATTTGACCGATGATAATTACCGGCTGCTCGCGCGTAGGATTTCTGATGCTCCTCAAGGGCATTCTTGTCTTCTTAATCCGAAAGTCCACGTGTCGCCTTGTGATTATTTTTGGCTCCACAATCACTTAACGGCTAACTTAACAGATTTTCTAACGATTGTATAAAATTGAAAATGAAATAATAACTAAATTTATGAGATATAAATGTTTTAACGGTAAATTACACAAAACTGCCTCAACCATGGGTCGAACCACAATCTCATACCTCATGTTTTAAAAATTATAATGTCATGCCTTATCTTACGAATTTGTTGCAATATAAGACCTCCATAAGTTTGTTTGTCAATTTTTCTATTAAATAATGAAGTGGCTTTAGACGGGGCCAACTCCCTCACCCAACTAGATAAAAATATTAATTAAATATTAAAAAAATTTAAGATAAAAATTAATTAAATATTTTATTAAAAAAGTGGGACCCACTCTCTACCATCACCCTCACCCTTCTTCTTCCCCAGTTCGATCCCTTTTCTCCCTGTGTAAATATTTGGTTGAACAAAAATGGTGGCCATGAACACACGGAATCTTGACTCATCATTGTATGCTTCCTCTACCTACCTCACCGCTCAACACCTCCAAACCCCTAAAAACTCTAACCACTTCACTCACTCCTCCAATGGCACTTTCTCCCCAAATCCTTTCAAATCGTCATTTAAGCCCACCAACATTACCGAACACTCCATAAAATCGTCAAATTCAAAACCCATAAATCCTAATCTCACTTGGGTACCCAATTCAAAATCCTGAATTAAAAAAAAATTAAAAAAAAAAAAGATCTTGGTACCCAAATCAAAAACCCAGATTTCATCCTTGGAGGAGAGTGGTTTTGCCGTGGAGAGGTATCGTGCGTGTGATGGGTACCAAATTCCTACACTGGAAATTCAACCTCAACAAGCACAATAATGGATGGAGCACTGAAAGCGTGCTTGTATTTTTTAATATATATATTTTTTTATCAAAATACTGTTATAAAGGAAAAGAGACTATTGCTCCATCTAAAGGCGAATGACCCCAAGGGTAGCCACTCAGCAATCCACTAACAGAAATGACGAAATAAGCAAAATTAGCTAAATAATTAAACTTTCAGTGATTAAGAAAAACCACTTATTTTAGGTTCCTAACATTACCTTCCCCTTAGAACAACCTTGTCCTCAAGGTTCAACTTGAAACTCAATACTCATACTTGAATTCATCATAATCTTCCTGGGTTGCATCCTTAGATTCTTGGTCTGCCCAATGGATGAGTAATTGAACTTCAACTGTTTGCCCTTTCTTGTACATCCTCCTAGCTATCACAGCTTGTGGAACTTTGGGTAGTATTTCCCCCTTTTGAATATCTAGTAACTCAGTAATTGGTTGCACCAATGCCCCGATTTGTTTCTTCAAACAGCTTACATAGAAGACTGGGTGGATCTTTGTGCCTTCAGGAAGCTTAAGCTTGTATGTCACTGGTCCAATTATTTCCAATATTTCATAAGGCCCATAGAACTTAGGAAGTAGCTTGTGGTGCGAGTGAGCATTCAGTGCCTGCAGTTGGTATGGTACCAATCTAAGATAGACCATTTCACCCACTGAGAATTCCCTTTCAGTCCTTTTCTTGTTAGCCTGCATTCTTATTCTGTGTTGAGCCATCTCTAGGTTAGTCTTAAGTATGGCAAGTACTTTATCTCTGTCTCTCAAATTATTTTCCACAGCCTCAAGCTTAGCAGTACCAATTTCATGAGAAATCACCAATGGATGAGGATAGCCATAAACCAATTCAAAGGGTGTGAATTTGGTGGATGAGTGATAAATTGTATTGTAATTCCACTCTGCCCAAGTTAACCAGTCTACCCATTTTTTTTGGCTGAGTACCTACAAAACACCTTAAGTAAGTCTCAAGGCATCTGTTGACTACCTCAGTTTGTCCATCACTTTGAGGATGGTATCCCAAACTCATGCAGAGTTTAAAGCCATTGAGCTTAAAAAATTATTTCCAAAATGCACTGAGAAAGATTGCATCTCAGTCACTCACAATGGTTGTTGGTGTTCCATGCAGTTTAAACACATTGTCCACAAAGATCTGTGCTACAGTTGCAGCCGTGAATGGGTGTGCCAATGCCATGAAATGATCATACTTACTAAGTCTGTCTACTACCACAAATATGACAGTCTTCCTCTTGCATGAAGGCAGTCTAAGAATGAAATCCATACTGATATCTTGCCAAATTTTCTCAAAAATAGAGAGAGGTTGAAGCAGTTATGGAGGAAATTGGGTTTCATACTTGTTCTGCTGGCAAGGTTGGCAGTCAGTAACATACTTCTTGATATCTTTCCTTAAACAAGACCAATAGAAACCTTTCTTTATTTTTTGATAAGTTTTTAAAACCCCCATTTGGCCTGAGGTAGGAGTATTATGATGCTCATACATGATCTTGCTTCTCCAAGGTGAAGAAGGACTAAGAACAATCTGAGACTTATACTTCAAAAATCCATTTTCAAACTTATACTTGGCCTGATTAGCATTGTCACCATAATTATTACTCTTTGATCCCAGTTCCTTGATTTTAGCTTGAATCTATTCATCACTTTCATTATGAACTCTTAAGTTATCTAGCCACCCAAAATGGGGATATGAGATGGCCAAACAACTAGGGACATCGATGGTAACTTCCAACAATTTTGGATTTGATGGGGTTGAATCTGGTAGTCTTGATAGTGCATTAGCTTTAAGGTTCTCAATACCCTTCTTATACTGTATCTCATAGTCAAAGCCTAATAACTTTGAGACCCACTTCTGTTATGATATGTCTTTATAATAAAATGCCGACCTTGTAGGTAGTTCTGGCATTTCTTGATAGCATACACAATGGCGATGAGCTCTCTCTCATAAGTAAAGAGTGCTTGGTTTTTTGGACCAAGAGCTTGACTTGCAAAAGTAATGGGTTTACCTTGCTGTTGCAGAACTACTCCAATGCCTTTATTTGAAGCATCACACTCAATGGTGAATGGCAAGGAAAAATCTAGTAGTGTTAGTACCTGTGGAGAAGACATTGTATCCTTGAGTGTTTGAAATGCTAGAGCAGCCTCAGTGTTCCAACTGAAGTTGTCCTTTTTGGTTAATTGGTATAGAGGTTGACAGATTTTCCTATAGCTAGGGACAAATTTCCTGTAGTAACCAATGAGGCTTAAGAAGCCCCTGAGTTTCACATTTGAAGGAGTAGGCCAAGATAGGATAGATTGCATTTTGGAAGGATCGGTTTCTACCCCTTCCCTGGAGACAATATGGCCCAAGTACTCAATCTTATTTTGACCAAAAACACACTTTTGTTTTTTTACAAAGAGTTGGTCCTTCTGTAAAAGTGTGAAAAAACTAGAATATCATCAAAGAAGACTAAAACGAATTTCCTCAAGTGGGGTTTGAAGATATCATTCATAAGGCTTTGGAAAGTGGCTGGGGCATTAGTAAGCCCAAAAGGCATTACGAGGAATTCATAATGCCCTTCATGGGTCTTAAAGGCTGTCTTTTCAATATCTGAATGATGCATGAGGATTTTGTGATAACCCGATCGAAGATCAAGTTTAGAGAAATACATAGCACCACAGAGTTCATCAAGAAGGTTATCAATGAAAGGTATAAGGTATTTGTCTTTAATGGTTATAGAGTTGAGTTCTCTATAGTCCATACAAAGTCGCCATGTACTCTCTTTCTTCTTGACAAGGAGCACATGACAAGAGAAAGGGTTGTGACTGGCACAGATAAACCCTACATCCATTAGTTCCTTCACAGCATTTTCGATTTCATTCTTTTGAAGTGGCCCATAATGGTAAGGCCTAATGCTAGGGGGTTTTGCTCTTAGTACTAAAAGAATGTGATGATCATGTGCTCTAGGTGGAGGAAGATGAGTAGGCAGGGCAAAGATTGTCTCAAAGTTGCCTAAGAAAGTTTGCAGTTCATTGAGCTGCTCAGAATGTAAATCACAAGCCTCCATTTTCCAAGTCTCCAATAGTACAGGAAAAGCCCAAGATTAGAGCTAGAAATTTCCTTATCCAATTTTTGGAAAGACATTTCCTAGATGGAAGGCAAACCAGTCTGATAATGAGTGAGTTTGTAATAAGAGTTGCCTTTTGAGAATTCCAATGTCATGAGTTGGAAATCCTATCAGACATGACTGATTGAAGAAATCCATTGTGCCCCCAAAACAATATCACAACCCACTAAAGGAAGTGCAAAGAGATTCACTGCACAATTATAACTTCTTATAGTTAAGGGAGCATTAGCATAACAACCAGAACTCCTAATTGTGCCCCCATCTGCAATCATCACTTCAAAAGGTTTGGTATCCTGAAATTACCATCCAAAACACTTGAGAAGTCTTGAATCCACAAAATTGTGGCTGCTACCAAAATCCAACAAGATAGTGACATGCTGACCATTCAAAATCCTATGAACTTGCATTGTGTGCACGGTTTGCCTAGAGTGGTGCCATAAAAGGCACACTTACTGAGCTTCATGTGTTGAAGAGTAGGCTGAGACTCTTCCTCAAATTCAGAGGTAACTTCCTCCTCAGGTAGAACCATATCAAGCATAAGTAACTGTTTGTTAGCACACTTGTGACCACGAGACCATTTTTTATCACAAAACCAACAGTCACCACGCTCTTGCTTTCGGTGGATCTCCTCAGGTGTCAACCTCTTAACAGGAAAATTAGAGGCCCGAACAAGTTGATTGGTAGCATGGAAAGTATTTACAAGAGATCTAAATGTAGGGGTAGGTTTTGTATAACCAATTTTTAGATCAATAAACTTAGCATCCAACTGAGCAGCAAGAGAAATTGCTTCATGAACAGTATTAGGATGCAGGAACTTAACATTATACTTCAATTCTCATTTAAGACCCCCTAGGAAACAACTCTTAAGAAGTATTGGACTCAAATCAGTAGTACGATTAGCCAACCTTTGAAATTCAAGCACATAATCCTTGAGTGTACCTGTTTGGCGTAACTTGAAGAGAGATTCAGCACTGTCCTCAAATTCGCTGGGACCAAATTCTCTGCAAAAGGCACGAGTGAAATCCTACTATGAAAGCGTCGTTTGTAAACAATCCATCCACAAAAACCATTGAACAGCTTCGCCATCGAGGTGGAATGAGATTGTGACGACTTTCTGGTGTTCAGAAGTTGAGTAGTAGTTGAAGAACTGCTCAGATTTGTAAATCCAAGCAAGAGGATCTTTGCCAATCACAAATCGAGGGAAATTGATGCGATGATGCCACTGAACATGGTAGTTACCTCCCTTGTTGAGTAAATCACGTCGAGGAATGCGATTAAGTTTGTGCTCTTGAGGATCAGGAGGATCGACGATGATCGGAGGTGGATTTGGATTAGTGGACGACGAAGAGCCATTTCCCCCAGCTCGACAAGCTTGTTATCGCCGGAATTGCTCGAAATAGGCGGTGAACCGATCATCCATGGAATCCATGAAGGTGGCGAAGGAAGCTTCCAAAACAGAAACACGGGCGTCCATAGCGGTGAGGCGTGTGTTATGGTTGTGGTGGGTCATGCAAGGAGGGATAAATTCAAGATCGGAAGGATGATACCAATGATGGGTACCAAATTACTGCACTGGGAATTCAACCTCAACAAGCATAATAATGGATGGAGATGGAGGAAGAAGAAGCACTGGGAGCATGCCTGTATTTTTTTAATATATTTTTTTTTTATCAAAATACTTTTACAAAGGAAAATAGACTATTGCTCCATTTAAAGGTGTTGGACCCCAAGGGTAGCCACTCAGCAATCCACTAACAGAAAGGACAAAATAAGCAAAATTAGCTAAATAACTAAACCTTCAATGATTAAGAAGAATCATAGTGTGGCGGGTGAGGGCTGCGCGGCGAAGGCGAGATAGAATAGACATGGCTTCTAGAGAGAAAAATGGGGGCTGGCATTAGAGTTTTGCAGAGGGGCTGGAGTTTAATCTTGAGGAGGAGGGGACAGATGAACTAGGGAAGAAGAAAAGTGAGGTGTGAGGTAGGGGTGGGTCCCTATTTTTAAAAAAATATTTAATTAATTTTATCTTTAATTTTTTTAATATTTAATTAATATTTTTATTCCGTTGGACAAGAAAGTGGGCTCTGTGTCAAGTCACGTCATCATTTAACAAAGAAATTGACAAACAAACTGACAAAGGTCTGACATTGCACAAATTTATAAGATAAGGTTTGACATTGTAATTTTTTAAACATGGGGTATGAAATTATGATTCGACCCATAGTTGAAGTTATTTTATGTAATTTACCTATGCTTTAAAGATGTTTTATAAGGTTACAATTGCATCCAAATCTCATAAAGGAATGTAGTTTACTCAAAATATTTTGGAATTAGCTAAATAATTTTAAGAGTTTGTTCACTGTGTTGAGTTTACAAGGAAGGCTGACATAGTTAAATCTCCATTCCAACAGTTACTATTATTAATAGGATTTCTTCAATACTGTGTAAATGGACATGGAGTAGATTGTTGGATTTTTTTTCTTGGTAAATAAAATATATTGATGAGAAAAAGGGAATACAAGCAGCAAAAAGTAGATTGTTGGATTGGAAGACTTATTCTAACAACTTTAAATGTTGCATCATTTAATGATACGAAGTACAGAAGTCGCGCCTTTAATAATAAGGACAAACCAAACACCCCTCAGCAAATTTTTTTTTTTAGTCGAAAGATCATAGATTCAAAGAAGCCAAAAGCAGGCCATGCAAGTACAAAAGGTGAGCCAAAAGGATTCTTTCCTCTTTTTTTCTCTTTCCTTCATTCTCTTCCTATTTGGACGATCACGGTTACACCACATTAACATTTTATATTAATTTTATATTGAAAGAGAAAGACAAAATAGAGAATGTGAGAGGGGGGGAGGGAAGGAGATGGAAAGATGAGGGAAAATAATCCCAGTCCAACAAAAAGGGAAGAGAATTCTACTCCTTATGTGGAAGCCTTTTATTCAGGGGTCACATAATTGTTGGGATAGTTTAGTAGTTTGTCCTTTTCCACTTTAGGGCATTTTTTTTATTAAGCTTGGCAATTTCTTACACGACCCGTTAATCCGATACGAAACGACAAGAAATTAACAAGTTATTCCGGTCGACCCAATAAAGAATTGGGTCGTTATCGGATAACCCGATAAGCGCCTGTTAAGATAACGGATTGGTCCAGGTATACACGTAGATAACCCGATACACGATCAACAAAATATTAATTTAATAATTATATATATAATCACATATATATATATATATATACTATTATATACTATAATAATAATATATAATTATATATGTAATATTATATATATAATATATATTAAATTAAATTTAGAAAATTTGGAAAAAGAGGTAATATATTTTTATATGGTATAGTACTATTGTTTTGTTTCTTTTTATAATTATTTTGATAAACTTCTCATAATTTGAATGGTTTATAATGTTTAGTTTTTCTATACTTCTTTTATGCGGAAGACAGTTCTATTGTAGAAAACCTTACTGAAAACATCATCAACATAACTCTAGAAGGCAATAGATGAAGCCAAAGTTCCAATACAATTTCCCCATGATAATTGATGAAAATTGAAGGATTTTGGAAAATGAATAACATGCAAGCTTTGAGTTTCATTGGCAAGGTTTTAATTTCTGAGAAAGACTGCACAATTGTGAAAAGAAAAACTCCTTCATTTTGCATATCTTTGCACATTTGATATTTTATAGTAGACTAGTAGTGTATTGATGCTTTTTTATTAGTCTCTTATTTTGGAGGATGTAGTACTTAACAACAAATGTGTTTTTATGTTTTGAAGTGATATTTATGTGACAATGTGGTATGTGCAAATTTAAGGGAAAAAAATATTTTTTAACAGGTCATAACGGGTCGGGTCATTTTACTTGTTGGGTAAAGTGACCTAAACTGTTAAGGAGGTGTTACACAAAAACGACATGAAACACGACAAACACGACTTGTTTGCCAGGCCTAATTTTGATGTCGATGTTTCTGGCATGTGAGGAAGATGTATGAAATATGAGAACAATTTGTATGTAATGGGGTTAATTGTTAAGTGACGTTCTTGACAAAAGTTACGCTTTTATCATCCATTAATGAAATATATGTAGAGTAGCACAATTACTTATTAGTACATGTAAAATTTCTTCTTTTACTGATGTGTAATTCATAATCTCAACAATTCCTATTCATAATACCATGTAGAAGAAAATTCTATTCCAATCCTTGAAAATTCTATTCATAATAGTTTCATATAAAGCATATCCCGTCAAAACAATATATCAATAAACACTTGGTGTTTATTCTATACTTCAATAAAGTAGAACGTAAGATTTTGTGGTATCCATTGGTATAAATATTTTAAATTGATAATCGAGTTTGTTCATTGTATTTTTCTGGGAAGCTCATCAAAATCGAAACTAAAATAACCGTTAAATCATGATTTTTCGTTCATGGACTGATGTAGTTAATAACTGACAATATCTTTGGAATTATTAATGAGCTAGTCTTCCCTCAAGTCCTACAACGCGTTCGGAAGATTTTTCATGTGAACTTGTATTATTCTTTTGTGAGACAAGAAAATTGTGTGGAGTGCATCATCTCAAAACCTAAACTTAATTTTAAAAAGTGTTTTTAGGCTTTTTAATGTAAATAAAATGATTATCAAACGTACAAGCAATTAAAAAATAATTAATCAAACTAGCAAAGCATGCATGTGTTACATACAGCTTCTTTTGCATAGCGAACTTGGTATGACTTTCCGTCTGTTACCAACTCTTCCTCAAATTCAATGAAAGATTCACACGTGCATGATAAAGTTTTTGCATATAGTACTCCGACAGCAATGGTGCCCGATGATCAGCATCTATTTGATGATCAGGTCAATTCAGTGTGAGCAAACATCAATTTTTTTTTCTTTTTTAATTTAATTTTAAACTTTTAGAAGACCGTCAATTTGATGATCATGTCAATTCAGTGTTTGGCTTTACTCTCTATTACTGTCCATCAAAAAAATAATCAAAATCAAAGGTCATATAGTCTTTAAATTGTGATGATACGTTTGGTACAATCAAACGAGAAATCTAGTTGTAAAAGCTCATCAAAATTGAAGCTAAAATAACCGTTAAATCATGATTTTTTGGTCATGGATTGATGTATTCAATAACTGACAATATCTTTTGAATTGTTGATGAGCTAGTCTTCCCTCACGTCCTATCACATGTCCGAAAGATTTTTATTGTGCACTAGAATTATGCTTTTGTGAGACAAACAAATTGTGTGGAGTGCATCATCTCAAAACCTGAACTTAATTTAAAAAAGTGTTTTAGGGTTTTTAATGTAAAAGTGAATATAAAATGATCATCAAACGTACAAGCTATTAAAAAAAATTAATCAAACTAGCTAAGCATGCATTTTTTTTAATACATCAATATTTTTACAGTAAGGGGAGGGGGAGTTCGGCTAAGCCACAGAATGGGCAACCTAATTTGGTATCGAATTCGCCATCCACAAGATTCGAACCTAAGACCTCTCACTTCCAAGTGAAGAGGAATACCACCAGACCGTAATACTGAGTGGCTACTAAGCATGCAATTGTTACATATAGCTTCTTTTAGATAGCGAACTTGGTATGACTCTTCCTCAATTTCATTGAAAAATTCACAAGTGCATGATAAAGTTTTTGCATAAAGTACGCCTATAGCAATAATGCCGGATGATCAACATCTATTTCATCGAGCAAACATCATTTTTTTTCTTTTTTAATTTAATTTCAAATGGTTAGAAGATCATCAATTTGATGATTAGGTCAATTCAGTGTTTAGGTTTACTCATTACCGTCCTCCAAAAAAATAATCAAAATCAAAGGTTATATAGCAGTTAAATCATGATGATACGTTTGGTACAATCAAAGAATTGCGTCCTGTAACTGAAATCTCCAAAAGTTTGTTTTTGGTGATTTTTGGCGTATGCGATCTCGAAATACATACAAATATATTTAACGCTTGGATCGTTGAAAATAGTTTCATATAATGCATATCATGTCAAAACAATATATCAATGAACACTTGGACTTTATTCTCTACTTCAATAAAATAGAACGTAAGATTTTGTGGTATCCACTAGTATAAATATTTAGATTGATGATCGAGTTTGTTCATTGTATTTTTCTAGGATAGAGGAGTCTAGTTGTAAAAGCTCATCAAAATGAAGTTAAAATAATCGTTAAATCATGTTTTTTTTTCTTTCTATTCGTCGAAGGATTTTGTACCGTTATATAATCGCCTAAAGTTTGTTTTTGGTCATTCTTGGTATATGCGATCATGGAGTATATACAAATAAGTTTGACAGTTGGATTGTTGAAATTAATTTTGCAGATTGTGAAAATCTTTGAAAGAATTAAATATGCCAACCATGTTGCACTTTTGCCCACCGAACTTTTTTATTTTTCCTGACAATAGAAAAAACTCTAAACCCTAATTTTTACTTTCGCGCGACAAAACCTACATGGTTCGTCGCGTAAAGATCGTTATTTGACGTGCCTGGACTTTCTCTTGGCGCGAAAAATTTTATGTGATGATCATAGCTATGCATGTCAAATTACTTTTGTCGAGCAAAAGCTTTTGAAGAAACTAAAATGTTGACCAATCTTGTTTGACGAATATAGATATTCTCTTTAGTAAAGACTATTTTTCCAGCGAATTATCGTTTGTCGAACAAAACTTCATTGGGCAAATAGTAATTTTCTGTAGTGTATGAGAGCTTTCTACAGCCTTACAATATTTACATATAATAATAATTTTCCGTAGTGTATGAGAGCTTTCTACAGCCATACTATATTTACATATATTGTAACATATAACACTTATGATATAAATATTTTTGATGAAATATGCATAATGTTCATCGTGGAAGGGGGACAGACATAGTGATGAATTTAATAATTAACAATATCCATGGGATTGATGTCTTCAACAATGGACAATATCCATTGAATATTATTGATGAGCTAGTCTACCTCCACGCGTCGAAACATTTTTGTTGTGCACTAGTATGAGAGCTTTCTACAGCCATACTATGCATATATAGCACCGGATATGATTATTAATTCGAAGCTGGATGTTTGGCGCACTCTTGTGTTAAATTGGACCAGACTAATTTAATCCAATCTTAATATTTTATACGGCATACACCATCTTAATAAACCTGTCAAAAAGAGAATATAATTAGTCGAGTCTCTTCTCTCTCGCTCAAACTGGGCTTTCCCTCTCGCTTCCCTAGCCGTCTCCTTTTCTCGCCAGTTACATTATCCCCCTCTCCTCTGGCTGGTTATGTTCTCGCCGTCTCCCCTGGCCCGCTCTATTCTCCCCATCTCCCCTCGTCGGCTTTGTCCTCCCTGGCTAGTTCTGCTCTCCCCGGCTTTGTTCTCCTCGTTGCCATTTTTGTTGTTTAATTCAGACGCCCACAGAGAGACCACTCGCACCACCACCACACAAATTCAGAAACACTTCATTTGGGTTTTAGAACCTTGACTTGGAATCGATAATAAGATACGAAATTTGGAAAGATTTCATCTAGGTTTTACCATTTTACCTGTTTCCCCTTTTGTTGTTTTCTAATTGTAATTTAATTTCCTTAGTTTTTGGTATTTTTTGGATTAGTTTCTTTTTTTTTGGTCAAGTAGGAATTTTATAACAAAGTCCAAATGGACACAATACAAAGACAACAAAGTCCAAATGGACACAATACATAAATGGGGTAGGTAGAAATGAGACACCACTTATGCATTCATCGCATGAGTAAAGGTTCTCATTTATACCTAAAGCATAAAAAACTACAAACGATGTGGCTCGACCCAAAAGCCAAAGCCCACCCGAAGAGGCCCAAAAGTGATCCCACTGAAAAATCTAATAACCCTAAAACAAGAATCATCTACGGCCTCTATCACCGCAGAATGATGGAGACGACCGACGGACAGAAAAATCGAGGGTTATCACGCAGAGTGCAACAACAAAACCCATCAATGCTTCAACGCTAATGAAAAAGAGCACAAACTGCATATCAGGAAGAACCGAACCCATTCCGGACTCTACAAATCCAATCCTTAGATGAACACAAACACATAAAAGGCAAGCGAATGTCAAGAACCAATCTTTGAAAACCCGTATTTTAAAAAAAATGTATATTTACTATAATTGTTGTAGGCATAATTTACTGAACAATTATGGAGGCTATATAGAGAGAGAGGGTGAGGCATATAGAGAAGAAAGAGAGATGTGTAATTGTGGGCGTGTTCTATTCCACCCTAATGTGCCTTTATTTATAGTAGTAGAGAAGGTTAATTCCTTACCCTTTAGGATTACAACATTTAATAGGTAATCTACTCCTAATAGGAATATAAGAGATATTCTAAGATATACTAGGATTACACAATCACATTCCTAATTTAATAGGACTGCAACACCCCCCCCTTGAGTGTGTAAATACTCAAGTAAATGGCGCATCAGGTCTTCAGTGATGAAGTAAGTAAATTTGATGAAGTCATTGGCACAATGGGCAAATGCGAGTCTCAAATCAACGGAAGAATGCTTAAAAAGTAAAACTCACAAAACTTACTATGGTAAAACCCAAGGTGGGGAAAAAACCCATAGTCTAAGGAGAAAAGTGAGAAGTTGCATTAAGTCAAAACTATATGTCCTTTGGACGCAAGTAGAAGAGCTCACAAGGGTATGATCAGCCCAGGATGGGTGCCTCGCTAAAACCTAGTTAGGTAGCAAAAACCGAGTGGGAAAAATGCTCCTAATCGTAGGGAAAAAGAGTACATTAAGATCAAATGAGTATACTTCTGGATACCCCCCTCCCGAGTTTGACCTAACTTCCAAATGAGAACTACAAGCATTGCATATGATAGATAGGCATACCAATTCCTCGGACAAGCTTCTGGAAGGTTTACTTTGGCAGTGACATCATGTAGAGGTCGGCAAGATTGTCTGGGATCGGCTTGGATGACTTCAATCTCCTGATGCTTTGCTGATGTAGATGTAGATGCAATATGTCTTAGTGTTGACTTCATTGATGTATCATGGCTTGGTCGGGTTCACACATGCGGCATACTTTTCATGGACCATCGCTGAGACTCAACGATGGATGAAAACACAGCAAGTACTTCGAATATGCCCAACAAGAACTCCTAACCATGTCTCACGTGTGGCGTAATGAAGTGAGGTAAGTCTTGAAACGATTTGAATATTTCGCAACTAAGGTCATATCGTGGATCCCCAAGATATTGCGATATCCCTAACGGTAAAGACATAACCATTCGGGGATTTTGCCTTGTGTGGGTTTGATAAGTAACCTGCATCAGCATAACAAACAAGGCAAGCATCATTTCGAGGATCAGGGGGTCTGATCCGCTTGAGATGCGTCGGGATTTGATTTTCCCACATTCATAGTACCTTCAGGGTACGTCTTTAATACCAATTTAGTGGTTGTGTGTAGGCGCGATGCTGCATCTTTACCAAGATCAACAGCGAATGAGATATCCTGTCTAAATACAATAAGCTAAGTACAATGAAGTGCAAAGCTGAACTTAGATATGGAATTTCGGATTCCATAACATCTTCAAGGGTCTCATTTGCATATAACGTATGGACGATCAAAGGTATACTCAAAGGTAACATATTCGAGGTGTAGTTCGACTGGTAGACCAAAATACCGTCAGAACAATGCTTCAACTTCAAGTCAAGGCATAAATGAGTTTTTCCAAGATCCTTCATCTCAAATTCCATCTTTAGGTGCGAGGCAGTTTTCTCAAGCTCTTCCGGAGTCTTATTGAGATTCGTGTTAACGACATAAACTGTAACTCTAGCAATTCAGAATAAAACTTCATAGTTTAACACGCAAGGGCATAATTTATCCCTGACTGATCAAATAATCACTTAGACGGGTATACCAAATCCGTCGGATTGTAAGTGAACGCCTCAAATATATTAAGAGGGTGTTCCGTGGTTTGGAACTATTTGAACCAGTCCATGTAATTCTTCGGGAAATTACGTGTAAATCTCCGTATCTATATCCTCATGGAGAAAACACTAACCACATTTCATAATGCTGCTATCAATCACAGGACGTTTTGAGAGAAACCTTGCGTCGTAAGGCGTGCATCATATCGCACTATTTCATTCATCTCATAACGCTTCCTTTCCCACTTGTAACACAACAAGGTTACCTTGGCTAGTGTAGGAACGACAGGTCCAATACACACTTTAGTAAGGAATTAGACCTGGATTGTAACTTTAGTTGTCCAATCAGTTCTACGTTGTCCCTTAATCAGCGGAACACGGTTCAATATCGTCACTTTTCATTTATGTCGGTAGCTACGATATAAGTGAAAACATCATCGATGGTAATCTTATTTCAATTCCATTTAGCTTATCCAAACTAGTATACTGGACCAAGAACTTCATGTCTCGGGGGTAATCCGGATCAATCTCATGAGATGGAAATGATTTGAGACAGCGATCGAGCACAAATTCATTATTGTGCCGTGTCTTCCTCTTCTAGGGAAGTGAATCCTACGAAACGAATGATCTGTCGTGCTCCAGGCCAAGAGATTGATTGGCTATCCGTCGATGTACTGAACCGTCCAACAGGGACGTCTAAACCGTCCAACAGGGGCGGCACACCCTCCAAGGATGTTGACTCGATGTCCGTTAAGTACGTATATCCTTGCAGGCATGTTTATAGCTGGTATATGATCTCGTCACTTTAGCTAGATCAGAGGAATGCGTCTAGAGCAACATTTTGAATGCTAGAATTTATCGCACTTGCTTATCACACTTGTGCGGTATTGAGATCGAGATGAGACATAGTGGGCAACGTCCAAGCAACTTCGCACCGTTCTACAGGAATGTTGACGTTCTTATCTCCCCCTAAAGGTGGGAAGACTGTCTCATTAAAGTGACAACCCGTAAATAAACGGTAAAGAGATTGCAAGCAAGAGCTCAAAGAGAGCTAGTGTGAAGGAGAATCATAATCGACAGAGATTCACATCCTTCTTTGAGGACCCATATTGGTATGTTGCGGCGCCTCAACTTGGCACATAGAATGCACACCCAAATACGTAAATACGAAAATCGTCAGGTTCGTACCCCGTAACCAACTGTAACGTCAAATAGGTTGGGTGGCAGTGGGCCTCAAGGCGGACGAACATAACTGCGTACAAGGATTGCATAGCCCTAGGCAGAAACCGAAAACTTGGTACGTTTACCAAAATTCGGGCGATCATCTAAATTGCACTTTATGATCACTAGGCGATGCTATTTGGGGTGAGCATGGGAATTCGATGTTTAATTAGAAACCCAAAACGACATGCAATACTTTATCGAAAATAGTCGATATAAACTCTCCGCCATTATCCAGTCTCCCGGACCTTAAGGGATAAGTAAGGTGGTGAGCCCTTAATCGGTCATGAGGTTTAGGAGCAATGTGTGTGGACAAACATGTGACCAGTTTGTCGATTCATCAACCAAAACCATAAGTATTTATATGGTCCGCATTTTGGTAGGATTAGTCTACATATATTCCCTTGAATCCACCGTGAAAAGAGAGTCGTGTCGTATCTTTGCGAGGAATGATATAGAAAATCAATTTCCTTAATGAGCATGCTTGGAAAAGTGTGCTTGTAAGCACAATATCCTTACTTCAGATAAGAAGATGCGTTGTAGCATCATTGTTCGACCTAAGTGTCCCAAAAGGTCGTGCCAAAGCAAGAAAATTGCTCAATCACCAGGCTCCAGGCCGGCCACATGTGGTGTATTCCCAGTTGTGAGACAACACATTGGCCCCAAATCAAAGCTTCATGCTCATTTTTGGAAGTGGTGCAAAGATATTTCACTCTATTTTCTTCAGTAGATTCTGCAGGGTTGAGGTTCGGGAATATCATCCCTTATTCTTGAAGTTTTAGGTTTTAGGTGCCAAGGATCATGCTTCAGGAGTGATGCCACACCTTGGCAGGCCCTAATTCTACCATATGTTGTAAAAACAAACAAAAAATTGGATTGTGAGAGAATATGCCATTAGGTGTATCCCTACCGAAACAGTGCATCATCGTTCTGTAGGCTTTGACTGAACTGGGTCGAGCCATTCAGTAGACTCCAACCGAACTGAGTCTATACCACTCTCTCACGTTTGTGGTAGTAATCAGATTCAAGAATTTGGTAAACTTCTGCTTTCTACACTGTTGCTTTAAGAGCGAGTTAGAAACATGGAAGGACGAGAAAAGTATTCTCCAGTCAAAATTCGATCGGATTTATAAACTTCAAAATTGTACTCATTCAAGGATGTAATCATGGTGTGCTTCAGGTAATGTCTTTCATGATTAGACGGTCTGTAGGAGTGAGCCAAAGAGCCTTGGAATCCTCGTTCATGAGGTACTTCCGTTTATAATGCTTCGAGCATAAGTCTTCGAATGAAGATCATGGCAGAGGCTTATTCAGCTATTCCATGCCATTGTTGGCTACAATGGTTTCTCAGCTTCTTGATAGTCAAGTGGAGATTCACATCTTGTACCCCACATAAAGTGATTTCTAATAGAAACATTCAAATCAGAAAAATCGAACTTATGACTGTTCGACAATCTACTGAATTTGAGGGAACAAGATTGTGATTAGTGCTATGGGAATGAATCATCCATAAGCATCAAAGTTAGAATATTCGGGTTCTAAGACATGGTTTTCATGAAAAACGTCGAGTTTTCATGGGTGTATTGTTTTATGAAAACTTCGGGTTTCAAAGGCACTAAATTTGAAACTACATGTTCAATTTAGTTCACGAACGTTTAGTTCATAAAAGAGAAGTTCCTGCAAAAACACAGAATGCAATATACAACTAAGTGTAGTGGATTTAAGTTTCTTCAGGAACTCAAGTGTGAGGGCTTCGGGACTACAAAAGTAAGTCAACAGTTCAAAGAAGAGAAATAAAATATTGAATCGATAATGTCCAAAAGTGATCTTCAAGTCAATAATTTTGGATTAATTATCAGATTAATGGACTGCTGGTCACTTTTAATTAATTCAATAGATCAAGACCAAACAGGGTCGATCGTAGAAGCAAAATAATGACATTCAGGTCATATTAACTTTGATTGGCTTCATGCCAAGCAATAACAAAAATATAGCTTAGTGTGGCTTTAACCAAAAAACTCCCAAAAATATTTGGGTATGGTTAGGAAGTGGGGGATGCCAAAATATGACATCGGGTTGAAAAAATGATGCAACCTAGCACATGTGGGTTGGCTGCAACCAAGGTCTTAAAAATCGATATTATCGACGATATTTCGCCGATAATATCATTTTTTTCACCCAACGATATTTTTTTAACTTAAATTATAATATCTTAAATATCGCGATAATATCGCTAATATTGCGATATTACTCGTGAACCATTAGCCCACGCATCAAATATTAAACTGATAAAAAAAAAATACTACACTTGATCATAGCCAAAAGGCCAAGAAAGGAATGGTTTTTTCAGCTTTGGAACGTGGCTTTTGTAGGCCTATTTGCTTGCTCACTTCTCTCGAGCGGCCGATGTGGGACTCCTGCACAAAAAACGCACTTGGCCTTTTGGCAGCCAAGCTTGATTAGTTGTTTATTGAAACTTTGCTCTTCCTTATGCGACGCTTAATCAGCTCTAGCTTCTCTGTTGCATGACTTATAGATTCTTCTTGCTTCTTAAATTGATTATTGAGTTTATACGAACAGCTTCTTCTTCTTCAGTACCATCCGAATTTGATGAAACAAACGAAGAGAGTTTGTGCAGTTTTCCCACTAGGAAGCTGTCCCCTGTCAGCTGTGCAAGATGGGTGGCAGAATCCATGAGCTTGTTATTAGCAGAAGCTGATACAATAAGACATTTACGTAGGAGCTCCATCAGAATTGCTTTTGAGATCGTTTTTTCTGCTGAAGAAACTTTGATTACGACTGCAGAGTCTTTTTCTTGGCAAGGCTTTAATCCTTCGAAATTTCCAACGAGCCAAGCAAACAGAGAATAGAGGTGTTCAACTTGGAGTATCCCTGCCCCACGGTCTGATGATGTGTGAAACCGTCCTAGACAAATTCATAAACATAGCAACCAAGATAAGAACATTTTGGATAATTTAAAGTTTTGGCGAGTATGTCTCTAGCTACCCAATGACGTTGAATTCATGCTATGAACTGAGAATATCAGATACAATTAGGGAAAGGAAATTACCCAGCATGCAAATTCAAAAACTCCCTAAACTCAAAAAATCAGACTTCTGAGATGATCGTTATTACCGACTAGATCACTTAACGATGTCCAGGATAAAAAAGCAACCTAGTTACCCTGTGAAATATAATTCGAATCTATACACAACCTCAGCATAAGTTCTACCAGTCAAGCATGATGTGTAAGAAACCCTAAAGTGTAGTGAGCTTCATCAGTTCATATTTAGTGCAATTACATGGAACAAAATGTTTGTATTTCATTTAGGACTTATATTTGTGACTCTTACGGGATTAGAGCCACAAAGGAGGGAAACTACAAGTCACCATTATTTGAATTTTGGTGACGGTTAATCGAAGGAAACTGCTTGTAACTGCATCCTTGATGGGAGGATGAGTTGCAGTACATATATACATATATATATATATATATATATATACATATATATATATATATATATATCACTTTGGTCTCTCTTCTCGGGTGTGTGTGATCTTTCTCGAAGTAACAGTCCCATTGAGTGTTCTCGGATCAATTTTGTAACCAAGAGAAGAGAAGACAAGTGATTAATTTGTTGTGATCAATGTCTTCCTCTACAAATGCTAATGATTGAATGTCTTCCTCTAATCTGGGGCCGTCCATCCATATATTTGTGGACAGTGATCAAATGCTAATGATTGATCAGTAAAGATTAACAAAGATAATATGTTCTGCAGCTTGGCAAAAGAAGGTACAATCCCTCTGCTTATCAACAAAAAAAGAAGAGTCCTTGCACTAGATCTTTCAAATTGCGTTGAACAACAACCTGATATATGTATTCAGACGAATTATAAAACAATTGGCATACTCCTGGCTTCCAAAATTCAATTCTTTTATTGTATATAAACTTGAAAAAGCATAATCAGCATCCAACCAACCAAGAAATTTTTTATGTATTTTCCTTCGTTCAAGTCATCAGTGTTAAGATGATAAGGGGACTTTATGTTTCACAGGAACTTCTCAACGCCATAAATCAGATAGCATGAGGGTGATTTTTGTGAAGAAATGGCAGATTCAGCTGTATGCCGGGCAACCTTTGTACTAATTCATTATATATAAATGATTATGGTGTGTTTAAACTTCTTTCATTAATTACTACATATTTTCTACACTCACAATGTTTGCCAGCTCGCTATATAATCAACTTAAATCAGTTAAATTCATCATGCAATGCATTTCCTTCCAATTTTTTGTGATAAACTAAAAGATAATTGACTAAATAAACATCCTGCAAAGTTTCAATAAAAATTTCCAAGTTTTTCTTACAATTTCCGTGGTTTTTATTCAATTTTTATTGATATCGATAATATCCCGATATTTCCATCGATATTTCCGTGTTTTTGGACTACCGATATTTCCGATATCATCGATATTTAATACCTTGGCTGCAACACACGGCGCCCTGCAAAAAAAATTGCAGGCCATTGGGCTTGGGGACATGGCTGCAAGGCAACCCAGTCTACTGCAGGGTAAGTTGCAGGCTTGTTGCAACATTTGGGTCGAATAAATGGGTAGAGCCTAACAGTGCAAAGACTGCTGAAGGTGGGCCAATAGTGCGAAGGTAGCAAAAGCCCATACATTTGCTGGCTTTGGGCTGGTTGCGCGAGAAGCCCAGCTTCGCTGGCTTTAGTATAGCGCGGGACAAACACAGCGGCTCATAGGCTTTGGGCCAGGATGCAGAAGTCCAACAGGGGCTGGCGTCTGGTAAAGCATGCACTGATTGAGGTTGCAGGCCCAATCGTGTGGAACCCAAGTAGGTAGGTCCTACGGCTTCAAACTCAGACAGTGGCCTGCCTAAAAAAATTTCCCATTCCTTGTTTTTCAATTTTTTTTATTTCTATTATTTAGGGTTTTCAGAACCCCAAAAAAATAATAAAAAATCATGCTTCTATTTTATTCCGATTCTTTGACTCACAAATTCTACATAGCAAAAATTGTGTAATGCATGAAATAAATATATATATTAACAAATATATGAACATATACAATATATATATATATATATATATATATATATATATATATATATCGCAAGGAAAATATAAACATAGGGGGTTCATGCATCATGGGGAATGTTTTCATGCTTCATGGTCGTTTCAAATATCTTACTTTATTTTAAGCGTACCTGATTGGCAGAAAACTACAAAAGCCTTTGAATTTGTAGAAGATTCCTCTCGTTAAGCCGGAATTGCATCTTCAATGCGTTGTATCACGTTCAACACAGAAAAATTAAATTGAATCAATAGCATGTAGATCAATTCAATAAAACAATTAATTAATCATAAAAATAATGATTAAAACGTAATACTCCTCGTGATTGAAGATCAAACTCTCTTGTTAGCGCAGCATCAAGAGATTGCTGATAACATGTTGTAGGCATAATTTACTGAACAATTATGGAGGCCATATAGAGAAAGTGGGTGTGGCATAGAGAGAAGAAAGAGAGATGTGTAATTGTGGGTGTGTTCTATTCCACCCAATTGTGCTTTTATTTATAGTAGTAGGGAAGGTTAATTTCTTACCCTTTAGAATTACAACATTTAATAGGTAATCTACTCCTAATAGGAATATAAGAGATATTCCAAGATATACTAGGATTTACACAATCACATTCCTAATCCAATAGGACTGCAACAATAATTAATTTTTTTTGAAAAATAACAGTATATTAGTGGGTTTTTGTTGTGTTGTTTTTATTTTGACTCATTAGACTCACTAGATCCCACCCATTCATTTTTACTACACCACCTGTATCTACCTCAAGCATTCCTACGAATGCAACACCCTCTTCTCATTTCATGCAAACTGACAGTACCACCTTCCATTTCATCCTTCTCATCACTTTAGCAATCATTACGAGTGCTTATTATGCACTCTATTGTGATGATCGTATGCAACTACTAAACTTATACGTGTTGCATGCTTAATCCCTGCATTTGACACCTGCACCTACAATTTGATGACTCCTATACTTGGTAACCCATGTTCATGGCACCTCCAACTTTAGTGGAACACGTTGTGCATGTAGCTGTCAATTTCCTAGATGATTTCTTACATTATATTGCCACCACTTCATTGAAAGGCTTAGTCATGCATTTAACATTAATTATAGCCGACTCCAATCCCCTATAAATAGGAGCAAGAGCAAAGGCTCCATTCTTTTGAAACCACAGAAGCATGCAATGCATGCATTACGTAGAGATGATGTATATATAGTATATATCTATGTATATATATATGTATATACGTGTGTGTGTATATTATATATGTTTAGCGAGATATTAGAAAAGAAAATAGAGTGAAAGAAATACATGACATTAGGAGTGATCAAGGAGCTTGCTCAAGTACGTGGAGTCTAGCTACTGCAGTAGTGACATGGATATTCGTTTTAGCTTTGGATTTGAGGTAAAGGTTTCTTGGGGAACTTATCACCATTGGGATGATTAAGTTACAGGGGTTAGTTTATATATAGAGCATTCGTTGGCTTTAGTCTAGCTACTGAGTAGTGACATGTATTATTCTTCTGTGATGCCTACATCTCAATTTGCATTGCCTATGTCCATTTCGTATCATTCAAGGCTTCTTTCACTCTGGTAGGTATTTTGATAGTGTCCATTTGTTGAACAAGCACACAGTATTTCGGCTAGAGTCGATGGGTAGAGACATAGTTTGCAATAGAGTACCGTACCTTCTCTTCTAGAGAGTACCTATGGCGGCTTTCCTCGATTATGTCTAGGAGGTAACACATAGAGTGGTTTACTAATTTTTGATTGAGTACTTTATTAAAAACTGATTCTTTGATAATTTGATAATGTTTACAGACTCATACATGAGTTTCTTTTTTATACAGGAATAGGAAAACAAGATCCTATATCTAAGCCTAGGAAAAAGTAGTTGCCTAGTTTACAATGCTACAAAAGGAAATATAATTTGTACAATCAATTAAGCATGATACACGGAGAATAGAAGATCAAATCTTTAGCTGATTTTACTCCATTTTCTCAACAATCCCCCTCAAGTTGGAATGTATGTTAATGATTCCCAACTTGCCGAGTAAAGTCAAAAATTGAGAAGAACTCAAGGCTTTAGTAAAAATATCAGCTGGCTGTTGTGAAGTTGATATGTGTGTTGTTTTGATCATGCCTTCTTGAATCTTCTCTCGAACCAAATGACAATCAATTTCTATATGCTTTGTTCTCTCATGAAAAACTGGATTTGAAGCAATGTGTAGGGCAGCTTGATTTTCACAATACAATTTGACGGGATGTGCATGCTTGATTCCCAAGTCTGCAAAAATGTATTTTAACCAAGTAATTTCACAACATGTCGCAGCCATGGACTGATATTCTGCTTCTGCTGAAGATTATGAGACTGTTGGTTGTTTCTTAGTTTTCCAAGACACTAATGACTTCCCAAGGAATATACAATATCCAGTGGTAGAACGTCTAGTGTCTCGACACCTTGCCCAATCTGCATCGCAAAAAGCACTCAACTGTATTGAGCTTGTCGCTGAAAGAAATATACCTTGACCAGGCGAGTGCTTAATGTAACGCAAAACTCTATGAGCTGCTTCCAGATGTGGTATCTTTGGCTTGTCCATGAATTGGCTCAAGATATGCACAGCATACGCTAAGTCCGATCTCGAAATGGTTAGGTAGATTAAACGCCCAACAAGTCTTCGATATGATGATGGGTCATCAATGAAACTCCCATCATTTTTGCTAAGGGACAGATTTTGTTCCATGGGAAATGGTGTTGGTTTGGCACCAAGACAACCTGCATCCTCTAGAATCTCCAATGCATACTTCCTTTGTGAAAGTACAACGCCCTTGGTTGATCTAGCCACTTCAATGCCTAAGAAGTATTTTAGTTAACCAAGATCTTTTAATTTAAAATGTCGCTTCAAAAATAACTTTGTTGCTTCAAAATCCTCCAAATTATTTCCTACTAAAATGATATCATCCACATAAACAAGTATAGCAGTGAATGTACGACCTTGGGTACGGACGAATAGTGAGTAATCGGCTTTGGATTGTTGATACCCAGCTTGCTTAAGTGCTGCAGAAAGCTTCAAAAACCATTGTCGAGAGGCTTGCTTGAGACCGTATAGTGATTTGTGAAGCTTGCAGACACGTGTATCCCCCTTTCGTCCGAACTCAGGTGGAAGGGCCATATAGACATCCTCATCGAGATCGCCGTAAAGGTAAGCGTTATTGACATCTAACTACGCACAGTGACTAGTTTAGCAACAGGAGCAAATGTTTCACGATAATCACTGTAGCCCCTGGCAACTAACCGAGCCTTGTATCGTTCAACAGTGCCATCGAGATTAAATTTGATTTTATACACCCATTTGCAGCCGACAAGTTTCTTTCCAGGAGGTAGAGGTTGAAGAGACCAAGTTCCATTAGCTTCAAGAGCAGCAAGTTCTTGTTGCATTGCAAGACATCATTTGGAATGTTGTATAGCCTGCAAAAAAGAGCTTGGCTCCTTCTCAACGGAGATAGAGGCGGTAAAAGCACGGTGTTGAGGTGATAGTTGATCATAAGATAGAACATCTGACAAAGGATAAGAAATACTTGTGGTGCGAACCAAAGCAGAGGTTGATGACGAGTAGGAACGAGAGGGAAAAGACACTTCAACATGATAGTCTGTAAGATAACTTGGAGGCTATGTAATTCGTGTAGGCCGTGAAAAATGTGTTGGAGCTTACAGAGATGGAGGAGGCGATGGTGGTGTTACCTCAATGGGAGGAGACTCTGAGCCATTGTCGCCGGATGAAGACGAATGAGGAGTAAGGAGAATTGTATCATTAATGTATGTTGTGGTATCATAGGTAGTAGGTAAAACAGTAGATGAATCCATGGTCGAAGGAGGATAAGGCAAAATGTGCTCATAAAAAATAACATCTCTAGAAACAAAAGTTTTACCCGTATCGAGATCGTATAGACGATATCCTTTTTGGCCATAAAGGTAACCAAAAAAAATGCATCGTAAGGCATGAGCATCGAATTTAGTGGGACGCTTGTCATGAGTGGATGCAAAACATAAACATCCAAATACCCTCAAGTGATCGTAGGCTGGTTGTTTGTGGTAGAGGAGTTCATATGGTGTTTTTCCTTGTAGCAATGGTGTGGGAGTACGGTTAATGAGAAAAGTGGCTGTTAAAATGGCATCTACCCAAAACTGTTTCGGCAAATGTGCTTGAAAAAGAAGAGCTCTAGCAACATTGAGAAGATGGCTATGCTTTCTCTCAGCTACCCCATTTTGTTGGGGGCTAGCAACACAACTTGTTTGGTGGATAATGCCTTTATCGGAATAATATTTGGCCATGGTAAACTCAGGACCATTATCAATGAGAAGCATTTTGACCTTAGTAGAAAATTGAGTTTCCACAAAATTAATGAAATTGGTTAGGTACTTGAATGTTTCAGATTTTGTGGTGCATTAAGTAGACCCAAGTGCATCGAGTGAAATCATCAACTATTGTGAGAAAGTACCAAGCCCCATTATTTGTGGCAACATGATAACCACCCCAAATATCAACATGAATCATTTCAAAAGCTGCATGAGTTTTGATAGAACTTGTGGAAAAGGAAGAACGAGTATGTTTGGCTAAAGGACAAATTGAACAATCATTAATCTCACAAAATTCAATGTTCTTAACATAATGTGAAATTAAATTCAAAAATTTATTTGAAAGGTGCCCAAGGCGTTGATACCAAAGGCGAGAAGAAGAAAGACAAGTCTTGACTATGCCAACTGAATTACACATAGCCTCCTCTGTGATATTGAGGTAGTGTCCTCCTCTCTTAGTTCCCGTCCCAATCATCATCCCCAAGCGTTGGTCCTGTAATACACAGATATTCTTAGCAAATATAGCAATATAATCTGAAAGATTTACAAGTGCGCTAATGGAGATCAAGTTCAATTGGAATGAGGGAACACAAAGAACATTATGTAAGGTCAGATGATGGGAGAATTGAATGCTCCCCATATGTGTAACATGAGCTATTGTGTCATCAAGAAGGCGCACACTTTGGTTCTTCACTGTTGAATAAGTGGTGAACAAGCTAGCTGAACATACAATATGATATGTTGCTCCAGAGTCCAAAATTCAAGCTATATTTTTCCAAAGTGCAATACCACGAAATGATTTACCTGAGAGATTACTGATGGTAGATGAACCACCAACCAAGTTAGCCATAGAAGGAGATTTATTGTTACCAAGCAAGGTCAACAAATTCTGGTATTGGTCTGGTGTTAAACTGATGGGACTAGACTGCGGTTGTGCTTCCTCCTTGGATTGAACATTATTGGCTTTGGAAGAGAATGAACGTCGGTCCTGAACATCTCCTTTTTCTTTGGACTTCTTGAGCTTGCGACAATAATCGATCGTGTGTCCTTTCCAACCACAAAAATCACATTTGAGATGTGATCGACATGCTTCTGAAGTGTGACCAATTGTATCATATCGATCACACTTCAAATAAGGATTCTTTGGTGTGAAATTTCTCCCAGAATTTCGGGTATTATCCCGAACAGGAAAGGCAGTAGCATCAGGTACGGTTCCTCTTCCAGATGAGAAGGTGCGTTGCTTTTCATCTTGCAGGATGAGTGAGTGTGCCTTATTAACGGTGGGCAGCGGATCCAGTAATATCTGTCCTCGAACAGCAGCATATGTTTCATTAAGACCCATGAGAAACTTCATGGTCTTTTGATTTTCTTGAAACTGTAGAACCTCTTTCATGGTGCTGGAGGTGCAGGATGGGATGGCACATAAGGCATCACGCTCATCCCAAAGGCCCTTGAGTTTTGTGTAGTACACTCCTATGGTCATGTTACTTTGTGTACAATCATGAATGGCTTGTTCAATATGAAAGAGATGAATGTTGTTGACATGAGAGAAACGTTCCTTGAGATCAGTCCAAATATTAAAGGCCACATCATTGTAGATCATGCTTGCCCCAATTTCTTTGGTGATGGAATTCAATAACCATGATTTTACAAGGTTATTGCAGCGAGTCCATTGCTGCAGTTCAGTTACAGAGGTTTTCGAAGGTTTCTGAATTGAACCGTCGACAAAACCCTCCTTGTTTTTGGCGCTGAGAGCCATCAGCATGGCACGGCTCCAAGTCCCATAGTTTTCTTCATTCAACAACTGAGTGACTAGTATTGCACCAGGTTGATCAGAATGATGTAGGTAAAGAGGATTATTTGGATTTTCATACTTGTGTTCCACAGGCTTGGCTAAGGAATTCGTTGAGTTGTCGTCTCCCATGGATGACCGCTAGTCTGTGTTTAGGGGTGGCTAGAGTTTTAGCGGAAGGTGGGTGTTGGTCACCAAGAACGGTTTCACTCTGATGGCATATTAAAAACTGATTCTTTGATAATTTGATAATGAAAAAACTCATGTATGAGTCTGTAAACATTATCAAATTATCAAAGAATTAGTTTTTAATATACTTACCTCGAGGAAATCCGTTGAATCATTGACTGTTATTGGAAAAGTGTGATAGGAGTTGTCATTTGAGATGTTACTCGGGGAAGTAGTAGTGGACCTATTTGGGCAGATGGCAGAAGTACGAAATAGCCTATTTAGACAGGCTGCAGAAGCAGGGAGAAGCCCAAGTGGGTTGGTAGTATCAGCCGACCTATTTGTTTTGGATTCAATGAGGTCATCATCATCAGGAGGCCCACCGCATTCTATTGTCTCAATTCCAACATGTGCAGGGAAATGCCGACGTGGGCTGGCAACATCAAACAACCCACTTATCATGGTCCTAATCAAGCCATCTTCACTCCCAGATGGGCCTTCACCACTGCCATGTGCAGCATAATCATCACACCCAGATGGGCTTTTGACGCAGGCTTGTTCATAATTAGAAAAAATCCATTTCGCCCACTTGGGCTGTCTTGCGACCCACTTTTTCCAGCACATGCATCATCATCTATGTTGTCTTCTACGCTGTCTCGTTGGTCACTTGGGCCACTTGGGCTAGCACGTTCTGTAGGTGTATCAAAGTCAACATGTGGTACTACTCCACCACACCAAATCCGCCATAATCTTTAATTAAGGTTGTCTACCCCTGAGGAGTATGGCGGGAAGGAAAAAATAATTCGTCTTCAAAGAAGGTAATATCCATGGTGACGTACATATGTTGAGTGGATGGATGATAACATCGATATCCCTTCTGTTGAGGACTAAAGCCAAAGAACACACACCGTACCGCACATAGATCAAGCTTGCTTCTTTGATTTTGTAAAGATTGACATATGTCGCACAACCAAAAACCCGAGGTTCAAGATGGAGAGTGGAAGGGAGGAAAGCATGATCAAACAACACGGCCAAGGGTGTTCTAAAAGAGAGAACATGCGATGGCTTCAGTTAATGAGATCAATAGCATAGATGACTGCATCAGCCCAATATGTCTTAGGTGCATAGCTACCAATATGAAGAGAGCGGGTAATCTCAAATCTATGCCTATTTTTTCGTTTGGCAACTCCATTTTACTATGGGTTTGAGGACACCTAGTTTCATGAAGATTGCCTTTTTCTATAAAAAAAAACTGAGAAAAAACTTGATTAAGATACTCACCACCATTGTTTGACCAAAGCACTTTAACAAGGAATGAATATTGAGTATTGACCATGTGATATAATTTTGTAAAATGTCAACCACATCTCTTTTATTTTTCACAAGGTATAACCATGTCATTCTAGTGCAGTCGTCAACAAATCTTATAAACCAACGCAAACTGTGTTAAGTAGTAACAAGAGATGACCCCCACACATCAGAATGAATTATCTCAAACAAAATTGCTCTTTGATTTAAACATGGAGAATAAGAGGCTCGATGCTTTTAGCTAATGTGCAAACATTACACTTCAATGAAGAATATGAAATATTACTAAAAGTGATTTTCATAAATAACCAAAAGAGGCATAAGCTAGTTGATGATGCCACAACTGAACAGTCTTCAACCTTTCATTATTACAACCTTGAACTTAATGTACACATCCTTGTGCAACATCATCAATATAGTACAGCACCCTTCTCTTAGTACCACGCCCAAATGATTGCCACAGTTAGGATATTTTGAAGTAAACAATAAACGGAAACATTAGCACAACACAGTCTAATTGCTTAGTGACCTGTCCCACAGATAACAAATGGCTAAAGAGTGACGAAACAAGTAAGTAGTTGTGTAGAGAGAAGAGTAAGAGTGAGTGTTATTGAACCAGCCCCCGTAACTGGGGAAATATGGCCATTAGTAGTGACAATATTATCCCGTAGTGGTGGTCTTGGTGAATTAAAAAGAGTACCATCATAAATCATATGATCAATGACCTGTAAATCAATGATCCAACATGTATCCAGATTAGCAAATGCAAATAAAGTTGTTCATGTGTTACCTAGATCATCGGATTGTTCTTGGGACGAAATCAAATTCAATAATGAAAGCTGCAGGCCTAGATTTTCTGGGTCTGATTGTACATTATCATTGAGTATTGCTAGTGGACTAAGCGGACCCATGCCCAGTCTACTACCAATGCCATCAATAATGGCTGATGAACCCAGTGGGCCCATGCCCAGTCTGCTGACAATATTGTCACCATCGCACTTGCCTTCAGTTTGCTTGGAGTGTGGGCTCAAGACTCCGTAAGCCCAAAACAGCCCACGTTGTATGTCAGCACAGCAAGCCCAATGATTGACCCCACGGTAGAAATTGTTGCATGGCTTTCTGCCATTGAAAAAAGAAACGGTGGTGTAGTTATGCGGTTACGTTTTCTAGGATTAGGTTGAAGGTGATCCTCTTGTTTCGATATCATCTTTGGTTTTACTGATGCGGTTAGGTTCCTAGGATTTAGGTTCAAGGTGATTCTCTTGTTTCGAGATCACCTTTGGTTTTACTGCAGGTTGCTATTTTTCCAACCAACAAGAACTCCAAGTCGGCAACAAGGGTTAGGGTTTACAAACACGTCGAAATCTGCTCTGATATCCAGTTAAAAATAATTCTAGAGCTCCAATATTCTTCTATATATTCTTCTCCATCTTGGAGGTAATATATATACTCACATCTCCTGTAGTACAAGTAATAGTTAATGACTCTAATAAATTTAGGAAATACAATAATAATAATTATATTCGTAACCAAACTACTGATTCACGCCAAAATAAAAACGAAGTACATAGGTAGTCTTATTCAACGAGACATCATAAAACATCGATATTCTCACAACAACGAAACCAACTCATAGTGGCACTGGATCGATACAGACTGAAGTAACACTATCTTTCGTCACCTTTCCCACACGTGTGAATCCATCTTCCCCTTTGTAAAGAAGATCAGTTACTCTTGTTAAATTGAGAACGCGCATAAGAACAAGCATTGGAGCAGAAGTTGGTCTAAGGAACTCCTCGTTTATATCCTTCCACAAATCCATAATTTGCTTCTGAAAAACATCAACTGTCTCTTGCTCTGACACCCCATATTGCTTCATGTAGCAGTCAACACTAGAAGCAGCATGCCCTCTCTCTTTCTCAAACTGCAAAATTTAAATCCAAAATTAATTTGTCTTAGGATCTTACTGCTTTGAAATAATCACACAACAAGCTAATAAATTATACGTACGCCTGTGGAAACAATGTCATCCATGAGCCTAAAAATTGTATTTGCAGCTCTAACAATTTTGGGGTCAGTGAACAACCACTCAAATGCTTCCTTTGTTACAACATCTCCCATGCCAAGTAAAGATATGGTTGTAAGAAAGGTGTAACTAATCGAAACTGTTGCAACACGCATATACTCCTCCATGCTTGGAACTCGTCCCTCATGCAACCATCGGGCCTCATTAAAATAGGATCGAGCTTGATCTTTCATCTGACGAGCCAAGGCTATGTTAATTTACCAGGAAGAAAAAAAAGTTTAAAAGTAAAGTTCTGCATATGTTTATGTACTACATACAGCTTGTATTGCATATGGAACTCGGTATGATCTTCCTTCCTTCGCCATCTCTGCCTCAATATCATTGTAGAGATTTAAAAGTGCATGATAAAATGTTTGCATATATTCCGGGAGTTCATCAATGCAATTGACATCCCACCTGAAGCGCTAGCATAATCATCATCGTAATCATTGGAATACAGTAGCAGTTTTTAATTATTTTTAACAAATAGTTATTATTTAAATATCTCAAACCTGTCAATCGCTTCAGTAAAGACTACGAGCTCTTCAAATGTACCAAATGCGTCATAGATATCATCCAATATTGTCAGCAAGACACTCACTTTTGTCATAATTTTTCTCCCAACAGAGTACTGGGGTTCAAAATACACTCCAACGATCCAAAAGTACAACTCTACCATCCTATCTCTTGCAAATGGCAGCTTCCTTTCAAAGTCTAGTGCTCTCCACCACCTAAACATATTACTTAACTATTAATTACTTCGAATTCGAAAGTTGTGTGTGTGTGTGTGTGTGTGTGTGTGTGTGTGTGTGTATGTGTGTGTATTTTGTGCCATCTTGGAAACTAATAAGATCAGCTTAATTACCTAGTGATCTCTTGGAGCTCCTTTTTGTGCAAAGGCTGGACAAGATTGAAGTCTAACTTTGCAAGTTTCAGAAGAGATTCATTATGTGAAGCTTCTTCTTGGTAGATTGAAATGTAACGTCGCGCAGATAATCTCTCTAGACTTTTTCGCAGAGGTCTCTCTAGGGCTTGAGTTATTTGTGTAGCTAGGGGATTGCTTACACGGGTTGCTGCTGACTCAAGGTTAGTGGTGGTGAATACTAGAGCCTCTTCTAATATGATTTCTCCATGCACCCTCAGATGTGTTGCTTCATAAAAGCTTAGCATACCAGACATGTCATTAATCAAGCTTTCCTTGAAGTTACTACTTTCATCTTTGAAATTGTTGAATATGGCTGCATGATTTTCAGAAAATAGGGACAACAGAATTAAGAAAGTTTCAATGGTAACTCAAATTAACTAATTAAGTTAATTTGTTTACACCTACCACATGAAACATTATATCCATGTTGTCTTAGCAACCGGAAACCAAGAGCAACAGTGTATAGATCAACATCATCGTTGCCATGGTCATCATCAAACGTAGAATGCATACGTTCAAGTGCTTCTCCGATTTCTCTTTCAAAATGGTATGCCAAGCCAAGGCGCTGAACTGCATCAATCAACTTTAGCTGAAGTGAAAAATCAGTTGCACTAGTTGTGAATGCTTCCCTCACAATTTCTTTGAGTTCATCAACCTGTTGTTGACTTTGAGTTTGAGTAATCTGCAAATGGTAAAGTCCGCTTCGATTAGAAAGTGTCAATTTTATGTATTTAAAAATAGCCATACACTATATCATAACTCATAATGTTAAAAAACTGTTGTGATATTGTAGAAGATAATGTGCGTGCATGCATGCATGAAATGTATTACAATGTCTTGGGAATCATCATAATTTATGAACTGATCTCCCCAAACGCTTGGTTGAAAATTTGCCGTCCGCCGAGCAACTTTAGGCTTAGCATTTTGTGATTGAGCTTCTGCTGAATCCTGGATTAATGCCATGCTTTCCTGTTGGAGAATTTTAGTCAGTATATGAAGAAGAATGCGTGGACGATCATGTATTTATAGGCAAGCAAATATAGAATTTAATCCAAAAGGTAACCTCGTGGCTTTTTTTTTTTTTAATTATTATTTTGGATGAACTCAATGTTCTCGTGGGTTTTTGTTTATTATTTTGGATGAACTCAATGTTCTAAAAGATGCTAGCCACTAGTCGGGCGGCGTGCTGGAGCCTGGCGACGTGCTGAGGCCTAACGCCTAGGCAGAGATCTAGACGGATTTAAGTAAATTTATTATATATGCCTCTTTATACTTAAAAAAAATACATCATAGTACTGGATACATAAATTACAAAATAAAATAACTTATAGATTATAAAGTATTAGAACATATTGAAAACACGGGGAATCATATAATGAGTATTTATCCAACTATTCAACAAGTCTATTACATTTTATTGAAAAAAAATACAATGCAAACTGAAATTTTATCGATTTTTTGTCTGAGAGTCATAACCTAAGCTGGCTAGGCAGACGTCTAGGGATTAATCAAGACGGTGGCTAGCCGCCTATCGCCTACACAGAGTCTAGACGGTGTTAGGCGGAAATTTTTAGAACAGTGAATTACCCTCGAGGCTTGAATGGGTCAATCAAAAGTAGGACCTTTCAAAACTGCGTAAAAGCTTTTCGTAAGGAAGTTAGTGCAGGTAGGCGAGCAAATATATAATTTAATAACACTCACCAGAGCAGAAGCTGGACATTCTTAAATCACATGAAATATCTATAAAGCATGCAGTAAATTGAATTTTATCCTTAATTCGTAAAGAATACTTGCGAATGGCAATGGATCTGGTCCCTTCCACGTTTTGGATATCCTCATATATATCCCCACGTTTTCTGAGTGGGATGCTTTTAATTCATAGGTGATACTTGAGATGCCTAAACGTTATCCTTAATTCACGGGTTCAGTGACGAAGTCCCCACGTTTTTTGAGTGGGATGCCTTTAATTAATTCATGGGTAATACTTGAGATGCCTAAACGTTATCCTTAATTCACGTGTTCAGTGACGTGATCAGTAATTAGGCATTTAAGTAACTAAAATTTGAAAACTTAAGGAGGTGTAGTCAAACTATAAGATTTTAAAGAATTTTAAAAGATTTTAAAAGTGATAGATTATATAGGATTAAAGACTCCTACAAAATTCATATGGATTTTAAAGAATTTGAATGGATTGTGGTGGAAGGATTTGAAATCCTAGGAGGTGAGGTTGGATTCTTTTTAGTCTTGGTTATATATACTTTTTGATCTCAAATCCCACAAAATCCACAACTTATTGAAATCCTCCAAAATCTTAATTTTTTTAATACACTTAGATTTGGATGGATTTTAAATCCATTAAAATCTTTTAATTGACTACACCTAGATTTGAATAGATTCTAAAATCCTTTAAAATCTTTTAATTGACTACACTAGAATTTTAAAGTCTTTTAAAATCCTCTCAAATCCGAGTTTGACGACAACCCCTTAAGAATCTACTACAAAATTTAGTGTGAATCATCGAGTGTATGCCTGAACAATTTCACTCATTGTGGAAAATACTTGTTCTTCAATTGAGTGCACTGTTCTAAAAATCCCTACCTAGGCGCTCGGCGGCTGGCTACCACCCCGATTAATGCCTAGGTGCTTGAAAATTAAGTAAAGGTCGAGGTGCCCATTTGGACCGCCTAGGCACCCGCCTAGTCTGTCCAGACCCGCTTAGGCCCTAGGCACCTGCCTAAGTTGTAACTCACTTAAACAAAAAATAGATAACTTTGTGAATTTTATTTTTCTCAATAAATTGTAAGAACTTGTTTAATACTTAAATGAACACACATTATATGCTTGTTTCCCATTTTTTCATTATGTTCCAATACTTAATATATACTTCATAATATATATATTAAGTATAAATAGACACTTATTTACACGAAATATAATGCATTTACTTAAATATGCCTAGTCCGCCTAGACACCCGCCTAAGCCCCGCGTAGCCGCCTAGGCGCTAGGCCCTAGCCCACCACCCGACTAGCGCCTAGCGTTTTTTAGAACTTTGATTAAGTGTGAGCCAATTGAAGAACAATTAAGTTTGGTTTGAGTGCACACCCCAAATTCTTGAAATTTTTACAAAACATATCAAATGAATGTGAACTCAAACTGAACTACGTATGAAACTTAAGGTTTTTTTCAGGGGTGTTTTGATATAGGCGCCTCGTTTTTTAACTTTTTAGACTAAACATACACTCCTTTTAAAAATTTGATCAAACATTTTAGGGTTACTAATTTAAGTTTTTCACAACTTCTCCTGGGCATTTCATTTTCTTTTCCTATTATCCCTATATTTATGCATTTATTATCTATCTCTATGCATTTTTTTTTATTGTTTGTTATATTTTTTTTTTGTGTGAATATAGTAGAATATTTATAAAAAAAAATTGTCAGATTTGATTATTTAGAAGACCCAGCACATAATAAAGAGTTGTTTGATTATATAGCTACGTCTAGTTACCTATAAGATGGACACATTTAGTTTTATAGTGGATTTGATTTTTGTATTTCTCGGTACATTTGGAATGTAAATGTACCAAAAGGGTTATCTGATAGAGACATTTGGTTTTGTGATACATTTGGGAATTTTTTTTCATTTGCTCTTTTGGTACATTTGGAATCTAAACATACGAAAAAGGTTATCTGACAATGGACACATTTGGTTTTATGGTACATTTGAAATTTTGGTACATTTGGTTTCTCGGTACATTTGAAATATAAACGTACCAAAAGTCGATACTTTTGTTCTCAAATGTACCATAAGTTTTAAGTATATTTTTTATATATCTATACGTGAAAAAATATGTATTGAAGACTTTTTATTGAGACACTTTTAGTAGGAAGAGAACTTTTTTTTCTTTAAATACTGATAATAAGGAATGAGGAATTAGTTAATTAATTTTTTATTTTATTTTATTAAAAAATGTCATTTAATGTGTTGAAGGGGATTGATAAAATTAAATTCTTATATTATAGGCAATTAGTTGCTAAGCTACCTTATGCCTCTATATAAATGCATTTAAATTAATGACATGGAAATTAAATAAATAGAAAGTTATTGAGGTGGCAATTGATCAAAGCACCTTAATCAAATCTTTAAAAGGGATAAATGTTTAATCTAACAACTATAGAAAAGATGTAGGGCATTCTAATTTTCCCTTTTTTTTTATATTAAATGCGAATTTGAACCATATTATTGCTACGGTTTAGTGCTATTCCTCTTCACTTGTGAGTGAGAGGTCTTAGTTTCGATTCTCACCAAAGGCGAATTTGAACCACATTATTGCTAGTCCATTGCGAAGCTAAGCCCAACCCTTGGAGTAAAACTTAAATTTTTTAGGGCAAATTTAGCCCAGAATTTCCCCTGAGTTTATATGTATATTTTTTTTGTTTTATATTTATAAATTCATTGAATTCAAAGGCTAAAATCTAATATGAACAAATTTAGTTGTAAAGAAAAAGATCTAATGGTCTAAATTTAAATCCAACTATTAAAATAATTAAAAAAATATTTCATATTCTTTCATAGTGTGCCACGAGTTTCATGACGTCAGTTTAGTGATTTTTTTTCAATATTTATAGGAATCTAATTATTTTTAGATTCAAATGTTCATAAAATTAAAGGTTTTTTATATTAGCACCCCACAAAATGTTGAATGCACCCCACATTAAAATTTAATATTAAATAACTTATTTATCGTACTATGCAATGACAATTTTGACCTTATTAGGTTAAAATAAATAAAAATTCTATATAAACCCCAAATCACTTTTTATGTTTTGTTTATCTTCTTCAACTATCAAAACCCCTCCGATCCTCTATTGTTGAACAAAACCCTAACCAATGAAAATACAAACATGTTGATTAAGAAAAATTATTTTTGTCGAATGAAACACGAAATCGATGTTTCAGAAGCTTCACATGAGGTAAGACTTCATATTATTTATCGTTTTAGTGATTTTGACGACATCGATAATTATTTAATCTTGCTTTTGATGCGTTATTCAAGCTTCTATGTTTGTATTCATCTTTTAGGGATAACAGGGATTACATGAAGAATTAAACACCTAAAATTACCACCAAATATTAAAAACAAACAATATGGGTTTTAATGATGGAATTGAAAACAACCTGCAAATGCTTTAAATCCCATGTGGTATCTTTTGTTAAAATTTTAATCGGTATTATTTGTCCAAATTAAAAGCTTTATAAGATTTGAGAAATGTGGGGTGTATTGAAAATATGGGGTGCATATAAAAAATGTAAGGTGTATATTAAGAATGTGAGGTGTGAGGGTATTATGGGAAAGTAAGTGAGGTGTATTAAGATAATTTTTAATTGAAAAAGCAAATGTGGGGTATATTAAGTATGTGAGGTTTATTCAACAATTTGTGGGGTGTTAATATAATAAGTCAAAATTAAATTAGCATGGTCAACATAATTTATTTTTTAAAAGTTATTTTAAAAATCCAAAATTCATTCTTTAATGATTAGGGCTAAAAATTTAACCCAAAAGGGTTGGAGCAGAAAACATGTTTCTTGGTTAAAAATTTTAGGTTTTAACTCAAAGGGTTGGAGATGGTATTAATGTAAATAATATCGTTTGTTTAAAAACAAATCATTTTTTTACAGAAATATCTAGTAATTAATTTAGGATATGATATATTTTGTAGAAAAATAAGGCAGTACGTATGTAAAATTACCATAATAATAAGAAGATGTTAGCAGTCTAGGGAGGAAACAAAGACATTAGCTTAATATAATTAGGTGGAGACTAAATACTTTATCATTCATATGACAAATAATTACAATAAATGAAAGAACTAAAATTATACTAATGTTTTAATCACAGAAAAAAAACTTATATTGTTGCAGTCCTATTAGATTAGGAATGTGATTATGTAAATCATAGTATATCTTGGAATATCTTTTATATTCCTATTAGGAGTAGATTACCTATTAAATGTTGTAACCCTAAAAGGTAAGGAATTAACTTTCCCTACTACTATAAATAAAGGCACAATGAGGTGGAATAACACACACCCACAATTACGCATCTCTCTCTTCTTCTCTCTATGCCGCACCCCTCTCTCTATGACCTCCATAATTGTTCAGTAAATTATGCTTACAACATATATTGATTTATTTGTACTTTCTTGAGGGAAGAATCTAAAAATTGGTAGGACTAAAAAAAAGAAGCTGTAATCAAGGTATTAAATATCGATGATATCGGAAATATCGGTAGTCCAAAAACACGGAAATATCGATGGAAATATCGGGATATTATCAATATCGATAAAAATTGAATAAAAACCACGGAAATTGTAAGAAAAACTTGGAAATTTTTATTGAAACTTTGCAGGATGTTTATTTAGTCAATTATCTATTAGTTTATCACAAAAAATTGGAAGGAAATGCATTGCATGATGAATTTAACTGATTTAAGTTGATTATATAGCGAGCTGGAAAACATTGTGAGTGTAGAAAATATGTAGTAATTAATGAAAGAAGTTTAAACACACCATAATCATTTATATATAATGAATTAGTACAAAGGTTGCCCGGCATACAGCTGAATCTGCCATTTCTTCACAAAAATCACCCTCATGCTATCTGATTTATGGCGTTGAGAAGTTCCTGTGAAACATAAAGTCCCCTTATCATCTTAACACTGATGACTTGAACGAAGGAAAATACATAAAAATTTCTTGGTTGGTTGGATGCTGATTATGCTTTTTCAAGTTTATATACAATAAAAGAATTGAATTTTGGAAGCCAGGAGTATGTCAATTGTTTTATAATTCGTCTGAATACATATATCAGGTTGTTGTTCAACGCAATTTGAAAGATCTAGTGCAAGGACTCTTCTTTTTTTGTTGATAAGCAGAGGGATTGTACCTTCTTTTGCCAAGCTGCAGAACATATTATCTTTGTTAATCTTTACTGATCAATCATTAGCATTTGATCACTGTCCACAAATATATGGATGGACGGCCCCAGATTAGATTTGGTTCAAATCTAGTTCAAGTCATAAATTCACTTTCACACTTATCAGCACATAACAGAATTAATGAATGTTATTGACAAAAAAAAAAAGTATGCTATTACTCTTTCCATGCCAACCTTCTCTAATATAATTAATATTTTAACCCTTTCAATGTGACATTAAGCTAGGACAGAGAACAATGAAAAATCAAACTCCCAAGTCAATTTTCAATTAGATGGGTCAAAATCAAATGAACCAATAGAAATATATCCAGGCCTGTTGATAAAAACACTGCCTCCCTAGAACCACGTCATTCCCAACTAGCCAAGAAATAGACAGACAATTTTTAAAACTTAATGCATTACTCTTAGTAAGAAACTAAACACCCAGAACCAACAAATTCAAATGAAGAGGGGAATTGATGTTTCTGTTCTATTACTTCTTTTGGGCCAATTTATGTTTTTAGTGTATTTATGTATACATACAAACAAAGAAAATTACCATTGCCCAAGTCGATATCATTTCTATTTCTGTACAATTTATATTTTTATAGATGTACTTAGTGGGTCTTTTTCATTGTTAATATATATATATAAGTATATAAACATATACATATTGAATAAGTTCATTGTTCATAATTATTTTCTAGCATATTTTATGGAAACTTTATCATAAAGCCTTTATGCAAGCTTGGCTGCCAAAAGGCCAAGTGCATTTTTTGTGCAGGACTGGAGTCCCACATCGCCCGCTCGAGAGAAGTGAGCAAGCAAGCTTGCCTACAAAAGCCACTTTCCAAAGCTGAAAAAATCATTCCTTTCTTGGCCTTTTGGCTAAGATCAAGTGTAGTATTTTTTTTTTATCAGTTTAATATTTGATGTGTGGGCTAATGGTTTACAAGTAATATCGCGATATTAGCGATATTATCGCGATATTTTTAAGATATTATAATTTAAGTTAAAAAAATATCGTTGGGTGAAAAAAACGATATCGCCGATAATATCGATTTTTAAGACCTTGGCTGTAATATACTTAAGATTCATATAGAATAGGCCTCTTTTTGATAAAACGAAGTTCGTTTAACGAACGTTTTGACTTTTAAAAACTACAACCAATTTTAACGCACGTTTTGAAATTAGATTTAACAAAAATAAAAAATTGAGAGCGTCTTCTTCGCACCTCTGAACCAGAAACTTATAACGCCGCTGCAAACCCACGCTGCTACGACTGCATCAGAGTTCGACGATTTGATCAAGGTCGGCCTGGGTAATTTAAATAAAAAAGGGGCCGCCGTAGCGCAGGCTGCACAGCAGCAGGGATTCCCTCACGGATTTGCAGGTTTTCCGACGGGGGGCTGATCCATCGCTCCTGTGCTTGATTTCCGGCGAGAAAAGGAGTGGCCGCACGTCCTTACAGCTTCGCCCCTGCCACGTGTCATGTAATACTTGGATATTAAAAGGCATATGAAACCATTGCTGGGAGTGTTTAGTAGTTTGTCCTCTTTCCACTTCAGGGCATTATTAAAGTTAAAAGCAATATAATTAGCTTTGGAAAAATTTTATCTCAACCTATATAAGCTTTTTTTACACCGAATTTAAACTTCAAGTGTGAATTTTTTTTTTTATTTTATTGCATAATTACCATAAAAAACAATATGAAATTAACAACAAAATTAAAATTTAGCAATACACCCACACCCACTACTACAAAAAACACTTTGCGCGACGAAGTAAGTTTGTTGCGCAAAGTACAATTTCGTCGCGCAAAATCTTGCGCGACGAAATTTTGGTTGTGCATGATTCGTCTCGTAAAGCTCGTGACGATAGAGTTTGCGCGACGAAGTAGTTTGTCGTGCAAAGCTTTGCACGACGAAATATTTTAAATTTAAATTTTTGTTTTTAAATTTTTTTAATTAAAATAAATTAATTTAATATTTTCCGCGACGAAATATTTTGTCGCACAAGGTTTTTGACTTTTTGTTTTATTATTTCTCTTATATTAATTGTTTACGCAACGAAATATTTGGTAGCGCAAGATTTTTCAAATTTTTACTTTTTTAATTTAATTTAATTGTATGATTTTTATTTTTTTAATTACTTTAATTTAAATTGACATATTCAAAATCAAATTACATATGAAAAATAATGATCAAATTATCGAATATATATAATATATTCAAAATGTACACATAAATTAACAAAGTATAATAATAAAATCCTAATACAAGTCTATTGTGATGGTAGTGGCGGGGGATATGTTTCGATAGCGTCCTAATCCTCAACTTTAGCCGTCAAAATCTTGACAGTTCCCTGCAAAAAAAAATATATGGTCAAATAACAAAAAATTGGTATAATCTCCCCTAAAATTGGTATACCCCAAATCCGACCCCAAACTCCACTCATCCTATACTCGATCCAAAACCCCACACCAAACTCAACACTAACTCCAAAAACACATATTAATGAAAAAAATTAAAATTTTGGGAGAATATACCTTTCGGCAAGATTGAGAGTGAGTGAGAATTAGAGGGAAGAGTGAGTGTGAGAGAATTAGAGGAGACAGTGAGAAAGAGATGAGAGAGTGAGTGAGAGTGGGAGATAGTGAAGAGAGAGAAGAGGGATTAATTGAGAGGAGTGAGCGTAAGAAAGAGGGTCGGATTTGGGGAGAGAGAAAGAGAGAGGAGAGGTAACAGTAGAGAAAGACATTGAGAAAACTGTGGAGGAGTTATTTTGGTTTTAAAAATCGTATCACTTTGCGCGACGAAGGATACGAGTTTGCGAGACGAAATATTGGTTGCGCATAGTCTTAAAAAACAAACAAATTCCCGTGTCCCTTTTTTTTCCCCTCCCAAATTTTTAGAGTTTTGCGCAACCAAGTGTTGGTTGCGCAAAGTTTTGCGCGACGAAGTATTGGTCGCGCAAAGTTTTCCACGACCACTTGAAAAAAAAATTTAAAAAAAACTTCATGCATCCCATTTTTGGTGGCCGCCTAAATTTTTAGAGTTTGGTAGCGCAAAGTCTAAAAAAAATTTTAAAAAAAAATTCCACGTCTCATTTTTGGCTCCCATCCAAATTTAAGGATTTTGCGCGACGAATTATTGCTTCGTGGTGCAAAATTTATAAATAAAAAAAATTACTGAAAATATGACTTTACTCCCTTCAAATTCTTCTTCTTCTTTTTTAATAAAACCCACAATAATATATTTTTCAAACAAAAATCCGATCAGCACTACAATAATAAATTTAAAGCTACTTAATAAATATATATATCATTGAATTTATTAAGTGTTATACGTACAAAATAAATAAATTTAAAGCTACTTAATATATATATATACACCACTTAACGATCCAACCATCAAACTTGTTTGTATATACTTCGAGATCGTATACGCCAAAAATCGCAAAAAATAAATATTCAGAGATCAAGTAACGGGACAAAACTTTTCGACGGTTATAAATGAAAAATCACGATTTAACAATTATTTAACTCTTATTTTGATGATTTTTTACAGCTACACTCCTTGACCATATATGAATACAATGACTGAATTCGATCTTCAATTTAAAATATTTACACTAGTGGTTATACTTAATGAATGTATAAATAAACTATAAGTGTTAGTGAATCTATTGTTTTAATGGGATACATATTCTACGAAACTGGTTTCAACGATCCAACCGTCAAACTTGTTTGTATATATTTCGAGATCGCATACACCAAAAATCGTAAAAAACAAACATTTAGAGATCAAGTAACGGGACAAAACTTTTCGACAGTTATAAACTAAAAATCATGATTTAACGGTTATTTTAACTCCGATTTTGATGATTTTTTACACCTACACTCCTTGACCCTATATGAATACAATGACTGAATTCGGTCTTCAATTTAAAATATTTACACTACTTAATGAAAGTATAAATAAATTATAAAGTGGTAATGAATCTATTGTTTTAATGGGATACGCATTCTACGAAACTGGTTTCAACGATCCAACCGTCAAACTTGTTTGTATATATTTTGAGATCGCATACACCAAACATTGCCAAAAAAAACATTCAGAGATCAAGTAACAGGACAAAACTTTTCAACAGTTATATACCAAAAATCACGATTTAATGGTTATTTGAACTCCGATTTTGATGATTTTTTACACCTACACTCCTTGACCCTATATGAATACAATGACTGAATTCGATCTTCAATTTAAAATATTTACACTAGTGGATACCACAAAATCTTATGTTATACTTTATGAAAATATAAATAAACTCTTTAAGTGTTAGTGAATCTATTGTTTTGATGGGATATGCATTCTACAAGACTAGTTTCAACGATCCAACTGTCAAACTTGTTTGTATATACTTCGAGATCATATACACGAAAACTCACAAAAAAAAAATCAGAGATTAAGTAACGGGACAAAACTTTTCGACGGTTATAAACGAAAAATCACGATTTAACAGTTATTTGAACTCCGATTTTGATGATTTTTAACAGCTACACTCCTTGACCCTATATGAATACAATGACTGAACTCGATCTTCAATTTAAAATATTTACACTGGTGGATACCACAAAATCTTATGTTATACTTAATGAAAATATAAATAAACTCTTTAAGTGTTAGTGAATCTATTGTTTTGATGGGATATGCATTCTACGAAACTAGTTTCAACGATCCAACCGTAAAACTTCTTTGTATATACTTCGAGATCATATGCACCAAAAATTACAAAAAACAAACATTCAGAGATCAAGTAACGGGACAAAAATTTTCAACGGTTAGAAACGAAAAAATCACGATTTAACGGTTATTTGAACTCTAATTTTGATGATTTTTTTACAGTTACACTCCTTGACCCTATATGAATAAAATGACTAAATTTGATCTTCAATTTAAAATATTTACACTAGTGGAATGAAAATATAAATAAACTCTTTAAGTGTTAGTGAATCTATTGTTTTGATGGGATACGCATTCTGCAAAACTAGTTTCAACAATCAAACCATCAAACTTGTTTGTATATACATCGAGATCATATATGCCAAAAATCACAAAAAACAAATATTCAGAGATCAAGTAATGGGACAAAAATTTTCGACGGTTATAAACGAAAAATCACGCTTTAACTGTTATTTCAACTCCGATTTTGATGATTTTTTTACAGCTACACTCCTTGATCCTATATGAATACAATGAACTAATTCGATTGTCAATTTAAAATATATTTTTCTAACAAAAATTCGATCCGAACTACAATAGTATATTTTCTAACAAAAACCCGATCCGAACTACAATAATAAATTTAGAGCTACTTAATAAATATATATACCATTCAATTTCTTAAGTGTTATGCGTACAAAATAAAAAACGAAAAATAAATTGGTTTAGGTGACGAAATATTTGAATTACGTCGCACAAAGATTTAAATTTTTTTTTTATTTTATTTATTTTTGTAAAGACTTTGCGTGATGAAGTTTAAATTTTTGTCACGCAAAGTGACTTTGTGTGACAATATATTTTTTGTTACGCAAAATTTCGTTGCGCAAGGCTTTGCGCAACGAAGCTTAGATTTTCGTCGCGCAAAGTACGATGTGTTTTTCGTCGCGCAAGACTTTGCGTAACGAAGTTCAAAGTTTCGTCACGCAAGGGTTTTTTTTTACTAGTGACCTAATAATCCAACATTACCATCACATCAAACCCAACCATTATGCAACTTATCCTACGATCATTCTAGCTAAAACCTTAAACGCTCTCATAGAGAAAAACAAACTCTTTTAACCAATGGATGATGATTTTAAAGTTTTATATCCGCCAAGGTATGAATCGATATATACAAATTTTTTAATTTCAACTCCAAAGCATAATTACTATGCTGCATGATTTTTATTCAAACTTTGATTTTCAAAGTTCAAAGACGTAGGCATCAATGTTAAGTGTGGTCATTGTAACTGCTATTCAACCAATTCTGCATGCATATCTCTACATTTGTTCTTTGAATTATACAAAAAATTTAAATCCACATTCAACTAATTGTACATGCACATTCAACTAATTGTACATGCACATTCCTACAGGCTAGGTAACATCTCGGCCCTTGATTTCTCTGAACTTACTCAATTGAGTAAACTCGATTTTATGAATAATCACTTCGATGGTCTCTTGCCAATAAACCTTTACTCATGCAAACCATCAAAGCACTTCGATTGACTGCAAATAATCTTGAGGGACAAATACATATTGAGATTTTTTGTTGAAATAGTTGCCTTCCGCTTTCTGAAAACAGATTGACCTATGCCAGCAGGGCATTGAAGATATTGATGGGTTCAAAAGTCTAGGGTACTCCTTTCAGGCAATTTTCTCAATGAAGAAATGGCAGATGGTGGTATTATGGTTGCTTCTTCTGGGTTCTAAATCTATCTATTCTCAGCTTCTATAGATGCCAAAGTACATGGTTGTTGAATCTCAAGAAACACAAAGTTAACAGACTCACTGGCCCGGGTTGGTTGGGGACTTTTTCAAAATTTTTTCCTTTTTATATTGAATAATAACTTAATTTCAGAAGAATTTCCCATGGAGCTTTGCATGCTACAAGCGTTGTTATCACAAAATGCTGCAACTCAAACAGGCTATAAGTATGTCGACTTTCCCATTTACTACCAACAGGCTAATGCGTTTGTTTTCTAAATTTTTTTTATATTGAATTGGCATTATGAGGGCAGTTTAGGTGGTCAATTTTGAGTTTGAAGAGATATTGATTGTTTAATTAAAATTAATATGGGTGTAAAGAATAAGTTGAGCGTAGAAATAAGTTATATGGGTTCAAATAAAATTTCTCTTAGCCTTTTCGATTAGTCTGGTACGTGATGTTTTTGAACGCAATAAATAACTTTTATAAAACGGGTTAATTGTTGCGTGATGGCTTTGAAGAAAGTTGAGGCTCTGTCGTAAAATCAATTGGCAATATAGAGAATAATTCATCACTTGTCAACATGCAAAGTCCATTCTTTTCTCGATGTAAAATTCATAATCTCAATATGCCCCCTCAACTTGGGAAGGTACAGACAAAGTGATATCTACAATTATCCTTTATCCAAAGAGATTCCCATTTTTGGGTAAAAAATGGAGACTAGTAGTAAGGTCCACTTCACGTTGAACTTCAACGATCTGAACCTTCTATTCTGTACATCTTGATTCATAAAATCATGCTTCTAAAATTTCAATTTAATCTAAAACCATTTGCCTATTTAATTATAACGATGAAATTTCATTATTTCTTACAAAACAAAGTGTTCGTCAATTTCTTTGAACTCAATTAGATGTCTCAAATATTATCGATTTGGCTAATATTTTACAAAGATGATCTATGAGGATTCATTCCCTTAAAGTTTTCTGCGATATATATTCAATAATTAACATTATCGTTCGGACTAATTATTGTTGATCTGGTCTTGCTTGACATGAAATATGCATAATGTTGGACGTGATAGATAGACTTGGCATTAGTGTTGTGTTTTTCGTGTTCATGTCGTTTTCATCACATATCCGATATCTTAGTAGGTCATGTTGTGTAACACTCTCTTAAAGTAAACGAGTAATATGACCCGACCCTAAACCGACCCGTTAATATTATCAGGTAATATATGATCCGACCCATTATCCGTTAAAAAAATATATTTTAAATCAATAAATAATGAAAATATAAAAATTGCAATTAAGTGAATAGAATAAAGCGTAAACGACAATCGACGATTAAATTTAAATCTAAGATTTATGGATTTTGAAATCGGATTTTGGAGTTGAGCTCTTCACGAAAGTTGTAAAGTTTGTCATTTGGAGTGGTTGTGTGTGTGTATATATATATATATTTTATTTTTTTTTATATTTTAAACTCCTACAATAATTATTATTATTTAGCACTCAAATAAAAAAAATATTATTCAAGAGATTTGGAGGGTTTTAAAAAACTAAACGACCATGTAATCATCGTCTAAGCGTAGAGGACCCAACCACAAGCATTTATATATACTTTCACATTTTTCAGACTTGTACATTAATAATTATGAATTTTATTTATTTTGAACTCCCTTAAAATACTATTCAAGAGGGTTTTCATGATTTTAAAAATTCAGACAGCGATGTACCCATCTTCAAAGCGTAAAGGATGCAATCACGAGCGTTTGCATATTTTTTCACATGTTTTGCTCTTGTAAATTAATTCTTTTATTTTTTTAATGTGTTTGGTATTTTTAAATTACTTGATATTTTTATTTTTAATGTGCCTTATAATTTTTTTTATCTCATTCTTTGCCTATATTATACTATAATAAATAAATAAATAAAATTCAAAAAAGTTTATACAAAATAATTATACAATAATACATATTTAATATACAATATATACGCACATTATGAACTATTGTATTTTATAATAAGTTTTTCTTTGTGACATCCCGTCCCTAAATGTATTGTATTTTATTCTTAATAGTAGTGAAATTATCAAAATACCTCTTAGATGCCAAGCAGGCCTTCCATGTGGACCTCAATTTCCCTTTTACTTTTTCAGTATTATTTTTCTATTTTCGAATAGTACTCATTTTTACGAGCACGTGGACACAGACAAAACTCAATTTGGAGTTATAACGAATAAGTTATGTTCGAAATAGTGTAAGTTTACCTGAGATAAATTCAAAATTTAAAAACTGACCTCGTGCAGTGTGCATCATTGCTTGGTCCGGCCTAGGAAAAAAAATAATCAGCCTTAATGATGAGGGATGGTCATGCAAGTGCTTAAACAAATATTTTTATGGTTTTTTTTTGGGGTTCTTTAGATATAAGCTCATGCAACACTTATTTCCTTGACAAAAACCCATCTCATTTTAAACATTCAAATAAAACCCAAATTTGAAGTAGACTGCCATGTAAACAAATAAATACCTATTATTTTCAAACTATTTACAATTGTGCCACAACACTCTAATTATGTTAATGAATTTAATTATCCACCATAATTGTGAGAAATAAGTGCCTTATTATTATAAAATTATCTACTTTATACTTCTCTTACCATCATATGTTTCATTTCTTTTATTTGTTTGACAATCATTGTAGGTAAATTATTTTGTACGTATGTATTAGACACATTTTGTTAAAATTATATATGTCGTACAAATAATTTATCTATATTTTTATGTAAAATAATATGTAATTAATTTAATTTGAATCAATTGGCTAAAAATATTTATTTATTTTGTAGGTAAATTATTTTTCATGTGATATTACATATATACTAGCCACATTTTGTTATTATTATATAAAGTGTGCAATCAATCGACATTCTTTTATTTTGTTGGTAAATCGTTTTATTTTTATTTTTTTTGCAAAATATTGGTATTTAATTAATTTTGAATAAAAAATATTTATTTATTTATGTTGTAGATAAATTATTTTGCATGTATCATTACATAATTTACTAGGGACTTATATTGTTATATATGTGACAGCCCGTCTCGATTTATGCATATTTATTATCCTCGAAAATATGAATTTACATTTTTACCCTTGGGCGTTGGGTTACGCTTGTGATCTTGGGCTTAAGTAAAGGCCCAAATCCTTGGAATTGGACCAATCACCTTAGTTCCTAGTTTGTGGGAAACCATTTAGTGTAAGTTTTGAGAAGTTGAGATTTTAGTTAGGTTAGTTTGGTTGTGGACCAATTAGAAACCAAGTGTAGGTTGTTTTGTTTTGTTGGTTAGTTTAGGACCACACACTCTTTGGACTCTCTCTTTCTCCCTCCTCCCACACTCTCGGACTCATCCTCTCCCTCTCTTTGCAAGTGTACGGATCACACCCAAAAACCATCCATTTCTTACAGATCGAACCTACAGAGACCATATTTGAGATCCTTGTGAGTTCACGATCATAACCATAGCCTTGGCTGGTTGTGAGACTATCAGAAACCCTAGAACCCGAAGGCACAGTCGAGTGCACAATGAACCATAGAAGATTGTCAAGGTTTCAAACCATTTCAAGGCTCCTAAAGGTATAATTTATTCCTCCTAAGTGCTTTGGTTGAGTTTTGGTCGAGTTTGGACGTCGGAAAACCCTGGAAATTGGATCCCCGAGTTGGTCACTGTTCACCAACTTTTTATTGGTTGTTTTTATGTGAATTCTAGGACCATAGCAAGCTTTAGGAGGTTCTCACGAACCTCGGAGTGGTTCGTTGGCAAGATTTGGACCACGGGAAGCTTAGTTACGAGGAGTTGCAGGTGTGATCGGAGAATCGAAGCTTTTCCGGCGAGTTTCTGTCGACGTTGGGCCTCGAGACAGGTATAACGTGATTCTACATGTCATAAGCTTCATTTTGGTACCAATTACGTAGGAAATGGTTGAGTAGTGAGTGAGATTAGTCGATTTGAAGTTTTACCCAGTTTCCGGCGCCGGCGACGGTCGCCGGAGCTGGAGGTTGAAGATGAAGGAATATTTCGTCAAGTCTGACGGAATATTCTCACGCCGTTAGTTAAAGTTGACGGTTTCTGTTCCGTGTGCCAGGCACGTGCCTGAGCGTGGGAGGCGCGGCTAGCCGTGCCTTGGCCGGCGCGTGAGGGCGCGTGGGTGATCGGAAAAATATTCAAAAATTTTGGGGATGATCCTGAGGTTGTGTAGATCATTTTGGTATATTCACACACCTCAATTGAGCAATGTATGAGAAGTTATTACCTAGTTTTGTTTATGTGCTTTAAAATAACGTATTTATAGTTGTTTCTCACATAGGCGAGACCTATCCGGAGGACGAGCGTAGCCAGGCTAGGCACGGGGGCTACGATCCATCTACTTACCAGTGAGTGGGCTTTTGTTTTTCTGTATATACCTATATACTACGTATTTTTCCCAGAATATGCATTTAAAATGCTTTCAGCAAAGAATTGCCATGCCATTATATTTCATATTTATGAATATGCATTATGAATTGTATGCGCATGATTGTTGGTGCTGTGGGCGCTCAGGTAAGTATCTAAGATTAAGTGTGGTTAAATAGAAGTTGAGTTATGAAAAGTATGATGAGATGCATTGAGAGCTCATTAACCTGCACCCCGGTGTTAGTGCTCCCACCCAGAGTTAGGGGCATAGTCTTTCACGTGATGTTCACCTCCCGCACCACACGCTCATCTTGGATCCAAGTTAAGTGCACAGGCCTGTCGTATAGACCACTTTCAGTGGGTTCGACTCGTAGGTGACCCGCGATTCATTCGCACAGTCTTCACGTGATTGTAGCACTAGAGCGTATTATATTACACCCAGTCCTGTCGTATAGACCACTATAAGTGGGTTCGACTCGTGTGCAGGCATGATTTATGAGCTAGAGATCAGCTGACGAGCTGTACAGTTATTATTGCATATGATTCACTTACCTGATGATTTGTTATACATGGCATGGCATATTCATGATTTGATTACGTATTTTGATGATGATGATTTCAGTTGAGATTTAGTATATGTATATACTATTTTATGGGAAAGTATACAGGTTTTACGGCGAGGGGATATAAAGCTGGATTTTGAAATGATTTTTGAAAGACTTTGTTTTTGCCCACTCACGCTTTTGTTTTGAGCCCCTCCAGGTTTTAGGCAGCTTTGTTGGTGGCTCACGAGGATACAACGGAGGTTCTGACAGACCATCACAAATGTAGGACCACCTTTAGGGGTTAATTAAATTGATTGACTGCACTTAGGCTAATTATGCTCTGATTGTGTATTCACACTTAATTCCCATTCTAACACTCCTCTAAGTTGGTTTTTATTCATTCGTAATTCTTCCCTTAATATTGCTTCCACACTGTGCACATGGCTACGTCACCCTCACGTGATGGCCAGCATGCCTCGATCTCGGTCAGGGTATGTCATATATGTTATGCAAAATAATTTACTTATGTTACGTTTAAAATATTGATAATTTTGAAAAAAAATAACTTTTTTTATATTTGTAGGATATACTAATTTACCTATTAGCATCATGTGAAAACAACTATATAAGGAACATTGGTATCATGTAAATTTTTGCTATTAAATGCTTAGGAATCATGGCATTTAAATTTTTTTCCAAATCCCCATAAGGTATATGAACATTTAATTGAATGAAATAATGTAAAATAAATGTAGATAATAATTGAGAGACCCAAAGCAAGTGTTATTAGAGGTAATTTAGACATCAAAAAATACAAATTTTGCCAAGTCAAACTTAATTATGGATATTGCTTAGTTGGAGCCTAGTCATTTGGTTTTTGTTGAGAAATTTATCATGATGGGTTTTAATTAAAGAAAATTGAATTTCAAGGGGTGTACTCATATTTTCAGTTTTTTTTTTGCCATTGATGGGGTTCGAATCCACGCCATCATGCAAGGGCGTCATTCCGCTCTACCACTGTTGTAGAGGGCCACTTGCATTTTTATGGGTTTTGAAACCCACACTTTTGTGCCATCATTCATCAGACATCATTTTTTTTTCTATTTTTTTAAAATACATTTTCTTTCTCTCTTTCTCTCTCTATCTTACACACAGACATGCCATATCCCATCATTTTCCCCTCACATCTCTCTCCCTTACAGTCCCATTTCCCCTCATTTTTCCTCATTTCAGCCGATTCTCTCTCTCTCTCTACCCACTCAACCTTATCTCACCTTTCAAACTTTCTTCCATAGCTCCCTCATTACTCTCCCCTTTCAGTGAACATCACCACTCCAAAGCTCCATCAACACCTCCCAAATTCTCCCTCCCAAAAATTATCTAGGACCATATGCAACTCCTTGGTGGTGCCACACTAGGATGAAACAAGGTTCCCGTTTTGGCGTTCGATGAACTTTGACGAATTGAAACTTCTCGGACCACAGTAAGCTCAAGATTTCTATGTGTTTAAAGGACAAATATCTAACCCACCATGTTTTCCGGCAAGTTGTAGGATTTTTCATGCCAAACCTGGCAAAACCTTGTTGATTTGGTCGAGTTTGAAGGTGTAGGACGACTTTAATCTCTAGGCCACATATTTGAGCTTGCATGCTCGAATCCCCTCTGTTTAGTTTTACAAATAGACTTTTCGTACACTTTATATTTTTAATATTATTTGTGAGCATAAAACTTGTGGCATGATATCCTTGAGTTTTATCTGCTCATTATTACATGTTTGCACGGTGTCTCTTAGTTATTTGTACTGTCATTGGCCAATGACCAGCTTCACGTGTAGTTCACATGCACAGTTTACATTCGCTTTGGATCCAGAGTTAGGTGTCAACCTGTCCTTTTGTGTGATGTTTTGGACTCGTATGTGAAACGACTAGCGCAACTCACATGATGTAGTACCAGAATGTAAAACATGCACCCAACTTGTTCCATTGTCTGCATATATCTACAATAGACTTGTGTGCCGACGTAAATTAATGAGCATTGATTTATTGTGATAACATTTTGAGATTTAATGTTGAGATATCTTGTTGGTGTACCCTACATCTTTTCACTCACTTCAGTTGCAGGGCACTGTATTACATACTAATATTATAATAGTTTTGGAAAACCATATACTTGTTTTACATTGAGAAGTTACACTTTTCGAAAAGGTTTTACAAACTTTATTTTCAGGCTTACTCATCCTTATTTTTTCGCCTCTCCAGGATTTTAGTGGCAGAGGTTTCTTGACAACAATGATTGTTGGTAAAAGCTGTTATGCAGGAGACTCCTCCCTTTAGTATAAATGTCCTTACTCTTCTTTTACTGCAATTTATCTATGCTCTGACATCACTTGTGTGATATAGATTTAATCCTGCTCGCATGCGCACTCTAAATTAGTTACTTTTAGGTTTTAATTTATTCACATTTTTTCACATCACTATGCTTTATGACTTTTATGACTTCGTCACCTTCTAGGTATCGGCCATCACATTGCGATTCAGGTGTCAACATGGACATTCCGGGTCGGGATGTGTCATTTTTAGTAGTTTGAAAAATTAAAATCGTCAAAATAACTTTTTCTTTAACGTGTCAAAACGGATTACCAACGTGTCACTGTCGTGTAAACCTGTTAAGACCCTATTATTAACGGGTTCTTATCATGTGACCCAATAACAATCCGATTAGTTGTCGTATTGACTAGAAACTCGTATTTTTGTATCGTTTACGTGTCGTGTTAACGGATAGTGTAATAAATTGCCAGATTAAGTGGGAGGGGACAGAAAAATTTATTTCAACATTTGACGCGTCATCTCAATTGGAGTTTGATGTTTCTAACGTTAGCCATTAATCCTGGAATTATCATCATAAAAATCATCATGGATCTGGAGCATTAACAATATAATTATGTGTTCTTTAATTTTTGTTTCGAATGAGAAAATAAGATGCGTTTGTACACTTCCATAGGCTGAGACTTTATCTTTTTTATTTCATTGAAGTCCTATATTCAACAATACCAAGACATCTAGTTTTTCTTAGAATAAATTACGATTTGACCTTCTGAAATATCACTTTAGTTGAAATTGACCATCTAAACTGTTATTTTGATAAATTAGCCCACTGAACTATTTAAAGTCAATTAATTAACCTCTTGCCGTTAGATTGCAGAATCAAATCCGTCAAATTCAAGGTCAATTTGGTCATTTCCTCATCAATTGTTACTTGTCAGCTATAACCATTAATAAAATTTTGACACATTGACACAGAATAATTAAAAAACATATAGCATAATGAGCAAACATAAAAGAACCAATTTTTTACATAATAGACTATCTCACATTGTCGTTACACATTATTTTGTTTTCAAATGTCATAAGTTCATTAGTGGTTATAGTTAACAAGTAAGAATCGATGAATGAAAGATTAATTTTTGAATTTGATCAAATAGGGGATGGAATCCACCGACAAGACTTTATACTTTTAATGAGTTGAAATAGGCAGAAGCACAGCTAGAAAGTTAGCCCATCTGGTGATGTTTTTCTTTTTCTTTTTTCGGTAACAAATCTGGTGAAGCTATACAAAAGAATAATAAAAAACCACTCAAACAAAATAGGAACAATTTGGTTTTGAATTTTTTATTTAAAAAATGTGTGACCAGATTTAAAACATAAATTTTAAATTTTAAAAAGACAACAGCTGCATCCGTAGACAGAATCAGAAAAGTTATCTAGGACCCCGGATCTGTAACACAGTCATCCCGTAAGATTTCCCTTATCAACATGTGTAAAATGAAGACCCAGTTGGGGTTTATCCCCCCTTAAAATAACCTAATTTGGTGGTACAGCATTACCCACCCCCTTAAAATAACCTAATTTGGTAGTACAACATTACACCCACACAAAACATACCATATTATATGACGTGCTCGTTTTCATTTGGAACTTGAATAGATTATAGACTCCGCATTATCCGGCACCATATTCAATCAAAGCGAAAACTGAGTACTACTAGACAAACAAAAGGAAACCAACTCAAAGCGGCATAGGGTCGATAAAAAGCGAAGCAACTTGCAATATCTTTCATAATTTCCCCACGTGGGTGAAGTCGTCTCCTCTTTTGTAAAGTAGATCCACAATTATTGGACTAGTAGAAAAACTACTTGCATGACAAAACTTTAGGCGACGAAGTAAATTTTGTGCTCAAGTACACTTTGCGTGACAAAAAATATGTATGCCGTTGTGCAAAATGTCTGTAAAAAAAAAAAACAAAAAAAAAAACCAAAACGTTTGCGTGACGAGAAAGTTCATTGGGCGAGGATGATTTGCTCAACGACAGTTTTTGTTCGTCGTTAAAGACTCGAAAAAATTAATGGTAAATTAAGAATTTGACGCCCAATTTTGCGCAGAAAGGAACTATATTGCGCAATGAATAGTTTCGTTGCCTCGAAAATAGTGGTTGATGAATGTCTTTCAAACCCCTATTGGACAACCAATGATTTTCTAGCTAATTAGAATAATTGAAATTAAAATTTTGTAGATATCATGTTTGATATTACACACGATTCCGCTGCTGCTCTAGCAGTTTCTCCATGTGGCCAGGCATTCCACAATGCAATATTGACATGTGAAGGAGAAGGATCACAGACAGGTAAAACCCAATTTTTATGGATATTACGGTTGTTTTTTGTTGCAAAGTTAATTTCATAATTAAAATAGGTCCATACACCAATGTTTATTTCTCATACATCTTTTTTAATTTTCAGCTGTGGATCAAATAAATTAAAGAAGATTAATGAACAAAAATTAATAAAAATGTGTAAAAACATAAAAAAGTGTGAATAGCATTATCCTAAAAGTAAATGTTGATGATTATACTTGGTGATTTGTTACAAGTTTTAGTCGGATGTGGACAATATGTAAATGGATAAAAATATTTGCTGCCTTTCTATTTTTTAATTTACTTCTTGCCAGCTGGTAGAAACATCTGAGCACAGAGTCAGAAAAGCAAGATATCTAGGACCCCGAATCTGTAACACTGGCACTACGTAAGATTTGCCTTATCGACATGTGTAAAATGAAGACCAAATAGGGGTTTGTCCCCTTAAAATAACTAATTTGGTACTACAGTAAATAGATACGAACTCAGAACCACACGAAACATATGATATAATATGACGTGTTCTCTTTTACCAATATATGTGGAGCCGTCTCCTTTTTGTAAAGCAGATCTACAGTAGACCTGATAGTTTTTGACATGACACGATGACACGACACGAAAACGACATGAAAATAATGGGTTTCGGGTCAACACGATAATTTATCAGATCATTATCGGCTGACCCGTTAAGAACCCGTTAATAACGGGTTCTTAACAGGTATACACGTAGGTGACCCGTTTCGATCCGTTAAAAAAAAAATTATTTTGATAATTTTAAAGTTTAATTACTAAAAAAATTATTATAAAATACAATAGCCATATTAATATATACAATATATTCTATATTAAATATATAGTTTTGTATTATTATTCTATATAAGTTAAAAAAAAAAATTAGTCATTATTTATTTTTATTGTGAGAGTTCTTTATTATCATTACTAGGATAATAAATTTTACTTAACATGTTCTTGTCCAAAATTAAAATAAACTAGTATAATATTTGTATAGGTAAGAACTAAGAAGACATACATACAAGTATGAAAAATGTGAAAGAATATATAAACACTTGTGATTCATCATTATTCCTCTACGAGTAGATAACGGTTACACTTACATTATTGTTTAGATTTTTAAAATCCTCCAAACCCTCATAAATAATGTTTTTTATTTGAGGGCAAAATTAATAAAATTAATAATAATTATTATAGAAGTGTAAAAAATGTAAAAAAATATCCAATCACTCATAATGACAAGCTTTACAACTTTCATGAAGGGGTCAGCTTCGAATTCCAACAGTATAATCTATAAACCTTATATTTATATTTAACCGTTGATTGTCATTTACGCTTTATTCTTGTTACTGAATTTCATTTTTAAAATTTTCTTTTTTGAAAACTTGATCATTTGGCGGATGTAAGAAGATGAATGGTTCAGATCTTTGATATCACGTTTCGATATTTAATTGAAATATGAGTCGATGTCCTATAGTTTGTAGAAACTTTATAAACATCAAGAAATATTTTCACTAATCGTAAAACTCTAAACATAATATCAACGATCCAAACCGTTCATCTTCTTGCATCATCTAATAGATCATGTTTTCAAAAAAGAAAATCTGAAAAAACAAAATTTGATGAGAAAAATGAAGCGTAAATGTAAACAATAATCAACGGTTAAATTTTGATCTATGATTTATATGATTATAGTGACGAATTTTGAAGTTAAGCTCTTCACGAAAGTTGTAAAGCTTGTTATTACGAGCGTTTATATATTTTTTCTTTATTTTTTATACTTCTACATTGAAGGGTTTGATTGGAAGAAAATGTGCAAGATGTTCTAATGTTCCAATGTCCTTAATTTTGCAAATCTTTCGAACATTTGATATTTTGTAATATTCTAATGTTTTTTTTATTATGCTCTTATTTTGGATATGTAAATATACACTTAAAAGAAAAATGTGTTTTTATGTTTTGGATGTGATAATACTTAAAAGAAAAATGCGTTTTCTGACACACCCCGACCGAGATCGAGGCATCCTGGCCGTCACGTGAGGTGACGTAACCATGTGCACAGTGCGGAAGCATTCAAGTAGTAAGAAATACGAATAAATAAAAACCGAATTCAAAAGTGTTAACACACATTCAGAGCATAAAGTCTAGGTGTAGTCGAACATAAAGAATATTTATACATAACATCCCCGAAGGGTCCTACATGAGTGAAGGTCTGTCAGAATTACTGTTGCTGCCTCAGATGCCACTGACAACGCTAGCTAATACTGGAGGAGCGAAAAACAAAAGCGTGAGTGGGCAAAAACAAATCTTTCAAAAACCTTTTCAAAACTAACTTTCTAACCCCTCGCCGTAAAACCTGTATACTTTCCCAGAAAAAAATAATAGTATAAACATATACTCAACTCATCTGAAAATCATCATGCTAATATTATTCGAAACATAAAGATGCTAACAAGTCATTAATATGCCATCGAATCCAAATGTGTGCCAAACCCTACCAACGAATCAAGCACATGCCAAACTATGCCAATGAATCAAACATATGCTATATCACACCGTCAAATCATGAGTATGCCAACCAATCCAACATATGCCCTATCATAACATCAAATGAAGTAAACTCATCATCGATAAAAATCATGTCCACAGTGTGATCAGCACGACTGGAACTATAGCTCATAATCAATCTCATCATCTCAACCTATCCTGCACACATGTCGAACCCACTCAAGGTGGTCTATACAACAAGACTGGGTGTAATCTACTACGCTCTAGTGCTACAATCACGTGAAGACTGTGCGAATAAGTCGCGGGTCACCTACGAGTCGAACCCACTCAAGGTGGTCTATACGACAGGACTGTGCATCTAACTTGGATCCAAGGCGAGCGTGCGGTGCGGAGAGGTGAACAACACGTGAAAGACTGTGCCCTGGCCCTGAGCGGGAGCACTAACACCGGGGGTGCAGGTTTATGAGCTATCGATGCATCTCAACATCTCGTCAATCTCGTTAACTCAACATTTATTTAAACACTCAGAGGCTTACCTGAACTTACCTTAGCGTTCACAGCACCAACAATCATGCGCATACAATTTCATGATGCATAGGCACTCCATAATGCATAATACTATCGTGATGCACACTCAATTCATCATGCATACTCAAGAAATATAACAAAGGTACGATGGCATGGAATTTCATTTCATAAACCATTTCACATGTTTTCTGGGAAAACTCAATGTATAAGGTATATACGGAAAACAAAAGCCCACTCATTGATAAGTAGATGGATCGTAGCCTCCTTGTCTAGCCTGGCTACGCTCGTCGTCCGGATAGGTTTCGCCTATGTGAGAAACAACTATAAGAACGTTATTTTAAAGCACATAAACGAAACTAGCTAATAACTTCTCATACAATACTCAAATGTGGTGTGTGAATATACTAAAGTGATCTACACCACCTAAGGATCACTCTGAAACTTTTAGAAAAAATTTCCCGTGTCTCACGCGCCGAGGAGGCCACGGCCTCACGCGCCCCCACGCGCATCATCTTCAACCTCCAGACGCCGGAACAGCTCCACCGGCGCCGGATTCTGGGCAGACCTGCAACTGCCCTTTTCTTACTCGTTTCTACACCATTTTCCATGAAATTTTCACCAAAATGCTACAAATCTTAAGGGGAAGAAGTTTATACCTCTTTGGAGCTTCAAATCTCTCTAAAACTCGTCGGGAAAAATTCAACCAAAACCGGCCACCTTCGAACCCCTTGATCCCGACGTCCAAATGCTTCAAACGAGGCACTCCGAGCCTCATTGGGACCTCACTAAGCTCACTGTGAGCTTAAAAAATCAAAAAGAAAGCTTAGATAAAAACTTGATGAACAGTACCCAAGTCGGAGATTTGAGTTTCTAGGGTTCCTTACGTTTAAACTCTTCGATCTTTCTTCTCTCTCGCACACTCTCTCTCGAACTCACCCTTCCTCTCTCTTCCTCTCGTACGGATGCACCCATACTCGATCATCCAGGCACAGATCGAGGATTTTGAGGCTGCCACTGTGTTCTTCATGGTGAAACAAATTCACAGACACCAAATTCAGGTAAGAAAACTCTCGGGACCGTGTGAAACTAAGAACCTCCGTTTTGTCACTGTTCATGCACACGTGAAATGTTGCGTTTCAGGGGATTTGAAGATCATAGGAAGCTTTAGGTTTTTATTTATTCGTATTTCTTACTACTTGAATGCTTCCGCACTGTGCACATGGTTACGTCACCTCACGTGACGGCCAGCATGCCTCGATCTCGGTCGGGGTGTGTCAGTTTGGTATCAGAGCATAAAGTCTAGGTGCAGTCGAACATAAAGAATATTTATACATAACATCCCCGAAGGGTCCTACATGAGTGAAGGTCTGTCAGAATTACTGTTGCTGCCTCAGATGCCACTGACAACGCTAGCTAATACCTGGAGGGGCGAAAAACAAAACCGTGAGGGCGTAGTCGGGGCCCAAAGCGGACAATATCGTGCTACGGTGGTGGAGCGGGCCCGGGAAGTGGTCGACCCCGGGTCGGGATGTGACAATTTGGTATCAGAGCCTAACCCTGGCCGTGGTGTGCCGACGAGGACGTCGGGCCCCTAAGGGGGGTGGATTGTGAGATCCCACATCGCCCAGGGGAGTGATCCATATATGTATATTCCCGTCCCTACTTAGCGCGAGGCCTTTTGGGAGCTCACTGCTTGGGGTTCCATGGGAACTCCGAAGTTAAGCGAGTAGCGCGCGAGAGCACTCCCATGATGGGTGACCCACTGGGAAGTTCTCGTGTGAGTTCCCAGAAACAAAACCGTGAAGGCGTAGTCGGGGCCCAAAGAGGACAATATCGTGCTACGGTGGTGGAACGGGCCCGGGAAGTGGTCGACCCCGGGTCGGGATGTGACATTTTCACTCAAAAAAAGTATTATGTTTTTTATTTAATTATTTATTGGTTTAAAATATATTTTCCTTAAAGGGTAACGGGTCGGATCATATTACCAGTTAATATTATCGGGTCGATTTCGGGACGGATCATTTGACCCGTTTATTTTAACGGGTGTTACACGACACGACCTGTTAAGATATCGGGTATGACACGAAAACGACACGAACACGAAAAATACGACACGAATGCCAGGTCTAATCCACATGACCAAAATCCTAGTGAAATTAGGAACACGCACGATGACAAACCCTTGCACGGCAATTGGTCTAAAAGAACTCCTCGTTTATATCCTTCCACATATCCCCTTCCACATATGCATTTCTTGTTTGTTAAATACATCAAGCGTCTGTTGCTCAGACACCTTATATTGCTTCATATAGCAATCAATACTAGAAAGTACGTGCCTCCCTCTTTCTAAAATAAGTTTAGGGTAATAACATAAACTTTGAGCAATTTAAAATTTAAAATTCATTAAATCAAAAGGCTGAAATTGAACATAATTTAAACTAACAGTAAAAAAAAATAAAAATCTAACGTTCCAAAATTAAATCCAACCGCTAAAACAATTTAAAAAATGTTTAAATAAATTCACCTAAAAACTCTATAAATACATGTTTCACAGGGCCGGTTTAGTGAATTTTTTATTTTTCTTGGAATCTAAATATTTTTGGGTTAAAATGTTCATAAAAATAAATTATGATAATCTACATAAATTTTATTTTGAAAAAAGTTACCGAAAAATAAATTTAGAATAATCTCAGGTTAAAATTTTAACCTAGAAGTATTGGAGCCAAAAAAAAAAAAATTTCTCGGTTACAAAATTTAGGTTTTAATCCAAATGTTGAAGATGGTTTAAAGAGAAATTTAGTAACTTTAATATAGCTTATATTATTCAATGTATTGAGAATTGTACTTTATGCCCCCAATGTCATTCATGAGCCTAAAAATGATATTGGAAGCTCGAGAATTTTAGGGTTTATTGCCTATTGGACAACCACTGAAATATCTCATTCGTTACATTATCTTCCATGTCAACCACACGAGAAATTTTTAGTTGTGACGGAAACACAAATGGTACATCACGTGTTTTTATGTAAGTGATGGAGAATTTTATTTTTTAAGTTATTAACTTTTTAAACCACATATCCCACTATTTATATATCCAAGATGTTCCTTGTCAGGACAAAGACTGGTATAAAGACGTCCTAGTTGTCGATGGAGATTGGAAGGGGGATATAAATTGAGTAAGGGTTGGAGCTCTCTCTCGTCACAATCTAGAGTTTAGCAACGAGTTGGTAGGTATGGAGGTATGTCGTTCGGAATTAATTCATTGGGCAATGCAAAATCCTGTCTTGCATTGCAACTGGAAAGGGTTAGAGCTCTCCATCCTCACAATCTAGAGTGCTTCTCTTACCTAAACGTTTCACTAATCGTGGATAGGATCCAACCATCAATCACTGTTCAAAATTTCCCATACCGAAGCCGAAACGAGTGGAGGCTCGAACAAATGAAAGTGACCTAGCAGCTCTTCTTCACAGCCACCGGTTGTTTCTCCATAACCCCAATTGCTGATTAGGGATACCACACCTGAAGGTCTGGGAGAAGAGGGAAAGGTTCCTTTCGGAAAGAAGACATACCGTCCCCTCAACTTCTCAAATTCTATAGCACTCACCCCATTATCTTTGGTGAATGAATCGCTCGCTTTAACTTCTTTGCCTTTAGAAACAGCATTGCCTCCTGTCATTCGAGCCTAAGCTTGAATTTCTTTCTTCAATACTTCCGCTGGCTCTTCCATCTTTATCAAGCAGAGCCACTACTCCCTAGCCTGCATCAACTTCTACTTTCATTTTTCCCTCAAAGGTGTTTGTGACTGCGGTTCCCAGAATGACAAATTCTCTGCCAATTGTCCCGACAAATTCCAGAGGAATGGTGCGAGCTCCTCTCATGATCTAGCTTTCAATTGATCATCTCGCTCTTCTTTTTTTCGCCATCAGATTTCGTAATACAGGCTACGCTTCAATTCTTCTTGTAGCAGCAATTGCCCATGCACATTACAAGAAAGTTTGTACATCTCTTGATGACGTCTTGGCACGGTGCTATGAGAGTCGTTACAAGACTATTTTTCTTTTCTTTCTTTCCTTTTTGACGACACGTGTCGTTATGCTTATTTTCCTTTATAACTTTTGTTCGTCAGGTTAACGCATGGACATAGATGGCCTTATTCCATCAAGTAGGCGAATCTAAGAACTTGAGCAATTATATGGTCAAGAAACTAGGGCTAGAGTGTAGGAAAAACAACGACTGTTATCCCTATCAGATGAGCTTAAGAAAATACGGGTCAAGCAGTAAGCCTTGAAAGACGCCCACAAAGCAGAGATCCGTAAGTATATCGATGCCATTACACTTGAGGAGTTAAAGGTTAATGATTACCAGGAAAGCCTTGCGAGGGTGAGAGAGGAGTTGAGGTTGAAGCAACGGGCTAAGACTAATGCGGAATTGTCACATCCCAGCTTGGGCCCCCACCACATCCCGGGCTCGACTCTGCCGTAACACGATATTGTCCTCTTTGGGCCCTAGCCATGCCCTCACGGTTTTGTTTCTGGGAACTCACACGAGAACTTTCTAGTGGGTCACCCATCATGGGATTGCTCTCTCGCGAACTCGCTTAACTTTGGAGTTTCGATGGAATCTAAAGCTAGTGAGCTCCCAAAAGGCCTCGTGCTTGGTAGAGATGGGAATATACATATAAGGCTTACAGGATCCACACCCCTGGCGATGTGGGATCTTACAATCTACCCCCTTAGGGGGCCGACGTCCTCGTCAGCACACTTCTGGCTAGGGATTAGCTCTGATACCAAATTGTCACATCCCGGCCCGGGCCCCCACCACATCCCGGGCTCGACTCCGCCGTAACACGATATTGTCCGCTTTGGGCCATGGCCACGCCCTCACTGTTTTGTTTCTGGGAACTCACACGAGAACTTCCCAGTGGGTCACCCATCATGGGATTGCTCTAGATTGTAATACCCCGTATTAAAAAAAAGGTTATATATATATATATATATGTATCTATGGGTGTATATTGGGTAATTATTTTTACGTAATGATTTTATTATATTTCTTCTATGCAAGAACCTACTTTTGATGTAAAATAGTTTCAATGTAAAATCCTTTTTGCTACAAATTATTTCAAAAACTAGCTAGTAGTATTTCATGTTCATATGTAATTAGAGATATTTTTAGTTTTAATTGGAGAAGGGGATTATGATGAGTTTGGCTTTATTTTTCTCACAAAGGCTAAGTGGTGTTTGACAACCATTAGAGAGTAAAGAGTAGGTATTATTCATCATTCTAAAATAAGAGGTGGAAGTCCACATAAGGATGAGTTAGAAAGTTTGTAGTCATTAGGAGTTAATGATTTGGTGATTATTCACCACTCTAAATGTGGAGGTGGGAAGCCTTTGGCTTATACGTGTGTCTAAGTGCATGAGTTGGTAATATTTTGTGGTTTTAGAGTGTTGATTCACAAGGCTAAGAGGAATCTTAATCATTTGGTTACAATATTCTCTATTCAATTTTGTTCCAAATCTTCCAATGAGGTGAGAACGGGTGGGATTCATATTCCTTAAAGTTTGGACGTGTCCTTTGATGCAAGGAACATCTTGCATGATATTCATTTGTTCATAATTAACTAGACACTTGTTGCTTTGCCACTTGAACACTTACCATTCGTAATCATTAGGACAACACTTGTTGCCTTGGTATTGGAACACATTTTATGTCTAATGATTGACACCACATATGGTTTCTTTCTATTGGCACACTTGGGAGATATTTGGAGATGAAGATGTCATGTAATCTTTATAAAGGAAGGAGCAAAGAACCAACGGAGGACATGGAGAAAAGAGGGAGGAAAGAAGAGAGAGCAAAATCGTCCTTCTGGTATACCTTTCTTATATTTTTAAAACTCTAGGCCATTTTCATAGTAATTTGTAAATCTTTCTTACATAGTGAAAACACAAATGCATATGCAACCCCAATAGCCAAATTGGTGAACCACTTAAATATCCGTGTTCCTTTGCCTAATTGCAATAAACATGAGTGGAGCAAACCATTTAAACACTGAGTTATTAAATAAAAACATAATGGAAAAGGAGGATCGACAAAATGAAGAAATGGTAACATATTGCTTATCATTTACATTAAAGATTATTATTTTGTTAATATTATGATGATATTACTCTTGTTACTAATCAATTTGATTTATGTTGAAGCTTACAGGCTTGTTAAAGAAAATGTGAGTATTGTGAACATGACATATACATATGCATTGCAAAGCAAGAAAAAGAGTTGTGTTGAGATTGTAAAGTGTTTGAGTTGTGAGGATATTCAAGGGCTGAAGTTTGCCTTGAATATAAAATAATGAACCTTGCATATGTCAGGCGTAGGGTGCAGGGCTTGAGTATACAAATTGGTTGATTATAAAAATAATGAAATCTTGTATATGTCAGGCGTCGGGGGAATGGCTTGAATATACAATTGGGCGTTGGGGGAAGTGCATGTATAATAAATTGGAAACTGAGAGTTTAATTCAAAAAATTAGGTTTAAGGGATGAACTGGAGTTAACTCATACTCTAACGTATCTGGAGCCAAGTGGTATAAGCATGGTATGGGACATGCAGGCTTGGGTGCTTTAGGTATGTGTTGATGAGATTAGAAGGGAGTGAGTACATTCATCCATCTCATCTGCATATATTTCATGCATTTGAAAGAATTGTTACAATTTAATTATTATATAATTAGTAGTTTTTGTTGTGAATTAATTTGTGTACCATAGTTATTCCGCTGCGTATTAGAAATTTTTTTATGTAAGATTTTGTTGATGTATGGTGTAATCGTTATAATTTTATTTTATTTTCCACCATATCTTGGTTGTAGAATTTATTTATATAGCTAAGATATGGCTCACACCCTAGCTCGTGAATAGTCTTTATTGTTGAGTCGAGGCGTGACAAAGATTTCTCTTGGGGATTGCCTAGTTTGGATGCCCTTTTTAGACCTGTTAACATACGATGATAGAGAACATACTTGATTGAGTATGTTGGTTCGGGATAGAAGTAGTCGTACTCGAGGTTGGCGTTCAGAGCCACATTCAGATGGTTTTTAGGTCACATTTTCGACTATTCCCTAGAATAGCATAGAGCACGGGTTTGAATATTATAATCCACAACTTTGCTAGTTGTTTAAACTTTCCAGAGGTCGGATAATGTATTAGACTTCCAGGTCAAGGTGCCATGCGCCCATGCCCGTATCCAGCCAATCGTTACCATGCTTATTACGATTCGAGTCTCCCAAGCTGCTAACTATTCAAGACGGATTGGGGTAAGAGAGACTCATTTGACAATGTTGCTTTGAACTTTTAGACATGCGTTCGTGCGAAGTTTTCAAGATTTATGCGTTTGTGGGATAATTAAGATGTTCTTTGCATCACACACACACACACACACACACAAAAAGGGAGAAAGGAAAGACATTTGAAAAATCAAAACTTCCTTTCTTTATAACCAAAATAGGATTGATTGATAAAGGGGAATCAAATCACTGGTGTAGTTCTAAAAAAAAGATGATATGGTGTAAAAATTACATTGGGATCATTTTTTCCGATAAGCCTATGGTGGAACGTTGGGAGATGAGTTCTCCATGGACTTGTCTTCGCACAGACGGCGACGTTGTGATTGAGTCCGAGGTGGACTGCCTACTTATCCTGGGAGGAGAATCAAACTGCGCGTAGTTCAGATGCTGATAATTCTTGCTTAAGTCACTTAGAGAGACCCATTTGGGGGGTTGTCTTTCGTCAGCAGAGGTTCTTTTCTCAACATCAATTTTTCAGTTCCCTAAAATTTGACCTTTCGCGGCTTGCTGTTATGGCCGAGTAGCAGGGCAAGCGATTATGGCAGAAAATGTTTTGTCCATGCTATGTAGCCACTCTTGACGGAAGATAGCACTGTAGGGAGATGGGTTGCCCATGATGTGGAAATTTCCGCCTTCTCCTTCTTGGACAAAATTGCACCTACAAAACAATTAACACCTTAGGTCAAGGACAAGAGCCTCACGCCCCCACGATGAATGGGGGGGGGGGTTTTGGCCGAAGAACCTCCGATGCCAAAGTTAGAATTTAGAGAGAAAGAGTGTTTAGAGAATTTTGGGATTTTTGCCAAAGTGTTGGAATGAGTGTTTGGTGAAAATAGGAGCCTATTTATAGGGCTACGCCAGTCCACTTTGGAGAGAAAGTGGCCGGCCAATACATGGTTTTTTGGGTTTAATTAGCCAATTTATTGGCTAATTAAACATGAAGGAAATAAATAGGGAGTTATAGAGTTTATTGTCTAATTTAATTTGGGTAATCAAGTGGAGAAAATAGGAATAGGTAAAGAGAAAAGGGGATGGCCGGCCTTGACTTTGGTTTTTGGGTGAGATGAGTGTTTATTTGGTGATTAATTAGCAATTAATATATTGATTAAGAATAAATATATTAATTGGCTAATTAACATAATAAAATGAATGTTTTTTGAGAGGTTATGTAATAATTAGCTAATTGAGGATGGATGAGATAACTTTGAATTTGTTACCTTCTTTGGGCACTTTTGACTTGGTTGAGGGATGATTGCCCGCTGCTTGCATGTAGGAATCCCAGTCTGCCTCAAGGCCATTTTTGTCCTCTTTTAACCAAAAATCCACGTGTCGCCTTGTGAATATTTTTGGCTCCACAAATACCCCCACACCTGTTGGGCTGCTCGCAGGAAAGGGCAGCAGGTGTAGAGATTTCCTTGCTTTTAGGAAACTTAGGACTGCTTCTTATTTTGATGTAGATTCTCTCTTCAATAGGAAATTAGATCCTTCTAGGAAAGGGAAATAAATTTCTCTCAAAGCCTATTTAAGTCCACCTTAAGTGGGTAATTAAATTAACTTTGGAAAGCGATTTATTCTACCCTACAAGAGAGAGAGAGCTTAGAGGATATTTGTTCCCCCTCCTCTAGCAATCTTCTACATCTTGCCCGTGCAAATGACCGTCTTTCGTTGATTTCTTCGTCTTCTCCGTGCCGCACCGATGTTAGAAGATTTTAATTTTTCTTGTCTTCTTTTTGGATAGTGTTGTCGCAGGGCAGCAGTCGGGGTGGTGCAACACGTCGGCTGGCAAGGGCTAGGAGTCAGCTCGGCATGGGCCGAGGAGGTGTTGTGGCAAGGGCCACTGCTTGGGTTGCTTGGTTTGGCTAGAGCCAAGGATTAGCTTGGCATGGACCGAGGAAGTGGCATAGTTTGGGCTGCCACGTCTGGGCTGCTTGCCAAAAATGAGGAAACTGCTTGAGTTTGATTTCTCAGCTGCCGTAGATGGAGCAGTCAAGGATGAAGTGTCGGATGAGCGAACTGTTAAGTGCAAAAGTGGTTGCTGCTCCCTGAACATTTGCTGCCTATTTGATCTTCTAGCATTCGATCTTTTGAGCTATGTGGCCTTTTTGCACTGGAGAGTTTACCCAAATGGGTGTCGGGGAATTAGTTTACCCACTCGCACTGGAGAACAATTAGTTTATCCTCTCGCACTGGAGAGCAGACCCATATGGGTGTCGGGGAATTGGCGAGAGCAATTAGTTTATCCTCTCGCACTGGAGAGCAGACGCATATGGGTGTCGGGGAATTGGTTTACCCTCTCGCACTGGAGAACAATTAGTTTATCCTCTCGCACTGGGGAGCAAACCCAGATGGGTGTCGGGGGATTGGTTTACCCTCGAGGAATTGGTTTATCCCTCTCTCACTGGAGAGCAATTAGTTTATCCTTTCGCACTAGAGAGCAGACCCATATGGGTGTCGGAGAATTGGTTTACCCTCTCTCACTGGAGAGCAATTAGTTTATCCTTTCGCACTGGAGAGCAGACCCATATGGGTGTCGGAGAATTGGTTTACCCTCTCTCACTGGAGAGCAATTAGTTTATCCTTTCGCACTGGAGAGCAGACCCATATGGGTGTCGGAGAATTGGTTTACCCTCTCGCACTGGAGAGCATGGAAGTTTTGCCTTTGTTAAGGTGGCAGAGCTCTCGGCTACCCCCGATTGTGACTTGCTGGTCTAGGCTACTCTTACATGTGTTCGGCTCTTCTATGTCGCGGTTACAGTGGGTGTGGTATATTCCTAGCAGGCGAACGGGTAACTCGTAGGCTACTGGTTGAACTTGAGCTGGATTGAGTGACTGCTTCTCTTCGTCCATTGTGCTGCCTACTCCGATGTGAGGTGGAGGATGCTCCTTGCGGGCCTTGCCACGAATGAACACTTCACCTGGAAGGTTGCTCATGTTGATTAATGGAATGTGGCCCCAACCGTGAATGTATGTTTATCCGTGGGCCTAACTGAGAGTGCACCCGCTAAGACGGGAGTATACGCTATCTCGGGGGCCTAGTTGGGAGTGTACTTCGTTAGAATGCTCGATTCGTGGCTGGTCGAGTGGGTGCTTGCTAGGACGCTGCTAGAGAGGTTTTTCATCTGCCCTCGTCCTACTTTGGGACACCTCGATTATGGCAAAAAATGTTTTGTCCATGCTATGTAGCCACTCTTGACGGAAGATAGCACTGTAGGGAGATGGGTTGCCCATGATGTGGAAATTTCCGCCTTCTCCTTCTTGGACAAAATTGCACCTACAAAACAATTAACACCTTAGGTCAAGGACAAGAGCCTCACGCCCCCACGATGAATGGGGGGGGGGGGGCTTTGGCCGAAGAACCTCCGATGCCAAAGTTAGAATTTAGAGAGAAAGAGTGTTTAGAGAATTTTGGGATTTTTGCCAAAGTGTTGGAATGAGTGTTTGGTGAAAATAGGAGCCTATTTATAGGGCTAGGCCAGTCCACTTTGGAGTGAAAGTGGCCGGCCAATACATGGTTTTTTGGGTTTAATTAGCCAATTTATTGGCTAATTAAACATGAAGGAAATAAATAGGGAGTTATAGAGTTTATTGTCTAATTTAATTTGGGTAATCAAGTGGAGAAAATAGGAATAGGTAAAGAGAAAAGGGGATGGCCGGCCTTGACTTTGGTTTTTGGGTGAGATGGGTGTTTATTTGGTGATTAATTAGCAATTAATATATTGATTAAGAATAAATATATTAATTGGCTAATTAACATAATAAAATGAATGTTTTTTGAGAGGTTAAGTAATAATTAGCTAATTGAGGATGGATGAGATAACTTTGAATTTGTTACCTTCTTTGGGCACTTTTGACTTGGTTGAGGGATGATTGCCCGCTGCTTGCATGTAGGAATCCCAGTATGCCTCAAGGGCATTTTTGTCCTCTTTTAACCAAAAATCCACGTGTCGCCTTGTGAATATTTTTGGCTCCACAAATGCCCCCACACCTGTTGGGCTGCTCGCAGGAAAGGGCAGCAGGTGTAGAGATTTCCTTGCTTTTAGGAAACTTAGGACTGCTTCTTATTTTGATGTAGATTCTCTCTTCAATAGGAAATTAGATTCTTCTAGGAAAGGGAAATAAATTTCTCTCAAAGCCTATTTAAGTCCACCTTAAGTGGGTAATTAAATTAACTTTGGAAAGATATTTATTCTACCCTACAAGAGAGAGAGAGCTTAGAGGATATTTGTTCCCCCTCCTCTAGCAATCTTCTACATCTTGCCCGTGCAAATGACCGTCTTTCGTTGATTTCTTCGTCTTCTCCGTGCTGCACCGATGTTAGAAGATTTTAATTTTTCTTGTCTTCTTTTTGGATAGTGTTGTCGCGGGGCAGCAGTCGGGGTGGTGCAACACGTCGGCTGGCAGGGGGTATGAGTCAGCTCGGCATGGGCCGAGGAGGTGTTGTGGCAAGGGCCACTGCTTGGGTTGCTTGGTTTGGCTAGAGCCAAGGATTAGCTTGGCATGGACCGAGGAAGTGGAATAGTTTGGGCTGCCACGTCTGGGTTGCTTGCCAAAAATGAGGAAACTGCTTGAGTTTGATTTCTCAGCTGCCGTAGATGGAGCAGTCAAGGATGAAGTGTCGGATGAGCGAACTGTTAAGTGCAAAAGTGGTTGCTGCTCCCTGAACATTTGCTGCCTATTTGATCTTCTAGCATTCGATCTTTTGAGCTATGTGGCCTTTTCGCACTGGAGAGTTTACCCAAATGGGTGTCGGGGAATTAGTTTACCCACTCGCACTGGAGAACAATTAGTTTATCCTCTCGCACTGGAGAGCAGACCCATATGGGTGTCGGGGAATTGGCGAGAGCAATTAGTTTATCCTCTCGCACTGGAGAGCAGACCCATATGGGTGTCGGGGAATTGGTTTACCCTCTCGCACTGGAGAACAATTAGTTTATCCTCTCGCACTGGGGAGCAAACCCAGATGGGTGTCGGGGGATTGGTTTACCCTCGAGGAATTCGTTTACCCTCTCTCACTGGAGAGCAATTAGTTTATCCTTTCGCACTGGAGAGCAGACCCATATGGGTGTCGGGGAATTGGTTTACCCTCTCGCACTGGAGAGCATGGAAGTTTTGCCTTTGTTAAGGTGTCAGAGCTCTCGGCTACCCCCGATTGTGACCTGCTGGTCTAGGCTACTCGTACATGTGTTCGGCTCTTCTATGTCGCGGCTACAGTGGGTGTGGTATATTCCTAGCAGGCGAACGGGTAACTCGTAGGCTACTGGTTGAACTTGAGCTGGATTGAGTGACTGCTTCTCTTCGTCCATTGTGCTGCCTACTCTGATGTGAGGTGGAGGATGCTCCTTGCGGGCCTTGCCGCGAATGAACACTTCACCTGGAAGGTTGCTCATGTTGATTAATGGAATGTGGCCCCAACCGTGAATGTATGTTTATCCGTGGGCCTAACTGAGAGTGCACCCGCTAAGACGGGAGTATACGCTATCTCGGGGGCCTAGTTGGGAGTGTACTCCGTTAGAATGCTCGATTCGTGGCTGGTCGAGTGGGTGCTTGCTAGGACGCTGCTAGAGAGGTTTTTCATCTGCCCTCGTCCTACTTTGGGACACCTCGTAAAGGGCACGTTGCATCTTAGTGTGCTACAAGAGCTGGTTCACCAAGGTCGTCTGCTGTGCTAGGCCACTGGTCAACTCTATGACTTGTTGAGACAAGTGTTGTTCGCCATTTAGATTGGAAAAGCTTGGAAGGAATGTGCCTACTTCAGCAGTGGATGGGTGGTAGACTCCGGGCGCGAGATTTGAGTTGGGAATGCCAAATCCACAGAGAAATATGGTAAGAATGCTCCCGGCTCGATGATAGGCTCGGATGGTTGATATAGTCTTGGGCCTACTTGGGCTGCTTGAAAGGCCACGGGAGCAAGATGGGCCACGAGAGCAGGCTGGGCCACGAGAGCAGGCTAGGCCACGGGAGTAGGCTGCTCGGCGAGAGCAGGCTGGACCACTGGAGTAGGCTGCTCGGCGGGAGCAGGCTGGGCGACGGGAATGGGCTGCTTGGCGTGTGGGACATGTGGGTGTGAGGCTTGGGCTCGGCTTGGCAACGCATTGGGCTTGGAGTAACATGGCTTGGGCTATGGCCTTGGATGGCACGGCTCGGGCCGTGGTGATGGCGCCATGGACCTCGCCGTGGGTGGCTACCGTGGTAGCCACTGCGGTGGTTCCCGTGGTAGAAACTCGTGGTGGTGGTGCCACCCCTCCTAGGATCACATTCAATCTTGTGGATTGCCGCGGTCCTATTTCTTGGATATTGGAATTTTCACACGTGGAATTTTCTAAATTTCTAGCCAATTGTATTTTTTTCTTTTTTTTTGTACGTTTTATCAAAGAACCTTTGCAAATAAAAAATTCTAATAATAAGAACGTATGAAAAAATACAAGTGGACTAGAAAATAGAGAAAAAAACCTTTTTATGCGAGAGTCTTCTACGAGTGTGGATTTCTTTCTCTTAATGAAAGCACCAATTTGTGGATGCAAATTTCCGTCTTCTCCTTCTTGGACAAAATTGCACCTACAAAACAATTAACACCTTAGGTCAAGGCCAAGAGCCTCACGCGCCCACGATGAATGGGGGGGGGGGGCTTTGGTCGAAAAACCTCTGATGCCAAAGTTAGAATTTAGAGAGAAAGAGTGTTTAGAGAATTTTGGGATTTTTGCCAAAGTGTTGGAATGAGTGTTTGGTGAAAATAGGACCCTATTTATAGGGCTAGGCCGGTCCACTTTGGAGAGAAAGTGGCTGGCCAATACATGGTTTTTTGGGTTGAATTAGCCAATTTATTGGCTAATTAAACATGAAGGAAATAAATGGGGAGTTATAGAGCAGGCTAGGCCACGGGAGTGGGCTGCTCGGCGAGAGCAGGCTGGACCCCTGGAGTGGGCTGCTCGGCGGGAGCAGGCTGGGCGACTGGAATGGGCTGCTTGGCGTGTGGCACATGTGGGTGTGAGGCTTGGGCTCGGCTTGGCAACGCATTGGGCTTGGAGTAACATGGCTTGGGCTATGGCCTTGGATGGCATGGCTCGGGCAGTGGTGATGGTGCCATGGACCTCGCCGTGGGTGGCTACCGTGGTAGCCACCGCGGTGGTTCCCGTGGTAGAAACTCATGGTGGTGGTGCCACTCCTCCTAGGATCACATTCAATCTTGTGGATTGCCGCGGTCCTATTTCTTGGACATTGGAATTTTCACACGTGGAATTTTCTAAATTTCTAGTCAATTGTATTTTTTTTCTTTTTTTTATACATTTTATCAAAGAACCTTTGCAAATAAAAAATTCTAATAATAAGAACGTATGAAAAAATACAAGTGGACTAGAAAATAGAGAAAAAAACCTTTTTATGCGAGAGTCTTCTACGAGTGTGGATTTCTTTCTCTCAATGAAAGCACCAATTTGTGGATGCAAATTTCCGTCTTCTCCTTCTTGGACAAAATTGCACCTACAAAACAATTAACACCTTAGGTCAAGGCTAAGAGCGTCACGCGCCCACGATGAATGTGGGGGGGGGGGGGCTTTGGCCGAAAAACCTCCGATACCAAAGTTAGAATTTAGAGAGAAATAGTGTTTAGAGAATTTTGGGATTTTTGCCAAAGTGTTGGAATGAGCGTTTGGTGAAAATAGGAGCCTATTTATAGGGCTAGGCCGGTCCACTTTGGAGAGAAAGTGGCTGGCCAATACATGGTTTTTTGGGTTGAATTTTGGGTTTAATTAGCCAATTTATTGGCTAATTAAACATGAAGGAAATAAATGGGGAGTTATAGAGTTTATTGTCTAATTTAATTTGGGTAATCAAGTGGAGAAAATAGGAATAGGTAAAGAGAAAAGGGGATGGCCGGCCTTGACTTTGGTTTTTGGGTGAGATGAGTGTTTATTTTGTGATTAATTAGCAATTAATATATTGATTAAGAATAAATATATTAATTGGCTAATTAACATAATAAAATGAATGTTTTTTGGGAGGTTATGTAATAATTAGCTAATTGAGGATGGATGAGATAACTTTGAATTTGTTATCTTCTTTGGGCACTTTTGACTTGGTTAAGGGATGATTGCCCGCTGCTCGTATGTAGGAATCCCAGTATGCCTCAAGGGCATTTTTGTCCTCTTTTAACCAAAAATCCACGTGTCGCCTTGTGATTATTTTTGGCACCACACATGACATGGAAGGTCATCAAGTGTTCGGGTGCTTTTGCTTGTACCTTGAGCTGTACCGTCCCCATGGTATGAAGCGGAGTTCGATTAAGGATTTGGACTATGAATCTTTTAAAATTGCTTTATTGAGGATGCCAATCCTTTCAGCTGCACCTTAAATATAATATTACCTTATGATCCATTATCTGTCAAGACTCGTCCTATCAGAGATTTGCAGCTTGACTACAAGAGCACTATTGAGGGAAACGTGGGTAGTTTCTCGCTCAAAAATTGCAGGGATCTTGGAGTGATTTTCTTCTGGTAGCATCTTTCTTTCCTTCCTTGTCTCATCATCACACATCATATATCAATCCAACAATCCAAGTGAATTACAATTGTAATCAACACATTATTTAGTCCACCAACAAACGAATATTGAATCACACATCCATACAAGTTCTATGAGATAATTCTAACATGACCCACAACTTATCACTTCATACTAGCTATCACACATATTAATTATATCATCTAGAGTTCAGTAATCATGTAATTTTCGGTAAGGTACCACTTGCACACAAACAAAGCACACATTCCTCAGGAGGCTCATTGACCAAGATAGGCCTACTAGGCTCAATCATATATATAGCAATTTTAATTTCAGTATCTAGGAACGATTTGTTGGAACCAAATTTGCGCACCGCCATAAATGGTGGTTGAGCACAAACTCGAGCAACCTGCAAAATAGTAAACAATTGTGAGCAAGCCTAAGACTAGAGGAACATGTGTGTGCCGGCCAAAGGCTCTCCAATGGTCAAGTTAATGAATGATTTTAGACTCAAGCAGTGGGCAATAAAATTGAAGGGTTTAGATTGCGTTACCATAGATGAACCCTAGATAAGTGTATTTATACCATGGGAGATAGACCTTTTTATGATAGAATCCTCTTTCTAAGCCAGGAGAATCCTAGAGGATATCTAGGAGTGGATATTGCACCCTTTTAGGAGTTGTAATTACTTGCGGCGCACTCCAATTCCTAGATTGTAGGAACTCCAAGACTTATAGGTTATGATTGAGTCCATATCTAGATCAGATCGAGTGTCTTGCGGAACAAGTTTGGTCATCCAGTGGTATCTCCCCCGAACAGGGTAATAGTGGCACCACTACTCTGTCTGATACAGCTCCGCCTGGAGCTGGTGAGTCCATGACTGGACTTCTGAAGTAACTATGTTTGGATTAGCCTCACTCCGATCATGGAAAATCATGCTTCCACAATCCCTCAACTAAAATTCTATGACCATTGGTCTCTTAACTCATTAAAATGTACTGTTATGGTCATTTTCGTCATTTTCGTCATACCTTCTGTCAAAATAAGGCATGGTGGTAGAACCATTGCTACACTTGGATTAAAGTTGAGGGACTATTGTTCCAATTGGGTTAAAGTTGATGGATCATTGTAGCAATTGTCTCATTTGGTTTTTCATATTTGCCCATTGATTCAAACTCACTGACTCATTTTTATGCACGTTTTGACGAAGTTGACCAAAAAAGACTGTAGCTGCACATTTTAACAAGTCAAAGGACCTTTATAGTTGAGGGACTATATAGTCCAGTTGGATTAAAGTTGAAAGGTTATTACTACAGTTTCTTCATAAATGGATAATAATATATTATAAAAATTAGTACATTACCTATTAGGGTTTTTCTAGTGCTTTGCAGGTTACAGTTAATACTTTTGCAGTCTTGAAGTTGCAAACTTGCAGACGTCTCAGAGTCACTAATTTGGGACCTGGGATTGAGAGAGAAAATGAAGAAATGCAGGTGAAAAAGATGAATTTGTGATGTCTCAGTGATGGGCTTGGAAGACAAAGAGAAGACTAAAGGCGAAGAGTCGAAGATGCAGGGCGCTGTAGCGAACTTTTTTTTAGGATAATACTTAATTACTTCCTGATTTGGCCCAATAATATCGTATGTTTTTTTTTTCAAAGTCTGAGTAAAATTGAATAACATGTCTATTATCTTTTAAAATAATAAAATATGTATTAAAATTTTATTGAACAAAATCGAAAGATGAGTATTTATTAGTCCGTATCCAAGTACTATTCTTTTTTCATACACCTAAAATGTACTACAAAAGATTTTGGTGCCTCATCAATTTTGGTCCCTGGACAGGTGCATTGTTTGCACTAGGCCAGGCGGACCCTGTTAACAGGTCAGGTTGATGCATCAATTATTTAAAACTTAAGCTATGCCTCAAAAAATTATTAGTCAGACACACCATGTCAGTTTTGTACACACAAGTATTTCTTTACCATGTCACGAAATAAAATTGTGAATATTGTTTGTTATACTTTTCTTCTCCTTATCGATCGATGTGTACAAACATAAACGGAACCGAGAGAACGTAAATTATAATTCAACAGGATCCTCTTAGTAAGAATTTTGGGAATCCGTCAATCGCGTTGATTCATTGTATATCATGTGGTTAATTTTTATCAGGTACTGTTTGTGTTTAATTTTAAATAAAAAATTTAAAATGATTTATAATTGTACTATGTACGATTAATAAACACGATTTACGAATTTCTGAAATTCTCATGAAGAGAATCCGACGAGGATCTGGATTCAATTATGATAACCCCAATTGATACATGACCAAATAGATGAAAGTTCTAATTATATTCAGCCACACTCCATGTGGCGCGTCTTGGCCCTTTTGAATAGAGAACTACACCACACAACTATTTACCCTGATGAGAGCCAACAATTCTCACTGTCACAGAATAAGAAAAGCCAGATATCTAGGGAAAAGGATCCTCACCGGATCCATTTTTTGGGGATCTTGTGATCGTATCCGTTCATCGTACATCGTACGATCAGTTTTTGTTAGGTACTATTTATATTTGAATTTTGAATTTTTAAATATTAAATGATTTCTGATCGCAAGATTTACGATGAACGGACACGATCACGAGATCCTTTTCCGATATCTAGGACCCCAATCCTGTAATCTAAGGCTAACTCCAATCGAGAAGGTTAAAGGTTTAAAAGTAAAAAATAATTTGATTTGTTGAAAAAATCATCTTCAACCGATGACTGTGCTATAAATATATGGAGTCCATAGGCCATTCTATAGCCAATTGTAGCCCCCTCTTAACCCCTTTTTTGGGACTCAACTCCTTAATTGCAATAATTGATTCAAATTCAATGGATAAATTTGAAAACATCCAACCGTAGTTTAACTAAAATAACCAATAAATTTAAAATATAAACTTAAAACTAATAAATTATTGAGAGGGCTATGTTTAATCCCTTTAGTTGAAAATGATATATATGTATGACCTAACACCGTTGATTTAACAACAATATTTTGCAGGAAAAATACTAGACGTGGCCTTTTCGATTGGAGATGCCCAAGTTTATCTTATGACAAAGTTAATAATTATGCAAAAATATCTTTGTACGTAGCTAGGAAAAAGTTAATTAATGGATAAATATATGCTGCCCTTTTATTTTTTATTTTTTATTTTAATTCTTGCCAACTAATAGAAACATATGAGTACAGAATCAGAAAAGCCAGATACCTAGGACCCCCGATTTGTAAAACTAAGGGGAGTTTTGATATAGGCACTTGTTTTTTAATTTTTTTAAAACTAAACATCCGTTCGCTTTAGAAATTTGATTATGTTGTAGGCATAATTTACTGAAGCAATTATGGAGGCCAAAAGAGAGAGAGGGTGCGGCAAGATTGAGAGAGAAGAGAGAGATGTGTAATTGTGGGTGTGTGTTATCTCACCCCATTGTGCCTTTATTTATAGTAGTAGAAAGGGTTAATTACTTACCCTTTAGGATTACAACATTTAATAGGTAATCTACTCTTAATAGGAATATAAGATACATTCCCATATTTACTAGGATTTACACAATCACATTCCTATTCCAATATGACTGCAACACTCCCCCTTGAGTGTGTAAATACTCAAGTACATGGCGCATCAGGTCTTCAGTGATGAAGCAGGTATAGTTGATGAAGTCATCGGCACAACGGGTGATCGCGAGTCTCAAATTTACTTTGAAGTATGCATGTGTAAAAACTCACAAAAACCTCGCTATGGTAAAACCCAAGATATGGGGAAAACCCATAGACTAAGGGAAAAGTAAGAAAATATGCATAATGTCTTAAACAAACGTCAAACTGGACGAGTGTAGTGAACTCAACAGAGTATGATCATCCCAGGATGGGTGCCTCATCAAAACCTCGTTAGGTAGCAAAAACCCAGTGGGAAAAATGCTCCTAATCGTAGGAAAAAGAGTACATTAAGATCATGTGAGTATGCTTCTGGATACTCCCCCTGAGTTAGACATAACTTCTAAATAAGAGAACTACAAGCGATTCAATTCAGATAATTTGCGCATACCGATTCCTTGGACAAACTTCTGGAAGGTTGACTTCGGCAGTGACGTCGTGTAGAGGTCGGCAAGGTTGTCTGGGATCGGCTTGCATGACTTCAAATCTCCTGATGCTTTGCTGATGTAGATGTAGACGCAATATGTCTTGGCGTTGGCTTCGTTGATGTATCATGGCTTGGTCGGGTTGATACATGCGGCATAGTCTTCATAGATCGTCGTTGGGACTCAACGATGGATGAAAACACAATAAGTACTTTGAATATGCTCAACAATAACTCATAACCATGTCTCACGTGTGGCGTAGTGAAGTGAGGTGAGTCTTGGAACGATTCAAAGATTTCGCAACTAAGGTCATATCGTGGACCTCCAAGATATTGCGATATCCCTAATGGTAAAGACATAACCATTCGGGGATTTTGCCTTGTGCAGGTTTGATAAGTAACTTGCGTCAGCATAACAACAAGGCAAGCATCATTTCGAGGATCAGGGGGGTTGGATCCGCTCGAGCTGCGTTGGGATTTGATTTGCCCAAATTCGTAGTACCTTCAGGGAACGTCTTTAATACCAATTCAATGGTTGCGTGTAGGCGCGGTGCTGCATCTTTACCAAGATCAACAGCGAAGGAGATGTCCTGTCTAAATACAATGAGCTAAGTACAACGAAGCGCAAAGTTGAACTTAGATATGGAATTTCTGATTCCACAGCCTCTTCTAGAGTCTCATTTGCATATAACGTATGGACGATCAAAGGTATACTCAAAGGTAACACATTTGGGGTGTAGTTCGACTGGTAGACCAAAATACCGTCAGAACGATGCTTCAACTTCAGGTCAAGGCATAAACGAGTTTTCCTAAGATCCTTCATCTCTAATTCCATCTTCAGGTGCGAGGCAGTTTTCTCATGCTCTTCCAGAGTCTTAGTGAGATTCGTGTTAACGACATAAACTGTAACTCTAGCAATTCGGAATAAGACTTCATAGTTTAACACGCAAGGGCATTCATTCATATCCCTGACTGATCAAATTATCACGTAGACGGGTATACCACATTCGTCGGATTTTTCAATCCATAAGTGAACGCCTCAAAACGAGTTAAGAGGGTGTTCCGTGGTTCTGGAACTATTTGAGTCAGTCCATGTAATTCTTACATGTCAATCTCCGTATCTTATATCCCCATGGAGAAATACTAACCACTTTTCATAATGCTGCTATCAATCATAGGACGTTTGAGAGAAACCTTGCGCCGTAAGGCGTGCATCATATCGCACTATTTCATTCATCTCATAACGCTTCCTTTCCCACTCGTAACACAATAAGGTTACCTTGGGCAGTGTAGGAACTACGGGTCCAATACACACTTTGGTAAGGAATTTGACCTAGATTGTAGTTTCAGTTGTCCAATCAGTTCTACGTTGTCACTTAATCGGTTCGATATCGTCGCGGTAGCTACCATATAAGTGAAAACATCATCGATGATAATCTCATTTCAATTCCATTTAGCTCACCCAAACTAGTATACTGGACCAAGAACTTCATGTCTTGGGAGTAATCCGGATTAATCTCATGAGATGGAAATGATTTGAGACAGCGATCGAGTTCAGATTCATTGTTGTGCCGTGTCTTCCTCTTCCAGGGAAATGAATCCTAAGAACCGAATGATCTGTCGTGCTCCAGGCCAAGACAGATTGATTGGCTATCCGCCGGTGTACCGGACCGTCCAACAAGGGCGTCCAAATCGTCCAACAGGGGCGGCACACCCTCCAGGGATGTTGACTCGACGTCTGTTAAGTACGTCTATCCTTGCAGGCATGTTTGCAGCTGGTATATGATCTCGTCACTTTGGCTAGATCAGAGGAATGCGTCTGGAGCAACATTCTGAAATCTAGAATTCATCGCACTTGGTTATCACACTTGTGCGGTATGGGGATCGAGATGAGACATAGTGGGCAACATCCACGCAAATTCGCGCCGTTCTACAGGAACGTTGACGTTCTTATCTCCCCCTAACGGCGGGAAGACTGTCTCATTAAAGTGACAACCCGCAAATAAGCGGTAAAGAGATCGCGTGCAAGGGCTCGAAAAGAGCTAGTGTGAAGGAGAATCATGATCGACAAAAGATACACATCCTTCTTTGAGGACCCATGGTGGTACGTTGCGGCGGCGCAACTTGGCACATGGAATGCACACCCAAATGCGTAAATACGAAAATCGTCAGGTTCGTACCCAGTAACCAACTATAACGTCATATAGGTTGGGTGGCAATGGGCCTCAAGGCGGACCAATCATCACTGCGTACAAGGATTGCATAGCCCTAGACAGAAACCGAAAACTTGGTACATTTACCGAAATTCGGGCGATCATTTAAATTGCGCTTTATGATCACTTAGGCGAGGCTATTTGGGGTGAACATGGGAATTCGATGTTCAATTATAAACCCAAAACGACATGCAATACTTTATCGAAAACTGTCGATGTAAACTCTCTGACATTATCCAGTCTCCCGGACCTTAGGGGATAAGTAGGGTGGTGAGCCCTTAATCGGCCAGAGGGTTTAGCAGTAATGTGTGTGGACAAACATGTGACCAGTTTGTTGATTCATCAACCAAAACCGTAAGTCTTTATATGGTCCGCATTTTGGTTGGATTAGTCCACGTATATTCCCTTGAATCCATTGTGAAAAGAGAGTCGTTTCGTATCTTTGCAAGGGATGATTTATAAAATCGAATTTCCCTAATGAGCATGCTTGGCAAAGTGTGCTTGTAGGCACAATATCCTTACTTCGGGTAAGGAGATGCATCGTAGCATCGTTGCATCGTTGGTCGACCTAAGTGTCCCAAAAGGTCGTGCCAAAGCAAGTAAACTGCTCAATCACCTAGCCCTAGGCCGGCCACATATGGCGTGTGCCCCAGTTGGGGGACAACCCATTGGCCCCAAATCAAAGCTTCAGGCTCATTTTTGGAGGTGGTGCAAAGATATTTCACTCTATTTTCTTCAGTGGTTTCATTTATGATCATTGTCATCTCGAATATCCTTAAAAACTCAACGTCAGGGAGAATTTAAGGTCCCTTAAATGGTGATTCAGTACCATTCATACAACGAGGAGCGTGCCATTGCTCTTAATCAGGTTGGATAGACCTGAAGTCGTTGTTAGAGATGTGATTTAGGTGTAAAGTTAGTGTGCGTAGTACGCATTCATCCAGACAACTAACTTTCCCACATTCCAATCTAATCACATGTTTAATTGAATCGGTCACATGTACTAAGAAACATGATTCAATTAACTCATATTCGAGGACAATATCAATAAGATTATCCATAAGTAAAACATACACCAAACTTGAATCCAAGAACATCGGAAAATGTTCACAAAGTAAGCAAAGTTACTAGGTGGATTCGGCCAACAAGGCCATCCATGTCAAAATTCTGGTCTTCCAACGATGTTTGGTGGAGCAAAATCAGTCTCACATATTGACTACTAGAATGGTACTCCTTAACGACATTGGTAGGGGCACAAACAGGTGCATAACCAATAATCTATTCCATCGAGACGGAAGTAGATTCTGCAGGGTTAAGGCTCGAGAATACTATCCCTTATTCTTGAAGTTTTAGGTCTTAGGTACCAAGGATCATGCTTCGGACATGATGCCACACCTTGGCAGGCCCTGATTCTACCATATGTTTGTAAAAACAAACTCAAAATTGGATTATGAGATGGACAGACCCAAACTTGGGTTCAGTAGGCTTTGACTGAACAGGGTCGAGCCATTCGGTAGACTCCAACTGAACTGGGTCCATACCTTTCTCTCATGGTTGTGGTAGTAATCAGATCCGAGAATTTGGTAAACTTCCGCTTTCTACACTGCTATTTCAAGAGCGAGTTAGAAACATAGAAGGACGAGAAAAGTATTCTCCAGTCAAAATTCAATCGAATTTATAAACTTCAGAATTGTACTCATTCATGGACGTAGTCATGGTGTGCTTCAGGCAATGTCTTTCATGATTAGACAGTCCGTAGGAGCGAGCCAAAGAGCCATGGAATCCTCGATCGGGAGGTCTTTCCATTTGTAATGCTTCGGGCATAAGTCTTCGAATGAAGATCATGGCGGAGGCTTATTCAGCTCTTCCATGCCATGAGTGGCTTCAATGGTTTCTCAGCTTCTTAATAGTTAATGGGAGATTCACGTCTTGTGCCCCACATTAAGTGGTTTCTATGGGAAACATCCAAATCAGGAAAATCGAACTTGTGACGGTTCAACAATCAACTGAATTGGAGGGAACAAGATTGTGATTGGTGCTATGGGAATGAAACATCCATAGGCATCAACATTCGATGTCTTAAGACATGGTTTTCATGAAAATCGTCGGGTTTTCATGGGTGTATTGTTTTATGAAAACTTCAGGTTTCAAAGGCACTAAATTCGAAACTACAGGTTCGATTTAGTTTATGAACATTTAGTTCATAAAAGAGAGGTTCCTGCAAGAAACACAGAATGCAATATACTAACTTAGTGTAGTGGATTTGAGTTGTCTTCGGGAACTCAAGTGTGAGAGCTTCGTTACTACGAAAGTATGTGACGGTTCAAAGTATAAAGAGAAATTATTGAATCGTTAATGTCCAAAAGTGATCTTCAGGTCAAGAATTTTGGATTCATTATCAGATTAATGGACTGCAGGTCACTTTTAATTAATTCAATAAATCGGGCCATACAGGGTCGATTGTAGAAGCAAAATAATATTAGTATAATATTATTGGATCGAAATCAAAGCCCCAAAATAATATGGGCTTTGTGCCGTGAGTGGGATAGGGCACGGGGTGCCATAAGGGGTCACGGTGTGGCCTAGGAAGGCCTGGAAACATGGCTGCAGGCCACGGGGGAAAAATGACTTCCAGCCGAAGCTGGATTGGGTCAAGGGGGACGGGTGGAGGCCCAGCATGTGCTGGCCTTTGTTTTGGGAAGCACACAGAAAGGTAATCAGGCCGTGGGCTTAGCGCTGGAGCCCAACCCGAGGGCTGGCATCGTGCGTGTGTGCAAGAGGTCCCTAGCCGCATGGGCTGGTGTTGTGGGAGCTGCAGGGCCGCGCGAGAAGCCCAGCGAAAAGCTAGCTTGTGCGTGCGTGTGTGCATGCTTGTGCCCAGCCGAAGGCTGGCGGTTTGTGATGCGGGCCTCTGAGGGCCGTGGGCTGCAGGCCCAGCGAGACTGTCCAGGCCGAAGCCTGGGACCCTTGGCGCATACGGATGGTGCAGTGCACCAAATCCGGTCCCTTTGTTTCCCCTTTTTTTTTTTTTTTTTTTTTTTTTTTTTTTTTTCAATTCCCTTAGGGTTTTAGGAAAACCCTAACTTGCTTCTACTTGATTTTTATACTTTGACTCACAAATTCCACATAACAATTTAATTGTGCGATGCATGAAACAAATATATATATGAATTTGTGAATATATATATCGGAAGGAAAATGTAAACATAGGGGGTTCATGCATAATGGGGAATGTTTTCATGCTTCATGGGTCGTTTCAAATATCTTACATTATTTTAAGCGTACCTGAGTAGCAGAAAACAACAAAAGCCTTTGAATTTGTAGAAGTTCCTTCGCAGAAAGCCGGAATAGCATCTCCAATGCGTTGTATCACGTTCAACATAGAAAAATTAAATTGAATCAATAGCATGTAGATCAATTTAATAAAACAATAAATTAATCATGAAAAGAATGATTAAAACGTAATACTCCCCTGATTGAAGAATAAACTCTCTTTAGCGCAGCGTCAAGAGCGTGCTGATAACGTGTTGTAGGCATAATTTACTGAAGCAATTATGGAGGCCAAAAGAGAGAGAGGGTGCGGCAAGATTGAGAGAGAAGAGAGAGATGTGTAATTGTGGGTGGGTGTTATCTCACCCCATTGTGCCTTTATTTATAGTAGTAGAAAGGGTTAATTACTTACCCTTTAGGATTACAACATTTAATAGGTAATCTACTCCTAATAGGAATATAAGATACATTCCCATATTTACTAGGATTTACACAATCACATTCCTATTCCAATATGACTGCAACAGATTAAACATTTTCCTACATTTTTGATGCCACATGATTTTTACTTGCCCATTTTGTAGTACTTAAATTACAAAACCTGCCTTAGATTTTATATAAGCAAAACACTGATGCCCATAATCTTAAATTCTTCACGATAACAAAAAAAAAAATTTCCTAAATTCTTGCCTAACTTATATCTCAGAGAATTTGAATCAAAATAAATACTGCATAATACATATCCTCCCTGCAGATAAGAAGTATTTGAATTTCATAATATAGATTAATCATAATACATATCCTCCTTGCAGATAAGAAGCATTTGAATTTCATAATATATATTAATCATAATTATTCCCTACCATAAATTTTTTTCACCTTAATGAAAACTTATGCCCCTCGTGCATGATTTTGTTTTTCTTATGAAAAAGAAAGGTCTTCCACTCCTCTTCTAACTCTTAATTTATAGCTGCAATTGACCTATTGCTTAATCATGAGCGCAGAATATAGGTAAGCGTTGCCTTGTGCTTTGGTATGTTATTTAATGTACATTTTGGTATTTGGTACATATATTTCCTCTTGATTAAACATATATTTCTCGTTGGTACATATTTGTTACGTTACTTTATATATCTTCTTGGTACGTATTTGGTACGTTCATATTTCTTTTTTGTATGTATTTGGTATATTTATATATTATTTTGGTACGTTTATATTTATTTAAAAAAAACATATTTGGTACGTTACTTTATATATCTTCTTGGTACGTATTCAGGACGTTTAAATATATTATCTGAACGTACCAGCCTCACGCCTCTGAAAATAGAGAATACGTCTAATTATCTCACATGATATCAATATAAAATAGTGAAAACAACCACTAATTGAAATGGATAAGTCCATTCAAAATTCAAAAATAAGGATCACAGAATTTTAACGTGGGAGAAGAAACCATACGGCTCAAACGTGGGAGAAGAACTGGCTTCCTTAAAAAAAGGCCATGTACAAAAATATATCAACCTAAAAGGATATATATGGAATTTAATAATTAACATTTTAAATTAAAAAAAACACAATAATTACATGTAATATAAATAAATATAAAAATGTTGACATGACTATTGTTTAGGCGTCCTAATCAAATTTCAAAATAGAACCAATATTTAATCTAAAGAGTATTAAAAAAGTGCAGGGGATTCTAATTTTCCCTAAAACTAAGGGCCCATATATTAGTATAGTAATACCTAATAATTACGAACCCAAATCCCACCCACACAAAACATGAGATATTATACGACGTGTTCGTTTTTATTTGAAACTTGAATAGATTATTGAGCCCGCATAGTCGGACATCATCTTCCATCAAATGGAAACTAGTACTACTTGAAAAAACCAACTCAGAGTGGCACTGGGTCGATAGAAAGCGAAGCAACTATATCTTTCATAAATTTCCTAACATGTGTGAAGCCCGTCTCCTCTTTTGTAAAGCAGATCCACAACCCTTGTCAAATTAAGAATACGAACGAGGACAAATTCTGGCACAGCAGTTGGTCTAAGTAACTCCTCGTTTATATCCTTCCATATATCCACTACTTGTTTGTTAAACACATCAAGCGTCTCTTGCTCCGACACCCCATATTGCTTCATGTAGCAGTCATTACTAGAAGCTACATGCCCTCTCTCTTTGTCAAACTGCAAAAATTGAATCCCAAAGAGAATTTTAGTTACTTTTGTATATGTGGTACCCTATTTTCACGTTAATACAGTTTGGAGGAGATTCTCTCCCCTCTTTTTTTCCTTCCTCTTCCTTCCCCTCATATTTGAACGGTTACGGTTAAGCCACGTCAACATCTTATATTAATTTTTATAGAAAGAGAGACAAAATAAAGAGTGTGAGAGGAGGGGATGGAAGATGATGAAAAGCGGAAGAGAGAGAATCCTAATCCATACAGTTTTTATTGTCAAACACTTTAATATAGTTTACATATTATTCAATGTACTAAGAATGATATCTTGTACCTTGTGGCCACCAATGTCATCTATGAGCCTAAAAATGGTATTGAAAGCTCTGAGAATTTTAGGGTTATTGGACAACCACTGAAATACCTCAACCGTTACAATATCTCCCATGCCAACTAAACATACAGTTGAAAGTAAACTCTGTTACCAACAGAAGCCGTTGCAACATGAATATACTCCTCCATGCTTGGGATGCATCGTTATCGTAACCATTTGGCCTCATCAAAGTAAGCTTGGGCAGTAGCTTTCCACTGTATGCATGAGATAATTTTGGAGCCAAAAATAATCACAAGGCGACACGTGAATTTTTGGGTATAAAAGGACAAGAATACCTTTGAGGCACATCGGGATTCCTACGTGCGAGCAGCGGACAATCATCCCTCCATCAAATCAAAAGTGTCCAAAATAGATAACAATTCAAAGCCTATTTCATCAATCCTCATCAAATCCTTTCCATAAGGTAACTCCCAAATCTTTCCCTTTTTATTACACTAATTAGCTAATCAATTAGGCAATTATTCTATCAATTGGCTAATTAATTAGTTAATTATTCAATTATGTCCAATTAAACACAAATCAAGAACCGAGCCCACAAAGATAGCCAAATGGCTGGTCCTCTCTCACCCAAGGAGGCCGACCACACCCCTATAAAAGCCCTCACATTCTCTCCAAAAGACACTCCCAATTTTCTTGCTAAAATTCTCAAACACTTTTCTCTCAAAATTTTAATTTTGGCATCGGAGGTTTTTCGCCCCCCCCCCCCCCCAATTCATCGTAGGAGCGTGAGGCTCTTGGCCTTGACCTAATGTGTTATTTGTTTTGTAGGTGCAATTTTGTCCAAGATCAAGGAGGAAGAAATTTGCATCCACAAATTGGTGCTTTCATTGAGAGTTGAGTCCCACACTCGTAGAAGACTCTCGCATCCAAGATTTTCTATTTTCTTGTCCATTTGTAGATTTTTTGTACGTTCTTATTTTTGCAAAAATTCTTTGATAAAACGTAAAATAGAAGTACAATGGCTAGAAATTTAGAAAATCCAACAAGTGAAAATTCCAATATTCAAGAGATAGGACCGCAGCGATCCACAAGGCTAAATGTGACACTAAATGGAGCGGCACCACCACCACGAGTTTTCACCACGGGAACCACCATGGTGGCCACCCGCGGCAAGGTCCATGGTGTCACCACCACGGCCCGAGCCGTGCCATCTAAGCAAAGAATTCCCTTGCCTGCTAGGAATGAACCAAATTCATCGTCACTGCGGAATGGACAAGCCGAGAACATAGAAGAGCAGCCTAGGCCAGCAGGTCAAGACTAGGGGCAGCCGAGAACTTGGCTACCCCAACAAAGGCAAATCCAAGTAGAGGTAGAAAGACTCCTCAACGAACGGTTGCATGATTTCCAACGCAACGAAGTTGCTGATGAAGCATTACGACAGGATATGACCGGCATGAGCAGGTCACCCTTTACGGACGAGATCGAGCAGGCATAGCCTTCACGTAAGTTTAGCATGCCACCCTTCACATCTTTCAAAGGAGATGAAGATCCGGAAAGACACTTGAAGCACTACCGAAGCGCAATGGTCCTTTATCGGAACAACGATGCCTTTATGTGCAAAATATTCGCCACCACTTTACAAGGCGAGGTGCAAGATTGGTTTCACACTTTGCCACCACGATCCATCCGGAGTTTTGATGATCTTTCCTTGGTTTTCACCAAAGAATACTCATCTTACCGCTCGATCAAGAAAAAGTCCGACCACTTGTTCAACATGAAGAAAAACCCAAAGGAGTCGCTCCGCAACTACGTAAAAAGTTTCGAAGTAGAGAAGGCAAAGATCGTCGGATACGACGACACAACAGCAAGTGCAGCCTTCCCAAAAGGACTCCCAACAAACCACCTACTGTTCGGAGAAATGATCATGAAAGAAGACTTAACTATAAGAGATTCCTTTGCCCTGGCAGAGAAGCATGCACTTTGGGACGAGGCTCGACGAGCATAAAAGGCGCCCGAGTAGCCTTGAAAAGAGTTTGCAGTGGCTCAAAGGAAGAAGGATGAGAAATAGTTCAACAAGGGCAGGTAGGAGGCCAAACGTAAGGACCAACCCATGACCAAAGAAGGCCTAATGACTAAGAACTATTCTAAGTTCTCAATTTTGATCCATCAAATCCTTCGCGACATCAAGAACAAGCCATGGTTCAAGCTGCCGAAACAATCAAAATGAGATACTTCCAAGTTGGACCACACCAAGTATTGCGCATTCCACTGGTATCTTCGCCGAGCCCGAGCACTTGGGGGCCACCAGCAACTGTTAAAAAAAGGAAGATCCAGCAGGCTCTACTAGTCTCACAAGTTCAAGCAGTCGACACCCAACCTGGACCCATTATTGGTTTCACCGAGCAGGGTGCAGAAGGAGTCGATTTCCCACACGACGACGCACTAGTAGTATCTGTCCAACTAGCCATGCTATAGTTGATAGAATGATGGTTAAAAATGAAAATGTTGTCAACCTACTTCAGCTCTCAGTCATTCAGAAGATGGGCCTGAAAAACACAATCATATACCGAGCAGAGGTACTCACCGGATTCAACGGGCACACCTCAACTGCCATCTGCCACATCACACTTGATGTGAAGACACCGCCAGTTGTCTCAAAGCAGACATTCACGATCGTAAGCGACCCATCTCCTTACAATGGGATTCTTAGGAGACCTTAGTTGATCAAGATGGATGCCGTCACTTCAGTCAAGTATCAAAAAATCTGATTCCGCATCCCGAAAGGAGGAGTCGGAGAGATCAAGTCTGACCAGGCCGCATCCTGACGATGCACTATGCAAGTGTTGAAAGAGTCAAAGAAGAAGACCTTTACCCCTGTGGAGGCTACTGATGTCCAAAAGGATGAAGATGCTACCAAATAGCAATTACAGCAGGTGGATTGAGAAGATGGCACCCAAGCAGATGAGATAGGATGGAAACCCAAAGAGGACACCGAAGACATCATTCTTGATCCCCAGCAGCCGGAAAAGACGGCTAGAATCGGCTAACGTCTAAGCCCAGCCGAGAAGGAAGAACTCACAGCTTTCCTTAGGGAAAACCAAGACGTTTTTGCATGGTCACCATCCGACATGCCTGGCATCGAGCCCGAGGTAGCCTGCCACAAGCTGCAAGTTGATCCCACTGCCAAACCGGTGATCCAAAAGAGAAGACATTTTGCACCCTAACGAGTAGCGATCATCGAGGCAGAAATTGACAAGCTACTGAAGGCCGGATTCATAGAAGAAGTAACACACTCAGCATGGCTTGCCAAGGTCGTGCTAGTTGTGAAGAAAAAGAAGGGCAAATTGAGGGTTTGCGTAGACTACACCGACCTTAACAAGGAATGCCCAAAAGATCCTTATCCTGTCCAATCTGTTGGTAGATTCAACTTTTGGGAACTAGCTGCTTAGCTTATTGGACGCATACTCTCACTACAACCAAATAGCCATGTACAAGCCAGACAAGGAGAAAACCGCGTTCATGATCGAACGAGGCACCTATTGCTACAAAGTCATGCCCTTTGCCTAAAAAATGCGGGAGCCACTTACCAAAGGTTAGTAAATATGATGTTCAAGAAGCAAATTGGGGTAACCATGGAGGTCTATGTCGACGACATCATGGTAAAGAGTAAGCACTGGTTAGACCACATCCCCAACTTGGCAGAAACTTTCAACATCCTCAGAAAGTACAAGATGAAGCTCAACCCCACCAAATGCACGTTTGGAGTATCGTCATGCCTATTCCTAGGGTACTTATTAACCCAACGAGGAATTGAAGCACATCCCAAGAAAGTCCGAGCGATCCTAGAGGTGAAATCTCCAACTACCTTGAAGGAGATCCAAAGCTTGACCGGACTAGCAGCTGCCCTCAACCGCTTTCTCTCGCGGTCCACCGATCGATGCAAGCCCTTTTTCAAGGCTATTAAGAAGACACAACGAGATAAATGGGATGAAGAATGTGAAAAAGCTTTCCAAGACCTGAAGAAGTATCTCACATCACCTCCCTTACTATCAATGCCCCAGAAGCAGTCGAGCATACCTTAGTCACACTTGCTCCCCCCAACGGAGATTTCTGGCATTTGCATGTCGACAGTGCATCCAACTACAAAGGCTCGAGAGCAGGCGTGGTCATTGTCACCCCAGACGGCTCAATGCTCAAGCAGGCGATCACTCTAGGCTTAAAAGCATCCAACAATGAAGCAGAGTACGAGGCCCTACTAGTATGCCTCCAAAATGTCAAAAGACTTGGCGGTGAAGAAGCTTGCAATTCATTTCGATTCCCAGCTAATCACCAGCCAGACTATTGGGGAGTACTCGCAAGACATCCAAGGATGTCGCAATTCCTAGAGAAAGTACGCAAGCAGCTTGAGGCATTTCAGACTTTCACTCTAACTCAAGTTCCGCGGGTAGACAACGCCTACGCAGATGCGCTAGTTGACCTAGGCTCCGCCCTCAGCTACTAACTTAAACGCTTTATTCCGGTGGAATATCTAGATAAGCCAAGCATAGAGACAGAGCCGGCAGCCGAAGTGTCACAGGTTAGTATAACTCCCAACTGGCAAAGTTCTATTATAGACTACCTGGTCAATGGCACACTCCCCACAGAAAGATTGGAGTCTAGGAAGCTCCAAATCAAGGTAGCACGCTATTACATGTGGAACGGCATTCTCATCCGAAGATCCTACACCGGACCACATCTTCACTACTTAGCACCTCCCGATGACTTGAAGGTTTTAAGTTCAATCCACGAAGGCGTTTCTAGAAATCATTTCGGAGGACGATCCTTAGCCCATAAGGCTCCCAACACAGGATATTACTGGCCTACCATGCACCAAGATGCTAAGGAGTTAGTACAAAAATGCGACTGTTGCCAACGTTACAAGCCGGTACCAGCACTGCCTGCTAGCGAGCTACACCCACAAAACGAGTCCTTGGCCGTTCATCCAGTGGGCAATCGACCTGGTAGGACCTATGTCGTCTACTACTAGGGGCAGAGGCATGATGACCATGGCATCTGACTACTTCACCCAATGGGAAGAAGCAGAACCTATGACGACCACGACTCAGACGGATATAGAGCGCTTCATATGGAGGAACGTCATTTGTCGATTTGGTATCCCTCAGTCCATCGTCACTGACAACTGCCCGTAATTTGTGGTTAAAGATTTGGCGAAGTTCTTCCAAAAGTATGGCATCAACAAATATCCTCTAAGCTTTCTCTCTCTCTCTTGTAGGGTAGAATAAATTGCTCTCCAAAGTTAATTTAATAATCCACTTAAGGTGGACTTAAATAGGTTTTGAGAGAAGTTTATTCCCCTTTCCTAGAAGGATCTAATTTCTTATTGAAGAGGGAATCTACATCAAAATAGGAAGCAGTCCTATGTTTCCTAAAGCAAGAAGTCTCTACACCTGTTGCACTTTTATGCGAACAGCCCAACAAGTGTGGGGGCATTTGTGGAGCCAAAAATAATCATAAGGCGACACGTGGATTTTTGGGTAAAAAAGAACAAGAATACCCTTGAGGCACATCGAGATTCCTACGCGCGAGCAATGGGCAATCATCCCTCAACGAAATCAAAAGTTCCCAAAATAGGTAACAATTCAAAACCTATTTCATCCATCCTCATCAAATCCTTTCCACAAGGTAACTCCCAAATCTTTCCCTTTTTATTATACTAATTAGCTAATCAATTAGGCAATTATTCTATTAATTAGCTAATTAATTAGTTACTTATTCAATTATGCCCAGTTAAACACAAATCAAGAACCTAGTCCACAAAAAGAGCCAAGTGGCCGGTCCTCTCTCACCCAAGGAGGCCGGCCACACCCCTATAAAAGCCCTCACATTCTCTCCAAAAGACACTCCCAATTTTCTTGCTAAAATTCTCTAAAATTCTCAAACACTTTTCCCTCAAAATTCTAACTTTGGCATCAGAGTTTCTTCAGCCAAAGCCTCCCCCCGCCCCCAATTCATCGTGGGCGCATGAGGCTCTTGGCCTTGACCTAAGGTGTTATTTGTTTTGTAGGTGAAATTTTGTCCATGATCAAGGAGGAAGAAATTTGCATCCACAATAATGACATGTTAAACTAGTGTGAAAACTTAAACTTCTATAGTTAAACTACTCTGGAAAAAAAAAAAAAAAAAAAAAAAACGAAGTAGACTTCAATAGTTTGAGTAGGGGGAAAAAAAATAAGGGCTCGTTTGATAACCCATAAACTGAAAACTAAATTTTGAAAACTCAAAAAAAAGCTTTTGATTTTTTATTTTTTTACTAAACCCTAAACTCTAAACCTAAACCTAAATTAAACAAGTATTTCAATTTTTTTTTTCAAAAAGGTGAAAAGTTATAACGAAATGGTTGTAACACCCAAGCTACTAAAAAGTAAAAGTTAATCAAACTAGTTAATAAGCATGCATGTGTTACATACAACTTCTTTTGCATATCGCGACTCGGTATGACTTTCCTTCTATTACCATCTCTTCCTCAATTTCATTGAAAAGATTAACAAGTGCATGATAAAATGTCTGCATATAATCTGGAAGTTCATCGATGAAATTAACGTCCCACCTGAAATTTTCATAAACATTAAATCATCCTAAGCATATAAATTGTTGGCTTCAGGAAAAACGTAATCTTTATATAAAACAATACTTTGTTTAAATCAAACCTTATAAGACCATCTCCAAAGGAGATGTCAAATTTTGAACATAAAATTTAAATTTTGACAACTTATGTTGCACTTTGACATCTTTTAAAGTTTTGTTCTCCAACCGATATGTCAATTTAAATTATTATTTTATTATTTTATAAAATAAATTATTAAACTAATTAAAATTTAATAAAGGACATTTAAAGTTTAATCATTAATTATAATATGATTAAACTAATTAAAATTTAATAAAATACATTTAGTGGGATAATTGCTTCACTAAAGATGTCGAGTTCCTCGAATGTACCAAATGCGTTGTAGATATCATCCATTACTGTCTCCAAAGCAATGACTTTGGCCATAACTTTTCTGGTGGTAGAGTAATGGCGTTCAAAAAAATACTCCAGTTGTGCAAAAGTACAATTCAACTATCCTGTCTCTTGCAAACGGCATCTTTATTTCAAACTCGTGTTCTTTTCACCATCTACAACATTTACAAATTGGATCTTAACTCATCCTATAGGAATATTTTTCTTACAAACTATCTCTTATGCTCAAGTATAAAATAAAAATGGACTTATTACCTCGTAATTTCACTCAGCTCCTTTTTGTGCAAAGATTGAACAAGGTTGAAATCCAACTTTGCAAGTTGTAATAAAGCTTCACAATGTGAAGCTTCTTCTTGATATTTTGACATGTAATTCCTGACACCTAACCTCGCTAGACCTTTTATTAGCAAAGGTCTCTCCAAAGCTTGAGTTATTTGAGCTGCCATTGAATAGCTTACACTGGTAGCAGTGGACTTGAGGTGAGTGGTGGTGAAAACATGAGCTTCTTCTAGTATGTCTTCTCCATGCACCCTTCGATGTGTTGCTTAATAAATGCCTAGCATACCCGGCACATCGGCTATTAAGCTTTCATTGAAGCCACTATTTTCACATTTGAACTTTTGCAATGTATCTGCTTGATACTTAGAAAATGAAGACATAAAAAAGAAGCCAAAAATCACTCATGCACATTAAGTTCTTATAAATACATTATTTAATTAGTATATGCATATCGTGGAAGTCATGGATTGCCCCTAACAGGTAATATCTTTCTCTTCATAAACCCTCCTTTCCCATTAGTGTAACCTAGACTAATAATAACACTTGTAATAAAAAAACTATATATCTATAAAATGCGTACCATATGAAACATTAAATCCATGTTGCCTTAGTAGCCGAAAAAGAAAAGCAACATTGTATAGATCACCGTCATCATTAACGCCATCGTCGTCATATGCAGCATTATGTATGCCTTTCAAAAGCTTCTCGGATCTCTCTTTCAAAGTGGTATGCCACACCAAGACGTTGGATTGCATCAATTAACTTGAGTTGTTGTGAAAAATCACCAGCTCTAGTTGTTAATACTTCATTACTCACTACTACTTTCAGTTCCCCAAGTTCCCCTTGCATATGGCCATTGTTTATCTACATGCATCAACAATTTAGTTAATTAAATGAGCAAAAATATTGGAAAAAGTACAAATTTGAGAGCGCGTAAAGTGCATGAGATTACAATTTATAGTGAATCGTCGTAGAGTGTGAACCGATCGACCCAAATGCTTGGGTGACAATTTGCAGTAGGACGAGCAATTTCGGGCTCATTATCAGCTTGGATAGCGGATATGGTCTCTATTCTTTTTTTTTTTTTTCTGATAGGAAAAATTTAGGTTGGGAAGTCGTACAGACAAACTTAGAGCGAAAAGCTAGGGTTGAAGTCTGACAATGATCTTGTTTTCAAAGAGTTCATTACGACTAAGCTCCCAAACCCTTCTAATTTTGATGGCATCTGAATAATGAAAAAGGATCTTTTCGAATGCAGAAACTCACGGTGGGGGGCAACAAGGACTGCATCAACTCTTACTTATACTAAGTGTGCAGGGTCCTCTCTGAGATTTCGAGGGCCGTATGTGAAATTCATAAAAGGGGCCTTTCTTATAAGACATTAAAAAAAAATTGAACAACGTATTAATGCTAAAAAGCAATATCAAAATAAACTTTAAAACTAACTAACCATTTGTTTCTAAATATTATTAAATGTAAAGAAAACTACAAAATAACCATAGTAGGTGCCGTCTTTTATATCTCAAACAAGATCACAATAAAATTATAGTAAGTATGAACAATGAAACCTAATAGTCCATAATACGTGTGCGTCTAACGATTTTTTGTGATTGCTCTTCTCTTGATTTTGCCCTGAAAAGTACAAAAGAAAAAAAAAATTCATTATAGATGAGAAATACCCAAATCTTCAAATTTCAGGTTAATATATTTAAATTAGTAAATATCTCACTTTGATCGAAGTCTACATCACTCTGATCAGTTCAATTGTCTTTGTGATTTGGAAGTTTTCCTTTAATTTCATAAATTTATAAATTAGGGTTTAATAATTTGGGGGAAATATAACAATGGGACGAAGAGAGAAAGTAATTACATTGGGAGTCTGGGACACTAGCACCGCGTCTGGGATTCTGACTTCTGGTGCTTTGGTAGTCTGGTGTGAAAGAAGAAAAATGGAAAGCGGGACTTTGGCGTGAGAGAAGCAGTCTAAGTCTCTGAATTGTTTGCCTCGGTCAATGGGGTTCTTCACTTTAATTGATTAGATTTGCCTTTTGTTAATTATTATTTTATATCATTTCGTACAATTTTGGTAGTAGTCTGATGATGGCTTTTGGACCTATCAGATATATATATATATATATATATATATATATATATATATATATATTGATTTGATTAGTATTTCTATATATTATTTTTATATAATATTATTTTATATATATTATTATATTCAATAAAAAATATTTTTGGGGGCCCCCAAAATTTTGGGGCCCTGTGCAATGAAGCCGGTCGCACTCCCCCAACACCGGCTCTGCATTTTACTGAAGAAGACAAGAATGCCCGATTAAATTGGTGTGACCAACATTTAATTCAGGGGCAGTTCAGCCTCCTTGAAGACATGAGCGGCCGACAATGACATCATCAAGCTCTCCTGGCCAAACAAAGCAAAAGACCCACATTTAATTCAGGGGCAGGTTAGCCTCCTTGAAGACATGAGCGGCTGACAACGACATCATCAAGCTCTCCTGCCCAAGCAAAGCCAAAAAAAAAAAAAAAAAAAAAAAAAAAAAAAAAAAAAAAGAAAAAGTCAAAGGCATTAAAGGTAGCATTAATTACTAAATCCTATCTTTAATACTCCAAAAGATCAACTCAAACAAGCAAGAATTTCTAATCATATCTAATCAAGGATATTTCCAAGATAATCCCAACATATTATTTAATAATTAATTAAGATCTTTGGAATTATTCTCTCATGATCTATCCTACGGATGACTCACCTTAGCTGATCAGATGCTGCCACGTATAGGATAAACCTTACCACTATGGCCAACCATTTCTTATAAATACTCCATCTTCACCAACTTCTGGTAAGCTTTGGCTACGCATTTAAGCTCCAAACACTCTCCTTTTTCAAATAAACTGACTTAGGCATTGGAGATCCATTGGCCACCCCCTAACCTCGTGGTAGACCTGTCAATTTCTTACACGATCTATTAACCCGATCTGAAACGGCATGAAAATAAAAATTTCAGGTCAACATGTTAACTAATCGAGTCGTGAGGATCACACGTCAAGAGCATGTTAATAACGGGTTCTTAACAGGTTTACTAACGAGTAACCATTTCAATCCGATAAGAAAAAAAAATTAGTTTGATAATTCTAAAGTACTAAAAAACTTACTACAATACCCATAATATTTAATCTCACCTAGTTGAGATTAAATAATTCCAAAGCATATTAAAAACACCAAAGCAATTTAAAAATACCAAAGCACATTAAAAATTTCGTAATAGTTAATTTACAAGTGTGAAAGGATGTGAAAAAAAAAATGCAAATGCTCATGATCGCGTTCTCTAGGCTTGATGATGGGTACACCATCGTTTGAATATTTAAAGCCCTAGGGGAGTTCAATTAATAATATTTAATGTAAAAGTGTGAAAATGTGAAAAGAATATAAAAACACCTATGATTGCATCATCTATGCTTAGATGATGGTCACATCTTTGTTTAGATTTTTAAAACCCTCTGAACCCTCATGAATAGTATTTATTGTTTGAGGGCAAAATTAATAAAATTTCATAATAATTAATGTAGAAGTGTGAAAAAAATACTAAGTGTGGGGTGCACTAGGTAGACGGTGTAGGTCTGTTACTTTGTCACTCTGGTCGCAAAGAATACGAAGACGAAGAGAAGATTTGGGCTTGGAAGACGAAGAGAAGACTGAAGGTGAAGGCAAAGAGTCGAAGACGCAAGGGGATAGGGGCACTATAACAAACGTTTTTTAGGATAATACTTAGGTACTTATTAGTGAGTCCTCTATATACTCACTTTTTGATTTGGTCTAATCAAAAATATATACTTCTTCCTTTTTTTCAAAGTCCCAAAATTAAATAACATGTTTATTATTTTCTAAAACAATAAAATATGTGTTAAAATATCATTGGACAAAACCAAAAGGTGAGTAGTACCCAAGTATTATCCTTTTTTATATACTTAATATGTACTGGAAAAGCCACTTAGTACTACGGTCTTGTAAGTGAGAGGTCTTAGGTTCGATTCTCGTCAAAGACGAATTTGAACCATATTATTAGTAGCCCATTGTGAGGCTAAGCCCACTCCTCCCCCTTAGAGACTTACTAGTGAGTACCCAATATTATCCTTTTTTATACACTTAATATGTACTGGAAAATCTACTTAATACTAAGGTCTAGTGATATTTCTCTTTACTTGTAAGTGAGAGGTCTTAAACTCGATTCCTGCTAAAGGCAAATTTGAACCACATTATTGCTAGCCCATTGTGAGGCTAAGCTCACCCCCTCTCTCTTAGTGTAAATAATATCGTTTGTTCCAAAAAAAAAAATATACTGCAAAAAATTTTGCTGGTCCATCAATTTTGGGCTCTGATTTAGGTTCAGAGTTTAGGGTTCATTAATACAAAATCTACACCAGTTAATTTATATTCTCTTTTTGTTGTGTGTATATCGTTCTGTTTGATTAATAAAATATTAATTTATTACGTTAAAAGAATTTTACCACGGTATTATGTTTATGAGACAACAAAATTATGTGGAGTGCTTCATACACATGACCTCTATTACATGGTAAACACTCTTAACTATTTATTTAAATTACAATTAATCCCCATAAATTTGCCTCAGTATGATTAATTAAGGGATTTAAACAATGACTTATGAGATTTAAATCCTATATTTATGGGATTTAAAATTCCATATGCTATTCATGAGACATAAGTTTTATTTAATTTTATTTTTTTATTTATCTATTTATTTTTTATCAAACGATAGATTTTGTTAGATTAGCCACTGACGGGATTTGAACCCACACCGTCATGCAAGGGCTCAACACATTTCCACCACTGTGGTAAAGGGCCACTTGCTATGCAACACGAGGACTTCTCAGGAGAACAAAAAAAATGAAGGATTGAAGTTAAAGGATGTTCGTTCCGATACCATGTAACGAAATAAAATTGTGGAGATTTTCGTTTGCAACAGTAGTTCATTATGATGAGTTCCTTAGCTCCTTTGAATGGAGAATTACGATCTCTCTTCTCTCTCCACGCTTGAAGCCCAGAAAAAATCACACCCAGATCCCACATAAGAACTCACGCCTGACCCCACTGTCTGCGTCGCTCTGTTAGAGGCGCACATGTGGGCTAGATTGACCAAGGCGGCGGAAGATGGGTTTTTGGAGATCATTCGAGCTAATGCGGCAAGGTTGTGGCTCCCTGGGGTGGTGCACATGGTTCAGGCTCTGGATGAGAATATGAATGCCATGGCAATGGTGACTGCCGGATCTATCCATGATGTGCAGACGTTCGTGACGGAAGCGGAATCATCGGTTCTGGAGCACCAGATGAGGGGTGCGCACGATAAGGGGTGGGGTGGGATGAAGGGGGTTTGGGTTGTGGGGAAGGGGAAGGGATTGGTTGGGGAAGGAGAGAGGGGTTGCGGGGAAGAGGAAGGGATGGGATTCTCGGAGGTTTTTTTTTCTTTAATTAATTATTTTTGGGTTTATATCACAAATGGTCCCTGAAATTGACCCCATCAATCATGATGGTCCCTGAAATTGAAAATCGATCAATGTAGTCCCTGAATTTTAACTCGCGAATCAATGTGGTCCTTCTGTTAGTGTTCCGTCCAAATTAACACTAAAAAAAGGTTAGAGAACCAATTTTTCATGGTAAAATGACCAAAAAAGGTTAGAGAACCACTTTTTTTGTTTTTATTTTAGTTTTAGCACCAAATCCATGAAAAAATGGAGAGAAAAGTGAAGATGGAAAAAAGAAAAGAGAGGTAGTAAGTAAAATTATTAGTAACAGGGTTATTTTTGATCATTTTACCATGAAAAATTGGTTCTCTAACCTTTTTTTAAAGTTAATTTGGACGGAACACTAACAGAAGGACCACATTGATTCGCGAGTTAAAATCTAGGGACTACATTGATCGATTTTCAATTTCAGGGACCATCATGATTGATGGGGTCAATTTCAGGGACCATTTGTGATATAAACCCTTTATTTTTAAATGCATTAATTATTTTTTTTGCCACATGGCACAAATTTGGCAGCCACATCAGCACAAATGTGGATCCCATATTGGCTACGTCATCACTTAACAGATTTTCTAACCGATGTATGAAATTGAAATAAAATGATAGTAAATGTATGAAATTGAAATGTTTTAAAGATGTTGTAAGGAATTGAAATCGAGCCCAAACCTGAGGGGGTAAAATATAATTTACCTTATTTTTTATTTTACTTCTTGCCAATTGATAGAGACATATGAGTATAGAATCAGAAAAACAAGATATCTAAGACCCCCAATCTGTAGCACTAATCCCATACATTTATGGTGTTGTGCTTTCGACTGACATGAGAACTTCTTGTGCTGATAACATGTTGTAAAATCGATGGTGTGTGCAGTGTAATAAATAAACAAGACACAAAATTTACGAGGTTCCTCTACAGTCAGTGTAACTGGAGTACGTCCTCAGGGCAGCAGTGGTGCTTTCATTTATAATATGAAATAATAAGATTACAAAGATAACTCTCTCTGTTCTCTTTTCTCTTCTTCCTCTCTTTTCTCTCTTCCTTCTGTTTCTCTTTTTCTTTCGTATATCCACTATGTTTGGTGTGTGTTGCATTTATATAGAAAACAAGAGTCGTATGAAGCAAGCTTCGGCAGACAGTGGAAGACAGCTCTCATTCCCACTTGTAGCTTAGTGGATTAGTGGCCAGCATGGACATTAGGGGTGGGCAAACGGGTCTTGGACCCGCGGGTAGGGGCGGGTACAAGCGGGTCGAGGCGGGTACGGGGCGGGTCCAATTTGTATAAATCTAAAACGGGGCGGGGCGGGACGGTTTTATGTTACTTGCGGGGCGGGGCGGGTCCAAATTGCTAAGAAAACGGGGCCCCAGGCCCGGACCGTATCTACCGTCCAATATGTGAAGATTTAATCTCCACCTTTAATTAAATCCCACAATCCACATGGCGCGGTGTTCGTCGATGCAGGTTCTGGGCTAAACGGAAAAGATGCGGCGAATTGGAGCAACGAGTGTGGAATACAGGCTTCAAACAGGCACTATGCGATGACGATCTGGGCGGGAGGTTCATCAAGACGCTGCAGCAAGCAGCAGCAGAGGTTCAAGACAGGCGCGAGATGGTGGTTGGTCAAGGTCTCAGTCGAATCTGGACACACGGGTCAGGTTGCGGCAGTCTTGAGGTGCAGAGGTGTAGCAGAGTAACGGCGACGGTCCAGTGTGGGAAATCGTGCTCAAGTTGACCTTGCCAGTGATGGGGATTCGCTAGCGGGTCTTCGGCGAGGATAGGAAAACAGTGAACTGCCCCGACAAGATTCCGATCTTATGGCTCAGAAATGACAAGAACCGCAGGAAATCAAGCTTTGGGTAAACGACGAGGTCGCCGATATCGATCTCGGTCTCGCCGTAGTTGGGGACCTTCGACACGGCAGAGGAAGCCACCATGGTGTACGATAATGCCGCCATTATGCTCCGAGGTCCTGATGCCTTGACTAACTTCGTGGCTCCGCCGCCGAAGGAAGAGGAAAAGCCAGAGCCACCGGTTATTGAGTCTATCGAGGTGGAGACTAAAGGAACGACGTCGGCTTCCAGTTACGATTCCGGGTCGGAGTCTCACAATCTGGCGTCTCCAACCTCCGTCCTCCACTTCAGAAGCCAACCCAGCATTGAAGAATCTGACAAGCCCCAAAAATTTCAGGTGTTCGACTGAGTCGATGAGTACGAAGACGAAACCGAAACCGGTACGAACATTTAATCCAACGATTTGTCATATTTCGGTAACTATTTGCCTCGGTCTCGCCGTAGGAGAACGTGGTGGTCCGACATCTCCAGAATTCGAGAGAGCTAAAGAAGAAGAGGAAAAAAAAAAAAAAAAAAAAAAAAAAGGGGGACCCGTGGACCCGGCCCGAACCAGCCCGTTTCAAACGGGCCGGGTTAGGTCCGGTTCTTGTATTAGAATTTCTTGTACCCGGCCCGGCCCGGCCCGTTTCTTTTAAGCTCAGGTCCGGTCCGGTCCTTTCAAAATCAGGCCCGGCCCGGCCCGTGCCCAGCCCTAATGGACATCCACCATATTTACAACAAAAACTAAATTTTGAAAACTCAACAAATAGCTTTCAATTTTTCATTTGTTTATTGAAAACTAAACTCTAAACCTAAACCTAAACCAAACAAATTTTTTAATTTTTTTTTAAAAGGTGATAAGTAAAACTGAAATGATTATAACGGCTAAGTTACTAAAAAGTAAAAGTTAATCAAGCTAGCTAAGCATGCATGTGTTACGTACAACTTCTTTTGCATAGCAAACCCGGTATGACTTTCCTTCTGTTACCATCTCTTCCTCAATTTCATTGAAAAGATTCACAAGTGCAAGATAAAATGTCTGCATATAGTCCGGAAGTTCATCAATGAAATTAATATCCCACCTGAAATTTGCATAAACATTAGATCATCCTCAGCATATAAATTTTTGGCTTTAGGAAAAACGTAATCTTTATATAAAGCAACACATTGTTTAAATCAAACCTTCTGATTGCTTCTATAAAGATGTCGAGTTCTTCGAATGTACCAAATGCGTCGTAGATATCGTCCATTATTGTCCCCAAAGCAATGACTTTGGCCATAATTTTTCTGGCGGTAGAGTAATGGGGTTCAAAAAATACTCCTGTTGTCTAAAAGTACAATTCAACTATCCTGTCTCTTGCAAATGGCAGCTTTCTTTCAAACTCGAGTTCTTTCCACCATCTATTGAAAACATTTACAAATTGGATTATAACTCATAACTATAGGAATATTTTTCCTACAAACTATATCTCTTATGCTCAAATTAAAAATAAAAATGGACTTACTACCTAGTAATTTCCCTGAGCTCCTTTTTGTGCAAAGATTGAACAAGATTGAAATCCAACCTTACAAGTTGTAATAAAGCTTCACTGTGTGAAGCTTCTTCTCTTGATAGATTGACATGTCTCCTAACCCTACTAAACCCTTTAGCAAAGGTCTCTCCAAGGCTTGAGTTATTTGAGCTGCCATATTGAACAGCTTAAACTGGTTGCAGTGGACTCGAGGTGAGTGGTGGGGAAAGCAAGAGCCTCTTCTAGTATGTCTTCTCCATGCACCCTTAGATGTGTTGCTTCATAAAGGCTTAGCATACCCGGCACATCGGCAATTAAGCTTTCCTTGAAGCTACCATCTTCACCTTTGAACTTTTGCAATATATCTGCTTGAATGCCAGAAAATGAAGACATATAAAAAATAAAATAGTAAAGATGAAAACAAGACTAAAGACGAAAACAAAAAAAGTTAGATTTAGTCAGGAGGGACATAAAGACGAAAACAAGAATAATTAAAGAAAAATAGGAGGGAGGGACATGAAACATAACCTCTCTAAAACCAAACCTAAAGGTCTAAACTTACGAAACAAGTCGAACAAAACCATCAAATTAAGAAAAAAAAGTGAGACAAACGTGGATGTCGAGATGTACATTAATTTGAGAAGTGGTAGCCAGGCAAGCTAACACAGTCCGACAACCAAGTAGCACGAGCTACCGGCGGAGGATAATCATGCCACGTTAAAGTTGGAGAAGGCAAGCCCATGTTAGCAAAATTGTCCGCAACAAAACTTCCTTCGCGATATATATGTGGGATGTGTAGAAAGTCATTTTCCGAATGCATTAAAAACAAAATAGACCATTGCGTACGAAGAGGCCAATAAGGATCAAAATTAGACAATTGAAGAGCAGAAATAACACTAGAACTGTCACTTTTCAACCAAAGGCAATTCCAACCTCGCATACAAACTCGAACCAATAATACCTGATAATTTTGCTAAAAAAAAGAAAAATAAAAAAGAAAAAAGAAAAAAGTTGCAATGACCAATCCATTGACAAAATCCACCAAAAAAAAAAACGACCATGGTAATTCCTGAAAACTCCTCCACAAGCAGCAGGACCGGAATTTCCTTTAGAGAAACCATCTTCATTAAGTTTAATCCAAGAATTCCAAGGAGGAGGCCAAAGGACAGGAATGATAGTAAGCGCCTTGCGTGGGATAGGTCGGATCTTAAGAGAAGAAATGATAGAGTGTCAAAACCCTAAGAGTAACCAAGAATAAACTTCCCACCATGAACAATCGCATAATTGATAGACATGCAAGGACGATAAAAATATATTAGTCGACCCTAAAAAATTCATAGTAATTAATATACAAGTGTGAAAATGTGAAAAAAAATATATATACAAAAGCTCGTGATTGCTTTCCAACTACGCTTAGACGATGGTTACATCGTCGTTTAAATTTTTAAAACCCTCCAACTCTCATGATTAGTGTTTTTTTTTTATTACAAAACTAATAATAATTAATATAGAAGTGTGTGAAAAATGTACATACACACACACAATCGCTCATAATGACATGCTTTGCAACTTTCGTTAAGGGATCAACTCCAAAATTTGACACCACAGTCCATAAACTCTGGATTTATATTTAATCGATCGATTGTCGTTTACGCTATATTCTTCTCACCAAATTTTGTTCAGATTTTTTTCTTTCTTCTGAAAACATGTTTCTTTAGCGGATGCGGAAAATGAATGGTTCGGATTGTTGATATCACATTCTGTTGTTTACGAGTAATTGAAATGAGGCAATGGTATATAGTTTCTAGAAACTTTATAAACTTCAAGTAGTATTTTTACAAATCGTAAAAATCTGAACGTTATATCAATGATTTGAACAGTTAATATTTATGCATCTGCTAAAGCATGTTTAAAAAAAAAATCTTAATAAAAAGGAAATTTGGTGAGAAGAATGAAGTGTAACCGTAAACGTAATGACAATCAACAGTTAAATTTAAATTTATGGTTCATTAGACTCTTATTTTGAGGTATGTAATATTTGAAAGAGAAATGTTTTTTATATTTTGAAGTAATATTTATGTGACATTGTGATATGTAGATACTATTTTTTTTTTGGACAAAGGAGACTTTCAATTCAAGTAAATACAACAAACAACAAGCCCAACACAAAACAAATATACAACAAAACAGGCCTAAAACAAACCAAAAAAGAAAAAAAGCCCAGCGGCCTAGAAACCAACAGCTTCCGCCACCATCGTCCCGCTCGGAAAACAGGTCCTTCGGCCGAAGCCCATCCGCATTCCAGTAGCTCCTCCACAGATGCCATCTGATAGGAGCATATTTATGCGACTTAGTTAGCTTGTTTTCTTGCATTTACTTAGCTTAATTATGTTAATTACAGAGTTTTAAGCCATTTTCGTGCAATTTCAGGGCTTAAAGACAAAGTATGCAAAAAGAGCCAATTTGGAGTGATTTGGAGCTATTTTGGGTCAAGGATGGATAGCTTATGAGCCAAGCAAGAAGGATGGACGAATTTGGAGATTTAAAGACAAGGAATCAGCTAGGAAGAAGGAAGAAACAAGTTCAAGTTCTAGAAGATAAGAGAAGAGCAAGAAATAAGGAACATTATCTAGAAGCATTATCCATAACCTTATCTTATCTTGCCTTATCCTTACCTTATCTTATCCACCTTATTTTCAGCCAAAAAGAGGGGGGATTCTAAACAGATTTTATCACCTAAATTTAGGGGTTTTAGAAGCCTAAAAACATGCAACAAATCCCTTAAACCTCTCCTACAAATCTGCCACAACCTTCTCCTACAAAGGTGGCGCCTAGATGTCCTTCTAGAAGCCTTTCCCTTGTCCTAAAAACCTGGCGCCTAAATGCCCTTCTAGATGCCTAAAACCTGCTGAAAAACATGTCCCTTTCCTCTTTGGATTATGTTTGAAAGTCCCTTTTCCTTTGTGGTTTTGGAGTCCAAGTTCTCTACCTATTCTAAATCCAAAACTCCTACACATTATAACTCCTATTCCAGCCATGTTGAGACATATATTTTCAGCCCTATAAATACCATGCCGCATCCCCTCATTCAGACACCACCCATCTCAGATTTCTCTCTACATTCAGCACTCATCCACCTTCATTCACTCAAAAAGCCATCTTGTGCCGCAATTGCTAGGAGGAAGACCTTGCCGTGCACTTTGCTGCCATTGTTCTAGGTGTTGTCTTTCTTTTATCTCAATGTTTTATTCAAGTTATTATTGTGTAATTGCAAACATGAGAGGCTAAATTTCTTATTAGTTGGGGGTGAATTTGAAGCCATGATTATATGCTATATATGAATTGATTACATCCAATTATTGTTTCTTAAGACTTGAATGTGATTTGCTTAACTGAGTTATTAAAACTTGTTTGTGTGTGTTAATTGGGACTCGACACTTAATTTGCATGCATTAACTTGAAGCTAGAGTATAAGGGAGTTTCACCTAATCGTTATGAACTTATATTCACAAGTAGTAAAGGTTGCTAGTCACAATCATGTTAAGTAAGTCCTAGGCAAGAGTTTCATGTTATTCATAGTTATAATTGCCTCGTCAACACTTATGATTTTCAAAGAACGTAATGACCTTTGATATGTTTTCTATCATGCTATTATAGTTAGGGACTTGATAAGGATAATTTGGTTGTAATGCATATTTCATTCAATTCAATGAGAAAAGGAAAATCTGATGGTTAATTTATGCTTACACACTCCAAGTTAACCATGTAAGCATAAATTAACCATCAGATTTTCCTTTTCTCATTGAATTGAATGAAACATGCATTACAACCAAATTATCCTTATCAAGTCCCTAACTATGATTGCATGATAGAAAACATATCAAAGGTCATTACGTTCTTTGAAAATCATAAGTGTTGACAAGGCAATTATAACTATGAATGCATGAAACTCTTGCCTAGGACTTACTTAACATGATTGTGACTAGCAACCTTTACTACTTGTGAATATAAGTTCATAACGATTAGGTGAAATTCCCTTATACTCTAGCTTCAAGTTAATGCATGCAAATTAAGTGTCGAGTCCCAATTAACACACACAAACAAGTTTTAATAACTCAGTTAAGCAAATCACATTCAAGTCTTAAGAAACAATAATTGGATGTAATCAATTCATATATAGCATATAATCATGGCTTCAAATTCACCCCAAACTAATAAGAAATTTAGCCTCTCATGTTTGCAATTACACAATAATAACTTGAATAAAACATTGAGATAAAAGAAAGACAACACCTAGAACAATGGCAGCAAAGTGCACGGCAAGGTCTTCCTCCTAGCAATTGCGGCACAAGATGGCTTTTTGAGTGAATGAAGGTGGATGAGTGCTGAATGTAGAGAGAAATTTGAGATGGGTGGTGTCTGAATGAGGGGATGCGGCATGGTATTTATAGGGCTGAAAATATATGTCTCAACATGGCTGGAATAGGAGTTATAATGTGTAGGAGTTTTGGATTTAGAATAGGTAGAGAACTTGGACTCCAAAACCACAAAGGAAAAGGGACTTTCAAACATAATCCAAAGAGGAAAGGGACATGTTTTCCAGCAGGTTTTAGGCATCTAGAAGGGCATTTAGGCGCCAGGTTTTTAGGACAAGGGAAAGGCTTCTAGAAGGACATCTAGGCGCCACCTTTGTAGGAGAAGGTTGTGGCAGATTTGTAGGAGAGGTTTAAGGGATTTGTTGCATGTTTTTAGGCTTCTAAAACCCCTAAATTTAGGTGATAAAATCTGTTTAGAATCCCCCCTCTTTTTGGCTGAAAATAAGGTGGATAAGATAAGGTAAGGATAAGGCAAGATAAGATAAGGTTATGGATAATGCTTCTAGATAATGTTCCTTATTTCTTGCTCTTCTCTTATCTTCTAGAACTTGAACTTGTTTCTTCCTTCTTCCTAGCTGATTCCTTGTCTTTAAATCTCCAAATTCGTCCATCCTTCTTGCTTGGCTCATAAGCTATCCATCCTTGACCCAAAATAGCTCCAAATCACTCCAAATTGGCTCTTTTTGCATACTTTGTCTTTAAGCCCTGAAATTGCACGAAAATGGCTTAAAACTCTGTAATTAACATAATTAAGCTAAGTAAATGCAAGAAAACAAGCTAACTAAGTCGCATAAATATGCTCCTATCACCATCTCCAATCCACCATAGCACAACCACAAAGTTTTTGAAGGAATAATCGACAACCAAGAGCCGATTAACAGAAGGAAGTTCGTGAAAATCCACGAACGACACTGTCGGAACCGAGGAACAACTCGGATCCGCCAGACGAAGCGGAGAAAGTGATGGTGGTAGAACCACCCGAACCGGTGAAGACACCTGAGCTCTACACACAATCTCGCAGATAAACTTGGCTGGCAAGCGGATCAAGGATGAGCAACGAAGAGGGTTACCTGCAAGAGAAAAGAACAGGGGAAGGCCAGAGAGAAAATTGTGGATCGATAGCAGTAGAAGCAGGGAGAGGAGAAGTAGAAGAGAAAAGAAAAAGCACAGCAACCAACCCCGGCCGAACCCAGGGCCGGTGCCACACGGAAAAACCCAAAATCAGAAACTCACAAACAGTGAGAAACACTCGCAGTCAGAGAGAAGGCACTCTCACCAAGGAGAGAATAGTTACCTAGTTTTATGTATATACTAATTTAGTATTGCGTTATCCATTTGATTATGTGTTGAAGTAAAATATATTTTCATTAACAGATAGCTTACGGGTCAAGTTCGGTGTAGGTCATATTACCCGTTTATTTTAACGCGTGTTACACGACATGACATCTTAAGATATCGATATGCCACAAAAATGACACGAACTTAAGAAACATGACACAAAAGTCGTATCAATTCGGAAGCGACCAAATACAGCGTAAGAAAAGGACGGGGCTAAACGAAAGATTACGCACATGAAACATAAGGACGTGAAACGGGAAGAGGATCATCTCCGGATCCACACATCCTGGTCGTTCATTATACATTGTGCGGCCAGTTTTTGTTAGGTACTATTTGTGTCTAATTTTAAATAAAAAAAAAAGTCAAATGATTTATGATCGCACGATGCATGATGAATGACTAAGATATGAGGATCTCTAAGATCTCCACAATTTGGATCCAGATGGAATCCAAATCCCGAAACGTCCAGCACAGAAGAAAGAAACAGCCCCCAAACAATAGACATGAGCATGACTCGTAGACCTGGCATTCGTGTCGTGTTTTCCGTGTTCTTGTCGTTTTCGTGTCATACCCGATGTCTTAATGGGTCGTGTCGTGTAACACCCATTAAAATAAACGGATAAAATGACCCGACTCGAAATTGACCCGATAATATTAACAGGTAATATGACCCGACCCGTTACCCGTTAAGGAAAATATATTTTAAACCAATAAATAATCAAATGAAAAACGTAATACTAAATAAGTATATACATACCATATTGTCACATCCAAAACATAAAAACGTATTTTTCTTCTAAGTTTATTTTCGCTTACCTAAATTGATTGCTTTAGCCTTTTTCTTTGCAAGACTCGTATTTGTATTGTCTATACTTTCACTTCCAAGATCTCATTCTGTTCTCATTATAATCTCCACGGACTCCTAATCACTAAGGTTTTCAAAATCTGAATCTCTAGCATCCATTGCTTCTGAAACAAAATGGGTATAAATTAATTAATAGCTTAATTAATTAAGTAAAGTCTTTAATAGTTTTTAAATTAATGTAGAAGTGTAAAAAATATAGAAAAAAATATATAAACGCTCGTAATGACAAGCTTTACAACTTTCATGAAAAGCTTAACTCTGAAATTCGCCACTATAATCATATAAATCATAGATCAAAATTTAACCGTTGATTGTAGTTTACATTTACGCTTCATTGTTCTCATCAAATTTTGTTTTTTTTTTCTTCAGGTTTCTTTTTTGAAAACATGATCTATTAAAGAATGCAGGAAGTTGAATGGTTTGGATCGTTGATATTATATTCAGAGTTTTACGGTTAGTGAAAATATTGCTTGATGTTTATAAAGTTTCTACAAACTATATGACATTGACTCATAGTTCAGTTAACGGTAAATATCGAAACGTGATATCAAAGATCTGAACCGTTCATCTTCTTACATCCGCCAGATGATCATGTTTTCAAAAAATTTAAAAAATAAAATTCTGTAAGAAGAATAAAGCGTAAATGACAATTGACGATTAAATATAAATTTAAGGTTTATGGATTATAGTGTTGGATTACAATAATAATTATTAATTTTATTAATTTTGCCCTCAAATAAAAAACATTATTCATGAGGTTTGGAGGATTTTAAAAATCTAAACGATAATATAAGTGTAACCATTATCTACTCGTAGAGGAATAATGATGAATCACGAGTGTTTCTATATTCTTTCACATTTTTCATACTTGTATGTATGTCTTCTTAGTTCTTGCCTATACAAATATTATACTAGTTTATTTTAATTTTGGATAACAACATGTTAAGTAAAATTTATCCTAGTAATGACAATAAGGAACTCTCATAATAAAAATAAGTAATGACTAATATTTTTTTTTAAATTATATAGAATATATTGTATATATTAATATGGTTATTGTATTTTATAATAAATCTTTTAGTAATTAAACTTTAAAATTATCAAAATAATTATTTTCTTCACAGGTCGAAACGGGTTATCCGTAACGGGTTCTCAACGGGTTACCCGATAATAATCCGATTAGTTATCGTGTTGACTCGAAACTTATTATTTTTGTGTCGTTTTCATATCGTGTCAGAAACTGCCGGGTATAATGATTCGTATGGACGTGAAGCGCCCAATACAAAGAGAAAAGGACGGGAACCAAGCAAATTATATGAACAAGATACGTAAGGACGGGAACAGCCAGAGCCCAGCACAGGCCATCATTGGGAAAAACGAAATATGAAATGAAACGTTTATATTGGGTCTTTTATAATCAAACGTTTCATCTGCCGACACAATTTTTATGAATATATCTGTGTTTAAGGTAAATTGTCTTTGAGAGAGTAGAGGTTCTAATCCCAAGTTGGTTTTCTAAGATGAGGTTAGCATGTGTTAGCTCTTTCGTTGGAGTTTCTATTTGTTGATAGTATTAATCACACTTTCAGAAAAGAATTGATTTTGCATGCGCTTACTATTCTCCATAATGTTAATTGATTTTACGGTAAAACTTCAACTTTCTTTATTGTATCAGAGCAAGTTCTCTCATGTGTGAAGCCCAACGATCATATGTTCTCTAGGTCACCTGATATGTGTTGTCCAAGCCCAAAGGCCATACAACTGTGACACCCTGCAACTTTTCATAAAGCCAACCGGTTTAAAAAATAATTATATTTTGTCAAGGGTCTAAAAGACACTAGGTGTGTGCAACGGGCAAGGGCCTAGCCAAATTGTTTTTGCCAACGTTCTCATAGGTAGATGACGAAGAAAATTATAGAAATTGAGACGGATGTATGATATTGAAATGAAATAATAAATAAATGCATGAGATTGAAATGTTTAAAGATGTTGTATGATGTTGCAATTAAAAACAAACTTGAGGGTGCAGAATGTAATTTATCCAAATATTTTTTACTTGTCAGCACAAATGTGGAACCCACTATTTTCATGTCATCACTTAACGGCTAACTTAACAGATTTTCTAACGGTTGTATGAAATTGAAAATGAAAATAATAACTAAATGTATGAGATTATGTTTTAAGGGTAAATTACACAAAACTACCTCAACCATGGGTCGAACCACAATCTCATACCTCATGTTTTAAAAATTATAATATCATGTCTTATCTTACGAATTTGTTGCAATATAAGACCTCCATAAGTTTGTTTGTCAATTTTTCTATTAAATGATGACGTGGCTTTAGACGGGGCTTACTCCCTTGCCCAACTAGATAAAAATCTTAATTAAATATTAAAAAATTTAAGAAAAAAAATTAATTAAATATTTTATTAAAAAAGTGGGACCCACTCTCTACCATCATCCTCACCCTTCTTCTTCCCCAGTTCGATCCCTTTTCTCTCTGTGTAAATATTTGGTTGAACAAAAATGGTGGCAATGAACACACGGAATCTTGACTCATCATTGTATGCTTCCTCTACCTACATCACCGCTCAACACCTCCAAACATCTAAAAACCCTAACCACTTCACTCACTCCTCCAGTGACACTTTCTCCCCAAATCCTATCAAATCTTCATTTAACCCCACCTACATTACCGAACACTCCATAAAATCATCAAATTCAAAACCCATAAATCCTAATATCACTTGGGTACCCAATTCAAAATCCTGAATTAAAATAAAAAAAAAAAAAAAAAAAAAAAAAAAAAAGAGATCTTGGTACCCAAATCAAAAACCCAGATTTCGACCTTGGAGGAAAGTGGGTTTGCTGTGGAGAGGTAGCGTGCGTGTGATGGGTACCAAATTCCTACACTGGAAATTCAACCTCAACAACCACAATAATGGATGGAGCACTGAAAGCGTGCTTGTATTTTTTAATATATATATATATATATATATATATATATATATATATATATATATTTATCAAAATACTGTTATAGAGGAAAAGAGATTATTGCTTCATTTAAAGGCGATGGACCCCAAGGGTAGCCACTCAGCAATCCACTTACAGAAATTATGAAATAAGCAAAATTAGCTAAATAACTAAATTTTCAATGATTAAGAAAAACCACTTATTTTAGGTTCCTAACATTACCTTCCCCATAGAACAACCTTGTCCTCAAGGTTCAAATTGAAACTCAGGATACTCATACTTGAATTCATCATAATCTTCCTAGGTTGCATCCTTAGATTCTTGGCTTGCCCAATGGATGTGTAATTGAACTTCAGCCGTTTGCCCTTTCTTGTACATCCTCCTAGCTATCATAGCTTGTGGAACTTTGGGTAGTATTTCCCCATTTTGAACATCTGGTAACTCATTAATTGGTTGAACCAATGCCCCGATTTGTTTCTTCAAACAGCTTACATAGAAGACTGGGTGGATCAGGAAGCTTAAGCTTGTATGTCACTGGTCAAATTATTTCCAATATTTCACAAGGCCTATAGAACTTAGGAAGTAGCTTGTGGTGCGAGTGAGCATTCAGTGCTTTCAATTGGTATGGTACCAACCTAAGATAGACCATTTCACCCACTGAGAATTCCCTTTCAGTCATTTTCTTGTTAGCCTGCATTCTCATTCTGTGCTGAGCCATCTCTAGGTTAGTCTTGAGTATGGCAAGTACTTTATCTCTGTCTCTCAAATTATTTTCCACAGCCTCAAGCTTGGCAGTACCAATTTCATGAGAAATCACCAATGGAGGAGGATAGCCATAAACCAATTCAAAGGGTGTGAATTTGGTGGATGAGTGATAAACTGTATTGTAATTCCACTCTGCCCAAGCTAACCAGTCTACCCATTTTTTTGGTTGAGTACCTACAAAACACCTTAAGTAAGTCTCAAGGCACTTTCTTGCCACTTTTGCCATTTGGACCTACAAACACACGAAAATGGCTTAAAACACTCTAATAAATAGAAACTAACTCACTAAATGCCAAGAAACAAGCTAACAAAGTTGCATAAATATGCTCTTATCAAGTGGGTATTAGGTTGCTTGATTGTAGCCCCACTTTCCATGTTTGACATGCTAGTGGCTTGTTTAGTGGAGTAATTTTTGGCTCTCACATTGCCCTTTTTTTTCTTCGCAAATACATATCATTTAGGGTTTGTAGAGGAAAAATGTTTCTTTTGCAAAAATTCATGTGACTTGAAATTTCATCATAAGTTTAACCTTTGGCTACAATCATAGTTTAGGCTTTGGCTACGATCACACAGTCATATACTATCCTTTGGCCACAATCACCTAGTCATATCTTAGCCTTCGGTTACGATCACAGAGGCATAATTTATCTTTCGACTACAATCATAAGACCATAATTTAGCCTCCAGCTACGATCAAAGGGTAAAAGTTTAGCCTTCAACTATGCTCATATGGTCACAATTTAGCCTTCGGCTACAATCACTTAGTTATAATTTAGCCTTCGGTTACAAAAAAATACGATCATAATTTAACCATCAGCTATGATCATATGGTCACAATTTAGGTTCGGCTTTGATCACTTGTCATAATTTAGCCTTCGGTTACAATATATGGTCATAATTTAACCTTTAGCTACGATCATATGGTCATAATAGCTTTCAGTTACAATCAATTAGTCATAATTTAGCCTTTGCTACCATGACATGGTCGTAATTTAACATTCGGCTCTAATTCAGTCTTGGGTCTTAATTTGACCCACAATCTTGGGCCTTCGGCTCTTATTTGGTCTATAGGGTCTTCGATAGTTGATCTTGAGCCTTTAGCTCTTATTCGGTCTATAGGGTCTTTGACCCTCGGCATATGGTCTTCAGCCATGAATTTAGGTAGTAGACTCATGCCTCCAGAGTTGTTCAAATACATTGGTTTTCGCTCTTTGACAACAACTAAGCAAAATATCAACAGTAGCATCAGGGCCGGCCCTGAGGGTAGCCCAAGTAGGCGCCTGCCTAGGGCCCCAAAATTTTTTATATCCTGTAATTAACATATAAATACAAAAAAAAAGTAGGAAATATCATAATTCTTTTGTTAGTGCAGTGGAAATGTTGGCTTCATTTTTCTTTGGGGTGTTGAGTTCGAAACATGAAGCTGCCTTTCACTCACTAGATTTTTCTTGATTTTTCTTGTTTTTCAAATTTACTGCCAATCCATCTGTCTAACTCCTAATTCATCTGTCCAAATGCATATAAAGTTATAAAACTCAAGTCTCTTTGCAATCTTTTTTCTTTCAACTTCTCATTCTCTCCATTTCTATCGAATGTTTAAATTAACTTCCCATTCTCTCAATTTCTATTGAATGTTCAAAACCAACTATCATATAGTCTAAAAGATTGTACTTTACGGTAATCAAGACTTTGAATTTATATTTTTCTTTTCAATAACTTTTTATTCAATGGATTATTTTAATATTCAATTTGTTAGTGTGATGTTGATTTTAGAAGAAAAAAAAAACACAAGAGAAACAATTGGCGTTGAATTTATTATACTCGTCAGTCAAGCTTTATTGTTCTTTACTCTCTTGATCATCAAGTTTTATTGTTCTTCACTCTCAATCTTAGATTCTTGACTGCAAACATTTAGTACAATTGTGTCTAAAAACGTGAATCGTGTAATGTTTAAATAATGTTTGTATATTTATCTTCTTTTGATATTAATTTTTAATGATATTTGATGTGAAAATAGAACTTTTTATATATTTAACGAATTTTTTTTATATACAAATCAATATACAAAGAATCGGAAATCAGAAAATTTTAGGGCCCCACTTCGAATGCTCGCCTAGGGCCCCCAAGTTCTCAGGGCCAGCCTTGAGTAGCATTGCCTGGATTGATCCATATAAACGTTGATGGATATCCAAACATATAGTTATGAAAAATTCTAAACTTTCTTACTTGTCTTCGTTGGAGTAATAGCTATCCCTAACCTTCATTTTACCATCAATGAAATTAGGCGGCTTTCATTTCCGATAGAAGTCAAAGTCTAAATTTGCTCCTCACTTGGAAGCCTTTTATTGCCATAAAACCTGTTATCATCATGATGTTGGCATCTCCATGTAGACAATGAATAGCATGAATTTCATATATTGATCCGCTGCCAAGTGATGTTCAAGTACAGTATAGCCACCGCTCATGGCTTTCTTGTATCCTGGAACACACACCTGCATTGGTGTTTACTTCCTGGTGGGCAAAATCCAAACATTCGTATATGTTAAGAGTTCCTGATCACGTTAAATCTATATGGGTAAATCCTTATCCAACATGTACCAAATCAAGAATACACAAGGCCCTGATCAAGATCAGATTAATAAACATATATATATTCACGGTGACCAAAAGTGTTTAGATATTGAGTGAAACATGGCTCTTTAACTTTCTACTAAATCACAATCTGATTCTGATTTGGATTGGGAAATCAACATACAATTTGAATGTATCACTTCCCTATTATATGTGATGTTATCCCTTAATTCTTGCGGAACTTAGGTTGGCCCTCGAACTATATGACCATATAAGCAATTTTGGAAGAAAAACTCATCTGCATGCGCTCATTTAAAATCAACCTTTTTGGTGCATTAGCAATTTACCATGGTACCAAATGCCCTGTTCAGCGAGACAAAAAGAGAGTCAAATGTTTTTGCAAAAAGGCTGAAAACTTTATGTATTTGATGGGTGGTGCTTACAGGCCCCCAACCCATTTCAATTGGGGCGCTGTCTAATTTTTCAAGGATCCAGCGCACCGAGTGGACTTAATAACTCAACTTCCCTTTCCTTTCGATTTCTCTTTCGGCCATTCTGGCTTCTTTGTTCTCTTTAGAAATCAGAACATTTGATGGTTAATACAGTTGCAGCAGTATTTAGACCTGCAAAAAAATTGATTTTTGAGATAATGCACATGAATATTTATCATTATAAGCACATCTATATAGGCAATTAAGTGGTCATGAGGAAGCTTCCCTTGTACGATATCATCATTCTTCAAGCTTGTGCACGATGGTCTTGATGCCAGGGAGCTCATAAGAGCCAAAGAAACCGTTGGGCGTCGAGCTTATATTTGCATAGAAAGAGCATAGTACATCGGTTGAGTAGGAAATTGAATACAACTGTTCTAATATGTATTGGATAATAGAGAGTCGCAGCTATCTCTTTGAAAGTTTTAAGCCATGCACGTCCCCAATCAGTGACGGATCCAGGATTTTAACTTAAGGTGGTCTCAATATAAAAGCTCCAAAAAAAAAAAGATGAAAATATCATTGAACAAATAAATGGCAAACTACAATTTTCATTCATAATCTTTGTGCTAAACAAGTTAGAAATACTAAATTTGTCCACGACGGGATCTCATACTTTGAAAACGTGTCATGATAGTTTCATTGTCAATACAACAATAAACATCTTTCTCAATGTAAACAACTAAGCTATCATTTAACCATTGATCCCCCATTCTATTGCAGAGTGGACTCTTAATGATATTCATGGCGGAAAATGCTCGCTCCACTGAAGCACTTGCAATATTGTAAAACCAAATCCAATTCAATAAGTAAATACACATATTGAAATATTCAATGCAACCTTTTTTCCACCATTTTCTTAGCAAGATCACTAATGCTTGCAACTGAGAAAAGTCACTTCTCGAATGCATAGAATGAATATAAATATCGAGTTGATCTTCAAGTGCCAATAGGTCTAGCTTCGTAAAATCTTGAGGGTACAATTGAGCAAGGCGAAGTAGCTTTTCTTTGTCAAAAGCTGCAAAGATTGTAGAATATAGTTTACACCCTCCAAAGGCTGCAGCTTGATCAACTCATTATACTCTACGAACAAGTCCCTGTAATTCCACTACCACCTCAAGTTCAGAAAACAAGCACAGAAACAATATCGAAAGAAAACATAGATTTTTACACACCCTTTTAGCATCACAAACTAGTTGTACACTCCAATTCACAATACATATAGCCAACACAATACACAAAAACACGATACGAATATCGAAAGAAAGCACTGATCTTTACCCACCCATTTAACATCAGAAACTAGTTCTACGCTCCAATTCACAATATACAACCAATACGTTACACACACTACCACTTCTTTAGTTAATCTACTCTCTTTCAGACCAAAGATCAAACATTTCATAAGCATAAATTTCCTCTGCTTCCCACCCCACCCACACCCACCTACACATTCATATACTAACACTATGTCACTATCACATAGTGGATGGAAAAATTATTTAATGGACAGAGTCAAAGAGAGTACAAAGTACAAACCTCTTCGACCAAGAAGAAGAGGACCAGCGGCTAGTCTCCAGACCAGATCTTTACACGAAGAAAAAATGCAGAAGGGTTACATATTTTCACCAGAGATATCGTCGCCCCGCCCATCAGTGCAATGGTGAACAGAAACTGGAGTGCAGCAGAGAGTTGATCGATGCGGTAAGGAACAGGAGCGGGCCGAGCGGCAGACGATTAGGTATTATTGGTAAAGTGAAGGTTCTGATTCCTGAAGGAGCTGATTGCTCTATCGTGTGAGGGTTCTCATGTAAGTGAGTTTTTAAATTTTTTTAATGACTTGGCTCAAAACGACGTCGTTTTGGCCAAGTCATTTTCATACTGCACCACGGAATAAAATGTATGATAAGTATAACATTTTTCTATATCATATGTACTATGCTAAAAATGCATCTCAAGCAATAATTCGTAGAATAATGAAAAGAGAGAGAATGGAAACCTTCCCTGTATAGGGTTTAGCTCATGCTCCCTGCACCAATTGATGTCCAACGGCTTTTGCTTCTTCACAGTGAGCACCATTTGCTCTCTTTTGGTGAATTCTTTGCCAAAGGCCAGACCATTTGTCAAACAAGAACTTATTTGACATATCCACTTTTTGGACATCGAATACATCAAAAGCATGCGTGTATGAGTTTAATAAGGCCATTGATAATCAATAGTAGTTTTTCCTCACAGGGCACTGAGGGTCATATGAGTTCAACTTGTCATGTATGAATTTTCAGTGACTCTGAATGTGTCAAGAGATCAAAGCAATATGAACTACTATTACAGTAATAAGCTAAAACTGATGCAGTATTTCTTTTGAGTGACATGTGATAAAATTAACTTTCTACAACCAAGAGACATCATAAGCAAACTTAAGGTCGACTACACGTAAGAAAAAGTTAGTTTTGTTTTTATTTTCCTTCTTTATGCCAGGTCCTTTCATATGGAAGAGTCGATCCATTTTTGCGTGTCCACCAATAAACATATGATCCCAACTAACCAAACTATGAATTAAATAGTGCATGATGATAAGCTAGCAGATTGTACCACACGCGTAGAAAAATGATTATCGATGTAAAAGGACCAGACAATTTACATCAATAATCTTTTCCTACATTGTCGAAGATCCTTGCCCCCGTAACATAGCTGCTTGCCTCCTGTTCAATTAATTTTAACCTGTCGTTCACATCTACCATAAAAGACAAAAGATAAAAACTATTCGACCCCTATATGGAGTCTTAGCCCGTGCCCCAATCAATCGGTTGTTAAACATTGCATTATGTTCGGGCAAAGATTTCTCTGGAGAAGGCTCCTCGGACCTCAGCACAGCTCCCCAAGGGATTGGCACTTTGGATGTGTAGTCAGGCTCTTACTTGTTGATGTGCTACAAGAAGGGAACATAGTTAGTTCTGAAAGGTGCCTTTGTGGGGCTTTAGGTGTAGGCCTTGAGGCTCCCAATCAAAACTAATAAAGTGCTAGGCGTGCCACTACTATCTCAGTATAGTAGATGTAGAACAAGTGTGTTTTAAGTCGATTACTTGCACCCCAAATTACTCAAACTTCTTGTTACCAAAGGATTGTCACAGATGGGTTAAGTCTGCATTAAGTTCATTTTCTTGCCTTGTAGACAAAGACTTTTAGTTCATGATCTTGTATGCTCGAATGGAGGGAGTCCAGATCCCTTTAAGTCATTTGTTTGGTTCCAAATTGATTTTAATGAAAACATATCCATCAAGCTAGCCAGATCTAGATGCAAATGAGACTCTTAAAATAGAAAAACAGGTGGAAATAACTTGAATACATATTGGAGAATGCATTAAGTAATAGATCTACTAATTTAGAAAACAAACAAAGAGCTTGGGGCAAGATTTCACCTTGTCTGGCAAGGTTGAACCTCTTACAGTTACTTCTCTTTGAAATTACAAGGGTTATATGCTAAAAAGGGATGGATGGTAAACAAGTTTACACGAGCGAATCGATACTACACCACTAAGGGAGATAGCAAAGCTTTTATACTAGACAATAGATAGCTTTTCTAAAGAAATATCACTAAAATGACTGAATCTAGGTTGATTTCAGTTTTTGGATGCAAATCTAGGTTGAGAGCAGAGTTTGTATGTTTGTTTGTTTGATTGGTTGAGTGTCCTTGTCCTTATTGTCTCTTCTTCCTTTTATAGACTATTTGGCCCGACTGCCTTTGGCTCTGTTCTTGCCCGAAAGTACTTGGAAGGTAGTGAGTCATCAACTTTTTACTTGCAATACCGCTGGAAAGTGTTTTTTGGCTGATGGTGAGTTAGTCTCCATCACTTGTCATTTGAATCATAGGCATATGGCCTATGCATTAATGGAGAGGCACCACTTTGCTTTAGGATGGATGACTGGGCTTTAGGCAATACTTCTTCCTGCATTAGTGCTATTTGGGTTTCCCCTTATCTGAAGCCCAATGTTCAAATATTAACCCAAATAGTTCCCCCTTTAATCATTGTTGAGTCTGCAAATTGGGCGTTAAGGATGATTAAATAGCCACGGCATGTCCTTACTCAGAACTTGTACCATCCAAAACAGTCGTTTGTCTATCAAAAGCTTTGCGCTAACCCACGAATTCCAACGTTAGGTAACTGCATTACTATATAATCTTCAGTTAAACCCTTCGGCCAAATACCTTAGCATTTTCAAACCTTTGAATTTCCAGAATCCTCAGATTTTCCAACTTTCCTAGCATTCTCTTGTTCTATATTCCCTAGTCCCAATTTTCTCTTCATTTTCCCTTCAACTCCATTCAATGGCACCCAAAGCTGCTTAAACTTAATCTTCCTATGAATCTGGTGAGGGCATTACCACCATGCGCCACTTGCTCAACGGCCTTCATCGCCCTCTGGCAGGCTTGCATACTTCACTTTTCTTTGAAGAGGGGGGAGTGTACTTCCTGGGACATGCATGGACCTCCAGGGTCCCTATTTCCATGGAAAGTAACCTGCCCAAGGCGAATTGGTTTACCCCTAACGCATTATTGGTTGAAGCTGGCATTTCTTCTTCTAAATGGTCTACCCATCGTAGAGGATTTCCTTTGATGAATGATGAAGCTTGGACGCAATGGGTAAATGAGCTTGAACTCTTTTTCAAGAAGAAGTGGATGAATGATGTGATATATATTAAGCACTCAAATTAAACCCTCTTGTTGTCAATTGTAGTAAGTATGCAAGTAGGGATCGTTCTGGACCGGGGATTAGGAGGGATTGCTAATCGACTTTAAAAACACAAAAACAAAGTTAAAAACGTTTGGAAAGGTTTACAAGACTCAAAACAAGTTAAAAATACTTAAAACGGTTTAAAAACACTTTAAAGACAGATTTAAAACACTAGGGAAGGTTTTGGACGAAAATTGGTTTTAGGTTGACTCAAAACACTTGAAAACACAAAGAAAACAGATTTTGGACACTTTAAAACAAGAAAGTAAAAGGGGGGTTTTAGTTTGAATGAATTTGAAAGTAAATTAAAGACTTTGTAAAGTAAAACAGATTTGAAAACGAATTTGAAAACTTTGATGGGTGATGGGCTAGCTAGAGGGTCCTTCTCCACACATGACACACTTGTACATAAATCGATCTCCAATTGCTTTTCAATGAACCATGAATCTCAACACCCCAGATTAACCGTACGTGCACAAATTAACCCTCAGATTTTCCTTATGTCATTGAATCGGAAGAAGAGCATACAACAACCCAAATTATTCTCCAACGGTCCCCTACATGAGTGCATAGAAGAGATACAGTTAGAGATCATTAAGTTCCATGAAAATCATAAGTGTTGACGAGGCATTCGTAACTATGAGAGCATGATACGTTTGCCAAGAATCCAATTAACGCGATTGTGACAAGCAACCTTCACTACTTGTGAATGTAAGTTCATAACGATTAGGTGAAACTCCCTTACATTCTAGCATCAAATTCCTGCATGAAAACTAAGTATGCATCCTCAATCAACATACAAGAACAAGTTATGAATAAAACAGTTAATTGAATTGCATTCACGATTCATCAAGTCGCAATTGGAAGTAATCAATTCATATCTCAAGCATGTTCATGGTTTCGAATTCCCCCTAGCTAAATAGGGGTTTAGCCACTCATAGTCACAACAAGATTAGAGAATAATAAAGTAAACATTGAAATTAAGAACGAAGTACACCTAGAATGCTCCAATCTTCAAGCTTGAAACGTCCAAGGTTCCTTCCTCTCCACCTTGCTGCGGCACAAAGAGTCTAAGATGGGTATGGATGTGTTTGGATGAAGGGATGGACGTTTTTGGGAGTGAAAGGCTGCGGCAAAGAGAGATTTTGGGCTGAAAGTGTGTGAATGCTTGAATTGTTGAGTGAATGATGAATTGTGGTGCGGCATAAGGTCATATATATAGTGGAGGGATTAAGGCACGGTTTGGAATGATTTTAGGCAACAAAACTAAACCAAAACCTTAAGGGAAATAGGATTTAAAGTCAAGAACCTAAGGGATTTAGGACATAAGGTGCGGCTGGAATAGAAACAAAAGGGGAAAGGTGAAATCCTATGCGGCAAGGATAAGGAAAGAAAGGGAAAGGTCTTTTAATGCAAGGAAAATTGTGTCCTTGCTGTTTTAGGTAGGGTTGTGTCCTAATTTGAAAGGGGGAAAGGTATCTTGAGCGGCAAGAAAGGAAGGTTGAAGAGGAGTGTGCGACATTGACTTAAAAGGGCAAGAAATTGTGTTTCCTTGCACGGCAAGGACTGTGGAGCTAAGGAACATGTGCAGCAACCTTCTTGAGCAAGGAAGTAGGAGTCCTTAATTGTCTAGGATTCCCTCTTTGTAGTTAAAGCCTTGATAAAATAGGATTAAGAGAGTCAAAGGTCAAAGTAAGGAAACTTTGACTTAGTCAACCCTTCTTCTTCTTGGATTCCTTTTCCTTCTTTGACTTGAATTAATTTTTCCTCTTCTCTTAGCTGATTCCTAGCATGCCTTGGTCTTCAATTTCGTCCATCTACATTGCTCCAAGCATATGATATCCAAAACATGCCCAAAAATGCTCCAAAAGGCTCAAAAATGCACTTTCTTGATACTTTACCCCTTGGGACCTACAAACACACGAAAATAGCTTAAAATACTATATTAAATATAAATAACTAACATAAATGCACGAGAACAAGCCAACTAATTCGCATAAATATGCTCATATCAAATTCTCCCACACTTAGCTTTTGCTAGTCCTCGAGCAAAACAAAACAAAACAAAACAAAATAAAGTAAACAGAACAAAACACAATCTAAACCTTCCAACGCTTTCCTCAGGGATTTCCAACACACATGACATATCAAAAATCATCATTCACATAGATTTTAGTTATCCTTACGCTCAAGCACATACTTAATCACAGTCGTCACTTACTAGCTCGCATTTAATTAATTAAAACAATGATTTGAATGTAGTAACATGCCTTAGAGAAATCACCCAATTCCTTACAAGATACACTCTTTTTCACACAGATTTTCTGACTACACACCCTACACTAGTTATATGTGAGAAGATTGATGTAAAAATGAAAACGAAGACTCACATATGTTTATGACAAAGAAAGCATTTTCTGGATTTAAGCATGTTTTAAATATGATCTCATGAATGGAATGCTACTACTTAAATGCGAGAACCAGGGACACCATATGCTCATACCAATTCCATACTCCACAAATTGAACACACAACACACAAGATTGAAGTCAAGGGTTGTAACGGGGCTAGGGTATTGGCTAACAAAGAAAGGTAAGGATAAACAAACGTTCTTTAAGCAATAGCAAGCAAAGTGATGAAATTGACACTTGGAATTCAATTTATAATGCAGAAATCAACTTTTAAACATAAGGGAAGATTCATGCAACACTTAGGGCCTAATTTCACTTTTTGGACCCTTTCTTCAACAATCAGCACTTTAGAACTCTTTTTCACTTATTTTTCACTCTTTTTCATACTTTTCACAATTTTTTTTTTCTTTTCTTTTTCCACACGAATTTTTCTTTTTTTTTTTTTTTTTCTTTTGCACTTAAACACACAAAAATCCCTTCCCCCACACTTGTTTTCTGCAACATGTTACTCAAAAAAAATTCCCTCTAAGTCATGCTTTACTATGCTTCAAGAACAAGGTTATGGATGGTCCTATTCTAGGCTTGGTAAGGATGATGTGGGTTAACAATGAAATAGGCTAAACAAGGCTCAACGGGGTTAAACCTAAACACAATTCACGGGGGATGGCTTTTTGGCTCTTGGTTCACTACACAACTTCATCTTGATTATGTGTTATGCACTCAATACCATGCTTTGAATGAAACGGATATGAGTTCTAGTATTTGGAACTAAATGATGAAACGCCTTCTAAGTAGTAACCAAGCAAAGAATAATGAGATCATGCAACGACTTTAGAAAACAATGAATGCATAGATTTTTAACTCTCCAAAGAACTTTTAGGCTCAAGTCTCACAGGGTTGTAGCGTTAATTTGGGTTCCTTCCTTCAAGCATGTTACAAAAACTGATTTTTTCTTTGTAATTATATGTGAATTCATAAACAACAACGACAACCAAGCATAAACCAAAGGTATATCAAACTTCCATCCATGTTTACAACTTTCCTTAACAGTCATGCAATTAAAAACCAAATCCTCATCATTGGGTTGGAAGGTACCCTAAGACACAAACAAACACACAAAAACAACTCTTTTTGGCTTTTTCAAAACAATTTTTCAAATTTTTATGAATTTTTCGGATTTTTATGTCAAAACACACTAAAATGCTTCAAAACACACTAAAAACACATAAAAACAGTGAAAAACAACATTGCAAGTGATAGGTGAATAAAACCCACGAAATTCATGCAAAAACAGCTTGTTTACCCCCCCACACTTAAATCAAACATTGTCCTCAATGTTTCAAACATAAACTCACACAAAAGCAAACAAACAAACAACAAATAAAACATGAAATGCAAAGTAAAATCAACAAAGATTAGAGTTTAGGAACATAAACACCTGGTTATAATGCCGGATCATCCAAAAGCTCTTTGTTGAATGCATGGGTTGCCTCCCAAGAAGCGCTTGCTTTAACGTCTTCCAGCCGGACGAAGAACTCCATTTCACTCTCCATTGGAGCCCACGGCATGGAAGGGAATGGCCTTCACGACATACTTCTTAAAACGTCTAGGCATTGAATCCTTGAATGGAAGCGGATAGTGATCCTTTCTGTTTTTGGTGTTTTGCTTCCTTACGTCAAGGTGAACTTTCTCACCACCTTTTGTTCGATTAAGTCCCTGCACCAAAGAAGGTAACAACCTATTAGTCGAAATGGGAATTGATTTTGGAATTGGAGACTTACCCATGTATTGCATTGAAGTGGCAGATTTGTCAAGAATTGCACAATGGTTGCTCTCGGCTAGATTGGGCTTTTTGAGGGTTGTGACCGAATTTCCTACTCCAATTCCTTCTTCTTTGGTGGGTTGAAATCCATTCTGCTTGATTAGTGATGAACATTCCTGCCTTATATCTTTAATTACATTAATAGCACAACAAGAATGAACATCATTAGTATGCTCAACTGATTCAGAAATTTTAAAATTAATCATATCACCACCAAATTGCATCGTTACTGCTCCTTTAGCCACATCAATCTTGGTGTTGGCTGTTTTCATGAAAAGTCGTCCAAGTAAGAGTGGCGGTGATGGAGAGTGGGCGGTTTCCTCCATGTCAAGCACATAAAAATCTGCAGGAAAAATCAAATGGTCTACCTGCACAAAAACATCCTCCAAAACTCCTTTTGGATATGCGTTAGATCTATCGGCCAATTGAATAACAACACCATCCTTTTTGAGCTCCCCTAGATTCATAGATGCATAAACAGAATATGGCATGACAGTAATTGATGCACCTAAATCTAGCATAGCATGTTCAAACTTAGTATTTCCAATAACACAAGGAATCGTGAAACTACCCGGATCTTTGCATTTAGGTGGTAGTTTTCTTTGTAAGATTGCAGAAACATTTTCACTTACCTGGACCACTTCTTTCTCCCGAATCCGTTTCCTTGTTGTACAAAGCTTCTTCAAAAACTTGGCATACTTGGGAATTTGCTTAATTGCATCAAGAAGCGGAATATTGACATGCACTTTCCTAAACGTCTCTAGAACATCTTTTTCCTCCTCTTCGTTCTTTGATTGCATAAATCTGCTAGGAAAGGGTACATTGGGTGGAATAGGGTTAGAATTAATCAAATTTGGACCCAACTTACTTGTGTTGGACGTTTTGGGAGGTTTAGGTGCACTAGAAGGCTGCGGCAAGGGTGCATCACCCTTTGCCGTGGCTTCCTCTTGTTCTGCCTTTTCTTGTAACAACTTTTCGTCCTCCTTTTGGGCAGATTTGGACGGGTGGGGGTCAGATCCAACTTCTTTTCCACTTCGCAAGGTGATGGCTTTAACATATTCGAAGCCTCCCTTCGGATTCATATTCGTCGTACTAGGTAGCTTACCTTGTTCTCTACTAAATTGCCCCATGAATTCAGCCATTTGTCCCACTTGTCTCTTCAATTCAGTCACCTCATGGGCTTGATTTTGCACTTCTTTGGCGTAATTTTGCATGTCTTTGGCTTGATTTTGCATTTCTTTGGCGTAATTTTGCATGTCTTTGGCTTGTTTTTCTTGTCCATGCGTCAAATTTGTTAGTAATTGAATAATTTGAGCATTATCAAAAGACGAACCTGAGGTATTTTGGGCAGGTTGTGGTTGTGGAGGTGCATAGGGCCGTGGGAACCCAGGAGGGTTTGGCCGAAATCCTCCTTGTTGTGAAGGTTGTTGGGCATCTCTCCATTTCATATTAGGGTGGTCTCTCCATCCGGGGTTGTATGTGTTTGAGTATGGATCGTATTGGGTTTGGTTTTGGCCTTGGAATCCAATAGCATTGGCAGATTCCCATCCTCCATTCTCAATCAACTGTGGGCATGTCTCGGATTGGTGACCTTGGATGGAGCACACGCCACAAACTTGATTTTCTTGTGGTTTTGATCCAATTACAACCTGAGACACAAGAGCGGTAAGATTAGCTATTTGTGATTGCATTTCAGAAATTGTACTTACCTCATTCACACTGTGTGGCCGTGAACTTCCCCTCTGTCCAACACCTTCATATTGTTGTGCGTTGAGTGCTCGGTTTGCAATGAGAGTCTTGGCAGCCACCGGCGTTTTGTCAACCAACGCACCACCCGCTGAGGCATCTAGCATTTGGCGTTCAAGGGGAAGGAGTCCTTCGTAGAAGTATTGAATGAGCAGCTCCTCCTTCATTTGATGCTGTGGACATGAAGCAACAAGAGTTTTAAAACGTTCATAATAAGCTGGAAACGATTCACCTTCATTTTGTTCGATGCCACTAATCCGTTTCCTCAAGAGAATGACTCTTGAAGTTGGGAAAAACTTCTCTAAGAACGCTCGTTTCATACTTTCCCAAGTTGTAACCGTCCCGGGCGCTAGTTCATACAACCAATCTTTAGCCTTCTCTAAGAGTGAAAAGGGAAAAGCCTTCATCTTCAAGATGCTGCCATCAACGTTCACTGGGGTCATGCTCGAGCAAACAACTTCAAACTCCTTGAGATGTTTGTTTGGATCCTCCATGGACAGCCCATGGTACTTCGGGATGTGGTGCAATAAGCTGGATTTCAATTCAAACTCCTCTGTCTTCCCTTCAGCTGCCGTGGGGTATTGGATGCATAGGGGCATGGCATTGTCCACACCCGAGGCGGAAAGCTCTTTGATGGTTCGATTATCCGCTGCCATGTCTAGGACCTCTTTCAAAATCTGTGCCGTGGGCTCTAATTCCTTCTCTCCTTCTTGCTCTTCAAGCTCAGGTTCAGGGCTAGGTGGATTAGATGCTTGCTGATTTCTTTGCCTTCTCAAAGTTCTCTCAAAATCGTCGTCAAAGTCTAAGATGTGCTCACGTACTGGTTGAGAACTTCGAGTCATAAACTAGTACCTAAAAACAAGAAAATAAAACAAGGTCAGAAACTAAAACAAACGAAAAAGAAACAAAAAGAAACAACGGGGGATTAGCAAAGTTGCTAATCCCCGGCAACGGCGCCAAAATTTGATGTGATATATATTAAGCACTCAAATTAAACCCTCTTGTTGTCAATTGTAGTAAGTATGCAAGTAGGGATCGTTCTGGACCGGGGATTAGGAGGGATTGCTAATCGACTTTAAAAACACAAAAACAAAGTTAAAAACGTTTGGAAAGGTTTACAAGACTCAAAACAAGTTAAAAATACTTAAAACGGTTTAAAAACACTTTAAAGACAGATTTAAAACACTAGGGAAGGTTTTGGACGAAAATTGGTTTTAGGTTGACTCAAAACACTTGAAAACACAAAGAAAACAGATTTTGGACACTTTAAAACAAGAAAGTAAAAGGGGGGTTTTAGTTTGAATGAATTTGAAAGTAAATTAAAGACTTTGTAAAGTAAAACAGATTTGAAAACGAATTTGAAAACTTTGATGGGTGATGGGCTAGCTAGAGGGTCCTTCTCCACACATGACACACTTGTACATAAATCGATCTCCAATTGCTTTTCAATGAACCATGAATCTCAACACCCCAGATTAACCGTACGTGCACAAATTAACCCTCAGATTTTCCTTATGTCATTGAATCGGAAGAAGAGCATACAACAACCCAAATTATTCTCCAACGGTCCCCTACATGAGTGCATAGAAGAGATACAGTTAGAGATCATTAAGTTCCATGAAAATCATAAGTGTTGACGAGGCATTCGTAACTATGAGAGCATGATACGTTTGCCAAGAATCCAATTAACGCGATTGTGACAAGCAACCTTCACTACTTGTGAATGTAAGTTCATAACGATTAGGTGAAACTCCCTTACATTCTAGCATCAAATTCCTGCATGAAAACTAAGTATGCATCCTCAATCAACATACAAGAACAAGTTATGAATAAAACAGTTAATTGAATTGCATTCACGATTCATCAAGTCGCAATTGGAAGTAATCAATTCATATCTCAAGCATGTTCATGGTTTCGAATTCCCCCTAGCTAAATAGGGGTTTAGCCACTCATAGTCACAACAAGATTAGAGAATAATAAAGTAAACATTGAAATTAAGAACGAAGTACACCTAGAATGCTCCAATCTTCAAGCTTGAAACGTCCAAGGTTCCTTCCTCTCCACCTTGCTGCGGCACAAAGAGTCTAAGATGGGTATGGATGTGTTTGGATGAAGGGATGGACGTTTTTGGGAGTGAAAGGCTGCGGCAAAGAGAGATTTTGGGCTGAAAGTGTGTGAATGCTTGAATTGTTGAGTGAATGATGAATTGTGGTGCGGCATAAGGTCATATATATAGTGGAGGGATTAAGGCACGGTTTGGAATGATTTTAGGCAACAAAACTAAACCAAAACCTTAAGGGAAATAGGATTTAAAGTCAAGAACCTAAGGGATTTAGGACATAAGGTGCGGCTGGAATAGAAACAAAAGGGGAAAGGTGAAATCCTATGCGGCAAGGATAAGGAAAGAAAGGGAAAGGTCTTTTAATGCAAGGAAAATTGTGTCCTTGCTGTTTTAGGTAGGGTTGTGTCCTAATTTGAAAGGGGGAAAGGTATCTTGAGCGGCAAGAAAGGAAGGTTGAAGAGGAGTGTGCGACATTGACTTAAAAGGGCAAGAAATTGTGTTTCCTTGCACGGCAAGGACTGTGGAGCTAAGGAACATGTGCAGCAACCTTCTTGAGCAAGGAAGTAGGAGTCCTTAATTGTCTAGGATTCCCTCTTTGTAGTTAAAGCCTTGATAAAATAGGATTAAGAGAGTCAAAGGTCAAAGTAAGGAAACTTTGACTTAGTCAACCCTTCTTCTTCTTGGATTCCTTTTCCTTCTTTGACTTGAATTAATTTTTCCTCTTCTCTTAGCTGATTCCTAGCATGCCTTGGTCTTCAATTTCGTCCATCTACATTGCTCCAAGCATATGATATCCAAAACATGCCCAAAAATGCTCCAAAAGGCTCAAAAATGCACTTTCTTGATACTTTACCCCTTGGGACCTACAAACACACGAAAATAGCTTAAAATACTATATTAAATATAAATAACTAACATAAATGCACGAGAACAAGCCAACTAATTCGCATAAATATGCTCATATCAAATTCTCCCACACTTAGCTTTTGCTAGTCCTCGAGCAAAACAAAACAAAACAAAACAAAATAAAGTAAACAGAACAAAACACAATCTAAACCTTCCAACGCTTTCCTCAGGGATTTCCAACACACATGACATATCAAAAATCATCATTCACATAGATTTTAGTTATCCTTACGCTCAAGCACATACTTAATCACAGTCGTCACTTACTAGCTCGCATTTAATTAATTAAAACAATGATTTGAATGTAGTAACATGCCTTAGAGAAATCACCCAATTCCTTACAAGATACACTCTTTTTCACACAGATTTTCTGACTACACACCCTACACTAGTTATATGTGAGAAGATTGATGTAAAAATGAAAACGAAGACTCACATATGTTTATGACAAAGAAAGCATTTTCTGGATTTAAGCATGTTTTAAATATGATCTCATGAATGGAATGCTACTACTTAAATGCGAGAACCAGGGACACCATATGCTCATACCAATTCCATACTCCACAAATTGAACACACAACACACAAGATTGAAGTCAAGGGTTGTAACAGGGCTAGGGTATTGGCTAACAAAGAAAGGTAAGGATAAACAAACGTTCTTTAAGCAATAGCAAGCAAAGTGATGAAATTGACACTTGGAATTCAATTTATAATGCAGAAATCAACTTTTAAACATAAGGGAAGATTCATGCAACACTTAGGGCCTAATTTCACTTTTTGGACCCTTTCTTCAACAATCAGCACTTTAGAACTCTTTTTCACTTATTTTTCACTCTTTTTCATACTTTTCACAATTTTTTTTTCTTTTCTTTTTCCACACGAATTTTTCTTTTTTTTTTTTTTTTTCTTTTGCACTTAAACACACAAAAATCCCTTCCCCCACACTTGTTTTCTGCAACATGTTACTCAAAAAAAATTCCCTCTAAGTCATGCTTTACTATGCTTCAAGAACAAGGTTATGGATGGTCCTATTCTAGGCTTGGTAAGGATGATGTGGGTTAACAATGAAATAGGCTAAACAAGGCTCAACGGGGTTAAACCTAAACACAATTCACGGGGGATGGCTTTTTGGCTCTTGGTTCACTACACAACTTCATCTTGATTATGTGTTATGCACTCAATACCATGCTTTGAATGAAACGGATATGAGTTCTAGTATTTGGAACTAAATGATGAAACGCCTTCTAAGTAGTAACCAAGCAAAGAATAATGAGATCATGCAACGACTTTAGAAAACAATGAATGCATAGATTTTTAACTCTCCAAAGAACTTTTAGGCTCAAGTCTCACAGGGTTGTAGCGTTAATTTGGGTTCCTTCCTTCAAGCATGTTACAAAAACTGATTTTTTCTTTGTAATTATATGTGAATTCATAAACAACAACGACAACCAAGCATAAACCAAAGGTATATCAAACTTCCATCCATGTTTACAACTTTCCTTAACAGTCATGCAATTAAAAACCAAATCCTCATCATTGGGTTGGAAGGTACCCTAAGACACAAACAAACACACAAAAACAACTCTTTTTGGCTTTTTCAAAACAATTTTTCAAATTTTTATGAATTTTTCGGATTTTTATGTCAAAACACACTAAAATGCTTCAAAACACACTAAAAACACATAAAAACAGTGAAAAACAACATTGCAAGTGATAGGTGAATAAAACCCACGAAATTCATGCAAAAACAGCTTGTTTACCCCCCCACACTTAAATCAAACATTGTCCTCAATGTTTCAAACATAAACTCACACAAAAGCAAACAAACAAACAACAAATAAAACATGAAATGCAAAGTAAAATCAACAAAGATTAGAGTTTAGGAACATAAACACCTGGTTATAATGCCGGATCATCCAAAAGCTCTTTGTTGAATGCATGGGTTGCCTCCCAAGAAGCGCTTGCTTTAACGTCTTCCAGCCGGACGAAGAACTCCATTTCACTCTCCATTGGAGCCCACGGCATGGAAGGGAATGGCCTTCACGACATACTTCTTAAAACGTCTAGGCATTGAATCCTTGAATGGAAGCGGATAGTGATCCTTTCTGTTTTTGGTGTTTTGCTTCCTTACGTCAAGGTGAACTTTCTCACCACCTTTTGTTCGATTAAGTCCCTGCACCAAAGAAGGTAACAACCTATTAGTCGAAATGGGAATTGATTTTGGAATTGGAGACTTACCCATGTATTGCATTGAAGTGGCAGATTTGTCAAGAATTGCACAATGGTTGCTCTCGGCTAGATTGGGCTTTTTGAGGGTTGTGACCGAATTTCCTACTCCAATTCCTTCTTCTTTGGTGGGTTGAAATCCATTCTGCTTGATTAGTGATGAACATTCCTGCCTTATATCTTTAATTACATTAATAGCACAACAAGAATGAACATCATTAGTATGCTCAACTGATTCAGAAATTTTAAAATTAATCATATCACCACCAAATTGCATCGTTACTGCTCCTTTAGCCACATCAATCTTGGTGTTGGCTGTTTTCATGAAAAGTCGTCCAAGTAAGAGTGGCGGTGATGGAGAGTGGGCGGTTTCCTCCATGTCAAGCACATAAAAATCTGCAGGAAAAATCAAATGGTCTACCTGCACAAAAACATCCTCCAAAACTCCTTTTGGATATGCGTTAGATCTATCGGCCAATTGAATAACAACACCATCCTTTTTGAGCTCCCCTAGATTCATAGATGCATAAACAGAATATGGCATGACAGTAATTGATGCACCTAAATCTAGCATAGCATGTTCAAACTTAGTATTTCCAATAACACAAGGAATCGTGAAACTACCCGGATCTTTGCATTTAGGTGGTAGTTTTCTTTGTAAGATTGCAGAAACATTTTCACTTACCTGGACCACTTCTTTCTCCCGAATCCGTTTCCTTGTTGTACAAAGCTTCTTCAAAAACTTGGCATACTTGGGAATTTGCTTAATTGCATCAAGAAGCGGAATATTGACATGCACTTTCCTAAACGTCTCTAGAACATCTTTTTCCTCCTCTTCGTTCTTTGATTGCATAAATCTGCTAGGAAAGGGTACATTGGGTGGAATAGGGTTAGAATTAATCAAATTTGGACCCAACTTACTTGTGTTGGACGTTTTGGGAGGTTTAGGTGCACTAGAAGGCTGCGGCAAGGGTGCATCACCCTTTGCCGTGGCTTCCTCTTGTTCTGCCTTTTCTTGTAACAACTTTTCGTCCTCCTTTTGGGCAGATTTGGACGGGTGGGGGTCAGATCCAACTTCTTTTCCACTTCGCAAGGTGATGGCTTTAACATATTCGAAGCCTCCCTTCGGATTCATATTCGTCGTACTAGGTAGCTTACCTTGTTCTCTACTAAATTGCCCCATGAATTCAGCCATTTGTCCCACTTGTCTCTTCAATTCAGTCACCTCATGGGCTTGATTTTGCACTTCTTTGGCGTAATTTTGCATGTCTTTGGCTTGATTTTGCATTTCTTTGGCGTAATTTTGCATGTCTTTGGCTTGTTTTTCTTGTCCATGCGTCAAATTTGTTAGTAATTGAATAATTTGAGCATTATCAAAAGACGAACCTGAGGTATTTTGGGCAGGTTGTGGTTGTGGAGGTGCATAGGGCCGTGGGAACCCAGGAGGGTTTGGCCGAAATCCTCCTTGTTGTGAAGGTTGTTGGGCATCTCTCCATTTCATATTAGGGTGGTCTCTCCATCCGGGGTTGTATGTGTTTGAGTATGGATCGTATTGGGTTTGGTTTTGGCCTTGGAATCCAATAGCATTGGCAGATTCCCATCCTCCATTCTCAATCAACTGTGGGCATGTCTCGGATTGGTGACCTTGGATGGAGCACACGCCACAAACTTGATTTTCTTGTGGTTTTGATCCAATTACAACCTGAGACACAAGAGCGGTAAGATTAGCTATTTGTGATTGCATTTCAGAAATTGTACTTACCTCATTCACACTGTGTGGCCGTGAACTTCCCCTCTGTCCAACACCTTCATATTGTTGTGCGTTGAGTGCTCGGTTTGCAATGAGAGTCTTGGCAGCCACCGGCGTTTTGTCAACCAACGCACCACCCGCTGAGGCATCTAGCATTTGGCGTTCAAGGGGAAGGAGTCCTTCGTAGAAGTATTGAATGAGCAGCTCCTCCTTCATTTGATGCTGTGGACATGAAGCAACAAGAGTTTTAAAACGTTCATAATAAGCTGGAAACGATTCACCTTCATTTTGTTCGATGCCACTAATCCGTTTCCTCAAGAGAATGACTCTTGAAGTTGGGAAAAACTTCTCTAAGAACGCTCGTTTCATACTTTCCCAAGTTGTAACCGTCCCGGGCGCTAGTTCATACAACCAATCTTTAGCCTTCTCTAAGAGTGAAAAGGGAAAAGCCTTCATCTTCAAGATGCTGCCATCAACGTTCACTGGGGTCATGCTCGAGCAAACAACTTCAAACTCCTTGAGATGTTTGTTTGGATCCTCCATGGACAGCCCATGGTACTTCGGGATGTGGTGCAATAAGCTGGATTTCAATTCAAACTCCTCTGTCTTCCCTTCAGCTGCCGTGGGGTATTGGATGCATAGGGGCATGGCATTGTCCACACCCGAGGCGGAAAGCTCTTTGATGGTTCGATTATCCGCTGCCATGTCTAGGACCTCTTTCAAAATCTGTGCCGTGGGCTCTAATTCCTTCTCTCCTTCTTGCTCTTCAAGCTCAGGTTCAGGGCTAGGTGGATTAGATGCTTGCTGATTTCTTTGCCTTCTCAAAGTTCTCTCAAAATCGTCGTCAAAGTCTAAGATGTGCTCACGTACTGGTTGAGAACTTCGAGTCATAAACTAGTACCTAAAAACAAGAAAATAAAACAAGGTCAGAAACTAAAACAAACGAAAAAGAAACAAAAAGAAACAACGGGGGATTAGCAAAGTTGCTAATCCCCGGCAACGGCGCCAAAATTTGATGTGATATATATTAAGCACTCAAATTAAACCCTCTTGTTGTCAATTGTAGTAAGTATGCAAGTAGGGATCGTTCTGGACCGGGGATTAGGAGGGATTGCTAATCGACTTTAAAAACACAAAAACAAAGTTAAAAACGTTTGGAAAGGTTTACAAGACTCAAAACAAGTTAAAAATACTTAAAACGGTTTAAAAACACTTTAAAGACAGATTTAAAACACTAGGGAAGGTTTTGGACGAAAATTGGTTTTAGGTTGACTCAAAACACTTGAAAACACAAAGAAAACAGATTTTGGACACTTTAAAACAAGAAAGTAAAAGGGGGGTTTTAGTTTGAATGAATTTGAAAGTAAATTAAAGACTTTGTAAAGTAAAACAGATTTGAAAACGAATTTGAAAACTTTGATGGGTGATGGGCTAGCTAGAGGGTCCTTCTCCACACATGACACACTTGTACATAAATCGATCTCCAATTGCTTTTCAATGAACCATGAATCTCAACACCCCAGATTAACCGTACGTGCACAAATTAACCCTCAGATTTTCCTTATGTCATTGAATCGGAAGAAGAGCATACAACAACCCAAATTATTCTCCAACGGTCCCCTACATGAGTGCATAGAAGAGATACAGTTAGAGATCATTAAGTTCCATGAAAATCATAAGTGTTGACGAGGCATTCGTAACTATGAGAGCATGATACGTTTGCCAAGAATCCAATTAACGCGATTGTGACAAGCAACCTTCACTACTTGTGAATGTAAGTTCATAACGATTAGGTGAAACTCCCTTACATTCTAGCATCAAATTCCTGCATGAAAACTAAGTATGCATCCTCAATCAACATACAAGAACAAGTTATGAATAAAACAGTTAATTGAATTGCATTCACGATTCATCAAGTCGCAATTGGAAGTAATCAATTCATATCTCAAGCATGTTCATGGTTTCGAATTCCCCCTAGCTAAATAGGGGTTTAGCCACTCATAGTCACAACAAGATTAGAGAATAATAAAGTAAACATTGAAATTAAGAACGAAGTACACCTAGAATGCTCCAATCTTCAAGCTTGAAACGTCCAAGGTTCCTTCCTCTCCACCTTGCTGCGGCACAAAGAGTCTAAGATGGGTATGGATGTGTTTGGATGAAGGGATGGACGTTTTTGGGAGTGAAAGGCTGCGGCAAAGAGAGATTTTGGGCTGAAAGTGTGTGAATGCTTGAATTGTTGAGTGAATGATGAATTGTGGTGCGGCATAAGGTCATATATATAGTGGAGGGATTAAGGCACGGTTTGGAATGATTTTAGGCAACAAAACTAAACCAAAACCTTAAGGGAAATAGGATTTAAAGTCAAGAACCTAAGGGATTTAGGACATAAGGTGCGGCTGGAATAGAAACAAAAGGGGAAAGGTGAAATCCTATGCGGCAAGGATAAGGAAAGAAAGGGAAAGGTCTTTTAATGCAAGGAAAATTGTGTCCTTGCTGTTTTAGGTAGGGTTGTGTCCTAATTTGAAAGGGGGAAAGGTATCTTGAGCGGCAAGAAAGGAAGGTTGAAGAGGAGTGTGCGACATTGACTTAAAAGGGCAAGAAATTGTGTTTCCTTGCACGGCAAGGACTGTGGAGCTAAGGAACATGTGCAGCAACCTTCTTGAGCAAGGAAGTAGGAGTCCTTAATTGTCTAGGATTCCCTCTTTGTAGTTAAAGCCTTGATAAAATAGGATTAAGAGAGTCAAAGGTCAAAGTAAGGAAACTTTGACTTAGTCAACCCTTCTTCTTCTTGGATTCCTTTTCCTTCTTTGACTTGAATTAATTTTTCCTCTTCTCTTAGCTGATTCCTAGCATGCCTTGGTCTTCAATTTCGTCCATCTACATTGCTCCAAGCATATGCTATCCAAAACATGCCCAAAAATGCTCCAAAAGGCTCAAAAATGCACTTTCTTGATACTTTACCCCTTGGGACCTACAAACACACGAAAATAGCTTAAAATACTATATTAAATATAAATAACTAACATAAATGCACGAGAACAAGCCAACTAATTCGCATAAATATGCTCATATCAATGAACAATGGCATATATGAGCTGATAATGATTTCCAAGACCACTGTGATTGCCAAGCCCGAGCTGCTAACCACAGTTCTCTTTTTCTGGAATTTTGGGACAAACACCTTTGATTTTAAGATGGGTCTCATGTCCCCTACCATTCACGACATGGCTCAGGTCTTCGGGCTAAGGCCCTCAGGTAGAGTCGTGGACATTACCCACGACTGGACTTCTTCTTCTCGCCTGACTGCTGAGAGCTCGAGCACCTCTGATCCCATAACTCAGCTGGACTACAACTCTTCTACTTTCAAGAGTTATGGGACTTCATTCACGGGTTTCATCCCGTTTGTCAATAAAAACTTTGGCCTGATGTCCTCCAATGACAATAGAGAATAAGAGCATAGGTATTTCCTCCTATACTGGCTTAACAAGCATGTTTTCCCCAACAAATCCAAAGGAGTAAAAGTCGAATGGATCTCCTTGGTGGAAGCTCTCCATCACTTTGATGATATGGCCATAGGGCATTTTCTTCTTGCCCATCTTTATCATCTTCTGTATGAAATGACCAGAGGTGAGCCCTTCGAGACCAATCTCAATGGGCCGACTTGGATTATCCAACTATGGCTGCAATGGTACTTCCCCGAGCTTCGGGCACCCAATCTGGAGTTCCCTGAAGGTGTTGCCCCTGCTCGGATTTTGGCTGAGGCTTCTCCCACCAACCATTCTACCTTTTGCTGTCTGTATTTCTTCAGAGTTTGCCGAACTCAGGCAGATTTAGAATGAGGGGCCTCCGTGGTTCTCGGATCAGCTTTTCGAATATGCCTTCGGAGAAGATGCTAGCCAACCTTGCAAGGATAAGTTTATCAGCTACATCCAGCAAAGAGACTTGGCTTGGGAATGCGTAGTGATTGTTATGAGAGAGGGCTGGAGGTTTACCACCCCAACTTCTGTGCTAGGCAGTTGGGATTTAGGCAAGCCATTCCAGTGCCCTTCTTTAACTCTATGCACCATGGAACCTCTTACCGTCTTCACTCTCCATCTGCAGTCACATTTCAGGCTGTTCGTCATAGCTTAGAGGTGCTAAGCAAGATTGGTCATAAGCCCGTGGTGCTGAATTTTGAATGTTCTCTAACTTTCTCCACTTGGTGGGAAGCCAAATGGACCAAGAAGTACGGAGGGAATTTGTGGGAAGCTCATGACCGCCTCTTCAAGCAACTTTCAATCAAGTCATATCCTAGCTCGAGTGAGCTTGAAAATTGGAAGGAAATGATCTACCAAAAGAACCAGCTTCTTCTAATAGGTATCCTGTCATTTCTCACTTGTATTTTATGTCATTTTATCATACTACCCTCTTTTAATCTCTTCCTTGGTTATTTTGAACTTGCAGCCCAAGGTAACACCGACGATGCAGATGTCGAGCTAGATAAAGAAGCTATCGACGTCTTCGTCCTCCAAGAAGTTGCAGCTGAAGCGGCGAGGCAAGGTGTTGGAGAAGGCAGAAATATCTCTGACTTACTTGGAGACTCGGAGGGTGAGGTTGAGCCCGCAATGGAGATTCGGTCGACACGGCAGATAAGGGCATTAGTGGTGGAATCATCTGAGTCCGAGCCCGAAGAGCAATCTCGGCCTCTACTATTTGTACCTAGTCTGCGGGCGACTCCTACAAAGAAGAAGACTAGAGCTCAGACCTCTAAATCTGCCAAATCTTCCAAATCCTCCAATGCTCCTCCTGTTGAAATGGTCAGAAAAAAAGCAAAAGTCATCTAGTAAGTTAGCTCAATTTTAAATTTTTCTTAACTACAATCTTCACTTCATGAGCTAACAACTTCTTCTTTCTCATAACTAAGGCCTCAAGCAATTAAGAAGCCTACTTTTGTGTCACATGAGGAACTGTTGGGTCCGGCAATGCACTAGAAGGCCAATGACCTTCTTGATACCACCCTCGATGTGCTGGAGGTATAGCCTGCACCTCAAGTTAACCCTTTGAAGTTTTCCCTTTTCCCATTTTTTTTATTAACTCTTTTCCTGATTGCCTGAAACAGGCTATAAAGGAATAAATGATCTCTCAGCCCGATGCCTCTTCACCTCCAGCCCGAACGGTACAAGCTTCTCCTCCTTGGGCTAAATCTTCCAAGGTATACTTTTCTCACCCTTGGATTGAAGCTTACAACTTTATTACTTTGGAAGCTAATGTTTGACTTCCACTCCTTAGTAGGCCAAGGTTGGAAAACCTGCATCTTCGATCGGGCAAGGCTCAACTCCCATGTCTTCTATTCCTCCTCCCGCATTGGTGGTGGCTCCAACCTCCCAATTTAATCCAAGTACTGGGGAAATGCTGCATTTTGTGGAGGATAACAGCAACTCGGTGAATATCCTTATCTGAAGTTTTTATGCTTAACGTTCCCCCTTCTTTTATACTCATTCGCTTTTGTTTTTTTTTCCAATCTTCCCTAGCACATGAGTCACAGCCACCAGAAACAACTGCGTTTAGGAAGCCCATAGTCCCTGAGATCCCTGTGGTCTCAGAGGTGACTAGCCCGCGGGTTCCCCAAGCTGGCGTTCAGGCTAGCTTGCCTACTTCTTCTCACGGCCCTGCTAAGGTATAGAAGTTTTTCCCCTTTTGTTTTTCTTTTCTTCATAAGTTAGTTACTGACATTTACCCTCTTTCCTTGATATTTATAGGCCTTTGGTGAGGGTTTGGGCATCATTCATCCTCCTCAAGTAAGTGAAAATGATCCTCTTCAGCCATCAAGGAACATAACTCCTCCTCTACCTCCTTCCAAGGCTTCAGGCTCAACTCAGGTACATTAACTTCTCTTATCTTGCATTCTTTCATTTTAAATTGTAGTATTTCATCTTATTTTGTTTTCCTTGGTTTGCAACAGGGTTCTAGAGAGGACTCGTACAAATCTCCTCCACGCTTGGTGCGCAAGACAGATTTTCCCAGACATCTTATAGCTTCTGAGGTCATAGGGATCCCTATCCCTAGGCCTAAGAAAAAGGCCAAAACTACCGCCGCTCCTACCTTTCGGATTTCTCCTGTCACATCCCGACCCGGGGTCCACCACATCCCAGGCCCGCTCCACCACTGTAGTACGATATTGTCCGCTTTGGGCCCCGACTACGCCCTCACGGTTTTGTTTCTGGGAACTCACACGAGAACTTCCCAGCGGATCACCCATCATGGGATTGCTCTCACGCGCTACTCGCTTAACTTCGGAGTTCCTACGGAACCCGAAGCCAGTGAGCTCCCAAAAGGCCTCGCGCTAGGTAGGGATGGGAATATACATATAAGGATCACTCCCTTGGGCGATGTGGGATCTCACAATCCACCCCCCTTAGAGGCCCGACGTCCTCGTCGGCACACCACGACCAGGGTTAGGCTCTGATACCAAATTGTCACATCCCGACCCGGGGTCCACCACATCCCGGGCCCGCTCCACCACCGTAGCACGATATTGTCCGCTTTGGGCCCCGACTACGCCCTCACGGTTTTGTTTCTGGGAACTCACACGAGAACTTCCCAGTGGGTCACCCATCATGGGATTGCTCTCGCGCGCTACTCGCTTAACTTCGGAGTTCCTACAGAACCCGAAGCCAGTGAGCTCCCAAAATGCCTCGCGCTAGGTAGGGATGGGAATATACATATAAGGATCACTCCCTTGGGCGATGTGGGATCTCACAATCCACCCCCCTTAGGGGCCCGACGTCCTCGTCGGCACACTACGACTAGGGTTAGGCTCTGATACCAAATTGTCACATCCCGACCCGGGGTCCACCACATCCCGGGCCCGCTCCACCACCGTAGCACGATATTGTCCTCTTTGGGCCCCGACTACGCCCTCACGGTTTTGTTTCTGGGAACTCACACGAGAACTTCCCAGTGGGTCACCCATCATGGGATTGCTCTCGCGCGCTACTCGCTTAACTTCGGAGTTCCTACGGAACCCGAAGCCAGTGAGCTCCCAAAAGGCCTCGCGCTAGGTAGGGATGGGAATATACATATAAGGATCACTCCCCTGGGCGATGTGGGATCTCACATCTCCCTCTGGTGAGATTGCTTCCACTATTACACCTTCTAAAGAAGTTGGAGCATTGCCCATTTCCCCTGCACTATCTCCACGATAGCATCTCTGCCCGAGCTTTTTAAAGAGTTCGGACAACTTAAGACAAGGCTGAGGTCTTCAGGGCATCCTTCTGAGCTTTTAGGCTTTTAAGATCAATGCCGAGTCTTCCAATAGTGGTCTAAGAGGGACTTCTTAGCTTCCTTTAGCCTCAAGGCCCTCCATGATGTAGAGAAGGCTGTTACTAATCTGTTCAAGGCTGATCAACTATCCAAAGTTCAGTATGAGTCATTCATCTCCTACTTTGAGAACTTGAGGCTCTAAGGGATCAGCATCAGCGGGCTGAGAAGCAAGCCAATCGAATGAAGTGATTCAAGGTGAAACAATCCAGTAGTTCGGCTCATATTCAACGACTGGTGGATGAAGGTTCAGCTACAGAAGAGATGATCAAGGTGGTGACTTCTGAGATCCAGAAGTTAGAGGATCAACTTGTCGTGCTGTGAAGTTGTAAATTTGTTAGGCTAGGACCATTGTACCCTCATTCTCATGAAATGAAAATGAATCCCTTTTTTACTTTTACTTGTCTTACTTACTGCTTCACATTGAGGTTTTTATTGCAACATCTATCTTCAATTATCCTTGAAATAACTAACCTTCCTCAATATAACAATCCTTGACATCCCAGAAAGTTGGATGATATTTCTTTAAAAACTTAGCATTAATTGGATGTCTTCCCAAGTTTCCTTCCAAATCTGCCAAGTAATATCATCCCTTATCCAGCACTTGGTTGATAATGAAAGGACTCTCCCATGTAGAGCTCCACTTCCCAAAGCCTCTAACTTGAGCTCCTAAGGGCAAAATTACCTTCCAAACTAATTCTCTTTCCCTGAAGGTTTACAATTTCACCTTCTTGTTGTATGCTCGGGCAACAGCTCTCTTCCCTTATTGAATTTTATTTAAAGCTTCAATTCGAGCTACATCTAGATCTTCAACTCCTTGACACGTAGCCTGAATGTATTCTTCACTGTGTAGCCCAAACTGGTTTTGGATCCTAACAGAACTTCATTAATCTCCATAGGAAGCACAACATCTTGCCCGAAGGTTAAGGCATAAGGAGTAGTTTAAGTTCCTACCCTCTTACAGCTTCTGTAGGCCCAAAAAGTGTCTTCAACTTTTCATGCCATTTCTCTGATCTATCTGCCACCATTCTCTTGATGATATTTACCAAGACCTTGTTGTTGGGTTCTACTTTACCATTTAATTGAGGGTAGTAGGGACTGGACTGGATCATCTGTATCTTGAACTTGTTTGCAAATTCCTCTACTTCTCTTGAAATAAAAGATGGCCCATGGTCTGTAACAATTATCTCGGGCACCCCATACCTGTGTAAGATCTTGGTTTCAATGAACTTCTTGACAGCAATCGAAGTGACAGACTTCACGGCTAAAGCCTCCACCCATTTGGTTAAGTAATTTGTTGCCATAATTATAAATGTGTGCCCCTTGTTAGAGGCTGGGTAAATTTGCCCGATGAAGTCCATTGCCCATCCTCTAAAAGGCCAAGGCTTGACCACATGATTCAAAGGTACTGAGGGCACATGTTGGAGAGGTCTATATCTTTGATATTCCTTACACCCTCGGGCATAGGCTTTGCAGTCTTTCTCTATGTCGGGCCAAAAGTAACCATATCTCCTAAGAAACCACCTTATTTTATTTCCAACTTGGTGTGCTCGACAGATCCCTTTATGTACTTCGGTCATTACTCTCATTGATTATTCTTGGCCTAGGCATTGCAACAACAATCTATCTGGAGACTTTCTTAGTAGATTCTCCTCCCACAAAACATACTTAGTTGTCTTTTTTTTTCTTCATATTCTTCTTATTTGTGGGGAAAAAGGGATCTTTTAAATATTGAGTAATAGGTGATCTCCAATCTTCTGCCTCTGGCTCCTTCATCATTACATCTAGGCTAAATCCTCTATCAAATATAGAAGGGAGATTTCTCCTTTGCGCTTCCACCTCTACCTCGAATCTTCTTTCTTCGATCTTTACTCCAGAAGCCAACTGTGCCATCTCATTGGCCTTTACATTTGATTCTCTGGGAATATAGTTAACTGATATTTCAGTGCCCCAATAACTCAACAATTGAGTGACTGTAAAGTAATAACCTGCCATAGTAATGTGTCTGCACTTGTATTCCCCATTTAGCTGATTGATTACCACTTCTGAATATACTTCAACTTCAGTTGTCCCCAACTCTATCAAGATTTCCAGACCAATTATCAGTGCCTCATACTATGCCCGATTGTTAGCAATCTCTTGATAATCTAAGAGAAATGAATAACAATGTTGAGTACCCTTGGGATCAATGATAATAATCCTGGCTCCAGCGGCATTTTGAGTCCAAGATCCATCAAAATATAGCTTCCAATGAGTGATCCAGAGGCTAGTTATCTTTTTATCTCTTTCTGAATCCATTCTTCCTTGCCTAGAAGGCTCCGCTTGGTAAGATCCAGAGACTGGCCATCTCTAGAGTTCCTGGGATGTTGATAAGTTCATCCTGTGATTCTTGGTACTCGGCTAAGAAGTCTGCAATTGCTTGCCTTTTGACCGCTCTTTGAGGCACATATTGACACCTGAACTCTGATAGCACTAGAATCTACTTTCCAATTCTTCCAGTTAGCTAACATGTATTTGATTACATTAGTCTTGGCAATGATGTGGATGTGGCAATGCAATATGTAATGCCTTAACTTGCAGGTAGTGAAGTATAGAGTCAAACACAACTTTTCCACTGGGGTATATCTTGTTTCCACCTCCGTAAGGATTCTACAGAGGTAGTATATCGCTTGTTCCTTCCTTTCTTCATTGTTTTGAGCCAACAAGCTTCCCATTGATCTTTAAGAGGCTGAAATGTAAAGCTTTAAAGGCTTCCCTCTCTGAGGTGGCATGAGCACTGGTGGAGATGCCAAGTAAGCCTTTATTCTGTCAGAGGCCTCATGGTGTGGTAGACCCCACTCGAATTCTTCTTTGTCTTTCAACCTTAACAAAGGAGTTAATGGCTGAATCTTGCCTGCCAAGTTAGCAATAAATCTCCTTAGGAAGTTAATTTTCCCTAGTAGACTATGTAGTTGTACTTTATTGGAAGGAAGAGGTGATTCCATTATTGCCCGAGCTTAATTTTTGTCGACCTCTACCCCCATTTGATGAACAAGGATCCCTAAAAAATTGCCCGATCTCACCCCAAAAGCACATTTCTTAGGACTCATTTTCAACTTATGGATCCTCATTCTTGTTAAGGCTTGTCTAAGGTCTACTAGGTGCTGTTCTTCAGTTTTAGACTTCACCACGATGTTATCAATGTATACTTCCATGCTATGGCTAATCAAGTCATGAAAAATGGTATTCATAGCTCTCTAATAAGTTGCACCAGCATTTTTGAGCCCGAATGGCATTACCAAGTATTCATATGCTTCGATATGGCTTAGGCATCTAAAAGTTGTTTAATGTATATCTTCTTTAACCATTTTCATCTGATTATAACTAGCATTCACATCCATGAAAGACAGGACTTTGGTTTTGCAACGGCATCTATGGATAGGTCAGCCATGGGCATGGGGTATTCATCTTTAGGTGTGGCTCCATTAATGTTTATATAATCCACACAACATCAAACTGCATTAGTTATAGCTTTTAATATAGGTACAATGTTGGCCAATCACTCGACATATTTGGCAAGCCTAATAAATCCAGCCTTTCAATCTCTTCCTTGACCTTTTTCTTCTATCTCTTTTGACATTCTCCGTGGTGCTTGCTTTACAGGTTTATATCCCTCCTTAATAGGCATTCTATGTTCTACTAAGGTTGAATCTAAACCTGGCATCTCTGTGTAATGTCGAGCAAAACAATATTTAAACTCGTGCAGATGGCTGACTATCTGTGCCCTATATTCAGCTTCCAACAGGCCACTGATCTGTATAGGCCTTGGATCTTCCTTACTTCCCAAATCAATGGTTTCTAAAGGGTCTTGTACCTCTGGTGCTGGCTTGTCAGGTTCTGCACACAAAAATTCAACCAACTCTGGACTCTCGGGCATATCTTTGGGCTAGTCTAAGTCGTATATACATTCAATCATGTGTATGGCTGCTTCCATTTCTTTTTCAAAAAACCATTCTTTACCTCTGTTCTGGCTGCTTGAAGCTTCTTCCTTCCATTCCTTTTGTTCTTTGGCCGAGTTCTCCCTTTCTTGCTTTTTCTCTCTCTCTCTCTCTCTCTCTCTCTCTCTCTCTCTCTCTCTCTCTCTCTCTCTCTCTCTCTCTCTCTCTCTCTCATACACCAACAGTCTTTTGATTAAGGACCTGACTACAACTACTTGGTCCTTTTTTTTTTTTGTTCTGACATTACTGATGTTAGGGAGTTAAGACGATATGGGGTCTATCCCATTCTTCCCTACTGAGAAACAATCCTTGTTCTTCTCTCTTTCTCATACACCAACAGTCTTTGGATTAAGGACCTGACTACCACTACTTGGTCCTTTTTTTTTGTTCTGACATTACTGATGTTAGGGAGTTGAGACGATATGGGGTCTATCCCATTCTTCCCTACTGAGAAACAATCCTTGTTCAACGAGCTTTTGGGCCGTCACCTTAGTCGGGCGGCCGTTCTCATCAGCTTCTATGCACCGGAGAATCTCAATACTAGGATTGTAGAAACTAGCTTCTGGAATATTGGTTGTAGGGAGAAATGGCGATGACTCAGCCTCCACCATTTCCCAAAATCCAGGTTTCATAGCCCCTTCCTCATGGTAAACAGCTACTTGTTAATGCAAGGTGGATGGAATAGAGAGATTCTGATGAATCCAATCTCTACCAAGCAAAGCTCCATAAGTAGAACTATTGTTCACCATAAAGAAAGCTAACATGATTTGCTTGGAACCCATGTCAACCTCCAAGGGCAATATCCCATGGGTTTTGGTGATAGCCCCAGAAAAGCTAGAGACTATTAAGTTAGTAGGGATAAGATCTCCATCACTTCTACCCAATTTCTTCATCGGTTTCAATGGTATTACATTGACCGTAGCTCCTCCATCAATCAAAACCCTCTTGAAATGAGCAGTTACATATATGGGTTTGAGATGGTTAGCTAGGGCCAAACTCGGGCGGCTGAAGACCATCTTTTCTGAATACACTATTTCGGGCCCTTTCTTTGAGAGCTCGGGTAAACCTGTTTTGCCCGATTCTCCTTTTCTTGCTTCCTCAACACTAACATATGCCATCATAGGTTCTGTTGCCAAGTAGTCACCCTCCATTGTAACAGGTTGATCAGGCTTAGCCATGGTAGATAGAACATATGTCATATTTACGTGGAAGTTGCAAGGTTCAGGTGAATCTTCATTTTTGCCCCCAATATGGTCCATGAATTCATCTAGCCAAGCCTATACTTCTTTTGGCAACATTAGTTCGGACAACTTTTCCTCCCGAGTTATACCAAAGTTCTACAACTGCTCTAGGTTTTCACAGAGAACGTCAATTAGCAAAGGTGAAGGTATTCCCTTCTCAGATGAGATAGTTCCAAAACATATAGGTTCTGGACTCCACTATGGGGTTGGCATCATTACCATATCTTCTTGAGCTCTCCTCAAGATTCTGTACTTTGCAGGATGAGGGTTTTGTGGTACATGATCTCCCTTCCCATCAGTCTTGCTATTAGCCCTTTATACCTCCTTTTTGTTTCTCCAGTGAAGTTGATTCCTTCCCCCATGAGGTACTTTTTTAAACTTCACATTTTCAGAGGTTTCTGATGTAGTATGGATTTTTAATGAGTTCATATGGCCTTGTGCTGCCTCTGGACTCTCCTGATCATAGAAACTCTCATTTCCTTGACAAGTCTCCCGTCTTTACCAACTACATACCATTTTCGCCCAAGTCGGGCATAATCCTTCTTAGTGACTGAGGATATTGGGTTCTTTGTTCTCCCTTTCATTCTGACATCATTATAACTCGGTTGAAGAGGAGTCACATCCACCCATTTTGGTATTTTGGCTTCTTTATTTTCCACCTCTTCTGAGGCTTTGTGGTTTCTGAATATATCAGACAAGTTTTTTGGCTGAGAGTCTCCTCCTAACCTTTGGAAAATATTCATAGAGGTCTCTCTCGCCTGCCCACATGATGCTCTTTAGAGCTGTCTGCCCTTCTTTCTCTATTCTTCTTACTAACTCTTGGTCAATAATAGCTCCTGATGCTGCCACTTCTAGCTCGTACTGACATTGGCACTTGTTACACAACACCAGCCCTTTAACTATAGTTGCTTTGGATTTCTCGGGCAACTTGATAGCTCATTCTGTGGGTCTGACCACTTGCCTCCTTTCTGCTTTCACTTACCAAGTGGCTTTTCCCTTTCCCCATCTTAGCGCAAGTCAGGTTGATCATATTTATTAGGGCCTCTAGGAAGGGATTTGTGTCAATCATCATATTGGCATGTGGTTTCTCCAACAGCAATTTTCCCTTGACTATGAGGTCTTGTATCCAGTCTTTGAACTGGACACAATTGGTTATGGAATGATTGAAGGTATATTACAGCTTGCAATACTTCTTTCCTCTTAACTCTTCGAGTTTAGGCATCTTTTTGGTGTTGTCGGGCACAATCACCCTTACCCGCACCAACTCTTCATAAATCTCTGAGGCTTTGGTCAAATTAAAAGAATAACTCTGGTATTTAGGTGGCTTCATAGAGACAAATCCATCATCATTCATCACCACTTTCTGATCCTTAACTGGTTGGACTAACCCTTTTATCATTAAAGATTTAAAGGGGGTAGTCATCCTGGCTGCACACATTTCAATTTCCTCTCCTCCATGACCATCACTTTCTTCTGGCTCTGCTCCTTCAAACTCTACTTGGTGAATTGCAGCTTTATTTTTGTAGAAATGAGGTACCTTGGATGAGTGCTTCATTCGTTGTTCTTCAATCAGCAGTTTTTCATACTTTGTGGCAGCAATTACCAACTCTTGTAGCTCATTGAACTGTACATCATAAAACTTTTTTTCTTAAAGGTAGCCTCAATGCTTTATGAGCAATGGATATGAGTTGGGCATGGTTGATAGGAAAATGGCATCTCATCCTTGTCTTTCTAAACCTCATCATGAAGTCTTCTGTAGACTCATGCCCATATTGTTTCACCTCTACTAGATCGTTAATAGTCATCTCGGGCTCCATCCTATAAAACTGTTCATGAAAAGCCATCTCCATTTGCCCCCAGTTAGCAATGGAATATGGGGGCAATAAAGAATACCATTGAGATGCTAGGCCAATCAACGAGTTCCCAAACAATCTTAACTTATAGTTTGGATTATCTTCAAACGCCACACAATGATTGCAGAACTTGAAGATGTGATCTCTAGAGGACACACTGCCATCTTCTCCACTAAAATTGGGAAACACGTGAATCTTGAAGTTGAGGGGAAAAAGATTCTGCTCATCAATATACTAGGTCTATGGCTTCTGGTAAGTGATCGTAAACAGTGGCGAGCCTGAGGTTGAGCATTCTGGACCACCATTCTTCTTAGCTCGGCTAACTCATTTCTGATTTGCTGGTTGGCTGTATTATTAAGTGGGGTATGAGGAGGTTCTCACTTCAGGCTACGATCATTGCTCAAGAAAGTTTCCTTTTTTGGTTCGGGCTTTCTTCATTTGGCCCCTCCTCCCTTATCAGCCAATGGTGGTGGCATATAAGGAAGAGGTTTGCCTGCAATTGTGAGCTCACATTTCCCGCTGGATTCTCCGATTAATTGGGGCATCTCATACTTCTTTCTTTTTTAGCCGTTCTGCCCTCTACCATCTAGTGAAAATAATAAGGGGTCGGGCAACTCCGCTTCCAGGATTTCCTCCATTACTGGCTGACTAACTTCAGATCCCTCCTTGTTTTGCCCTTTATCCTTATTTTCCTCAAGCAAATGAAACAGGGGAATAACTAGTTCTTTCTCAGGACTTACTTCTCTCATCATTTCCCTACCATAACCATTTTTTAAAGTAGAGTACTCTAAATCTAATCTTCCTTGTAGACTTCATATAAGGAACAAAGTATACTCAATTCTCCTCTAGTCTTCAGAGTAATCTTCTCCATACTTTTCAATACTTGCACCATGGTGACTTGTAAGTCTTCATTGGTCACCCTTCCTCCCGACTTCCCAGATAAGGTCGAGCTCTCTAGAATAACTGGTCGTCGTAGGGATGGGAATCCTCTAGATGATTTATCATGCTTGATCTTAGTAGACATTGGGTGGCCCGTATTCTGTGTTCCACCTGAAGGTTCTCTCCTTCCTCTTCCTTCTTGGCATACAAGATTAAATTGGTCCCACCGGGCATGCCAAAACTATGTTCGGGCAAAGATTTCTCCGGATAAGACTCATCGGACTCAGCACAGCTCCCCAAGGGATTGGCACTTTGGATGTGTAGTCAGACTCTTGCTTGTTGATGTGCTACAAAAAGAGAACAAAGTTAGTTCTGAAAGGTGCCTTTGTTGACACGCCCCGATCCCGATATTCCTCGAATACCAGGATAGGCACGTGTTGGCCGACACCCGAGGGTGACGAAAGCCATTTATTAAGTGCAGATGTTGAAAACAAGGAATAGATAAGACTTATAAATATAAAAGACTAATGAATATACATTTAAGAAACGTGTTCAGAGCATACAACTAACTAGAACACTAAAAGAAATAATATAAATTTGAATGAAACAAAGAATGGGTCCTACACCGAGAGGACTCGAAGATGCCGATACCATATTCATCATTGTACAAAGGATGTGACATTTGTGGGGCCTTAGGTGTTGGCCTTGAGGCTCACAATCAAAACTAAGTGCTAGGTGTGCCACTACTATCTCAATATAGTAGATGTAGAACAAGTGTGTTTTAAGTCGATTACTTGCGCCCCAAGTTACTCAAACTTCTTGTTATCAAAGGATTGTCACATATGAGTTAAGTCTGCATTAAGTTCTTTTTCTTGCCTTGTAGACAAGGACTATTAGTTCATGATCTTGTATCCTCAAATGGAGGGAGTCCAGATCTCTTTAAGTCATTTGTTTGGTTCCAAATTGCTTTTAATGAAAACATATCCATCAAGCTAGCCAAATCCAGATGCAAATGGGACTCTTAAAATAAATAAATAAAAAATAGGTGGAAATAACTTGAATACATATTGGAAAATAAATTAAGCAATAGATCTACTAATTTAGAAAACAAACAAAGAGCTTGGGGCAAGATTTCACCTTGTTTGACAAGGTTGAACCTGTTACAGTTACTTCTCTTTGAAATTACAGGGGTTATATGCTAAAAAGGGATGGATGGTAAACAAGTTTACATGACGGAATCGATACTACACCACTAAGGGAGATAGCAGAGCTTTTATACTAGACAAGAGATAGCTTTTCTAAAGAACTATCACTAAAAAGACTGAATCTGGGTTGATTTCAGCTTTTGGATGCAAATCTGGCTTGAGAGCAGAGTTTGTATGTTTGTTTGTTTGATTTGTTGAGTGTCCTTGTCCCTGTTGTCTCTTCTTCCTTTTATAGACGATTTGGCCCGACTGCCTTTGGCTCTGTTCTTGCCCGAAAGTACTTGGAAGGTAGTGAGTCATCAACGTTTTGCTTGCAAATCCACTAGAAAGTGTTTTTTTGGCTAATGGTGAGTTAATCTCCATCACTTGTCATTTGAATCATAGGCATATGGCCTATGCATTAATGGAGAGGCACCACTTTGCTTTAGGATGGATGACTGGGTTTTAGGCAATACTTATTCCTGCATTCGTGCTATTTGGGTTTCCCCTTATCCGAAACCCAATGTTCAAATATTAACCCAACACAATAGACTTCGTTAAATTCACAAAATTTGTAAATTGTGAAAAGCTTCAATTTGAATAAATCCTAACGCCATGGGGATGGGGGATTGTGGCAATCCCTCTAGAAATATAGCATGTAAAAATCCAATCATGAAACGCTAAACACATTTTCATTAGACTCGTGAAATTGAAAGGTGTCCATGGCTTCTCAAGATGGTTTTTGTAAGTTTTCCACAAACGTCGCCAACTGTTGGAACAGAAAATTTTGGGTACTTCAAATCTCCACCAACAAGTAATTTTGAATACGTTGAGAAGTTTTAGACACCATCTTCGCTCGCCGTCAATGGAAAAGAGAGGACCTACAATAAAACACTCTGAAACTCAAGTCAAAATTTGCTATGATGCTTGTAAAATATAGAACGATCTCATACCTTTCCCTCCCCCGTTCCTATGGAATTCTAGATCCTTTACAGACATAAAATACTTGGGCTCAAAGTTCCACTTGTTTAGTGGAGTAATTTTTTGCTCTCATATACATAGATGGGAAAAAGTTAATTAGTGGATAAATTTGCTGCCTTTTTATGTTTTATTTTACTTCTTGCTGACTGATAAAAACATATGAGTGCAGAATCAGAAAAGAAAGATATCTAGGACTAGGACCCTCAATCTGTAACAGTCATCCTGTAAAATTTCCCTTATCATCATGTGTAAAATGAACCAAATAGGGGTTTGGTCCCAAAAAGACAAACAATGGACATGACAATTTACCGTCCTTCATGCCTGAAGCATGATAGACGTATAGGTTCTAATGATTTAACTCCATATAAATGGAGATTTAAAATCCAAGCTCTTTGTAACGCTCTAGAGGTGGTTGTGATCCAAATTCTCCAAACAAATCATCTAATAAGAGATGACTGTCCTAAAAGAGACAATGTAAAGCCCCTGAAGAGGCAAGGATATCCAAAATAATGAAATGCTTATAAACTATGCATGTGTGCATATACATGAGAATTATGGGGCACGAATTGATGATTACCAACATTAATTTTTGTTTGACAGTAGCTACTAAATTCATCAATGAGCTATGTTGATATTGAGCCACGTTCTTTTGTTCATCGACGAAAAGAAAAATTATTGACCAAAATAGATAAAAGCAATTTTATTACAATTTAGTATGAACGTGGAAAAAATAGACATATAGTACAAATCATCAAATGATGTCGCGCCCAGAAGGTTACATATGGGCATTTGTAATACAGTGAAATACACTCATATGATATGACATGTGGTTTGTTGTTGAAACCTAAAATTTTAATACACTTCTATAAACATGCTTTTCCATTGTGAAACTTGTTCATTTTAATCGAGATTATTACTGCAACATACTAAATCTCTTACAAGAGTTGATGATATTAGATCGGGACTCTGGCAGAGTCTAAAAAGATTATAAAATGTTAAAAGGAATATTGTCTCGAGTTACTGATCGAACAATATGCCAACACGATTCTTATCCATCAAAATGTTTGTGATATTAAAGAACCATATGGATTGAAGATTATAAGTTGAGAACTCAAATAATTACCAATATTTAGACACTAAGGAACATCATTCATCCCCGTGAGGAAAATGATAAATTGACATTTGGCCCAGAAGTATCATATCTTAGTAAAGTATGTGCCTTATTGTATTTAGCAAAGTACACTGAATCTATTATTACATTTCACGTGGAGCACAATACCAACAAATGAGTATTGAAATGAAATAAAGTTTATCTATTGGTATCTCTAGAAAATTATAGACATGTGCTTGCTCTATTCCAAAGAACTCATTAATAGCCATGGTCTTATTGGGCAAGCAAAATCTGAATATCTCTCTAGCCTACATTCAGATCGCTCTCAGTAAGGATTTGTATTTAATATGAAAACAGATTGATCCTGCAACAATCAAGGAAGCAAGCATTCATTGCTACATCTTCATATCTACCAGAAATATATGTGTTTGGTTAAGACCTGTGGCTCATTAAAATTTGGAACACATGTGATCCACCTTCAAAAGCAAATAATCCAATACCATGCACGGTATCAGATTGCATCAACTTAGTAATCAGTTAGATTGAAGAATTTGAAATCATTGGGAGATACTCATCAGGGCGAGCATTCAAAACGGATCAAGGTTTTAACAAGGCAACCGATATTGACATATGATCATCCAAGGAAGAGTGTCGTAATATAATATGTGGATGGCCCACATAAATAGTTCATTACTATTTATCTAAAGAAAATCATATGAATTATTATTCATGCACAGTAATTTCACTATTTATTTGAGAAATTTTGTAAAGTAAATAGTGTTACTACATTCTTCTATCTAATTGGAAATCTCTATAAAGAAAAAGGAGGACCAGAAGAAAAAAGTGATGGATGAAACAAAAAAGTGACGAGAAAAGAGGAATGGAAATAAGAAGAAAGAAGAGAAAGAAGAGAAAGAAGAAAGAAGAGAGAATGAAAAGAAATAAGAGATATTGTATTCTATTATTTTAAATAATGAAATAAAATGCTATTGCTACCCCGCAAGGACATAGGCATACTAGTCGAATCTCGTAAATATTATGTCTTATTTCATTTATACTATTGCAGACATACCCTCAACTTCACAGCACAAACAGTGAAATCGGGTATATAAAAATTTAATGGACATGTGCAACAATTAAATTTAGTATAAAACTCAAATAACGTATCAGTGTAGATCAAACCAACTAAATATTTACATATTTTAATTAAATCATTAAATTTCTTAATCACCGCGTAAGCATCATTCTTATAAACAATTATCCAAATCGCTTAGTAATCATGTGTCAAAGAATCATCATTCATTCAAACATTTGAAACTCATTTAAATGTGCTTTTAAAATAGTTGAAAACATTTCTGGTAAAAATGTTTTGAAAACAACTTTTTAATAAAAATGAAAATGAATCTAAAAAAAAAAAAAAAAAAAAAAGAAAACTAATGAAAAGTTCAAAAAAACTTCATTTTTAACGAAAAGTCTTTTTTAAAGGTATAGTGAACAGTGTCAGATAAAGGTAAAAATGTGATTTTTCGTTAAAAATGAACAGTACCGGGTGCTTTCTGTTAAAACTCCCTAAAAAGAATTCAAGTGTTCTAAAGGTCAAAAATATTTTCACTAAAAACACAATCAATTTAAAAGCGCAATTATTTTATAAAAAGGACTTCAAGTATTCTAGAAATTAAAAATATTTTCTCGAAGAACGTTACCAGTGATCAATCAAAACAACTGAACTGAATCACCCGAGATACAAGAGCAAGTATGTGTCAACTGTCAATTGCATTTCTGTATTTTTCTTTCCCAGTAACTCCATGGGGGCAATAACAATCACCGAAAATAAATATACAAAAAACCCAAATCAGAAATCAGTATTTATGTCTAAAAGAATAAAAACCCAAAATCAATAACAATGTTTAAACTCCTGTTGAAGAGCGTCTTCAAGCCAGAGTTTGGACTCGTCCATAAGCTCAGGACTCAATCTAAACATGAGAACGCAGAACTCCATCTGATTGAGAGCGCCATCGCCGTCGAAATCACCTTCGTCCAACATGGACCGTAGATCGTCGTCGCTCAGATCCTGCAACCCCAGAAGAGCAGAGTTCCTCTTGAGACTCTCGAAGGTGATGACCCCCTTGTTGGAATCCATTAACAAATTGAATCCATTACAGAGCTCGCCTATTAAACCGTCCCCACCAAGCTTGTCGGCCATGGTGGGTAACAAATCATGGAAACTGGATTGTGGGGTTTGCTGGGAAGCCATTGACAATTTGGAGGAGAGAGAGAGATGATGATGAGTGACTGAGTGAAAGGGTATGTTTGTTGGTGGGGAAAGAGAGAAGTGGGAGAGTATATAAAGGAAGAGGGTGGGGGTGGCAGGGTTTTCCAAGAAAGAGAGGCCATGGGAGACAACTCAGGTACAGATAATGGGGAGTCGGTCTGTTTTGTTGAAGCTGCCATTGGGTTTCTGAGAAGGTGATGACGAGGGGTAGGATTGTCAAAGCGCGTTTAAGGAGCGGATGAGTGGACTGATGGTCTTTGGACAAGAGGAAGGTGGTCAAGGGTAAATGTGTCATTTCGAATGAAGGTGTCTTTATCTCCATCCTCTCTCTCGCTGAATGCCCTTGCGCAAGTTGCCGACGAAATCTAATATCCTAATTTATAGGATCTTGCGTTTCCTTTCCCTCTTTGTTTAAACTCTCTTCTTGTATTATTGTAATAGTTTTAAATTCTCTCTTCTTTCTTCCTCTCATATAGTAAAAATTAAATTTTATATAAAAAAAAAAAAAAAAATATATATATATATATATAGTCCCAACAATTAATCATAAAATTAGAAACCTTTTGCATATACCAAGATGGAAGGGGTTTTAGTGAACCATTTGATTAAGGGTAGTGACTTTCATACTTCCAATTTATTTTCATCACTGTTCTAAAAATCTCAGGCGGCGCTAGACTGCTAGTCACAACCCCAATTAGTTCATCAGCATTCAAAAATTAAGAAAGTGCGCCTAGACCTACTTAAGAATCCACCTAGCTTACCTAGGCGTCCGCCTAGTCCGTCTAAACTCGCTTAGGCACCCACCTAGATCGCGACTCTCATTTAGACAAAAAATCAATAACTTTCATTTTGCACTTTAATTTTTTAATCAATGTAAGAGGGTTATTGAATACTTGGATGAACGCTTATTCTATGATTGTTCCCCAATGTTTTCAATAAGTTCTAATACTCTATAACTTATATGTTATTTTATTTTGCAATTTATGTATCTCATTATTATATGATTGTTCCACAGTGTTTTCAATAAGTTCTAATACTCTATAACTTCTATGTTATTTTATTTTACAATTTATGTATCCCATTACAATTAAGTCCCCGCCTAAGCGTAAATCCTCAACCCGCCGTCCGACTAACATCTAACGTCTTTTAGCACCTTCATTCTCATAATTCATAGCATTCCTCTCTTGTTTTTGTCTAGCTTTTTTATTTTATTTTTTTTCATTCAATCCTAAAGGTTAAAGAAACTAAAAAGTGCAAAAGGAAAAAAATGAAAAGTGAAAACCAATTGATCAATTTTTTATTTATTAAAAAGTATGTTAAAGCCCAAGCCCACGCCAAGTCAAGAGCTGGACTTTCCTGATTAGATGTGTTTGTAAAAGAAATTCACCCGTACTTTATGTTTTGAAAATTTGAAAGAAACAATGAAAACTCTGCTACATTTTTATAGAAAAAAATGGGTTCACACTTCACATGCTAAATCATGTCTCCGTCCTTGATGACGGCTTACTGATCATCCAGACAACCATATTATTATCTTCTTAGTTGACGGTCCTTTGTGGCTTATGGATGTATTGCTAAGGATTTTGTTAGTTGTATAACATTGGTACAGTGAAATGATGCTATATTTATGGCTAGAGCATTTTCAATGGAGTAGGCAAATGAGTAGTCAAATTCATTTTGATGAACCACGCAGATCTTGGGAAACAATTTTTCTTTCTTTCCAAGGTGAAAAAAAATAAAATTTCTCTCTATTTAAGGTCCACACCACTTGCAAAATTTAGTTTCATTGGCCTCTCCTTAAAACTACCCAAAAAAAAAAAAAAATTCATTAACTCAGTCTTAATGTTGAAAATATTTTGGGACTTTGAACAAATTATCACTTGTTTATTTTAGGCGCCGATGCCTAATGAATGAGATATTGGACTCCAGTGCATAAGAGAGCTCCATTATGCTTATGTAATGTTGATCTTAGGGGCTAATAGAGCAGGAGTCTAGTAGTGTTTTATTCTACTTGTAAGTGAAAGTTTTCGAATTCGACTGATATTAACAACGTACTTGATTATCCTAACATGAAAGAAGTCACTAATGAACATAGCCACGACTATCTTCTGCGAACTGGCACAAAATATACTTGGTCCAACATCGATCGGTTATGATTTTTTTTTAAGTCCCAATGCTGGTTGGGATGACGTAATAGGGGAAAGAAAAAGGCAGATCGTGTAGGCTGGTTGGGTTGTCATTTCGTGTCTTCATGTACGCAGTCAAACACACTCAATTGATAAATCAATCCAGTTTTTGTGCACATGGAGATTGACTAGTTACAATTTCTGTTCAATGTTCATACAAGTGAAGGTGGCTTTTGGATCAGAAATTATTTTCGAACTAGTCAGAAAACATGGAGATTGACTACCTAGTATTTCTGTTTAATGTTTTCTTTTTCTATTTTTTGTTGGAAATGTTTTATTTTTCTTTAAAGTGAGTTTGTAATGCTTTAAAACAGTTTATTATTATTATTTTTATACTTGGCAATGATATGGCAATAAGCAGAGCCATTTTAAACATAAATAAAAATGATATGACACTTTGACATTTTTTAAAGTTTTGTTCTTCACCCGATATGCCAAATTTTAAACATAAAAAAAAATTCATATTTATTTTCTTTGCATTGGGTATGAAAAAATATGAATTAAAAGGTATAAAAATATTTAAATATTGCATTGGTAATGAAAAGAAACAAAAAGGCAATGCTTTAAACCAATAAAAATTTATTAAAAGCATTTAATAATTAATTTAAAAAAAATTTGAAGGTGACGTCAAATTTGGTAGCAAAGGGGAGATATGTCATTCCATGTCATGTCATATCAGATTTGACTTCTCGGTTGAAAAATATTACTGCTGTTTTTTTTTTTTTTTTTTCCGTTATTGCTGATTGGACATTTTGACATCTCATGTTGAGATGCTCTTAGGGCGTGATTACGCACTCGTAATCGGAATGAAAATAAGGAATTTGATTCCAATTACGGATAATTCTTGTGTTTACTTAAGATATGAATGGGGGTTCACATGAAAAATGGAATTCAACTCCTCCTTTTGGAGAAATTGGATTCCTTGGGGGGAGGTGAGAATTGTATTCCAAGAGAAACACTCTAATGACATGTTTACGTACCCGTAATTGGAGTCAAAATAAGGAGTTGAATTCCGATTACGGAGTATTGAAGCGTTTACCAACCATGGGGGAATCAAAAGAATCGTGGGACCCACACGAAATAAGGAATCCAACTCCCCAAATTGGAGGAATTGGACTCCTTAGATGGGTGAGGTATTTGGATTCTGGGTGAGTGAGAGAATTAGGAATGTATTTTTTCTAGATATTATGACCCTCTCATTATTTCTAAAATTTCAAGTTTGCCATTCAACCCAACAGCCCACCACTCCCTGTGCACCGTGCCTTCATGTGTATGCGCCTCACTTTCCAGTTTCCGCCTCCTCGTGCAACCGTGCTTCACTTCCCAACCCACCAGCTTAAGAACCCCAGCCATGTATCCCACAATTCGGATTCAAAAATCAACCACCCAAACCCAGAAAAATAAACAATTCAAATCCAAACCAAAAAATATGTGGAAGCAATCACTCAAACCCAAAAATCATGAAATACTTCGCAGGTAGAAGAGGTGGTGGCTATGGGGTAGGGTGCATGGGGAAGATGGAGGTGAGGGTCAGGAGAGGAAAGGTACGCAGAATTGCAGAGAGGGGAGAAGTGTTGTATACTTCAATTCAGCTGGCTTTGAATAAGAGCATTATTAAATTGTTTAATAATTTGGTTTTGGTAATGCAATACATTTGTATACAATTTTAAATTTTTGGAATAAGGGCATGAAATAAAACACATTAAAATGTTATTAAAAATAAATATACAGATGAAATTAAACAAAATAGAACAAGGGTATTTTAGTAATCATATTGATTTTTATTCTGATTCAGGTGAATTAGTAAACAAATTATATGAACTCAGCTTCATTCCTACTCCGATTTCACAACATTTAAGTAAACAGTTTCAATAAGAATCCGATTCCAACTCCTCCTCAATTCAATTCTTCATCAATCAAATTCCTCTTATTTTGATTACGGTTACGTAAACGAGCTATAAACTGATAAATCAGATCGTGTAGGCTGGTTGGGATGTCATTTCGTGTCTTCATGTATGCAGTCAAACACTCTAGACTGATAAATCAATCGAGTTTTCTCTCCACATTGGAGATTAACTGGCTACCATTTCTGTTCAATGTTCATACAAGTGAAGGTGACTTTTGGATCAGAAATTATCTTCGAACTAGTCAGAAAACATGGAGATTGACTAGCTAGCATTTATGTTTGATGTTTTCTTTTTTCTATTTTTTGTTGGAAAGGTTTTATTTTTCTTTAAACTGACTTTTTAGGATAATGGTAAAAAGATTAAATTTGCAGACTAAATATTAAAAAAAAAAAAAAAAAATAAGACTAAATATTGTAAACTAAATGACATGCATGTTGATAATTGGATTACTAGTTAAGTATTGATTAACGTGCTTATTTCTTATTAGTGACAAATCATTTAATCTACAAATTTAATTTACCTAACATTACCCGACTTTTTAATGCATTAAATAGTTTATTATTATTATTATTATTATTCTTTTTACATTTAGCAATGATATGACAATAAGTAGGGCCCATTTCTGCCATATTAGGGATTTAATAGATTTTTTAACCGAAACGACATAAAATAAAGTGACTTAAAATTTAAGTTTTAGAGGACAAAGTCAATTGGGCCAAAGTGGGTTGAATTTGAGTTCCAATGGTGGTTGTTTATGAATGTTGTGCGTTATTCTGGAAATAATAATTAATTTGAAAATACATTAGATGTTTTTTTTTTTTGTACATTTCTCAATCTACCTTCCTATGCATTGAGGCCAATCTCTCTCTCTCTTTCTGAGTGTAAAAATATGCGTAGTATCCGCTATGTCAAATGTGTGAAAATGGGACTAATGAATCCATATGTATGTTGATCGTCCAGCTACCACCGTGGTAATGGTAATTGAGCTTCCCGTCTGATTTCTGCCTTCGTTGACTAAGGTATCGATGTCCTCAGAGCTTCTTTCTGTAAAGAAACCAGGCTCCTTCGGATGAGGCAATGTCGTACCCTCATTGCCCAACATAAACACCACCGACGACATTGCCGGTCTGTCTAGCTTTGAACACATAATAGACCTACTTGAATGTATCTTTGCACCTCAATCTCAACGTACGAGTACTCTAAGCATTGATCTATTAGTTCCGAACACTTGCTTTCGTTCCATAGTAGCCATGCCTGGTTTCAGTTACATAATTATATACCTTTAGTCATACATACACATGGAAAACTATAGTCTGTACAGGCTCAACATTTGGAAAACACACATTAGCATGTAATGCTTACATGCCCAAGAAGATTGTGATTGTGATCTCCCTCTGTTCTTTCTGCCACTTATTATCTCCAACAAAAGAACGCCGAAACTGATGACATCAGATTTCGCTGAAAACTTCCCGTCAATTGCGTACGCTGGAGACATATATCCGCTGCACGTAAACAACACAACGTCAGTAGTTTATAACTAGAAATGAAGAAATTCTTGACATGTGTTGGTATAACTCACTATGTCCCAATTACGCGTTTTGTTTTTGCTTCAGTTTGATTGCGTCCGGAAATCCTTGCTATTCCAAAGTCAGATATTTTGGGGTTCGACTCATTGTCAAGTAAGATATTGCTGCTCTTAAGCTCTTCTTAGTCTGGAATCTTGGTGGAGGTAGAGAAGTCCTCGTGCGATTCCCATGATAATGTCTAATCGCTTTTCCCAGTTTAACAACACCTTTCTATTTTGATCTGCAAAAGTCATCCACCATATTTAATTAATTTGGATGACACAAACAGAGCTTCATAGGATAATCTTAAATTGAACTGAATAAATATTAACAACTCTGGAAGATGAAGGGCAGAATCTCAGACCGAAAATGAAGCAATCCAAGCTCTTGTAGCATCCCAATGTTGAAGATTGCAATGTTGAAGATTGGCTGTCATCGTAACTTCGCTTTTAAACTCTTCAGTTCCTTGGCCAGAATCTTCTGAGAGTCTGTTTACAGCTACGAATTCTTCCTGGGTTAAGTTGGCCTGAATATTAAGTATAGTCTATTAGCTTAAATTCGTAGCCAATATCGTGAAGTATCGCGTTGTTACCTTGTAAACTATACCAAAACCACGCTCTCCTAGTTTGTTTGTGTGGGAGAAGTGATTGGTGGCGGCTGCAATTGTATCAAAATCAAACAGTGGCAACTTCAAGTTCTCCCTTTGGACAATTCAGTGGTGTCTCTCTCCCCCACCCACGTGTCCAATAAGCACCCCCCACTCGCTGGTTGATGTCGGAAAAAACTCCGGCAAGCACTGACAAACGGGTGATCTGTTAATCTTGCAAATGCCATTTGCTCCACACTGTACATAATTATTGCATGCATCATTCTGCAAAGTATACACAAGAGCCCATTCAGTGCTTCCTTTATTGGCAAGTAACCGCTGGATCTCGCCCGATACAGTAAGCTTTAACCTTGTGATGGTAGAATTATTGGCAGCCTCATATGTATAGTATAACTCATTGGAATTGTACACATAAATTGGATTCACAACCATTCTTAATGGAATTTGGTTTCAAATTTATTTTCGTATATTATGTTTGAGATTACAACCAACACACTTTTGTAGAAGCAGCAAAGGAAACAACAAATAGACAACATCCCTTAAATTAAGGGATATTACACCAAGAAGTCAACTATAATCTAGAGTTGTGGAAAAACTAAGGAACATTACTTGGCTACTCAAAGATGAGTAGGAACTCCTATTCAAAACTCTTAGTATTTGAATCACAAAGCTTTGTGCATATAATCAAAACCGTTCATATTATCAATCACACTATAAAGATCATCTCTGCAAAAAATGAATTAAAACTAATGTCAAATGAAGGTCGTTTAGTCAATCTATTCTAGCAAATATATAGACGGTTCGTAATGCTTTTACCAATTCCGTTCATTTGTTTTTATACAGTTCGATGACTAAACAACCTTAGTTTTAATTGATTTTTTGCATAGCGGATCTTTATAGGGTGATTTATATTATGAACGATTTCGATTATAAACACGAAGTTCTATAAATTGGTAACAAACAATTTTGAGTAGGATTTCCTACTCATCCTTTGAGTTGCCAAGTATTGTTCAAAACTAAGCCCTAGAGACCCTAAAGTCTACAGAAAGCATTTAAGGGCAAAACGCCACCCTAGAACAAAGCTAAGCTAGGTTAGCTGTGTATGTTGCACAATGTTCAACATGGCTACGTATGATGCATGATGTTTAACACTTCCCTTCAAGCTGGATCCAAGGGATTAATGGATCCAAGCTTGTCAAGGAAACTTCAAAAATGAATGGCTGCCAAAGCCTTGGTAAACAAGTCTACCAATTGATCATGACTTTAAGTGAAAACTGTGCGAATAACCTTGGACTGGACTTGAGCCCTCACATAGTGACAATCCACTTCGATATGTTTGGTACGCTCATGAAAAACTGGGTTTGATGCCATAAGCATCGCAGCCTGATTGTCATACATGAGAGGTATGGACGCAATGTTGGGGAACCCCAGATCAAGAAGAAGACTCTTGAGCCAAATAAGCTCACAGGCTGTTGAAGCCATTGCCCTATACTTAGCTTTAGTGCTGGATTCAGCGATAACTTGTTGTTTCTTACTTTTCCATGTGACAAGGTTTCCACCAACAAAAGTACGATAGCCAGTGGTTGACTTTTGATCAAAGGCATTGCCAACCCAATCCGTGTCGGTGTAGCCTTAAATAACGATGGAACCAATATTTTGCATCACAATACCATGCCCAACAAACCCTTTGAGATATTTAAGAATTCTCTTAACAACTTGAAGATGTTTAACAGTTGGTGCACACATGAATTAGCTAACTAAACTCACAACAAAGATAATATCTGGCTGAGTAATTGTAAGATAAATGAGCTTACCAACTAACCGTTGGTAGTAACTGACATTACTAAGAGCATCACCTTCCATATCCATCGTAAGCTTGCAATCCAAGTGAGTATTGGCAGGCTAGCAATCAAGCATCTCATATTCTTGAAGAAGATCCACACATATTTTCTTTGATTTAAAAACAATCCTTTGTATGATGTAGCCATCTTAATGCCCATGAAATACTTCAACTGGCCAAGATCTTTGATGGCAAATTTTTTATGAAAATACTGCTTGAGACAAGTGATTTCATCCATGTTGTCACCAGTGATGATACGATCATCAACATAGATTAGAACTACCAATCCTCTTACTGACCCATGTCGAATGAACATAGATGAGTCATCATAACTCCTCGAGAAGCCTACCTCTTCCAAGATTGAGCTTAACTTGGCGTACCATGCTCGAGGAGATTGTTTCAAGCCATATATGGCTTTGTGAAGCTTACACACAAGACCATCATGAAATGCTTGAGGATGTCTAGAAGGCAATTTCATGTATACCTCTTCTTCAAGTTCCCCATTAAGGAAGGCGTTTTTTACATCCATTTGAGACAAGGACCAGCCTTGATTTATAGCCACTGAGAGAAGTACACAAACAGTGTTAGATCCCACACCGACCAAAAGAGAGGGGTGATGCTCCTTATATGTACATGCTCCCTTCTATATAGCACGAGGCCTTTTGGGAACTCACTGGCTTCAGATTCCATCGGAACTCCGAAGTTAAGCGAGATTGGGCAAAAGCATTCCAAGGATGGGTGACCCACTGGGAAGTTCTCGTGTGAGTTCCCAAAAACAAAACTGTGAGGGCGTGGCCCAAAGCGGACAATATCGAGCTACAGCGGAGTCGAGACTGGGATGTGACAGAAGGGTATTAGAGCTACTCTGCCGTTCGGTACGGATGTGTCGGCGAGGACGCCGAGTTCCCCTTAAGTGGGGTGGATTGTGAGATCCCACATTGAATGACGGAGATGGGGTGATGTGCCTTATATATACATAATCCCCTCCTTATAGCACAAGGCTTTTTGGGAACTCATTGGCTTCAGGTTCCATCGGAACTACGAAGTTAAACGAGTTCGGGTGAGAGCATTCCTAGGATGGGTGACCCACTGGGAAGTTGCTCGTGAGTTCCCAGAAGCAAAACCATGAGGGAATGGTACGCCAAAAGTGGACAATATCGTGCTACGGCGGAGTCGAGACTAGTATGTGACAGAATGGTATTAGAGCCACTTTGCCGTTCTGTGTGGATATGGCGATGAGGACGTCGGGCCTCTAAGGGGGGTGGATTGTTAGATCCCACACTGATCAACGGAGAGGGGGTGATGTGCCTTATATGTACATGCTCCCCTTCATATAGCATGAGGTCTTTTGGGAACTCACTGGCTTTGGATTCCATCGGAACTCCGAAGTTAAGCGAGATCGGGTGAGAGCATTCCAAGGATGGGTGACCCACTGGGAAGTTCTCGTGTGAGTTCCCAAAAATAAAACTGTGGGGGCGTGGTCCAAAGCAGACAATATCGTGCTACAGCGGAGTCGAGACTGGGATGTGACAAACTGTGTTAATCTTTGCCACATGAGCAAAGGTTTCCTTATAATCTACCCCATATGTTTGGGTAAAGCTGCGAGCCACCAATCATGCTTCCGACTGCCTTTTTTCCAGAAAGAATCTGAACGACACTCCAAGTATTATTTTCACTTAAAGCATATAACTCTTCATCTATGGCCCATCACCATTCACGCTGAAGAGTGGCTTCTTGAAAGGTTTTAGGCTCAGTATGGCTTAAGATAGAGCTAAGAAAGCTTGATAAGAGGTAGAGCAATGATGGTATGCAACAGAATTAGTGATAAGATGCTTGACAATATATATGACATAATCAAGCAATTTAGGAGGGCGTTGACGTGCCCTAGGATGATTCCTTCTTATTGGAGGCATGTCTGTCTCTTGAGAATTCAGCGGAGGTGATGTAGCATTGTCGCAAGATTGTGGCGTCGTGCTATCAAGAGAAAGAACAGATTGAAGTGATTGTTGCTAGGAAGCAGGTGGAAGATCATGGTTTGTGCACGAGCTGAATCTATGTCAACATAGGAGTGGGGTAAGGGAAAAAGATCATCCCACGTCTCCCTCTTAGATGAACCAATGCATTTCTTGTCGAAGAAAGGAATGGTTTCTTCAAACCTAACGTCCCTGGACACAAAAACTTTATTAGTAGTAGGATTAAATCAGTTATATCCCTTTTGTGTTGAAGAATATCCCAAAAACTTGCACTTGATTGACCTAGGATTTAACTTATCACGTTGTGGAGCTTAAATACGCACAAAACACATACATCCAAAAACCCTTAAATGCGACAAGTCTATGGAACAGTTTTTTTGGACTTCATATGGAGATTTGAATCCAAAACTCTATTGGGAAGTCTATTAATCAAATAAGTGGCAATGAGAACTCCTTGAGGCCAAAACTTCCTGGGAATATTTGTATGAAGCATGAGTGAACGTTTCTTCTTAAGAAGATCCTTATTTTTTCTCTTGGCTACCCCATTTTGTTGGGGAGTATTGATGAAAAATGCCATATATGCTCAAATATTGTGACATGATGTTAGACATATATTCAATGCCATTATCCGATCTTAGGGTTTGAATTTAGAATCAAAATGGTTGGTAACAAGATTATGAAAATCCTTGAACATGGTAACAACCTCACTTTTGAATTTTAAGAGATATAGCCAAGTAACTCTTGTAAAATCATGAACAAATGTCACAAAATACTTATAACCATCAAATGATTCATTAATTGGACCCCAAACATCCGAATGTACAATTTCAAAAGGTTTACTAGCCTTAGACAGAGAGGAATTAAATGGTAGTCTAGCAAACTTGGAGAAATTGCAAGTGCCACACTTGATATTAGTGTGACCTAAACCAGGTAAAAGTTTCAAACAAAACAGGTTGGGAAGGATAGGCTAGGCGTTGATGCCACAAAATGGAATCCTAAGGATGACTTGGACTTGGACTTGTACTAACTTGAAGGCCTTTTGATTGAGATAACTTCATTGGCAAGTAATAAAGGGCATTTATAAAGAAACCTTCACCAATCGTCTTCCTGGTAACTATATCCTGAAAAATCACATTATGAGGTGAGAAAATAGCAAGGCAAATTAGTGTTTGGGTGATTTTTCCTACTGACATAAGTTTAAAAGGAAAGGTTGGGACATAGAGGGCAGTGGATTGAACTTGGTTGGATATTAGCTTAATTTTTCCTTTGCCTATAACTAAAACTCCATTCCCATTAGCAACTGAGACTTGGGAAGACATTTTTTGAAAATCATGAAAGTTTGTAGGTTGATTAGTCATATGATCAGTGGCACCAGAATCTATTATCCAACAGTCACGCACAAGGTTGTTAGTTAGAGCAATGGAAAAAGGCATTTAAGATACCTGGAATGTCTTCATGTGTGATGTTCTCTGCCTCTGCTAAAAAACCAACAAACTTCCCCAAGAGTGCAGTGTGATGCTCAGCTTCAGTTCCCACTGTCTCTTCACTATGACATTTCCAGTTCTTATGTTGAAGATAAGATGCAAAATCATTTATCAGTGCAGTGGGATTAAAGGTGAAATCCAACATTTCACTAGTGTGAGTTTGGACAACATTGTTTGTGGAAGAGGTTTCTGCAAGGTTGGCTACGTGGATGCCTTTGTACGCAGGTCTTGGAGTTGCCTTGAAGAATCCCTTGCCATACTTGTTGAACTTGGGTTTCAACTCCAGATGGAGTACCCAACACTGATCTTTGGTTTGTCCAATTCCAAGGTACCCGATACCAATACAATGATCACATCTCATATCAAGTCTCCTGCCTTTGTAGATTCTTGATTCAGATTCCTTGTGATTGAGGTGTATTCTTGAGCATCTCGCATGTTGGGTTTAGAGTCTAAACCCATAATTTTTCTCCTAACTTCTTCACGTTGTATGGTAGCACACACAGTAAAGAGGGAAAACAGCTCCAAGTTCATCAAGATATAGCTTCTCAAGTCTTCGTACTCTGTGCTCAGACTTGCTAGTAGTTGGAAGATTTTATCTTCCTCAACCATTTTTAATAACACTGCAAGATCAATGATGTGGGGTATGTAAACATCCAGTTCATTCCACATAGTGGTAAGGTCACCTAGATGCTGGACAAAGGATTTAACATCTTGTTGTAGAGCAGCGACGTCCCTTTTGAGCTGAAAGACCCTAGCAGAGTTGTTCTAATTGCCATACATCTCTTTCACCTTACCCCATAGGTGTTGTGAAGATTCTAAATAGCTGAAAATTTCAGCAATTTTTCTTTCCATATAATTGAGTAGCCACGACATAACCAATTGATCTTTACATAACCATAATTCATAGTTTGGAGATGAGCTTTTAGCAACTGGGGCATGTTGGATTTAGAGTCTAAACCCATAACTCTTCTCCTAACTTCTTCACGTTGTATGGTAGCACACACAGTAAAGAGGGAAGGCAGCTCCAAGTTCATCAAGATATAGCTTCTCAAGGCTTCGTACTCTGTGCTCAGACTTGCTAATAGTTGGAAGATTTTATCTTCCTCGACCCTTTTTAATAACACTGCAGGATCAATGATGTGGGGTATGTAAACATCCAATTCATTCCACATAGTGGTAAGGTCACCTAGATGCTGAACAAAGGATTTAGCATCTTGTTGTAAAGCAGCGATGTCCCTTTTGAGCTAAAAGATCTTAGCAGAGTTGTTCTGATTGCCATACATCTATTTCACCTTACCTCATAGGTGTTGTGAAGATTCTAAATAGCTGAAAATTTCAGCAACTTTTCTTTCCATAGAGTTGAGTGGCCACAACATAACCAATTGATCTTTACACAGCCATAATTCATAGTTTAGAGATGAGCTTTTAGGAACTTGGGTGACTCCATTGATGAAGCTAAGCTTAGCTCTTCCTCCAAGTGCTAAGGTGACAGCCCTTGACCATGAGAGATAATTGAACTCGTTCAACAAAATTGAGCTGAGTCTTTGATTTGGGTTGATGTCAACCTTAGAGAAACTTGTAGAAGGTGAGGCAAGTGTGTTATCAGCCTCTTGATTGACTGAATTGTCTTCCGCCATATTTGTTGGCTAAGAAAAGTGAAAGACCACAACAAAAAAAGGTTGCAGAGACAGGCCTAAGAAAGACATTGCTCTGATACCATGTGGAATTTGGTTTCAAATGTATTTTCGTATATTATGTTTAAGATTACAACCAACACACTTTTGTAGAAGCAGCAAAGGAAACAACAAATAGACAACATCCCTTAAATTAAGGGATATTACACCAAGAAGTCAACTATAATCTAGATTTGTGGAAAAAACTAAGACCTAGAGACCCTAAAGTGTACAAAAAGCATTTAAGGGTAGAATGCCACCCTAGAACAAAGCTAAGCTAGGTTGGCTATGTATGATACATGATGCTCAACATGGCTACGTGCAGCATGATGTTCAACATAAAAGGCTGAACCAGGAGTACCTGTGAATCGAATAATGTTCCAAGTTCTAGTGCGAAACTTTTTCTTCGATCCTTCCGAAATAACCAATTGAGGCAACAAAACATTGTTCATCCCATAAGTATATTCTCCATGAGAAAGATCGCTAGTATTTTTCCAAGAAGTCAAGAATCTATTGAGGCATGTCCCGAAGTTCCACCCCAACTTACTTCTTGGCAACGAAGTAGTTAAAATTAAGTTTAGAATTTCAATATGTTCACTTTATTCTTCTCCCTCATGGAGGTTATATATAGACAACTACATATCTTGTAGTACAAGTAATAGTTAAAGATTACTTCTCCCTCTTGGAGGTTATATATAGACAACTACATCTCTTGTAGTACCATGTGCCATTCCTTTGTACTCAGAATCAGCTGAAGACCTTGCCACCATATTTTGCTTCTTACTTCTTCAGGTCACAAGATTTCCAACTACGAATGTAAAATATCTTGATGTAGACCGCTGATCAGTAATATTTCCAACCCAGTCTACATCGATATATCATTTCACATCCATATGTCCATGCTTTCTATACATTCACCCTTTTCCAGGAGCCTCTTTCAAGTAATTGAGAATCCTCATTACAGCCATCATGTGACCCTCACTAGGTGTATGCATAAACTGACTTACCACACTTACCGTATAGGCAATATCATGTCGTGTAAATGACAAGTAAATCAGTTTTCCAACAACCTTTGATACCTTTCTTTATTTGTCAGGACTTGATCATGATATATCGCAAGATGATGAATCTACACAATCGGTGTATCCGCCGGTTTACACGCCAGCATACCAATTTCTGATAACAAATCTAACACATATTTACGTTGTGATAAGTATATGCCTTCTAGAGACCTAGCAACTTCAATTCCTAGGAAGTACTTGAGTCTTCCTAGATCTTTCATCTCAAATTCAGAAGACAAGTACTTTTGTAGCTGTTCAATTTCCTTTGTGTTATCCCCTCGGACAATCATATCGTCCACATATATAATAAGTAACGTCACTTTACCATCCTTATGCTTGATGAACAAAGTATGATATGAGTTCCCTTGTCGGTATCCATACTTCTTCATAGCTTGAATGAATAGCCCAAACCAAGCTCTCGGTGACTGTGTTAGCCCATACAATGCCTTCCAAATTCTGCATACTTTTCCACTGGAATTTCAATGCCATATCCTGGTGGAAAATCCATACATACCTCTTCCTCTAAATCCCCATCTAAAAACACATTTTTCACATCAAACTGTCTCAGTGGCCAATCAAGGTTAGCAGCAAGAGATAACATAACTCTGATTGTATTCACCTTTGCAACCGGAGCAAATGTTTCCTGGTAATCAACGCCAAAGGTTTGTGTATACCTTTTGGCTACCATTCTCGCCTGGTATCTATCAATTGATCCATCCGTCTTATGTTTGATGGTAAATACTCATTTGCATCCCACAAATTTCTTTCCCTGGAGAAGTGTCATCACACTCCATGTTTTGCTCTTCTGTACCGCCTCTATCTCAATTTGCATTGCCTCTGTATCTGTCTGGTGGCTTTCCTCGATTTTGTCTAGGAGGTAATACATAAATTGGTTTAATAGTTTCTAAGTGAGTACTTACACTGGAAATGATATCTGTAAGATCATTGACGGGTACTTGAGAAGGTTGAAAGGGGTTGTTAAACTCACTAGAGTTTATCACCCGTCATTTTTTTCTGCCACAAGACAGCAGCTGGCCTTACTGTCTCGGCATGATCACCCAGCCCACTTGGGCTTGCATTTTATGGCCTTGTTGTCTCGGCCTGATCACTTAGCCCACTTGGGCTTGCATTTTCTTGTGTGCTGCCACCTGTAACATTCTCATGCCCATATGGGCCTTCACCGCTGCCATTTGCAGCATCTTCATCACGCCCAGATGGGCCTTCGTCCCTGCCATGTGTGGCATAATTATCATGCCCAGACGAGCTTTTAGCAGCTGAATTATCATACCCAGATGGGCTTTTAGTGCTATCTTGTTCAGGCCCACTTGGGCTTGCAACGCTGCTAGCTATTCTATCAAGGATGGTAGGGCTGAAATCCATCCATCCATAATCTTCACCTTCAGTCGTCTCCCCTTGAAGATTATGGCTAGGGGAAAAGTTCGTCTTCGGAGAAGGTCACATCCATGGTGATCAAGGTATTAAATATCGGTAATATCGGAAATATCAGTAGTCCGAAAACACGGAAATATCGATGGAAATATCGGGATAATATCGATATCGATAAAATTTCCATGGAAACCACGGAAATTGTAAGAAAAACTTGGAAATTTTTATTGAAACTTTGCAGGATGTTTATTTAGTCAATTATCTATTAGTTTATCACAAAAAATTGGAAGGAAATGCATTGCATGATGGATTTAACATTATCAAGTTGATTATATAGCGAGCTGGCAAACATTGTGAGTGTAGAAAATATATAGTAATTAATGAAAGAAGTTTAAACACACCAAAATCATTTATATATAATGAATTAGTGCAATATTTTACACTTTATACATTACATGGTAAGATACATGAGTGACTTAGTACCACATAGAGTTCCTATGAGGTTCAAAATTTTCACTATCTTCATCATCTCTATGTGTAGAGTGAGTGTATTGTGAAGAGTAGTTATCAAATGATAAATCCCCAAAATAGTTTTGCATGTAATTGTTAACATGCCACCCATATGGATCCGAGATTGGTTGACGTTGTCCATAACCAAAATCATTTGAAGATTGAGTGTCGGATTCTTTCCATGAGTCGCTCGATTCCATCCCAACATGAATGGGATATGAAGGGTAGGGAAATGGTTGGTTAGGAGTATAACCATAGTTACTACTTCCTTCTTCACTTGACAAAGTCCCCTTGCCTCTTTCTGTACAAGTATAGTCCTTCCCTATGGCACCAATTCCTGGTCCTGCCCGCCTACTGCCATGGTCCTCATCCTGTGTTGCATGCGTGAAGTTTGCCTTACCAGTGAAGGGGCTCATAAATCCAGGAGGTGGTCCATAATAATTTCCATATCCACCACTACCTCCAGCTCCACTACCTCCTTCATCATTCCCACCTCCGATGGTAGGTGAGTCTCCTGATCTTGTAGTAGAGCTATCATTAGTATCAGCAGGATGTTGTGGTTGTGTAGGATTGGAAGAAGGTGGAATTCCAGTGTTTCTGTGTGCAGGGATATTTTCACCTCTTTTCACCTCTGCAACGCACATGCAAAGACAATTGAACTTGAGCAGATTATAATATTGTTAATGACATTTGGACTTGAGCAGATTTGAACTCAACCAAATCTGCAACACACACACACACACATCTGCACGGGTCCACAATTAGTTTGCTGAGTTGTCATTTGCAAGCCTTCGTGGCTGGATGACAAACCACCACCTGTCTTGGCAGTGGTACATCACGCAGCAAGCACACGCACACACGCAGCAAACACACGCACACACGGAGCAAACATAAGCACACACGTAGCAAGTGAACGCAGAGTATACAGAGTCTGTCTCCTTCTCTCTCCCTCACAAGAACAGACTCGGTCTCCTTCTCTCCTTCTCTCCGTCTCCGTCCTCACGAGTCACTCACTCACAACAAATCAGAGAGAACAGACTGTCTCCTTCTCTCTCCCTCACAAGAAATTCGAGAGAGAACAGACTCAGTGACTCGGTCCGGTCTCCTTCTCTCCTTCTCACAAGAAATCAGATCTTCTCCTCTGTACTGCACCACCAATCACCAGATTCCCCTCTCTCTCTCTGGTTTTCCGTTAATGGCTTCTCTCATTGAAGTTTTCCGTTAATGGATTCTTCTCTGCCTGGGTCTCTCCGTCTCGGTCTCTTCCTCGGTCTCTCCGTCCATCTCCTTCTCTCCCTCGGTCCGGTCTCCTTCTCTCCTTCTCTCCGTCTCCGTCCTCGTACCCACCACCTGTGGTTTTTCCTCCTCCCTTTCTCACCTCCCGGCGGCGGCGGGGACGACGAGTGGACGACGACGACGAATATTAGCGATAATATCGCGACATTTAAAAGATATTTTTATTTTAGTAAAAAAAATATCGGTTCTTCAAAAAAACGATATTATCGGCGAAATATCGCCGATAATATCGATATTTAATACCTTGATGGTGATGCATATATGTTTAACATCTATACCCCTTCTGCTAAGGACTAAAGCTTATGAAAACCAAGGTTATACAAAACGCTAGGCGCTAGTCGGGAGGCAGATAGGGGCCTAGCGCCTATGCGGATTTATGTAAATTTATTATATATCTTGTAAATAAGTGCCTATTATACTTGTACGGATAATAGAAGAATGATAAAATGCAAACATAGAAGTAGAATAATAGACAAAGTACATCCATCCAACAAGTTCAATATTTAAAAAATAGTAAGCATATAATCATAATGAGGAGTATTCTTGGATGATAGACTAAATTCTTCTTGTTCATAATCCTTGCATTGGATTGGACACAAACAAAATTATTTAATGTCGTTATATCTATTTTTTTTTTTTTTGTATGTATCCCCTCAAAAGTTCTCCATTTCATTACACAATTGGATGAGCTTGTGGTCAATCCATCCTTTGCAAATTAGGTACACCATTTCCATAAGTATACCACCATGAAATTAAAAAAAAACACACAATTAATTAAAAAAAAAATCAAATCTGCCTAGGACCGTCGAGGTGCCGCCTAGCTCCAAACCGATTTGCCCTAAATTGAGGTGGATCTTCACCGCCTAGCGCCTAGGCGGCCGCCTAGGTCAATTTTTAGAACACTGATGAAAACACATCGCACTGCATAGGAATCGAGCTTGCTTCTTTGATTTTTGTGAAGATGGACATATGCCACACAATAAAAAAAAAGGGGTTCGAGATGAAGAGTTGAAGGGAGCAAAACATGATCAGCAAGCATGGTCAAGGGCGTTCTAAAAGAGAGGACATGTGATGACATTCTGTTCATGAGATAAATAGCATAGGTGACTGCATCTGCCCAATATGTCTTAGGTGCACAACTACCAATAAGAAGAGCACTGGTAATCTTAAGGATATGCCGATTTTTTCGTTCGGCAACTCCATTTTGCTGAGGGGTTTGAAGACAAGTAGTTTCATGAAGAATGCCTTTTTCCGTAAAAAAACTGAGAAAGATCTTGATTAAGATATTCACCACCGTTGTCTGACCGAAACACTTTAACAGGGAGGGAATATTGAGTGTTGACCATGTGATAAAACTTTTTGAAGATACCACCCACATCGCTTTTATTTTTCATGAGGTACAACCAAGTCATTCTAGTGCAGTCATCAACAAATGTTACAAACCAATGCACGCCATGCTAAGTAGTAACCGGAGATGGCCCCCACACATCATAATGAATTAACTCAAACGGAATTGTTCTCTTATTCAAACATGGAGAATAAAATGCTCGATGACTTTTAGCTAATGTGCAAATATTACACTTTAATGAAGAATCTAGAATATTACCAAATAATGACGGAATCAATTTTCGTAGATAACCAAAAAAAGGCATGACCAAGACGATAATGCCACAACTAAACAGTCTTCAACCTTTCATTATTACAACCTTGAACTTGATGCACAGGTCCTTGTGCAACATCATCAACATAGTACAACCCTCTACTCTTAGTACCACGCTCAATGATCGCTTGGGTCCGGATATCTTGAAGTAAATAGAACAATGGAAACATTAGCACAACACAGTCTAATTGGTCAGTGGCTAGAGAGTGAGGGAACAAGTAAGCAATTGTGTAGGGAGAGAGTAGGAGTGAGTGCTATTAAAACTGGAGCAATACCGCTATTAGCAGTGACAATACTTTCTCGTGGTGGTGGTGTTGTCCAATTAAAAATAGTACGATCATAAGTCATATAATCAATGGCTCCTGGAGTCAATGATCCAACCTGTATCAAGATTAACGGATGCAATTAAGGATGATCCTGTGTTACTTCGATCGTCCGAGTGTGTGTCGTAATTAATTAAATTTAAAAGGGAGAAATCTGAGCCCAAATTTTCTGAGGCTAAATTAAAAACTGGGCTGCTGTATGTGGATGACCCAAATGAGCCTACACTGGCCTTGTTGTTCCTGTCCGTACTAGATTGTTGTGTTTTTGGATATTGGGCTTCATGAGATTACTGCCGCATGGCTTGCTGAATGATGCACTCAAGGCAAGCACGGAATCTGAGGAGGGAATTATTGTTTGGTTGTCTGCCAAGGATGGAATCATGGCTTGGTTGCCACCATCTCTTACTTCAAGACACATGGCTTTGGGTTTCTTAGGTGTCCTGTGTGTTGACCTTCCTTCGATCAAGTCTACAGGAAAAATTGGTTTCTGTCAGCGGTGTCTCTTGCTTCGAGACATTGCTGGAAAAATTTCTTTTGGTTCTTTTCAGAGTTTTGCAGCTACGGTAAGGAGAAAGAGTCGGGATCGCAATCTGTTTTGATGTCAAGTTGAAAATAAACGGTTTAGAAGTAGTATTTGAGAATTGTGAGATTGTAGAAAATTCAAAATCTACCTCTAAACCCTTTATTTTCAACAACAGTGTCCTAGGCAGATCAAAAATTTGCCACACGTAAGCTTCTGAATCAGTTGTTGCCTTGTCTCTAACAAGAAGATTTCCAATCTCCAAAAGCTGCGCAACAGGATCTTCTGCTACTTGGGAAGAACTCGACGACCAAATAGTGTTGTTCATTTGGTCTAAGAGGAGCAGTCTTCCGTTTTCTGATATTGTCAAGGATCCATTTGAATCTGCCAGAGGATTTTCTCTGTCGGCCACCCATACAACAATATCTGGAAAATTCTTATACCATATTCCTAAATAACGAAAACTACCAGAAGAGAAGAGGCCAAATTCGAAGCTTGCGCCGAAAGAAACAAGGTTATTCGTGCCGGTGATAGATTGTGATAGAGAAATGGTATCAGCTGCCATGGAGAATTCTAAGACTAGAAAATGAAGAAGGCAGGTAAGTGTTAACTACATTGTAAAAGATGAAGAATTGGTATCGGCCTTAACTATAGTGTGACATTGGCCTTAACTATAGCACCACGGGATCGCCCTTTGTGGATTTTACCAAAAAACTTCTTCCTTGAACATTGGCATCGGCCTTCACAATTTCAACAACTGAAAATCAACATCTATGTAGGATTACCCTTTGTGGGATTTACCTACTCAAAACACGGAATTACCCTTCGTGGGATTTACCGTTAACAACTTCTTTTACCCTTCGTCGTAAAACCGAACTTACTGTAGAGTCATGCTAACAACTGAGTTGGTTAGACTCTAAAATTATAGGCTGAGATAAGAAAACATACTGCACAAACTCCTCAATAAACATATGAACAATCCCATGTCTGAGCTCATTTCTGCAAGTCAATCTTCAGCCCAACAATGCAATGTGTGCATTTCACAATGTGACCAACGCTCTCTGTAAACCTTCAAATGCAAACTGCTTCAAGGCAAAAAAAAAGATGGCTCCAAGCCAAAAGAAAGTGTGTTTATTGCTCTGTGTACAACTCTAAGCCAGGCAGAGCTACCGAATAAGAAAATTGTAGGCAGACTCCAAGCCAAAAGAAAAAATTGTATTACTTCCACAATGAAACCCTGATAGCAATTAAAGCTCCACATGGAACTACCTTGGAAGTCCCAGATCCTGATGAAGCTGAGGAGATACAGAATGTCTACCTAGTCAATCAATTTGAGGAAAAGTTTAAGGATGTGCATGGCGCTGAACCGCCTATCAACTTCCCAATTGCTTTTGGTCTGGGTCCAACGAACACCCAACAACATAAGTGGTAACTATGGAAAGCAGCGGGAAGAAAATTGAGCCTTGGCTACAACAAGCCTTCTTGAACTAGAACAACTTTGTGCCCAATACTCTAATTGACATAAGCAAAATATATGACACCATTTTGCCCAGAAAAACACATTTTAATCGAGAGAAAATGAGCAGCAAAACATCAAAGATGCAGAACCCAGAGAGAATAAAGAACTATCTTGTCTGGAGCAATTAGTCGAAACCGTTAACAACCACCAAAAAACCCAAAAAAGATTCATTCTAATTATTCAAGAATTCGGAGAAAATGGACTAAAAAACATAACCTTCACATCAAACTTTTGAACTAGGCATTTCGACAAACACCTAGACTGCACACATGTCTAATCTTTCTTCCATACCAGAGAACATAATAGAGATCAAATAATTCACTGACCCATTTCTTCAAATAGTTGGAGAGCACACAAATCAGAACTTGAAGAGATCTCAACATTTGCAATCTTGAACAAACAAACACCACAAAAGAATTCAGAAAGTGATTTCTGTAGGTAAGTGTGATTGATTCAATCACCATGATTAAGGTTCGACTACTATATACAGAAAACCTAGATAACGATGTACATATACTGGCCATAATTGCTTGACAAATATCATCAACAGAAACTCTTGATGTGAATTGCCTATGTCCTCTCATTCTCCGACTCTCCGATAAAGCTCCCTGCTTGACTATTGTATCGACAACACTTCAACCAGGACCATAGATGCCTTCAAGCCGAAATACGGAACAGGAGGAATGAAGACAACCATGTGCGTATGGTTCTTGATAGCATCAAGGATGATCACATCTGGCTCATTTGCATCTCAAAGCTCATTTCTTCCTCAAGTTTCTTCTTCTTGTTAATGCTAGTGCAAATACCAGAGACATCCCATATGTGATTCTTGAGCTCGCACCCCAGGCGCTGGCCGACGAAACCCATTTCGACGATGAACATCCGGTTCTGGGATTTGAACTCCGTGCCGGTCATTCGGAAGACGGAACGTTTCGGGAGATAGTGAAGGCGTCGGTGGAGAAATCTCCCAATCAAACAATCAACCCAACAATCGCAACAATTGCAGAAAATTCAACCCAAGAACAATCACGGAAGCACTGAAAATCTAATGGAAATTTGAAGAGAAACTAAACTAGGGAAAAAAAAATATGTAAACTACTATGAAGAGAAACCACCAGAATCCATGGCGTAAGCATAGTGGCTCTGATACCATGTTAACTACATTGTAAAAGATGAAGAATTGGTACAGAGAAATAGGAAGATGATAGAGAGAAACAAGAGAGATCTGAGAGAGAGAGTTTAGAGAGAGAAATAAGATTTGTATTGAATGACTAAATGAAGATTACACCCACAATTTTTATAAGAAAAATCCTAACTACTTTAACCAAATACTAACAACCTTCTAACTATATTACTAACTGTACTATATTACATTTGTACCCTTAATAGTAAGGAGGATGAAAGGAAAGGGCTTCATTCTGTGTTGTTTGGCCAGAAAAATGGGAAGTATTGGACCTTAATGTTCGGCCTTTGCAGCCCGCTTCTCTCCTTGATAATTTAGACTTTTATTTCAAGATACCATGTAGAATTATGAGAATTGTTGATATCGCAAGATACATATATACAAGTATGTAACTTGAGGCATAAGAACTACTAAAATTTCATTTCTCATGCCATTCCACTTTGAATGATTATTTAGAAAAATGATAGTTGATAAATTCTCGAACTGTTCTTATGTATTGAAGTGCTCTTTTGTCACTACTCAGTACTACGGTCTAGTGGTATTCCTCTTTACTTGAAAGTGAGAGGTCTTAGGTCCAAATCTCGTGGATGACGAATTCAATACCAAATTAGGCTGCCTATTGTGTGACTTAGCCGAACTCCCTTATCATAAAAAATAAAAAAAATAAAGCACAACTTGTATTAAATGGTTCTGCGTCTAGTTGTACTGAGGTCTTTTGCATAAAAACCATACACCTGTTGATTGCACTGGTGATCATATAGGGAAGTATCGACGTGTGCCGCAACCCGTCTCTATAAAACTTTGATAATGGTGATCAGATGGGGAAGTATCGATGTGTGCCGCAACCCGTCTCTATAAAACTTTGACAATTATGACAAGGATTGAAGCAACAAGTATGTCTTGCATCATTGGCGACAACACTCACCAATCACAACCCTAATCGGGCCTTAATTCAGGTTTCCGGGCCCGCATTGACTACTAGCATTTCAATTTCAACTGATGTGAAGACGACCCTTCAATCACTAGTAACCTAGTACGAGTTTCGAACTAAGGAGTCCCCAACTTCAAGTTGTTGAACATAGATGATGTCTTCTCCTACCAGGCCATGTCGCTTGACATGTATAACTCTCATGCCCGCTGCAAGCTCTTGGCCGTCAAAGTCCTTTGCCCCACGGGATGCTGGCATCGGAAAGGGACGCTACCTGGTTAGTTTGAAATATATAGGAAATACTAGTCAAAACGAAAAATTGCAGAGAAAATAGTGCAATCGAATTATTTTTCAGTCTTAGAATTGAAATATTTGACATTACAAGCAATCCTTTAACTATATGATAAAATGTGCAATTGAATATTTGGCCTTACTCTTACAGTTCTGATAAACAATACTAGGTCTGAATAAAATTTCAGATTTTATATTTCTCAATCAACGTCTCACTCAGGTGAGTCTTTCTGTTACTGGCTAAACGCAAATGAATCAGCATCCACGTCAAAATACCAGGAAGTACGAATCCATGTCTACAAGTGTCAATCATCTAGCTTCCGCTGTTGTAAGGGTGATTGTGCTTCCTGTCCGACTTCTACCTTTGCCTGCTAAGGTATCTTCGATGTCCATGGAACTTCTTTCTGTGAAGAAACCAGGCTCCTTCGGTTGTGGCAATATCGCTGCCTCGTTGCTTAACATTAGAAACACCGATGACATTACTGGTCTATCTTTTGGAAGCTTTTGAACGCATAGTAGACCCACTTGAATGCATCTTAGCACCTCAAACTCAACACATGAGTACTCTAAGCATTGATCTACTACTTCCAAACCCTTGTTTTTGTTCCACAGTAGCCATGCCTGGAATAATTGAATTAAATTGATTTAGTAAAACACATGAAAAAAATGAAAGTTCCTAATTAGTAAGACACAAATATAATTAAGCATAAAATACTTACATGTCCCAAAAGACTGTGATTGTGATCTGCATGATGAAATCCTCTGTTCTTTCTGCCACTAATTATCTCTAACAAAAGCACTCCGAAACTGAAAACATCGGATTTCACTGAAAACTTCCCATCAATTGCGTACTCTGGAGACATATATCCGCTGCATGCAAAAACACATTACTTAAGTACCATTGAAGACATTTCGTTTCTGTTAGAGCAATGAAGATTCATGGTCTATGTTAGTATAACTCACTATGTTCCAATTACACGTTTTGTTTTCGCTTCAGTTTGATTGCGTTCGAAAATCCTTGCTATTCCGAAATCAGAAATTTTGGGGTTCAGCTCATGGTCAAGTAAGATATTGTTACTCTTGAGATCCCGGTGAATGATTCTTACTCTTGAGTCTTGGTGGAGGTAGAGAAGTCCTCGTGCGATTCCCATGATAATGTCATATCGCTTTTGCCAATTCAGAAGCACCTTTTGGTTTTGATCTGCACATGAATTAATTTTTGTTCAAGTTTCCTCCTGTATGATATAAAGAGAGCTGCATTGGACTGTTTAGTTCCATAAACTGCACTACAAAGTGTAAAATCAAATTTTAGGTACGTAATTAATCTGAAAGAAGGAGAGAGTGTTAGACCGAAAATAAAGCAGTCCAAGCTTTTGTTTGGCAAGTACTCATAGATAAGCATCCTTTCTTCTCCTTCAATGCAGCATCCCAAAAGTTTCACCAGATTCCAGTGTTGAAGATTGGCTATCATCGTAACTTCATTTTTAAACTCCTCGATACCTTGCCCAGAATCTTTTGAGAGTCTCTTGACTGCTATTAGTTCATCTTGTCTTAGGCTCCCCTGAAAATTTGGAGGAAAATATTTAGTTCAGTTCGTATAAGTACATCAGCTATAACGTTACCTTGTAAACTGGACCGAACCCTCCCTCTCCGAGTTTGTTTCTGAACGAGAAGTTATTGGTGGCAGTTGCGATTTCCTCAAAATCAAAGAGTGGCAATTCCAAGTCCTTAGGAGATGTTGAGCCTTTCAAATAGAAAAAAACAAGAGGAAGAAAAGATTATGATATAAAGCAACATCAACGGATGAATTTGAATTCTAAAGTATATGCATGCTAACCACTTTTCTTTCCTCTCTTCTTCTGAATTATTAGGCGCAAAAAGCACGTAAATCCCAGGAAAAGAAGCACAGAAACTGCAGATATGACCGAGATCAGCACTATTCGTTCATCCTTCTGAGTGGAATTACCTAAAGATCATGTAGTAAATAACATTGAGAAATTAAATTACAGATTATGCTGACTTATTCGGTAAATCTCACAAATTATTCTCTTGTGGTCTAGTTTGGTGTATTGCAACTAGGCATGCTTAAATAGATGCCTAAACAAGGATTTTTCTAAATAAAATAGGGCTGCAGAACCTAGCTAGATAACATTGTTAATGAAAACTGATAATTTACCTAGTTCGGAAGATGGCATTCGAATATATATGTGTTCCAGGCTAGCTTCTTCAATGGACTCTCGCATATCAATTAGGTCGCCAAACCACATAAGGCAGCCACTCCCTCCATTCCTGATATCTGAATTAGTATAAGCTACACAAGAACAATTCTTTAAGCAGTCTGCCTCACATTGTTTCACACTCATGCTCTTGTTCAACTGAAAATCCAACAGGTCCGGCAATTTCACATTTGGAACTTTCGTAAACCCATCATCCTTCTGGCAATCAAGTGATGTTTCCCTTATGCACCCACTTGTCCAGTTAAGCACCTCCCATTCGTTCTGCGATTTTGGAACATAACCCTGCAAGCACTCACAAGGGGGTGAATTGGAAATTTTGCAAAAACCATTTGCTCCACACTCCCTGTAATTATCACACCTATCATTTTGGAGAGTATACATAACAGCCCATTCAGTGCTCCCTCTGTTGAGCACCACCCGCTGGGCTAAACCCGACTCTGTAAGCTTTACTCCTGTCATAATATCAGTAGCCATATACATGTAATATAACTCATTGGTATCATAGACAAAGAACGGTTTCACAATGAGCTCCTTTGAAGAACTAGGGAAGCCAGTAAATCGAAGACCATTCCAAGGCCCTGTGCGGTACAATTTCTCTGTTCCTTTGGCAACTACGAGTTGAGGCAATCCAAGAGGATCGATCCCATAAGTATATTCACCGGGAGATGGATCACTAGCGTTTTTCCAAGAAGTCAAGTATCTGTTAAGACCTGTTCTGAAGTTCCACCCAATCTTCATTTTTGGTAACGAAGTGTCTGATGGGAAATCAAAACTTTGCCATACATGACTTTCGGAATCTGTTGCAGCCCTGTCTCGAACAACGAGATTTCCGGTCTCCAAAAGCTGTGCAACAGGATTTTCTGCTATTTGAGAAGAAATGGTGGACCAAATAGTGTTGTTCATTTGGTCGAAAAGGACCATAGTTCCATTTTTGGTTAATGTCAAGGCTCCATATGAATCCGGAAGAGGGTTTTCTCTGTTGGCAACCCATACAACAGTATGTGGTAAGTTCTTAAACCATATTCCTAAGTACCAGGCTTTAGAATTACCCACCTGGAAGAGTCCTAATTCGAAGCTTTGGCCTGAAGAAACTAAGGTATTAGAGCCATTGATGGATTGTGATGCAGATATGGTATCAGTTGCTGTGGACAATCGTAAGACTAAAAATTGGAGTAGAGAGGCAAAGAAGATGAAAAAGGGAAGGCCCTTCATCTGTGTTGTTTGTCAAGAAGAGGGAAGGAGACTAATTACTTTGTACCTTGCAGGTTTTTTATTGACAAACGATTGGGTAATTACACTAGATTCATCAAAACCTCGAAAACGGAGATTCAAACTTGAATGAGGAGAAGTACATTGCTCTATCCAACTTAACTAAACCCAAGCCCACCCTTAAGGACTTTTCTTGGAGCAGCCCTTCAATTGTCTGTTGATGTGTTCAACTTCCCTGTCACATTATTTTCAGGGTGTCCATCATTCAAAATATTTCCGATCACATATTAATTTTCAAACAAAGTCTTTGTATTGACCGTATAATTGACAAGGAAAATGCAGAAGATGGACTATTGGAAAAAGATAATATATATTGCATATTTATATACATGGTCAGAGCAATTTATAGAAAATATAGTTTGGGAAATATTATATAAAAGATGTGTGCGACTTTTTCTTGCTGGCATAGATCATATGACTTAAATAATCTCTCACATCTTCATAATACTCTTATTTTGTGTCTATTTATACGAAGCTGGTTTCGTTGTAGCTCCTTTACACACGAGATTTTACATTCAATTTCTTCATCCTTCATAAGGTTGTATAAAAAATAAAAAATAAAAAAAAAACGTTTGCGTTATGTGTTGTTTTCTTCTTTACCAAGTCTTGTTGGCTTGGAGAACAAAATTTTGTCCTCCATTTTATACGGAACTGCATTAGAATGCACTGGTCTTGTATATGTAAGTATTTACCCATCTATTTGACTCTTTCCAAAACTCAGCTCTTTGAAATATTTGACCGTTTTCCCAAATTTTCACAATAAATCTCTACATTATCAACTATGATACCAACTCTCTAGCTGCTTCTCCATCAAACCACATAATCCAAAACCAGAAAAAAGAAGCAAACTCAACTTACTCGTGCGCAATACGATTACAAGATCTAGCAGACACTTATCGAGACAAGTTTTCTATTAGTCGTACAAGTTGCCCACTCACTGTTCAGCGGCTTGGTTAGAAGTTAGGTTTCTTCTTGCGCGACAAGTTTTCTATTAGTCATACAATCCATTAGGCATTTTTCAATGCTAATAGCCTGATAGTGGCATGCTCACCACAATAACTAATCACTCAAGGTTCTTGATGCTTCAATTATCTAGCTACCCTACCATGGTCGAAAGAGTAATAGTATTTCGGGTATGGCTTCTTCCTTTTCCCATTAAGGGATCAATGCCCATCGAACTTCTTTTTACGAATAATCCAGGCTCCTTTGTTTGGGGCAATGTTGGTTCTTAATTGCTTAACATGAGAAGCACAGATGATATTGCTGGTCTGTCTTCCGGAAGCTTTTGAATGCATACTAGACACACTTTAATGCATCTTAATTATGACCTCAAACTCAATGTATGAGTCCTCCAAGCATTCATCTATTACTTCCAAACCCTTGTTTTTGTTCCACAATAGCCAAGTGATAGGATGTTTACCACTTGCAACAGTACAAGGTTATCGTAGTATAGCAATTTAAGCAAGGTCGTTTTCCATAAGGATTGATTGAATAATTTGCATTTAAACTAATTCTTAATTAACTATTTAAAACAAAGTTTGGAAAATATTGTTTTTGGATTTTAAAATAACAAAAACGAATTTTAATAAAAAAATAATAATAAAAGAAACCAATTTGAAAGGGAACAATCTTAGAAAATAATGATAAAATGATACTAGGGTTCCACCATTACCTTAACAATCTTATGTAGTTTTACCAATTACTTATGAATTACACATGCAACTTTGAAGGTTAGGTTTTCCTTATGCATATTCTACTTGTGGCATTCAAGTTAGAACGTATATCAAACGTGCAATCTGTCTGTGGCATCCCAATCAAATATAAACATGCATGACTCATTACGCTTTGTGAAAAACCATGCAGCCCCTAAGATGTGGCATTCACCCGAGGTGAAATTACAACTATCAATCACAAGAAACAATACTCAATCCTCTAGTAGCATTCCGACCGAATTGCATCTGATTACTTATCTAAACATCTTAATGGTCGCAAATCATTAAGATATAGAGACAGTTTAAACACAGTGATTAATAATTCAAAGCATGCATGTATAATATCATAGGCAATTAAATAAAAACCACATATTCATGCTAAGGCTCAAGGCATTGCCCTAACAAACAGAAATTAGTTACGAACAACCATAAAACAAAAGGAATTGAAATAGAAAAAGGATAGAAAACACCTTGAAATACAAATCGTCAAAACCTAGCTAAGTTCTCCAAATTCATGTGTAGCCTTATTTATACTACTACAAAATAAAATTCTACCTAGAAAAGGTCTTCTAAAAACTAAGAAACATAATAGAATAACATAACTAGGAAATAAAAGGTTCCCTATTTAAACTGAAATTTGGACTGCAGAGAAAATCTATCTTTTGACCAACCAAATCAACTCCGATTCGGTCCAAAAAAGGTCTATTTTTAAATCTTGAGACCTCCCTAACAAATCCTCTGAAAGAATCTTCCTCAAAATATGTCATCTTAACCTTCAAAATACCCAAAACATCCAAAAAGGTCAATTTGGGAAAGCTGCACACTAGGCCTTCTTTTCTTCACCACGGTCAAACGGCTTGGTAGAAAAATCTGGAATTTTGACACAATCATTTTGAAAGGCTCACGAATATCCTCCAATTAGAATCACTCCAAAATTCATTTGTTTGATCACATTTTGCTCCAGATGAAGTCGAATGTCCTACATTAAAAATACATAAGTATCAAAGTTCTCAAAAAATAACTAATAAATTAATACTAAGATAAAGGTAAAATATATAGTATAATATCACCTCATCCCTGGAACAATGGCAGATCATACGAGTTTAGTCCTACGCATGGAAAGCTATCTAGAGGTCCAAATTTACCACACACATATAGCATAATCAGAAAAAATACCTACATGTCTGAGAAGACTGTAATGATGAGTCAGATGATGAACCTCAACGGTTTCTTCTGCCACTTACATCTCTAACAAAAGCACTCCGAAACTGAAAGACATCTACTGTTTGGAAATTGAATGTTTGAGAACTGGATGGTAACTTTCAACTATACTTACAGCAAGGTGTAACATCAATTCAGCAAACAATAGTGATGTTGAAGGGAAGATATTTCATAGATGTTTGAAATAATTGAAGGTTGAATAGAGTTATATGATTGCTTTGACAGAAAGAACAAGAAAAGTAGCTTGTGTACTAGTGCTAATAATTGAGTTATATGATTGCTTTCATATAATGGAAAACAATAGAAAAACATAGAAACATTAGTTCTCGAACACCAGAAATCGTTTTCTGCCAAGACTTTGAACGGTTATATTATGTTTGGTATACCGTGTAACACTATAGGATCGTCTTTAGTCTTCTCTTCCAATTGGCATAACGGCATAGATCCTATAACTGACAAGATAATATAATTAAATTCCTAATATACATGCATTGGTTAAGTAGCATCATAATGCTCAAGCCTTCTCTATCGACCTTCCACCGTTGGGCTTATTTCATTTTGTGTATGAGATTGCTCCCCTCTCCTCTTGTCCTTGTATCTGGATCAGTGGAACATCTTTCCATGAAGAAACCAGGCTGTTCAGGCCAAGGCAACCTTGCTCCCTCGTTTGCCAACAAGAAAACTACAGACGACATTTGGGCCTCTCGGCTAGGAATTTCTGAACATATAATAAACCCACATGAATGCATCTAAGTACTTGATATTCAATGCAGGATCCTTCCAAGTATTTGTGCAATATTTCCAAGGATTTTTCTTCATTCCATAGCAACCATGCCTACAAAATTTCAATAACAATGCTTAACTAATCCTGCTAAAGAGAAATGACATATAGTATTTTATATATAGCTCTTCACGCTTACATGTCCCACGAGGTTATGGTTGTGATCAGGGTGAGAAAACCTCCTGTTTATGTTGCCATTATTATCTCTAACAAAAGCACACCGAAGCCAAAGACATTTGATTTTACAGAAAACTTCCCATCAACTGTATACTCTGGGGACATATAGCCGCTGCACGAGAAATTTGTATATAAGTTTGTTTATTTGACTAGTGAATATCAATGTACATTAGCTGAAGATGTATATCCACTGAACTTACTATGTTCCAACAACTTTCTTTGTTTTTGCTTCATTCTCATTACCTCCGAAAATTCTAGCCAAGCCAGAGTCTGAGATTTTAGGATTCATGTAGTTGTCCAACAAAATATTGCCTGCTTTGAGATCCCTATGAATGATTTGAAGTTTAGAATCTTGGTGTAAATAGAGAAGCCCTCTTGTGATTCCCATGATAATGTTAAAGCGCGTGTCCCATCTCAATAAAGCACTTCTTGTATCATCTGCAAATCAATTTCAGCCCTTGTGAATCTTGATGCATGGAGGGTTCAAGCTGAAGCATAAAGAATCTCGACATTAAGTGCCGAAGATTCAAGATGCTCACTGAAGATGAAAAGATCCATGCTTTTGTTGGACATGTACACGTAGATTAGCATACATTCATCACCATGAATACAGCAGCCCAAAAGTGAAACAAGATTCCGGTGTTGAAGTTTTGCAATCAAAACTATTACATTCTTGAACTCTTCTAGACCCTGACATGGGTGTGATACCCTCTTCACTGCTATTTCTTGTCCTGAAAAGCTGCCCTGTATTTGATCATATTGAACATGTATTTTTGTTATAATCAGGTGAACGTCAAAACATACACCTTCTTGTTTACTGTACATAACAAATTGTAACCTTGTAAACAGGGCCCTACATTCCTTGAGATTCATACACTCGTTGAGTGAAAATTCTAACATGTCAGGCAATTTCACCCCTACAAGCAGTAAACATCCCTCTCCGCTGTGGCAGTCCAATGGTGTCCATCTCATGCATCCACTAGTTCTATTAGAAAGTTCCCATTCTTCTTGAAACCTCGGAGTGAACCCTTGTGACACATATGGGATGCCTCTTTCTACAAATACCATTAGCACCACAGTATCCATAATTGTCACATGAATCATCTGGTAACGAAAATATAACATCCCATTCTGTGCTCCCCCGACATTCAACACAAGGCGTTGCAAAGAACCGAATTGATCTAACCTTAATTGTGAGGCAGCTACATTCTTATTAGCCTCAAACTAATAATACCACTCATCTTCATGTAATTCCATAACCGTATTGAACATTGAATCCGCTGGTGCAGGAAGACCACTGAATCGAATGCCATTTCATGGCCCTGTTTGGTACTTTATGGCTGATGCTCCCATGACAACAACTAGTTGTGGTAACCCCTTCATGTCAATTTTGTAAGAGAAGTCACCAGTGGATGGATCATCAATGCTTTTCCGTGATGTCAAATGTCGCTCTGATCCGGTGTTTATGTTCCAGCTTATCTTCATACCTAGTAACAATGTGTCACTCTGCCACACATAAGTTCCAGCACTACTTGTATTTTCCAGCAAAACAAGATTTCCGGAATTTAAGACCAAATACTGTGTCGCGTCTTTGGTGTTGTTGATACATTTGAAGACCAAATACTGCTCGCATTTAAGAACAAGATTTCCTTTGGTGCCAATCGCGAGTTCCCCATATAAATCAGTCAGTGGACTGTTTCTGTTTGCAGTCCACAAAACTTTGCTAGGTATGTTAATGTACCATATTCCCAAGTACCTATTCATGGGGTTTCCCGGCAGAGAAAAGAAGCCTAGTTCAAATCTTCCACCTAACGAAGTTAAGTCTCAGAATCATTGGCAAGCTGGCTAGAGGTTATGGTATCAGCAGCAATAGTCAAATTCAATTATTCAATAAGATTAATAACAAGCAAACAAGGGACGACAAGAAGGCATTGGAATTAAGCATTCCCAAAAAATGATCTCAATGACTTTTCATTTCCATGAACGAGGATCATTAAACGCGCCATCAGGTAACAGAAAGAAAGAACGGCCTCATCATTGACTTACTGGCTATTGACTGGCCAAAAATTGAAGAAGGTAAGCTTCCACAACAAAATTAATTGGCAATATGAGAAGGAGCTCAGCATCGAGTTCTTTTACTTTTCCCAAAACCTGATTTCCCAAAACGAAGGCAAAATACTCACCACATTCCTCAAACGTTTGCTCCAAAACTCTCAAGCTCGAAGATTCCCTCCAAATATTGCATCAAGAACCCTAATTTCTCAAAGTAAGAACAAAAATTTCAAATTAAAAAATTGAAAGCTCCGCTCTTTGCCGCGAAACTCAAATTGCTCACATTTTGCAATCTAAATTAATCATTGCCACGACACTCGAAGATTCCCAGGCAATGATGCCGAGGTGGAGGCATCCGAATTGCTTGCGACGTTGGAATTGTGGCGCGGAAGAAGAGGTGTGCAGTGCATGCACGGAATCCATTTGACGAAATGCCAAACCAGTATCCGCGAGAGAGAGAGGTGCTGGGTTGAAATTTCTCCCCCTAGGGGTGGGTTCAAAAAACCGAAAACCGAAAACCAAACCGAACCGAAACAAAAAAAACCGAACCGAACGAAAAAACCGAACCGAATTAAAAAAACCGAATCTGGTTGGTTCGGTTCAGTTTTTGGGGTTCGGAAACCGAAGTTTTGTTAAAACGACGTCGTTTTATGTTGATGACTAGAAACGGCATGTCGTTCAGTCTGAATGCTTGTATTCGTTCAGTCTAAAACCCTAAACATCCCAGAGAGTCTCTCCCATTTTCCCAGTTCGTGCAGCGGCGCAGCCTCTAAGCTTTCTCTCTCTCTCGGTCTTCAATCACACTCTCAAACTCTCTGTCTTTCATTCCCAGAGGCGACCCACGACCCTTCTCAGTTCTCACTCTCAATCTCTCACACCCCGCAGTCGGTCTATCATCCAGTTCAACTGCAATTGTTCTTTGTTACTGCAAAATCCAGTTTGGCTGCAATTGACCATCGCGCTCTGCTACACCACTACCCCCGATTGGCTGCGGCAGTGGTATCAGCACCTAGAGTCGCTGAAGCTGAAGGGGAAGCCGAGGGCGGCGATGTTCAATCTGATTCCGGAGGACTGGGGAGGGTATGTGACGCCGTGGGTGAGGAGATCGCTGACTCCTTCCACCGCTTGACGTTAGGGATTCGGACTTTCGGCAGATGTTCAATCATCTGCACTTTCGGCGATGTTCAATCATCTGCACTTTCGGCAGATGATTGTTAGGGATTCGGACTTGGAGCTGCTGGCTGAAACACGCAGACGGGTGCTCCAGATGCTTAAGCTCGACAAATGCTCAGGGTTTTCCACCGATGGGCTTTTCCACATCGGCCACTCCTGCAGGTGGTAAAGTTCGCAACTTTATGTGAAATTGTTTTACTTGCGATGAATTTTGTTGTGGGTTCAATCAGAAACGTTTGATGCATTCATTGTTTTGGTAAAAATTGAAGCACAAAGTTATATTGTTTCACTTCGTAGTTTCATTACTTTTTTAAGTTTTAATTCGAGTATCGGTTAAGTTTTCTTGCCTTGACTGCAGCAGTATGAATTAACATTGCTGATTAAAAAAATTTAGTTGCAGGGATATTTTTGCTATCGAAGAAGAAGGAAAAAAAAAAAAAAAAAAAAAAAAAAAAAAAACCGAACCGGGCCGAAACCGAACTGGAAAAAACCGAACCGAAAAAAAATGAACCGAACCGAACCGAAATTTCGGTTCGGTTTCGGTTTCGGCAAAAAACTGAACCGTTTCAAACCGAACCCAGCCCTATCTCCCCCTACTCTCTGTTTTTCTGTCTACAAAATGAGAAATGAGGATTGGAATTTTTGGGTAATCCATTTATATAGGAGGGTAATTTGGTAATTATAAATTTAAAAAAAAAATTCATATTTATGTTATATTGTTGTGCATGTCGTGTGTATATCCAAAAAATCCTATTTTAGTCCAAGATTACAAAATGAGTCATTTTTGTCTATTTCCAAAATTAAAAACAATATAATGAAACTTAAGTTTGAGATCGTACCATATATATCAATCAAATATCGTAAGTATACTCTATACATATACTTTGATGCTTGTTAAAAATTTAAAATAGACAACTTGATTTTGAATATTGGATGTTGATCAGGACTAAAACCAGAATAATCATGAAAAATGTCATCAGCATCACCATCCTTTTATCATTTTTATTATCCTGGTTGTTTTGTGATGGAAGACTAATACCGTTTCAAAAAATAAAAACATGAAAATAAGGTAAAGTCTTGCTTGGGGAGTGGGGACCTTCTAAGATCGGCCATCTTTCAATGTATGTTAACTCAATAAATTAGTTATTACGCGCAAAATCATGAGAAAAAAGAAACTTCATAAGCTATTAAAGAACTGTAGTTTCTTTTTTACTGCAAACGAAAAAAAACTTAGTTGAACAAAGAAAGTCTCCTAATTATTGCTAAAGGCGAATTTGACAAGTCTTAGGCCACTTAATATTATAGTGTAGTGATATCCTCTTCACTTGTAAGTGAGAGGTCTTAAGTTCGATTTTCGTCAAAGGCGAATTTGAACCACATTATTGTTAGCTCATTGTGGGTAAGCTCACCCTCTCTCCCTCAGTATAAATAATATCGTTTGCTCAAAAATATATATTAAAAAAAAAAGTGTCCTAATTAATTAAAAGGAAAATTAACGAAAAGTTCAAAAAAAATTCTCTTTTAATGAAAAGTCTTTTTTAAAGGTATAGTGAATAGTACCAGTTAAAGGTAAAAATATTGTTTTTCGTTAAAAGTGAACAGTACCGGGAGTGTTTTGTTAAAACTCCCTTAATTAAAAGCTTAAGTGGGATATTCAATATTATCAAGCAACACAAACAACATTTGTAGGAAAATCTTTTCAACAACACCAAAGTTTTAAGCGAAACAAAAAACCTTTCAAAAAATAAACATTTGTAGGAATATGATTGCAGGTTCCTTAAAAAAAAGGAAGTGATATTAATGTCAACAATGATGATGAAATATGAAAGCTTTGGAAACCTAGAGAGAGAGAGCTCGAAGAGAAATATAATCTGTAACAATCTTATCATTACAGTTAATGAATTACAAGGGTTTATTTCACTATAAATACATATCAGCTGTACACACTCAACTTGCTTATACAATCTAGTGACACATGTCACAATCCTAACCGCTAATATATGCTAACATTCCCTCTCAATCTTATGTCTCAGTGGAACCAAGCATAAGATTGGAACAGTGGTTGGTAAACAAGGGAGAACATAAGCCTTTTGTGAAAATATTTGCAAATTGATCGGTGGAAGTAACAAACTGCAGAGAAATAACGCCTTGTTGAACTCTTTCTCTCACAAAATGACAATCCACCTTTATGTGTTTGGTTTTAGAGTGCAAAATAGGATTAGTAGCTAAAGCCATGGCTGAGATGTTGTCACAGTGTAATAATGGAGAAAAAGAAGTGTGAATATGCAGATCTTTGAGAAGTTGTTGAAGCCAAACAATTTTTGCAGTGGTGGTTGCCATAGCCCTGTATTCAGCCTCTGTCGAAGACCTGCTAACAGTGTGTTGTTTCTTAGAACTCCATGAAACTGGATTGGAGCCTAAGAAGACAACAAACCCTGTAGTAGAACGCCTATCGTTGGGATCCCCAGCCCAATCAGCATCTGTGTATGCTTTTAAAGCCAATGAACCAGGTCAAAAACAAATGCCCCAGCCTAAAGTACCTTTGAGATGTCGTAAAATCCTCTTAACAGCAACATAATGAGATTCCAGAGGATAATGCATGAATTGGCACACTTGATTCACAGAATAGGCAATGTCAGGTCTTGTAAAGGTTAACTACTGAAGGGCTCCCATAATGCTCCTGTAAGTGGTAGGATTCGAGTAACTAGGACTACCATGATTCAAGAGTTTTTGGTTAGGATGGCAGGGTGTGATGCACGGCTTACAGTCAAGCATATCTGTCTTTTGTAACAGATCTTGTACATACTTTGACTGATGTACAAACAACCCCTGAGACTGATAGTCAATTTGCAAGCCAAGAAAATAGTGTAGAATCCCCAAATCCTTCATGTCAAACTCTGTGGTCAACTTAGACACAACATGCTGAACACAAGTATCACTATCTCCAGTAAGGATGATATCATCCACATATAAAAGTAACACAACCATACTGGTGCCATTATGCTTGACAAATAAACAAGGATCGGCATAAGATGATTTAAACCCCAAAAAGATTAAGAAAGTAGTGAACCTTTCATTCCAAGCTCTGGGAGCTTATTTGAGACCATAAAGTGATCTGTCTAATTTGCAAACGTACTCTGGATGGATCTTATCAACAAAACCTTGAGGCTGAGACATGTATACCTCTTCATCTAGAAATCCATGTAAAAACGCATTCTTGACATCAAGTTGCTTGAGTTTCCATCCCTAAGTTGCTGCTAAAGATAAAATGAGTCTCACAGTGGTTGGTTTCACTACTGGACTGGATGTTTCATAATAATCCAAGCCAGCCTCTTGAGAGAATCCTTTGGCCACTAATCTAGCCTTATATCTAGCAACCGACCCATCTGGATGTCTTTTGATCTTGTATATCCATTTACAACCCACCAGGTTTTTATTTGGTGGTAATGGAACAAGATGCCATGTGTGTTGCTGTACTAGTGCATCCATTTCTTCCTTCATAGCTATTTGCCACTATGGATACTTAGAAGCTGCAGTATAAGATTGTGGTTCTTTAATGGAATCAGATTGAACTGTGGTATGAAGAGCCTGCTTATTCTTAGAAATCCCATATTTAGATCGTGTCTGCATTGGGTGTAGATTCTGAACAGATAGAGGAACAAGTTGTAACTCAGTGGCTTGAGAAGTAGTAGTATCTGGATGCAGATCTGAACCTTCTGAAGTTGAACTGGAGATGGCAAGAGATGTGGAGACAAGATCACCTTGATGGAGAGTATTGGACTGAGTAACATGACTGGTAGTAGGTGTGAATGCAGGGACAAATCCACTTGATAATGGAATTGAAACTATGGAAGGATGCTCAAATGAATTTTTATGAGACACAGAGGGTGGTACTACTGAAGACACAGCCAAAAATTCGTAAGTGATCAAGTGGTGGGGCTGATTTATATAAAGTTTCAAATGGAGATTTCATTAGTAATGTAGAGGTTGGCATCCTATTGATGAGATAAGTGGCAGTAGCACAAGCATGGTACCAAAATTTATAAGGTAATGAAGCTTGCTGCAACAGAGTAATTGCAGTTTCTAAAATATGTCTGTTTTTCCTCTCTGCTAAGCCATTCTGCTCAGGGGTGTAAGGGCAAGATTTTTGATGTGTGATACCTTTTTCCCTAAGAAAGGATTGAAAATGAACACCAATGTATTCCCCACCCCCCATCACACTGTAGAATCTTAATATGAGCATCAAAAGTATTCAGTACAAAGGAATGAAATTGAACAAAGTGACCAAACACAGCAGCTTTATTGATTATGGGAAAAATCCATGTATACCTAGTACAATCGTCTATAAAAGAGACATAATATCTATACCCTTCAATTGACATACAAGGCGCCGGCCCCCAGACATCTGTATGTATTATTTCGAATGGAACTACAGATTTTGAAGCATGTAGTGGAAAGGGAAGTTTGGTGAATTTGCCTTCTAAACAAGGAGTACAAGACTGAGACTTCAAATTACAATGAAAAGGAATGGAAAACTTAGTAAGTGCTGTTTTAACTATGGTATTGGTAGGGTGACCCATTCGACAGTGCCACAATGTAGAAGACACCTTTTGACCAAGAAATGTTGCTGGTAAAGCCTTTTGTTGTTTAAGCACAGGTAAGGAATAAACTGCATGATTACTCAATCCTTTGAACAGTATTTTCTCGGTGATCTTGTCCTGTATGCAGAGAGAGAACTCATCAATGATACATCTACAATTATTGTCTTTACATAGTTGATGCATAGACAACAAGTGTTGTGACAGTCGAGGTACATGTAGTACAAAATTAAGTTTAAAATTGTAAGACTATGTAGGAAGATTAGATTTGCCAATATGAGTAATGACCAAACCTTCACCACTAGCACCAGTGACAGTATCTGTAGCAAGATACGAAGATGCCATCTGAAGATTAGAAATGTCCGAAGTCATGTGATGAGTTGCTCCTGAGTCAAGAAGCCAATACTCTTGCTGAGGTGCAGATGGACTGGCAGTAGCTCGAGCATTCATAGCAATAGAAGAGTTAAATAGAGGAACCACGCTACTGGAATTCGGATAAGACATGCCAAAGGGCTGACCATTTGGGTTGATAGACTGTAGTGAAGTCTGAGAATGTTGGGGATAGGTCTGTGAGAACTGCCGCAGATAAGGCTGTGATGATGGATAACCCTGAAATGAAGAGTTATCTCTTTCAAAACAAGTTGCAGCAGTATGGCCAACTTGATGACATAGTTGACATCCACGTTGTAAACAATTGATAGCAGTGTGTCCCTTTTTGTCACAGATTTGACATTTCTGCAGTGGTTGAAAAATCTGTGGAGAGAACATTTGTTGTTGTGACTGTGGTGAAAACTGAGTTCCACCATATGAGACCTGTTGTGGATATTGTCCTTGATTACCGGAAAAGAACTTCTTGCCTTTATCCTTTTGTTTGAAATTATTTCCTCTGAAATTATTGTATGTACCGGAACCACTTTGAGAGACAAAAGCCAATGGTCTAGGAAAAGGAAGTTGTGAAGACTGAGGAAAGGGTAATTGTTGAGGGAAAAGTTGTTGCTGTGAAAACTGCATAGGTGAGAATAAAGGAACTTGCTGAAATGGCATAGGAGAATAGGGTAATTGAGTACCAGAAGTGTGTCCAAAAGATTCTGCCTTTGTACCAGAGGTACCACCAGTGTTCTATGTAGAAGTAGAACTGTGAGCCATCATAACAGACACGAGAGGAACTTGTTTAGTGACTTCATTCAATGTGTCTTCTTCGGCTTTCAATTGAGACCTCAATTCCTTTAAAGACACCAAAGTTTCTCTACCACGAATAACAGACTTGATTGTGTTATACTCAGGAGGTAAACCCCGCAATGCAACAATAGCAATGTCTTCATCTGACATAACAACTCCAACAACAGCCAAATGATCCCTAGCATCTTTAATTCTCTGAAGATAGACATCAATGGATTCATGTCCCTTTTTAATATTCTGCAGGTCAATCTTCATTTGAACAATACTAGTCCTAGTCATATTTGCAAATCGTTCTCAAAGACTAGTCCACATTTCTTGAGAACTTTTGCAACCAATAACACAGGACAATGCAGCAGTTGACAAAGTAGCAGTGATTAGTGTCATTAATGCCTTATCATGTATCCTTCAAACAGTGAAGGCATCAGAATCTGACTTATCAGGACATGGAATGGAACCATCAAGGAAGCCAAGAATGCCATTTCCATCAAGGAGTAACTCCATTTGGAAATTCCAAGTCACATAGTTAGAGTCATCAAGTTTGACAGTGACAGTATTACCCACCGTAGGAATGAGAGACGAAATCGGTGATTGAGTGAGTACCAATTGAGCCGAGGTAACCATTTTCAATCAACGCAGCAGTATTACTCACAATTCAACAAAGTCACAAACAGGATCAATTCATAGACTACAACAAATAATGCCACAACCTTTTAATCAGTAACAATTTCCAAGCGAACAAATCCCCAAAAACTAGGGTTTCAGACAAAATTTTATCAAGAAAGCAAGATCACAACAACAATCCGTGAGATATGAGAAGGAACAATATCACCTTCCTGAAGCACCCGCAAAAATCAGCTACGAAAATGAAGAATCCCAAAGAAGAACTTAGGGTTCGAGACGATCACCGACGAACTACAACACCAACGAAGTGCAAGCACCGACACCAGCGACGAGCTTCAACACCAAGAGCGACGACAACAACAATCAGTCCAGAGAGACGAGTGAGCGGAAGCAGAGGATCGTCAACCAATGGTGTTACCCTTGATTGGCGATGATACCATGTCAACAATGGTGATGAAATATGAAAGCTTTGGAAACCTAGAGAGAGAGAGCTCGAAGAGAAATATAATCTGTAACAATCTTATCATTACAGTTAATGAATTACAAGGGTTTATTTCACTATAAATACATATCAGCTGTACACACTCAACTTGCTTATACAATCTAGTGACACATGTCACAATCCTAACCACTAATATATGCTAACAATTAATGTAGGTGTGCAAAAGTTGAGGCTGTAGGAAGGTTTCAAGGTTGTTTTCATGATAACTGTAGCCATAACCACCTTCTCCAAGGTGAAGATTGTTGTGAAGTTTAACTTACTATTGACGTTGCGATTGAAGATTCGGAAGAGTTTACCGGTGTCACCAAGTCTTGGGTGACCGATCGGGGATGAACAAAGTCAGAAGGTGCAGATAAAGCAGTCAAGTTACTCAGAGTGCTCGACATCAATTAATAGGCGACCGGTTGCACTTTTGCTATAGGGAATTTTTCTATTTTCGGGTTTCCTAGTTTTCTAGGGTTTTATCTTTCCTATATATATTTCAGATTTTATGGAGCTGTACGTGGGAAGATTGGAGCGAGTTTATCGGTAATCCTACAGGAGAGACGACGGAGGCATCAACGAGGCTTTGAGCGTGAGAAAGATTAAATACCCTTTTTTTTCGCTAGAGAGAGATTAAGACCTAGCTAGGGTTCCTATAGAATTCGTGTTCATATATTTGCTTTAGGACCCATATTATTGTTTGGATTTCAATGATAGAGCTATTGGATTCTTAACATCTTATCAAAATTCCAATAAGGAAAATGCTTGGAAGATGAAGCTTTTTTACCATATTTTATAGATCACATGATGTGGCAGTTGATAGCTGAATTCTTTGTTTAAATTATAGAACCATCAACTACCACATCATGTAATCTGCAAAATATAGTTTAAGTAAATGACCTCTTTAGCATCACTAGTGATAATAAGTCAAATACCTAGTATAGTACTCTTCAACCATACGTACGATTGATTTACTCAAATGAGGGTGGTGTTGAAGGGTTAAAATATACATATTAAGACTTATGCTGTACTCTAAGTCTAACAAAGTAAAGGATGAAGGAAGTTGCATAGAAATTTCCCTTTTGTTGGACTGATGCTACCAAATCAATGTGGACGTTGCCTCATCCACTGATCACCATGTATTAAATTTAACTTTGTAATTTTTAACAAATTAGATCAACTTTAAAAAAATTATAGCACGAGATCAGCATATTGTAATTGTGACATCAAGATTACAAATGTTAATGTATATGTGGCTCGATCATGAAGTTTGAAAAGGATGTGAAGCTAGAGAAGTCTCAAATGGGAGATGCAGCACAATAATCTAAGATTTAAAGTAGGTACCAAGTTCAAATCATATACTAGGATGTTGAGTTTTGATGATTGGGCGTTTTCTGCCTGGGTTTTCGAGTTATCTGTTTGTAAAGGAATTGTATATTTTCACAGATAGACACTTACGTAGAAGTGGTGAAGAAGAAGGTGTGCGTTTAAGTATTTCTCCTTTTGGCTTTATCTGGTTTCTGGTTTATCCAAAGCCATTCCAAACATGGCATCATCAACATGCAACGGCTTCTTGTTTGGTCGGACATTTTTTTGCAAGCGTCTAACCAAATTCAAGTTGACCTAAGTTTTTTTGTTGGAGAGTGGGTTATGGATGGTACTCCATCGCGAGGCAAAGCTCCACTACTAACCATAAACTCCCCTACCTAAATTATAAGGCAGTAAGTGGGGTACTCATTTGCATTTACTTACACTTCCCATCACCATTCAATCTGTGGTTTGCCTCATCTGCCTATATTTAAGTTAACCTTTTTTTCCTTTTCTATTTTAAAGAAATCGTGTGGCACAAAACTCAAGCAACCGCAACATCAATATATATTTCCTGGTATTCATGCACGCGCTCATGTGTTTGTAGAAGACATTTTTTAAATCACGGCATGCTACGCGCAACTTACACTTTTTAAATGTATTTATATGCGTGAATTGACAAAAGGAAAGTCAAATATTTGAAGTAGATGAATAATCTTAGATTATGCTAGAAAAAACCCCACACAAACCAATCAAAACAGCTGAATTCACATAATAAAATCGGTCTTTCAATTTCCATCTACATTTTATTGAATTTACATTAAGAATAGAGAAAATAATATTTAAGAAACAACTGACTGAATCACATTATTGATAGTCAATTGTGAGGCTAAGCCCACTCCCTCTCCCCCTTAGTATAGATAATATAGTTTGTTAAAAAAAAAATCATTTGACAACTAATTTAATTACATTATTATGCGTGTGCGAAATGCCTTTTTATAACTGGCATTACACGTCTCTTAAGATGTTTTGAACATGTTTAAAAATAGATAAAATAATATTTAATGAACAACTGATTGAATCACATTATTGTTAACCTATTGTGAGGTACTAACTAAAAAAAACTGTACAAAAAGAATTAATTATTAAAAAAACACTATTAAAATGACAAAAATACCCTTTTATTATTTGGTGCATTATTTTGGGTTGCTTTTAAAATTTTTTGTTTTGGGGGCATTTTTGTCCAAAACATTTTGATGAAGTTTGTGATCCCATAAAAAGTTGTTGGCTTTATATATAAAGATTAAAAAAATAAAAATAAAAAACAGATAAAGAGACAAATTAATTAAAGTAATCAGAAGTTAAATTTCGATTGTTGAACTAATAAAAGCAAACGTCTATGATATCGAAAATATTAACAAAATAGTGAACCACTAAAAGATATCAATGACATAATGACAAACTGATTAGTTCAGATTTTGAATTATTGAAAATTACCGTTTCGGCCAATTTCCCAAGAAGAAGAAAAATTCCTAGGGTTAGTACATACAGCCTTTGGCTTGGCCACGACGCTCCCACTAAATCAGCCAAAAGAAGGAAACAACAGCAGCATCACTCCTAAATTTAAGGCAGCTAGGTAGAGGATTTTTTTTTTTTTTTTTTTTTTTTGAACAAAAAATATTATATAAACTAAGAGGAGAAGATTGTTAGCCTCATAATGAACAGCAATAATGTGGTTCAAATTCATCTTTGACGAGAATCAAACCTAAATACTCTCACTTACAAGTAAAGAGAAATACCACTAGACCGTAATACTAAGTGGTAGCTAAGTAGAGTATTTAAAAGCAATTTATTTAAATTTTTTAAAGCACCAATTTAGTATGGTTAATCTGTAATTTCCTCTCCTAAACTGAGCTAAAGTTTATAACTTTATAAACTTGGGCCAATAATTAAGCATAAAATCCCCGAGATCCCATGCAGCTTCCAGGAAGGAGATGAGCTCATCACAGAACCAACGAAAAAAGAAGCAAATAAAGAAGTTGCTGCTAACAGTTAAAAGGAGCTACCAAGAAAGTCACAATAATATTTTATTAATATTATTCACCTTAAATATTCGCACCTCAGCTCATCACTCCTCAGTCCTCACTCACTCGTTAATAAATAGCCCCCCTCCGGCCTCCATATTCTCCATCATACATATCTCTCAATTAGGTAACAAATAAAGCTTTCGATCATTTTAGTTTTGAATACTAATTGTTTTATTACTCATGACAGCATTCGATCATCATTATCAAAACATGATGACTGCAGTTGAATTTGTGGACTACTTTCCATCCATGATTGCAAGGTTGGGAGACGAAGGGTTTATAGGGGAGCTTTGCAACGGCTTTCGATTGCTGATGGACGTGGAGAAGGGGCTCATCACTTTTGAGAGCTTGAAGAGTAACTGCCTTCTGCTGGGATTGCATGACATGGGAGATGATGAGCTTGTGTGGATGTTGATGGAGGGTGATTTGGATGGAGATGGAGCTCTCAGTCAGATGGAGTTTTGTATTCTCATGTTTAGGTTAAGTCCATGTCTAATGGATGGATCTAAGCAATTGTGGATGGAAGACTACGATCATCGTCGTGTAAATGATTATCAAATACATGTAGGCTTCCAATGATCAATGTATTGTCTTCTTGTCTGTCTTTGGTGTATCTTCTTTAATTAATAATGACTTTGATCATGTTGTATCAATGGTTGTACGTATTTTGTAATTTCTGAATTTGAAGATATCAATCTTTGTACGAGAAAAAGTTGGTAAGTTAGCAATTTTAATTCATTATTATGTTATGGTATTTTGCTATTTTATGTATTAGGATTCTCTAATAGAATAAGATTCAGCGTTTGCAATTCTTTTTTCTTCTTTTCTCATCCTTTGATTTGTGTAACATATATATGTCTAGTTCAAGCACTCATATGCTATTTTTACTTTTAAGTACTTTCTCCTTGATTTAATTACATATTGCGATGTCAGTATAAATGCTTGCTGGTTCAATCCCAATTGACATGCATGGGAAGCGATGGTGCTATAATACTTACGCGTAGTTGAAGATCATTATCCGGCCTTTAGCACAACTCTTGAAGCTAAGTTCAAATGAGTACCCTAGTCAGTTGGATTCTGGCTTTTATAGTTGTGTGTGGTGCCTTCTATCCACACACCCACATGGAAAAAAAGAGTAATTCTAATATTTCATTGGTAGCTACAACTATGTCAGAATGCTGGAAATGGTGTTGAAGTAATATTACGTGACATGTCCTCTGAAAATAATGCGTGTAAAGTAGACCTGATACCAAGTCATTTTATTTATTTGGTCCGTGTTGATATATCACAAACTGTATTTTTAACATGTCACTGTTAACGCATCACTAAGCTAACAAATGATGAGGAATGATCAGCCCTAACCGCTTGCTAACAGTTTGTTAAGGGATGAGCCGCTAACAAAAAAAAATTTGATTAAAACTCTTTTAAATCCATGATATAAACTTATAATCTAGAGACCAAGACAAAGTATTTATTGAAATAAGGGATGGGTTTGTGACACCATTTCTTTACATAACTTTTGACACAAGTTTTTGTGGAGCTCGTTCCGTAATGTATTTTAACGATCTGTATCTTTTAGAACATCATTCATAGATCATCCTTGCAAAAAAATAGACAAATTCAAAATTATTAAGACATTCATTTGTGGTGTAGAAAATGGACAAATATGGTTCTATAAAGAAACCCTAAACACTTAATCCAATGGTCATATGATTTCAGATTTGGGTTTTTGGTAGACATGATATTTGAGGATAGACTTAAAAGATAAACCATTGAGATCGTTGAAATACATTAATTACGAAGTGGACGGCACAAAAACCTATGTAAAAAAAGTAGTGACACATATCCATTGGAATCTAATATGCATAATACAACACAATACATCTCTAAACTAAGAAAAAACACATGAATACATCTTGAACAACTCCATGGAAAAATAAATAAATGATTGAAAAACAATTCCAATGCAAGAAAATTAAACGTGACACCATCTTCTTTCAACCATAAACTTGCCGGATGGAAGTGTAACACCCTCTCGAGGGCAGGGAAATTGACTCTTATTGAGGCTTCTCTTTCTGGGCATGCCGGGTCATGTTTTTTCTTGTTTTCCTTGTTCTGCTAAGTTGAACCCCATTGCTCGGAAAGATGTTTGTACCCCAAAAGATAAAGGTGGCCAGGGAATCAGATCCAATAAACATCTTAACAAGGCAGCCATTGCTAAGCTAGGATGGAAAGTTCTTACATATCATTCTGATTTGGTCAAATCGTCAAAGCTAAATATTTGAGGAATGGCAACTTCTTTTTGTGTCGAAAGAAAACTAATCACTCGCTTTCTTGGAGAGGTGTTCTTGACACCAGAAACATTCATTACAGAGGAATTAGATGGATTGCTGGCAACGGTCACTCTATTAATTTTAGGGGTTTTAATTGGATGCTTCCTTATCCTCTAGCTAATCTTGTCCCTCATGATCATTCTCAGCTGGAATGGTCTCTTACTGTGGACAAATTTTTCTGTAATCATTCTTGGAATGTTAGTAAGCTTCGAATGGTTCTCCCTTCTCATATTGCATGTCAACAAAGTGATAACAGTTCCTTTTTCCTTCATCTGACATGGATGGTGAATTTCTTTGTGGCCCCTCACCAAATGGCATGGAAAATATTATATAAAGTCCGCTTCTGATATGCAGTCAGTTCATCTCCCTCCCCATCAACATGTTAGCTTGCTCAAAAGGATTTGGAGGCTTATTCCTCCCAAGGTTAAGACTTTTTCTTGGCTTTCAGCGCACCAAAGTCTTATTACCAGAGGAAGACTTCACAGGTTTATTCCTCAAATGAATCCTAGGAAGAAAACTTAGGTTTCACCATAAACATTGGCAATATCAGGAAATAGTCCAACTTACTTATAAGTCCATCTAAGATCCTTCCTCCTATCGATGTAGGATTTATTATCAATATACTCCCTCTGACGAATTTTTAAGCCTAACATGTGGATAACACAAACAGGGTGATATGAAGCGCATGTGGCTGTTAAGCTTCATACGTTGGACAACCTACTGTGATATCATGAAGAAAGTCTCACCATAAAACTATGAAAATACAAGAAGTGGCCTAACTTATTTATAAATCCATACAAGATACCTTCTCCCACCAATCTGGAATTCACTCTCAACATCTTACATGTGCTCTTTGTTCCGAGGAGGTGGAGGATATGGATATTTGTATGTGGACTGCTCTTTCGCTAGACAACTTTGGCACCATGATGTTTTCAATTGCTTCTCCTTATGCTGGGACAGGTTTGCTTTAATGATTATCCACTTTAAACGGTAAGGACAACTCTTCTAGACTCGTTCATATCATGGTAAAGTTCTTATCTATTGCCAGCTCTGGGATACGGGAAATCAATGCACTATCAGAAATTATCATTTTGCCCAACGATATTTTGCTTGACTAAATTTAGTTCGTCGGGTAAAAACCTGGTCACCATTTTGGTTTCTTAAGAGGTTTTTGCTCGACGATATCGTTCTATGGGCAACGTTTCCTTCGTCGGGTATATATATAGTTTTCACGCCAAGGGAAAAACTTGGTGCGTAATATGACATCTTTTGTGCAACAAACAATTCAGGTTTCATTGCACATAGGTATATTTTATGATTCAGGGTTTAAGGTTTAGGGTTGATCATTCGTCGGGCAAAGGTGAGGGACACTTTAACATTTTTAATTCCTTCGGTGATTTTTGCAGTCTACAAAATTAATTTCAACAATCCAACCGTCAAATTTGTTTGTATATACTCCGAGATCAATTAAGCTATAAAACAACAAAAACAAACTATCAGGGATTAGGTAATGGGACGAAATCCTTTAACACTAAGAAACGAAAAACCACAAATTTAACGGTTATTTTAGCTCTGATTGTGTGATTTTTTACAACTACACTCCTTGACTCTAGAAGAATAAAATGAACAAACCCAATCTTCAATTTAAAATATTTCCACTAATAGTTACTCCAAAATCTAACGTTCTACATAATGGAAGTATATAATAAACTCTAAATGTTTGTTGAATCTATTGTTTAGATGGGATACATAGTCTACGGAAATAATTTCAACGATTCAACCATCAAACTTGCTTGTATTTACTTTGAGATAACATATGCCAAAAATCACCAAAAATAAACTTTCGGGAATTAGGTAACGGGACTAAATCCCTCAACAGTTAGAGTGGGTACAGAGGTGGTGGGTGGTGGTGGTGGGTGGTGGGTGGTGGGTGGTGGGTGGTGGGGTGGGTGGCGGTGGGTGGGTGCGGGGTATGGGTTGAAGTTTTTTAGGAAATTTGTACAATTTTTGAAATATTTTAGGAAAGAAATGAAATTTGTAGGAGAGAAATTAAATTTGTGGAAAAAAAATTAAATTTGTAGGAAAAAAATAAATTTATAGAAACGAAATTAAATTTGTAAGAATGAAATTAAATTCGAGGAAAGAAATTAAATTTGTAGGAACAAAAGAATTTTATGAAAGAACGTCATGTTATGAAATAATAATTGAAAATTACTATTTCTTTATTATGTTATTTGTTTCACAGATGTCATCGCAGTTGATCACCAGTGGTCGCCACTCAGCCTCCATGTCAGATCAAAGTACTTGGCGGCAGAGATACTTAGCGGCACCATGCAGAGAGATTTCGTTCCTTCATGCTCGTCCCTTCATGGAAGAAGCTCTGCCTCCAAGTGCAGGAGGAGATGAAGCGAGAGATTTCGAAAAGTGTGGAAGTTTTTTAATTTATTATTATTATTTTTACTTATTTAACATACTTTTATGCTTATACATTTGTTTATTTTGTCGATTTTAGACCAACTTCTCCATCGATATGCAGCACCTGGGCACGAAGGAGTATATAAACCAGGTGTGGACTGAGGCGTACAAGGAGTGGAAAGACAAGCTGCACATGTACAACAATACTTGTTCATCTCTTGCGGAAGCTCCAACCATCCACCCTTAGAGTTTACGAATACGATTGACCAGTGGGAGTGGTTGTGACGTCATTTTTAGAGCTCGAAATTTCTAGTAAGTTTTTTTTTTAAAAAAAATTATTTCCAATTTTCTTTTCTTTTGTTTTAATTTAATTGTTTTTAGTTTAATTAATTTTGTTTAATTTATAGCAAAAATCGACGACAAATAAGGCTAATCGGGAAGTGTACCTTCATCACTCTGGTTCTCGGCCCTCCACTTTCCTGGTCGAGGCTTAAGGGGATAAGCATGTCAATTATGGCAACCAGGTGGCAGACAATATTTATGTAAGTATTCCATTCAATTTTGTTTGTAGGCTTCTACGTTGTATAAGAATGACTAGTACCTCGTCAACCTCTCTAGCAGCAACCGAACACACTAATAGAGGAGCTGACACTTGATCCATAGGTGTCGGTGTAGTTGCTGCTGGACGGGGTTGGGCTACAGAAAGAGAAGAACTCTGCGAGCTAGAAGTGGGTGGGGTTCAGGACCTCGAGAGATCTTCTTCATCTAGCTCTAAGTCTTTCAAGAGGAACGTCTTCCAGACTGCAGCAGTTGGAGATTAAGCTAGCAAACCTGCGATAGTGAGAAAAAGAAGCTCGGAAAGAAGCATGCTAGTGAGAAGAAGCTCGAGAAGCAGCGGCACACCAGTGAGATGAGGGCCTTCTGCGATACATTGCTAGGATGGCCCAAACAGTAGCAGCCTCTGGCATTCGTTTTCCTAATCCTCCGATCGACCTTCAGTCGCCATCCCACCAGCTACCCAAGTAGTAGTAGTTAGTTTAGGATTTTTTATATACACTTATACGAATATTTTATTTTTAATATAATTAAATAATTTATTTAATATTGTATTTATATTATTTTTAATATAATTTAAAGTACGATTTTTTTATTAAAAATGTTTAAAAAGTTTGCCTGGCAAAATATTTTAAATTTTATTTATTTATCGAAACCCAACGGAACAATGGCTTCGGGCAAGAATGATTCGTCGGCCGTACTTGATCAACGCACTTTACTCGACGAAATATTCTCATCTGGTAAACAGTATTACTAGATGAATTTTTACTATTTGTCGAGCCAATTCTGTAGCGACAATGTTTGCATGACAACATTTGCGCAACAAATTTCTGTCAAGCAAAAATGTAGACGACAAAACTCGATTTTTCCCAACGATTAGTTTTCCTCTGAAAAGGATTGTTTTTTTTTTTTTTGTAATGATTGGTGTTGAGACAAGTTAAACCTCACTCAACAAAAATTATTTTCCTTGCTGCTCATGTTGGTAATAGTTTCTTGAGGTACTCACTGATTCTCCCTCTTTCCGAACTTGTAAGGAGCTATCGATTTCTCCAATAACTTTAATTACTTCCTTGAACTTTTATAATTGGTCAATTTCTCCTGAACTTTAATTGTAGCAGATTACCCCCTAAACCTTTATAACTAGCCAATTTCCTCCCTAAATTTTAATTTTAGCCGAATACGTACTTCCCTGAACGTTTATAATTGGCCAGTTCCTAGTAATGAATTTATTACCATGAGTAATTATTTTTCTTGTTTGAATTTGAGTCTTGATTTGAAATAGGTGAACCGAGACGGTCATGTGAATCAAGTCACAAGGAAGGTTTATTGAATGGCATCACAACCCGAACATGTTGCTGAAAAAGCAAGACCATGGAGAAGATTCTTAGTTGTCCACGCTAAGGAGAAAATTCAAACAAAAAGTGGATGGAGTAAACTAGCGGAAGAGAAGAAGAAGAAAAAAAATAATATGGTTTCCAAGTTATGGATCAAATTACCTTTTTACCTTTAGACAATTGCCATGTGTCGTGCACATGACCAAGATAGATAGTAAATTAGATGAAAAATTCTAAAATCTAATGCTAGGGGGAAAGTTGGGCAATTGTAAAGTTCAAGGGGGTAATCGGCTAAAATTAAAGTTAAAGGGAAAATCGATAAATTATAAAAGTTTAGGAAAGTTTGACTAAAATTAAAATTCAAGGGAGAAATTAACAGCTCTTTACAAGTTTGGAGCAAATCGACAAATACCTTTAGTTTTTTTTTAATGAAAATGATACAGCTTCTTTTGCTGGTCATCATCATGAAAGTATCATTTGTTGGGAACCTCCCCCGATTCTTTTGTGAAGTTAAATTTTGATGGCTCAGTTAGATTTCAAAATCAAACTGTGGTTTTACAATAAGAGACTCTCGTGGTCTGCTTTTGTATGCAGATGCTTGAAACACGGGTGATATAGATGTTCTTATTACTGAAGGTTGGGCCTTACTTGATGGCCTTCAGTCTGCTTGGTGATAGGATTTTTACCGCCTACACAAATAGGGTTAAACTCACACAAAATATTTGCAAGAATACAAGGATGTTGTAGTATAGATGCTCATGCAAGGTCGTTCTCCACAAGGACTATTTCAATAATTTATGTAAAAAAAATCCTAATTAATTACTTAAAATAAAAATTTGAGAAAGGAAATTCTAAATTTGGGTAATATTAAAAACGAATTTTAATTAAAATAAATAGTAAATTTGCCCAAAACTAATACAATAAAAGAAAAGAGTTTTAAATACCAATTTATAAAAGCACTAGAGTTCCACCATCACCTAGCAATCCTATGTATTTTTACCAATTACTTATGATCTACACATGCCACTTTGAAGGTTAGGCTTTCCTAATATATATTATACTTGGAACCTCCAACATAGAACGTATATTTAACATGCAATCAATCCGAACATTCAGATCAAATATGAACATGAGAGACTCATTATGTTTTATGAAAACCCTTCGAAAAAAATATGCAACCCTTAAGACGTGGTGTTCCTCCTAAGTGAAATTACAATTATATATTAATCACAAGACGCCATCATCAATTTCAGGGAACCTTACGACAAAAATTGCATCAAATTAATGTTCTAAAGACCCTAACGGTGAGCAAGCATTAAAGCAATTAAACAGTTTAAAACGGTGATTAATAATTCAAAGCATGCGTACAATCAATCATGAGCAATTAAATAAAAATTACTTATTCATGCTAAGGCTAAAGGCTTCGCCCTAGCAAAACGAATTAGTTACACATATTCAAAATTAAAATCATAGAGAATATTATGATAATGAATAAGAATGACAACACCTTAAAGTAAAAATCTGAAATCCTTCAAAAACCTTAGCCAATTTCTCTCTGTCTCCAAAATTGCATAAAAGAACATAGCCCAAACTAGGGCCGGCTTAAAACCATATATCCCTCCTAGACATCGCACAATCCTAAAAACCAAGTCCTTTATTCCAACTAGGAGACTAAATAATAATAAAATATCTTAGAAAATAAAGTCCTAATTAAACTAGGAGAATCTGCCAAGTAACTGTCCAGCCACGTTTTAGCCTCAAACATCCTCCAAATCAGGCCCATGATAGCTCGTTTTGAAGATTGGAACGTTCTGAACACATCTTCAGAAGGCCAAGGTTCTAAAAAATACTAGGCCTTAGTTCGGCGACGAGTTGGGGCCTAGCGCTTAGGCAGACTAGGCGGATTTAGGTAAATCTATTGCATTTCGTGTAAATAAGTGTCTATTTATACAATATATATAATTTCATCATAAACTAGAAAATAGAATGACATATATATTATGAAGTATTTGAACATAATAAAAATATGGGGAGCAAACATATAATGTGTGTTTATTTAAATGTTCAATAAGTCTCTTACTATTTATTGGAAAAAGTAAAATACAAAAGGAAAGTTATATATTTTCTATCTAAGTGAGTTGCAACCTAGGCAAGTGTCTAGGCGAGTCTGGGTGGGCTAGGCGGGTGCCTAGGCAGTCAAGGCGGGCGCCTCAACAGGTCTAAGCACCATTTCTTAATTTTCAAACGTCTAGGCATTAATCGAGGCGATGGCCAGCCGCCTAGCGCCTAGGTCGGGATTTTTAGAACGGTGGTTTTTATGGTTTTGTCTCTCATTGACACGTTTAAAAACTAGTAGAGTTCCTTGAAATATAGTTAAAGTTTTGATCTCTATAGATAAAGCTCCCAAATAATTACATGATATATTATTTAATAGTGGAGTGGGTAATTATTTTTATTATAATTTATAACATATAAGCCCCAAGTAGTGGAAATCAATCAGATAAGGGGAGTTGGTTTTGACGCCTTGGAAATCAGGGGGCTTTTATTTTGGGGTGTCCCCGTTTCCCTTCCTCCGCTTGTTCTTCGATTGCTCCACCTAATTCTCTATCATCTTCTCCGCCTAATTCCTCATCTTCTTGCCCTGCAAAATTTCCCAAAATCTAGTCTAGCGCAGCAAAGATCCTCGAAAACGTTGCCGACTCTGGCAAAGAAATCCGAAGAGTCCAGGTCAAATTTTTCGTTTTTTTTTTTCAGCAATTGCACTATTATTCTAATTCCTTCTACTTGTCTTTCTCTCTCGCTCTCTCTTCCCTTACACACACACTCTCTCTCTCTCTTTCAGATTTTATGTTGTCGACCTCCTCTTCTACGTGGTGCAGTGAAGCAGCAACGTATAATTTTTTTAACAGAACCGCCTAGTCAGTCGCCGAGACCACCTAGCTAGCCGCCAAGGCCGCCTAGCCCACCCAGTCGGCCGCCTAGACACTACCTAATACCCTTGCCGATTTATTGAACGCTTTTGGAAAAATTGTAGCGGCTTTGATGCCCAACACCTAGGCGCTGCTTAGGCGGCCGCCTTGACCGCGTTCTAGAACACTGCCAAAAACGCAATTCAAGCCCAAAATATCACTTTTTCAGCACCGCGCACTGCTCCTTTATTCTATTGCTAGAAAATTACCGCTTGGTAGAAAAATTCCAAATTTTGACACGATCAAGCCAAGTGACTCACAAACGTCCCCCAACTGAAATTACTCCAAAATTCATCCATTTGATCACATTTTGCTCTAGATGAAGTCGAAAGTTCTATATTGAAAATACAATTCAAAATATCAAAATTCTTTCAAAATAATAACCAAAATACTAAGAATAGGGTTAAATATGTAATATAAAATCTACTCATCACTTGGCAGGAGGAGTTCAATAAAATTCATGTAGAAGGAGATGACTCTAAAGCAAGGTCTAAAATATCGATGATATCGGAAATATCGGTAGTCCAAAAACACGGAAATTTCGATGGAAATTTCAGGATATTATCGATAAAAATTGAATAAAAACCACGGAAATTGTAAGAAAAACTTCGAAATTTTTATTGAAACTTTGCAGGATGTTTATTTAGTCAATTATCTATTAGTTTATCACAGAAAATTGGAAGGAAATGCATTGCATGATGGATTTCACTGATTTAAGTTGATTATATAGCGAGCTGGCAAACATTGGGAGTGTAGAAAATATGTAGTAATTAATGAAAGAAGTTTAAACACACCATAATCATTTATATATAATGAATTAGTACAATATTTTACACTTTATACATTGCATGGTAAGATACATGAGTGACTTAGTAAATATTAGCTTGCAAGCCTTGCAGACATCTTAACGACCATATAAATATTACAGGCTGAATATTTAATCACAAACACATCTGTAGCGAGTTGGATAAGGCCCAGGTGCGTGGTTGACAAAGGGAGGGGTTCGAATCCCTCTATGCGCAAGATTGAGACTTTTCAGCATTTTTCAAGTATTTTTGGGTTTCATCTCGCGATGTATTGCCCAAAATAATGCATTAAAATGCTGAAAATATCGTCTCCAATATTATCGTGATAATATCGACAAAAATATCGATATATTGACGATAATTAAGTGGACAAGTGTGAAAATATCGCGAGATGAAAAAAACGATATTATTTGTTCATTGCTCTAAAGCTCTCATTGATTCAATTATGCGGAACTGTGCAATTCCGTGGCGTATCAAAACGATCTTGACTAATATATGTTTGCTTGCTCGCTCTTTTGATGATATTCAGTTCAAGCATATCTTTCGTGAAGCGAATCGAATTTTGTGGCGGACGTAGTTGTAGCCAAAGGACATGTTACAAATGATTTACAAATTTGGTGTAATGTCTTTGCCTCTTGGTGCTTTGTATGCCTGGCAGTATCTAGCAATGTTCTAAAAATCGGCCTAGGCGGCCGCCTAGGCGCTGGGCGGTGGGTTTCCGTGGCGATTTTGGGCAAAACGTTCAATAAAACGGAGAGGGTTTAGGTGGCCGACTAGGCGGTGCTAGGCGGTGTTAGGCGGTGCTAGGCGGTGCTAGGCGGCATGGTAGGCGGTTCCTCGTCTCTCTGCTCTGTGTCTGTGCAAACTGCAAACCCAGAACATCTAGATGTCTCTCGTCGTGCTGCATCTCAAGCTTGACCAGTAATGCAAACCCAAGACTTTTGTGCATGAAAACGAAGAAGTGTGGTGGTGGATAGAGGGAGCTGTGCGGTGGAGAGATGAAGGGATTAAGGGAGTTGTTTTAATTTGGAGGGATAGAGGTAGATATTTTCGATGTTTGATTTGTAGATTTTCAGGAAAGAAGAAAATGGAGGGATAGAAACAGAGAAGACGAGGTAAAAGAGAAAAGTCTGAAAAGATGAAGAAGTAGAAGGTGGAGCGGAGAGATAGAACGGGCAACAGGGAAACATTGGAAAGAGAAAAGTCTGAAAAGATGAAGATGAAGATGGAGCGGAGGGATAGAACGGGCAGCAGGGAAACTTGGGAAAGTGGAAAGGGCAGCAGGGAAATATGGGAAAGGTCTGACTCTGAAAAGATTTGGCGTGGTGCAGTCCACCAGCCTCTGCAAACAATAATTACCCACTATTCTTACTAAATAAATTATATAAAATAAATTATTATTTGTTCTTTTTAAAACAACACCATATTACACACTTGCATTATATTATTTTATTATTATTTTTTTTATGATCAGAATAAGATCAGCTTATATATTATGTTTAGATATGTATACTTTTTAAAATAACGTATTCCTCAATATTTAATCATCTACTATAAAATAAATTTAACTAATTTATATGGTATATAATATATTTATTCCAAGATATACAAAAATATTTTTTTGTAAATGTCAATATGCATTTATTTACAAAATATACAAGAAATTTACCTAAATCCGCCTAGACCGCCTAGGCGTCCGCCTAGACCCCGCCTAGCCGCCTAGGCGCTAGGCGCTAGCCCACCGCCCGACTAGCGCCTAGCGTTTTTTAGAACCTTGGTATCTAGTAGGGGTTGTTGTGGCTTCTCTTTATAATTTTATTCTTTCTTCTCGAAAAGTAACAAACTTAACTTTAACTTTAGCTGTATGAAATTATTAAACGTTCGAACCGAGGTTGTGAACCGAACCATTATTTTAGCATGTCCATAACGGCCCCCACTGTTATCAACATGAACTAATAAGCCTTCAAGCCAAGACAGCAATTAATTGTACAAAATTATGTCGCAATCATATGTATTTAAACCTTCAACCCTAATCTCTATACCAAACGTACATTTTAAAGTGTTTGTGGACTTGTAATTCATTCCAGTACATCACATGGTGTTCCCATAACACACAATAAGCTAATTCAGGGTAAATTAGCTCATCCCACCCTAGTAACAATTTCCACACTTCACCTTTTCGCACCTAAGACAACTCCAATTCCAACCATACATGCACGTAGTCGATAAAAAAGAAACTAAAGCACATCGTTTTGAAAGTTCATCGTTTCCTCACCTTAACCTAGAGATTGGGAACCATATACAAAAGTAATGGCATATATGTGGACGTAATTATACATGACAACCTAGTTATAGTTAACTAACTCGCTAACACTTCATTACAACTTGTTATTACAATAATGTATAACTTCTCATTAAACGTACTCACCATGTGTAAAAGAAGAATGAGAAATGTGAACCTAGCATGGAATATATGAAACAACGTTAATAGATGGCTGGCTAATATATATAATCTATATCTGTGTGTGTGATGACCAAACACCATGATGAGCGCTTGGTATAAGCAACATCTATGCAACTTCCAAGAAGCAGGAGAAGAAACTCTCCAGAAAATGATGAGCGCTGGGCCTGGTCCCTCGGCACTTTTGGTTGGCTGCTTCTTCCCTTTCCTGGAAGTCCTCCCTCCCTTTCCTCCTTTCGCTTTTTGTCTAATTGCTAGCCACTTGGTACAATAATGTACATGTACTTATCAATAGGTTTCCTGTTTGCATGGAAATTAATATACTGGTGATGAAATTTAGATTTTATCCATTTCCCTATCCAATTTCATGCATACATGATAAGTACGGCAGGTTCTGTTTGCATATATGTCCATTTGTGTTAGGGTTTGGATGGTGATGGGATGTGAGAGTCAGGGATGCATGTGGATGGATGGATCTAGCTGAGTGATCATGATGTGCATGAATGTTTACTTTGATTATTTGGAATCCATGTAGCTTGTAAATTCAATTAGTACATTCGGGCATGTTTGTTTGGACTCTTTAAGTCTCACTGGACTGGACTGCCTTAGATAGGAGTCCTAGCCCATGTTTGGCGCAAACAAAGACTATCTTTAATGACGTTAAGTCGGACTCGCTCCGGCTAAAACCTTCACTAGTTGTTCTTAGTGAGGCCCGTCCAAAACGAGGATTGCTAATCTTGTCTCTAGCGCTTGCGTCGTCTGGCGTCGCCAACCCCATCATCCCGCTAACCCAATCACCAAATCTTGCCTTCTCCTTTGTACATGAGTTGCAGCCCCCCTTCTCTGTCAACTCTATAAGCAATCTTACACACTAAGTAATCTCGAGAGAGGAGAGAGAAGTTAGAGAGAGAGAGAGATCTATGATAAAATGTAATGATATTTCATTAACTGTTAACTGTAATAATTACACTCAGGTATTTATAGTTTACACCTTATAACAACACTTCACCAATCTAATCACACATGGCACTATTGTAGTCTTCCATTCCATTATACAGTCTATCATCCTCCCTCAATCGCATGCTGGGAGCAGCCAAGCATGAGATTGGAACAATTAAAACGAAACTGTGGAGAGCACAACCCTTTGGTAAACATATCTGCATACTGATCACTGGAATTGACAAACTGCAATAAGATTGTACCCTGTTGTACTCTTTCACGCACAAAGTGACAGTCAATTTCAATATGTTTTTTATTAGGAATGAAAAACTGGTTTGGTAGCAAGTGCCATAGCAGAGATATTATCACAATGTAGCAAGGGAACATCAGACTGTGACAGATGAAGGTCTTGAAGTAATTGTTGAATCCACACCACTTCTGCAGTAGTAGTGGCCATAGCCCTGTACTCTGCTTCAGTAGAAGACCTGCTCACAGTATGTTGTTTCTTGGATCCCCAAGAAATAGGATTGGAACCAATAAACACTACAAAACCAGTTGTGGATCTTCGATCATTGGGATCACCGGCCCAATCAGCATCAGTGTATGCTTTTAAATGAAGTGAACCAGGTGTAAAACATAAACCTAAATCCATAAAACCCTTGAGATATCTCAGTATATGTTTAACTGCAGTGAAGTGTGATTCAAGAGGTTGGTGCATACACTGACAGACTTGGTTTACGGAGAAGGCTATATCGAGCCTAGCAAAGGTGAGGTATTGCAGAGCCCCTACAAGACTTCTGTAAGTGGTAGGATCTGAAACAGGAGGACTGCCATGATTCAAAAGCTTCTGATTAGGATGGCAGGGTGTAATACACGGTTTGCAATCTTCCATATTAGCCTTCTGTAACAACTCCTTCACATATTTATGTTGATGAACAAAGAGGCCTCATGCCTGATATTCAATTTGTAACCAAGGAAAGAAATGTAAAATACCAAGATCTTTCATATCAAACTCTTTTGTTAACTGGGATATCACATACTGAACAGTCACATCACTATCACCAGTTAAAATGATATCATCCATGTAGAGAATGAGAACAACAATGGAATTACCAATGGTCTTGAAAAACAAGGATGGGTCTGCATAGGATGTCTGGAATCCTAGCTGAAGAAGAAACTTAGAAAATCTCTGATTCCAAGCTCGTGGAGCTTGTTTGAGACCATACAAAGACCTTTCAAGCTTGCATACATACTCAGGATGCATTTTGTCAATAAAGCCCGGAGGCTGAGACATATATACCTCTTCATCAAGAAAACCATGCAAGAAAGCATTCTTGACATCTAATTGCTTGAGTTTCCGACCAGAAGAAGCAGCCAATGCTAAAATCAATCAAACTGTAGTAGGTTTCACAACTGGACTAAAGGTCTCATAATAGTCCAAACCTGCTTCTTGAGAAAAACCTTTGGCTACCAAGCGAGCCTTATATCGTGCTACTGACCCATCTAAATTTTTCTTAAGTTTATAGATCCACTTACATCCAACACAATTCTTATTTGAAGGTAAGGGAACAAGTTTCCATGTATGTTGTTGTAAATGAGCATCCATTTCTTCATTCATAGCAGCTTGCCACTGTACAGACTTAGAAGTAGCTTGGAAAGTAGATGGTTCTTTGAGAGACACTGAATCAGAGCAATGTTGAGCAACATAAGCTTTCTTTTTAGAAATTCCAGACTTAGACCTAGTCTGCATTGGATGACAGTTAAGTATCACAGGTTGAAGATCATTAACCTGAGAAGTGGTAACATCTGGATTGTCCTCAGTATGTAGCACTGAATGAACTGAAGACTCCCTTGTTGCAGAGGCAACTGAATCACAAGTGCTAGAACCATTTGATGAATAACAGACAAGGTCACACTGTGAAGTTGATGAAGATTGAGTAACAAGTGAACCAAGAGCAGGTGACGGTGGACCCACAATAGGATAAGGAATTGGAATAGGAGTAATGAGAGTGAATGTGGTAAAGTGACCAATGAAAGAAGACTGTGTAGTTTTAGGCGACGTGGATTGAGATGCAACAGAAAATTCAGGAAACTTTTGTTCATCAAACAGTACATGTCTTGACATAATGAGCTTATGAGTTTGGATATCATAACATATGTATCATTTATATTGAGATGCATACCCAAGAAACAAGCACGCAGTAGTTTTTGTTTCCAACTTAGTTGATCTATAAGGCTTCATAGATGGATAGCAAGCACACCCAAAAACTCTAAGATGATGAAGTGTAGGTGGGGACTTATATAAAACTTCAAATGGAGAATGCATGTGCAATATAGTAGTTGGCATCCTATTAATAAGAAAAGTTGCAGTTGCACATGCATGAAACCAAAACTGAGAAGGAAGAGAAGCTTGTTGTAAAAGAGTGATGGCAGTTTCTATAATATTTCTGTTTTTTTTCTCTCAGCCAACCCATTTTGTTCAGGAGTATATGGACAAGACTTTTGATGAACAATACCTTTATCTTTTAAAAAACTTTGAAATTGATGACTGATATATTCCCCACCCCCATCACTTTGAAGGATTTTAACTTTGGCATCAAACATATTTGATATGAAAGCCAAAAATTGAACAAAAGTAGAAAAAACAGCTGCTTTATTCATTAATGGAAAAATCCAAGTGTACCTCGTACATTCATCTATGAAGAATACATAGTACTTAAATCCTTCTATAGAGACATTAGGTGATGGACCCCAAACATCGGTGTGGATAACGTCAAAGGGAACAACAGATTTTGAAGCAACACAGGGAAAAGGCAGTTTAGTGAACTTGCCTTGCAAACATGCAACACAGATTTTGGAGGGTGAAGTACTGGATACAGACACATTACATTTATTTAATGCAGTGGACACAACTAGATTAGTTGGATGACCTAATCTACAATGCCATAACTCCGGAGAGACATTCTGACCAAGAAAAGCAGCAGGAGAGGAAGCAAGAGAAGAAATTAACCTTGAGGGTTTTAAAACTGGAAGAGGATATACTGCATTGTTACTCAGTCCTTTGTAGAGAAAATTCCATATGACCTTATCCTGTATACAAATGGAAAAATCATCAACAATACAGCGACATTTGTTATCTCGACATAACTGATACATTGAACACAAATGCTATGATAACTGAGGCACATGCAACACAGCTTTAAGATGAAACTTATGTTGTGATGTAGAAAGACAAGAATTGCCAATATGTGCAATTACTAAACCTTCACCACCAGCGCCAGTGACAGTCTTAGATGAGGGATAGGGAACTGCCTCTTGTAAATTGGAGAGATCAGAGGTCATGTGATTCGTAGCACCAGAATCGACCAACCAAAACTCTTGTTAAGGTGCTGAAGAAGAAGCCACAGTCCTAGCATTCAGAGCAACTGGTGGTGATGGATGCTAAAAGGAAGTGCTAGGATGATGTGATGCATAGTTTTGTGTAGAAGCCACTTGTTGAGGAGGAGGCACCACCGAAGACTGATAGTAGTGAGGATAGTTATAAGACTGCGGTGAAAACTGAGTAGAAGTAGTTTGTTGATCAAAGCAAGTGGCAGCAGTATGACCAACCCTGTTGCAGATTTGACAACCCTGTTGAAAACAGTGTAACACAGAGTGGCCCTTTCGATCATATATTTGACATATATGAGAAGGGTTATATCCAGAAGTAGGAGGAATTTGGGGTATAGGAGTTGAATACACAAACTGAGAGCTAGCGGACCCAAACTGTGACTGTGGAGAAGTCTGAGAATTAGAGTAAAATTTCTTCCCTTTCCCTTTGGATTTGTAATTAGTGCCTCGAAAATTGTTATAGGATCTATTGGTATGTTGAGTAGCATAAGCAATTGGTGCAGGGAACATCTGAGGATATGAAAAAGCTTGCATAGATTGCATAGATAGTATAGGGTGGAGAGGTGACATAGCTTGCATAGGAGGCATAGACTAGCTTGCATAGGAGGCATAGACTGCATAGGTGGTAGGAATGGCATAGACTGTACCGGATACTGAGTAACACTAGAAGGAGGCATAACAAATGATCCAAAAGAAGAGCCTGCTTCATACACTGAACTAGACCCATGTGCCAACATTGCAGTCATTAAAGGAACTTGTTTGACAACTTCTTCCAGAGTAGATTCTTCAGCCTTCAACTGAGAGCGCAGCTCAGTCAAAGATACCAGATTCTCTCTACCCCTTATAACAGCCTTAATGGTATTGTATTCAAATGGAAGTTCTCTCAATGCCACAATGACAATATCCTCATCCGATATAGTAACACCAACTGCAACCAATTGATCCCTGAAATCTTTGATTCGTTGCAAGTATTGATCGATGGTTTCTGGTCTTTTTTTAATATTCTGAAGATCAATCTTCATTTGAACAATACTAGTACGACTGGTACTAGCAAACCTTTGACGCAAATTAAGCCACATCTCTTTGGAGCTTTAACAACCAATTATACAAGATAATGCATAGGAAGACAATGTGACAGCAAGAAGAGTCATCAAAGCCTTGTCATGAATTTTCCATGCTTTGTATACATCAGAAATCGTCAGAACCTTGTCCACATTCCCATCTGCAGAGTCAGTCGCACCAATTTTCTCCTGACACGGAATACTGTCATCAATAAAACCCATAATTCCATTTCCTTCCAATAGCAAGTCCATTTGAAAATTCCAAGTAACATAACTGGTGTCATCCAATTTCACATTTACAATGTTCCCCACACTCGGAATTAAGGACGAAATCGGTGATTGAGTTAAAGCTAACAAAGTGGAATTCAACATTGTAAAAGATCAAATTGCTGTAGTGCGAAACAATCTAAGAATCAACAAAGTAGAACAAGTAATCAACAAATAAGCGAGATGTAGGAAAGAAAAATCCCGACAAAAGCAATCACCGACTTTGACGAAAGATCCCCAAATTGATTAGGGTTTCAACTACCGACTGATTTCCAATCAAGAACTGTGAGAATCAACAGCGCTAAGCAAGTAATCAACAAATAAATGAGATGGAGGAAAGAAAACACCTCGCGATCAACGAAACGGGAGTCGACAAAAGCAAGCACCGACTTTGACGAAAAATCCCCAAATTGATTAAGGTTTCAACTACCGACTGCAAACACCAACGAACAAGAACGACGATGGTACAACGAGATAGCAGAGGGAGCGGAAGTGCAAGGATCTTCAACCGACGGCGGCGGCCATGGTCGGCTATGATACCATGTCAACTCTATAAGCAATCTTACACACTAAGTAATCTCGAGAGAGGAGAGAGAAGTTAGAGAGAGAGAGATCTATGATAAAATGTAATGATATTTCATTAACTGTTAACTGTAATAATTACACTCAGGTATTTATAGTTTACACCTTATAACAACACTTCACTAATCTAATCACACATGGCACTATCGTAGTCGTCCTTTCCATTATACAATCTATCATTCTCCAACCACCAAATCAGATTAAAGCTTCAATTTGAAGATTAAAGTTTATAAATCCCAAATACAGAAAACACCAAAATCTGAGATAAACCCAGAAATGATTACCTTGGGTTGTAATGCTCTTCTCCAGAAATCTGTAGGCATAAACTAAATCGAATTTGGAGATGTAAATCATAAATTATATTACAAACTTGATTTGGGATTTTTGAGTAAAAGAGATAGCTCTCTCTGCTTTGAGAAACAAAACGAAATACCTGTTGGTCTTTGGATCCAAATGAAACCAAGTGCATAATCGGCTTCCTCCTTTGAAGAAGAAAACATAGAAAAAAAGGGGAGAAAAAAAGAGAGGGGAGAGAGACAGTTGGCCAGAGAAAAAGGGGTAGAAAACGAGGAATGCTATTCATATCATGTTTTTACCACATATTCATACTATTTTAGATGGCATTTGATGTGGACAACCACATCATTTAAATTAATCAGATTTTTATATTTAGTTCATTATTTGTAAACTAATAATTAAGGAAAAACTAGTTAATTAAATGATGATTGTGGTATACGAGGAGCTTTTCTCCTTCCTTTCCTTGGGTTTTGCAAATTTTTCAAATGATGTGGTTGTCCAAATCAAATGTCACCTAAGGTGTATAAAAATATGGTATGAATAACATTACTCGTAAAAAACAAGGGAGAGGGAATGGAGACAGTGGGAGGAAGCAAAAATGTTAGACCTTTTGAGAGAAAGGAAGAAATTTATTAAAAGAAAAAATAAATTAATGATAAAATTAATTGATATGAGTAAAATAATATAATATTAGAATTTATTAATTATTCTGTTTTTTAGTCCGACACTGCGCAAAACACTTCACTAACTTAGTTTAGTTTTCTAGTCTAAGCTAATCCAGCTTAATTCCTGAAGTTAGTCAAATCCAAAATAATCCGGTATAACAAACGCATCATCAGTCATATTAACTAAATGGTGAATTAGAAAATAAGTTCTATAAAAGAACTCTTCCGAGTGTTAAAAAAAGGAAAAGGATCATCTCCTAAGCAAATGGTGAGGATCCTCATGACCACGTAATGCGAGCCGTTGATCCAAAGGCCTGTATTACGTGGTCATGAGGATCCCCACCTTTTGCTTAGAAGGAGATCCTTTTCCTTAAAAAAAACGACTAATGTCCTAAAAAAACTCCCAACTTCTCGTGCTCTGCCCACAAACGTTTCTTCCGGTTGCCATTTTGAGAGTCGGTGACATACTTGCTCAGTGTTCATCATCGTTTCTCCGGTTTTTATCATCGTTTTTTGTTGTTTTCGTTCCCTTAATTTTCCACTCATCCTATCTTCTTGTTGTCCCTTTTCAAATCCAAACAACCATCACCCCACGTCTCTTCCCTCTACCTCTCATCCTCATAATCCATAACCACCACAACCCTTGCTCAGATCTACGAGCGATAAACTGAAGATGGATGCCAAATTCATTGTTTTCTTCACTATCCATGACCGGCATGCCAGATTTTCTTAAGTGTTGCGGCTTCTGTCAAAGCAAGGTGGTAAAAATACCTATCACGTTCCATGTCCAGTGGTGGTGATGCAATCTGGAACCATGGCACAAGCTTTTGTAGTTCTCTGCTGCTCTGGTTATGTTGGTGGGCTTTTGCCTTTAATGAAGTTCATGTTTCCAGAAAGAAATCTATATAATTGAAATCAGATAAAAAATGAAATTTAAGCCAAATTGAAAAAATTGCAATGAGAATAGCTATAAAAAATTGGAATTGGAATTAGATATGTAGACCCGGATTTAAGCCAACAAGATGACGATTGTTGTTTGGTGGCTGGGTTCAAACAAGAAGAAGATGAATTTTTTTTTTTTTTTTTTTTTTTTTTTTTGAAACACTTTTCTTTGAAAAAATTAAAAACTTTCTCTAATTTACATGTCATCATAAAATTAAAATAGAGGCTCACAATGTGCCAAGTCAGCACATGAAATTTAAATTATTATAATCCAATGATAGAATTGATTTGCAACACTCATATTCAGGGATGACATTGATTGATTTTCAATTTCAAAAACTATCTTGATGAAGCGTGTCAATTTGAGAGGCCATTTGTGATAAAAAAAAATAAAAAATAAAACTCTTTGTTTTATGCTTATGAAAGATAGAGATAAGTTTTGTTTAGTTTGTTTTTTTGCTTATTGGGCTGGGTCTTGAAATGTAGTGGGGACTTCCTATTGTATTTTGGGTTGCCTTGCTTTGTGCTTTTTTTCTCTTTAATGAATGTTGCTTTTCAACAAAGAAAAACAAATTCAAGTGCTTAATTGGAGACCTCATCATCTATCCACTTGGGATGCTCTTGATTCTTAATTAGTTGTAAAATTCCTATGGTGTTATAAAGTAAGTTGAATTTCTCTACCCTATAATGTCTGAGGTGCTTTTCTCCAAAATTTGATGCTATCAAGAGCTCACATGTGAAAAGCATTAATTAAACTCAAATTGGACATCAAAATCCTCAAGTGAAGGAGCCACGCTACAGGGAGATCAAATCATCTACACCCAAAATGGGTGTGGCCTCCCTGTGGTCCCAATAAGTGTTCGACACATATTAAATTTATGACAACAAAATTAAGAAAGTTAAGATAATGAATATGTGGCAAACACTTATTGGGACCATAGAGAGGCCACACTTATTTTGGGTGCAGAAGATTTGATCTCCGCTACAGGATAGTCAGCATGCAACTAGCAACCACTCACACGACTATCGTGATCAACATCAGTTTAATTTATACATGCAAAGAAAATTTGTGAGCAATAGTATCCCATGTCATTTTTCTAACTGGCAAGTGTGGTTACCAAATTTCACTGACTTCAGAATTGACGCCGTTTAAAGCATACCTAGTTGATGGAATTAATTCTAATATTTTTTGCCAACAGTTAACCTTGAAGTGGATTAAGTGTTAACTATAAGACATGATGTCTCTATGCAAATCACACCCGACATGAGTACAGCCTTAACTACCAAGACAATACATCTTATAAACATATAAAGAAGGGTTTATATCACAAATGGTTCCTGAAATTGACCCCATCAATCATGTGGTCCTTGAAATTGAAAATCGATCAATGTAGTCCCTGAATTTTAACTCGCGAATCAATGTGGTCCTTCTGTTAGTGTTCCGTCCAAATTAACACTAAAAAAAGGTTATAGAACCAATTTTTCATGGTAAAATGACCAAAAAAAGGTTAGAGAACCACTTTTGTTTGTTTTTATTTTAGTTTTAGCACCAAATCCATGAAAAAATGGAGAGAAAAGTGAAGATGGAAAAAAGAAAAGAGACGTAGTAAGTAAAATTATAAGTAACAGGGTTATTTTTGATCATTTTACCATGAAAAATTGGTTCTCTAACCTTTTTTTAAAGTTAATTTGGACGGAATACTAACAGAAGGACCACATTGATTCGCGAGTTAAAATTCAGGGACTACATTGATCGATTTTCAATTTCAGGGACCATCATGATTGATGGGGTCAATTTCAGGGATCATTTGTGATATAAACCCTATAAAGAATAAATGAATTTGTATGTGTACCACTGATCTAAGAATCTTAACATTCCCTAATCAATTAGTTGTATTTTAAATTGACATGTTATAGGAAAAGATACACTGCATGCGTCGCACCTCTAGCTAACAGTGCAACGTTATGTGTAAACTTTTTGATACATAATTTAAGATTATTTTATTTATGCAGACACCACATTGACATGTTAAGTGAGTTGCTCTCTATATTATTAGTGGGGTGCTTACAAGACATCACTGTAGCCGTCGCCCTCCATCTATGGTCGGGGATTATACCCAAGGAAAATGAGCATGCACCTTCCTCTCTGTCTTGATCCAATGAACCTGTCATATCTTCAACCTCCACCACACACAAGAAACTCTCTACAACTTGCCATACCTCCACCTCACCAAACAAAGATTTCCCAAGATGTAATCATATGCCACATAGGATCATCACGTGAAAATTTTCCAAGTCATCACTGTTTTGTTATAATAATGTTATTTGACGTACTAAATCAAAGGGAGTTAAATTTCTTCTCACGTCAATTTTAGTTTTTTTATACACTCTTATTTGATTTTAATAGTTGGATTAAATAAATCAAATAAAAATAAATGACAAGATTAAACAGAAGTGTGAGAAGTTAGTATGTAAAAATTCATTCGATAACAATGTTTAACCTGATTTATAACCGATATCAAGTTTGTTTGTTATGATTAGCAGTTCAAACGCATTATGTAATTAATCATAATTATATGCAACGAAAATCTTCAATTTATTTTCATTTTCTGATACTAGATTATACATGTCTGGTATTCTTAGATACACCAATATATTTATAATGAGAATGAAAAAATAGATATTAAACTTGCTGTAAACGAGATCTAGAATTAATATATTTTACTTATAAATGAAGAAGAATATTAGTTTTTCGTAATACTAAGTATCTATACCCAGACTTGATTTATATGTTAATGTCATTATCTCGTAATATATAATCCCTAAGAATGAGGATCCGAGATCCTCCAATCACGTCCAATCACCGTACATCGTACAGTAAAAAATCATTGTAAATTCTTTTATTTAAAATTGAATATAAACAATACCTAACGAAAACTGGCTGTACGATATACGATGAACATACGTAATTAGAAGATCCCGAAAATCTTCACAAAGATGATCCAGATAGGATCCTCATCCTTAGGACATGGCCACAATCAAACCCTTTCCCTGCCCATAACTTGTGGCCTAGTATTTATCTCAAAATGCTTTGTATATTTTCTATCAGACAAAACAAATCAATAATGTTGTCACTTAGTACTACGATTTAGTAGTATTCATTTTCACTTGTAAGTGAGAGATCTTAGGTTCGATTTTCGCCAAAAACGAAAAACGAATTTGCATCACATTCTTGCTAACTCATTATAAGGTTAACCTTACTCCCTCTTAATTAATGTAGATAGGCTAAATTTATCCACTTCTCATTAATTTAAATAATATTATTTGTTATTAAAAATAAAAAAAAATAAAAAAAACAAACAAACAAATCAAGTCGTGCCATCTGCTAACACAAATTCGATTTAAAAATGCAAAAAGATTAACGCAGAAGAATTATTATTGTTATAACTAATTATTACCCATTGGCGGCCGGAAAGTCTAACTTGCGTAATGGGGCCAACCTTCCTTTAATAGGAAAGCCGGGTGGGCGTCACGTGGCCGCACACCCCAATTTCTTCCCCTTGTGGCTTGCAACTGTCCACGTTGGAAAACTTTGGAAACCGGAGGCGCCCACAGACAACAGGCTCTACATTGGTGGGTCGCCACGTCAGCGTAGAATCCAAGTCATTCTATACAAATAGTAGAATATGTCTGTCAAAATTGATAATTTAAAAAATTAAACTTTCCAATCACTTATATAATAACACGTAATGTATTAGTATAGAATGATCAATTAGTAAACTCCACGACACGTGGCGCTCTCCGGTGGCGACGAGGGATTGTAGTCGTAGGGCGAGCATGTACAGGAATAGAAGGCCTAGGAACTCCCATACCATTCAAACTCGACAGCCACCAGAACGCCGCCACGCAGAGAGGAATCAAATCGTCACGTGCTGGTCACGTGGGGGAAAATGCGTGGACCTCAGCGCGGGATATAAAACAACTTCGAGGGAACTGGTGAAGATATTTTTACAATTTGCTTCACTCTTCTTGGATTGACGAAACAGCCCCCGATCCTACTTCCCTTTACGGTATAAAATCACGTAATTAAATCTAAAGTATAGGGGTATTTCCCCACGCGGTACAAGGCTGCGAGTTCGCGATTCGTACATAAATCTTGGTGTGCTGAGACGGAGGAAGCAGAAAATACGAGAGGCGGAGAAAAATGAGAGAGTGCGAGCTTTGCGGAGTTCGGGCGCGGGTTCACTGCGAGGCGGACCAGGCGAGGCTGTGCTGGGACTGCGACGGGAAGGTTCACGGAGCTAACTTTCTGGTGGCGAAGCATCCAAGGAGCCTCCTCTGCCACGGATGCCAGTCGCTGACGCCGTGGACGGGGTCGGGTTCCAAGCTCACGCCGACGGTCTCTGTCTGCGAGACATGCGTCGAACGCCGCGGGAGTAAGTTCGAGCGGCGGGCGGAGGTTCAAGAAAGCGAAGCGGAGAATGACGGCGATGATGATGACGAGGAGGAGGAGGAGGATGACGATGATGATTGTGACGAGAGTGATGAAGATGAGAATCAGGTGGTTCCGTGGTCGTGTTGTTCGTATTCGGCGGCGGAGCCTCCGCCGGTGGCTAGTTGTTCGAGCAGTAAAGAAGAGGAAGAGGAATATTCGGTGTCGAAGCGAATGCGGGGAAATGCGGACGAGGCTTCTGATCTGCGATGCGATGAGACGACGTCGCCGTGTTCGTTAAGGATGTTGAAGCGACAGAGACTGAGCGAATAGAACCGTTTATTGAGTCAGAGATCAACGGTGATGGTGAGCAGGTGATCAACGAAGATATGATCGTGCGTCCGCAAGAGATGATGAGAGCCGTTAATCTTAATTATGTTTATTTAACGATTTGTTAGTTTCTAACAATACATTAGAGGTGTAGTAGCTAATTGTTGAATGCTATCGCATGTCCATAGAATCTAGGGGTGGGCACTTAGAACGAAAACCGAAACCGAAACACAAATCAAATCAAACCGCACCGAACGGTTTGGTTTTGCGGTTTTGAAACGGTTTCGGTTTTGAAACCGAACCGCAACATAGAAAACGGTTTGGTTTCGGTTTTGGCTTTTGAAAATCGTACCGAAACCGAACCGCACCGTAATTATTAATAAACATTTAATTAAATGTCCATATTAGATTTCATGTTTTAATTGGTTGTTTGTTAGAATCCATACACTTAGTATGGACTCAATCACACTAGAATATTATCATTCATCACTTTCTTTCGTTCATTAACTCGAAGGACCTTTGTTATTTTATACCATCACACACACATATATGTACAATACAAGGGTGGACTAATCTTGTTATCAAGAGTCGAACAATGATCTAATGAAGTCCACTCATTTGAAGCATGATTGTAAACACGAATTTTTCCTGAAACGAAACGCGACAAGAACCAACGTGTACAAAGTGATATTTGTATTTTTTTGATTTGTTTTTGGGTTACAATCTCTTTTTAGCTTGATCCTCTGATTCGATCTCCGTAAGATGTTGATTTGTGGATGTGTGATTGATCCAAAGGGCCGTCGAGGCTTGATCTTGGATGAACAGTTCTTCAAGGGCCTTTAGAGGGCTTGATCTTGATGAACGGGGATATGTGGATTTGTTGATGAGCTGTTGATCCAAAGGGCCGTCGGGGCTTGATCTTTAGGATGAACAATTCTTCAAGGGCCTTTGGAGGGCTTGATCTTGATGAACGGGGATATGTGGATTTGTTGATGGGCTGCTGATCCAAAGGGTCGTCGGGGCTTGATCTTTGGGATGAACAGTGGATGATTTCCTCAAGGGCCGTCGGGGCTTGATCTTCGAGGATGGATGAACGATGCTTCGAAGGGCTTTTGAGGCTTGATCTTCGAGGTGGATGAACGGATCTTCAAGGGCTTTTGAGGCTTGATCTTGAAAGTGGATGAACGGATCTTCGAAGGGCTTTTGGGCTTGATCTTCGAGGATGGATGAACGATGCTTCGAAGGGCTTTTGAGGCTTGATCTTCGAGGTGGATGAACGGATCTTCAAGGGCTTTTGAGGCTTGATCTTGAAAGTGGATGAACGGATCTTCGAAGGGCTTTTGGGCTTGATCTTCGAGGATGGATGAACGATGCTTCGAAGGGCTTTTGAGGCTTGATCTTCGAGGTGGATGAACGGATCTTCAAGGGCTTTTGAGGCTTGATCTTGAAAGTGGATGAACGGATCTTCGAAGGGCTTTTGGGCTTGATCTTCGAGGATGGATGAACGATGCTTCGAAGGGCTTTTGAGGCTTGATCTTCGAGGTGGATGAACGGATCTTCAAGGGCTTTTGAGGCTTGATCTTGAAAGTGGATGAACGGATCTTCGATGAAGAACGGACAGAACTTCGAGGAGCCTTGGGGCTTGATCTTTGATGAAGAACGGACAGAACTTCGAGGAACCTTGGGGCTTGCTTGAGAGCGTTTGGAGTTTCAGAGCTTCAACGCTTTTGTGTAATGTGAATTGGTGTGTTGAAATGAATGAATTGGCTTCCTATTTATAGAATTCCAAAACTTGATTTTTGGGTTTTAATAATCAGATGAAATAAGTCACTTCTGCCAGGCGTTGACATGTGTCCTGTTTGATGACTTTTCTGAATTATTTTGATTTTTCGTTGATTCACATGCTATGTATAAAATTTATGTGATACATGAGCGTTGAAATTTTAATTTTTGGTCAACATTTATTTCACGAAATTTCGATGTCTACAAATGCCCCCACTTCAAGGCGCGTCGCATACTTGTGCTTGTCACTTGTAGGCGATGTGTTTTGAAGTTTCTCAATGTAGATGTCAATCCAAGGGCCGTCGGGGCTTGATCTTGAATTGGACTGGAAATTTCTTCAAGGGCCGTAGAGGCTTGAATCTTGATTTTTGTGCTGCAAATTTCTCCAAGGGGCCTGAGGGCTTGACCTTGGACTGCAAATTTCTTCAAGGGCCGTAGAGGCGTGAATCTTGATTTTTTTGTGTTGCAAGTTTCTTCAAGGGCCGTAGAGGCGTGAATCTCGAATGAACTGCAAATTTTTGTGGTTTCGGGCTTGGTCAGGTACTACGCAAACCATATAGTAGGAGTTCCTCAAGTCGCCGAGCTAGGAGATCTCGGGTTCCGGTTGATCATTCTCCTTCTACTTGTCTCTCATTTAGCAACGAGGACAAAGAAAAGGAGAGGGAAGAGAGACGATATGAGATACTCTTGCTTTCAACGAAGTGGCCGACGAATCGACACGTGCTTTGTTGTGCTTGTTGACTTTCCACAGCTTTGATCTTGAACTGGGTTTGAAGGATTTTCTGGTTTCCTCCGGATGGATCATGCGATTCTGCAGACGAGGGCGTCATGCTATAGTGATCTGTTCCAGCTCACTATGTTACATTCCTCTCTGCTTGTTTCTTTTGCCTGGCAGAAGTGGTGCGCATCCTTTTGCTTTTAAATGGTCCTTCAGAGCACTTGAAGATGAGTACTTGAGAGCAAGGCTCGGTAAGCAACCAGGCAAAGGTTCCGGGCAATCAGTTCCAGATCGGATGTTTGATTTCAGGTTCCGACTGATTGCTTTCTTTCTCCATATCTTGCAGGTAAGAGCAAGGGTAAAGGAAAGAAAAGGGAAAAGCATGATATGAAATACCTTTGCTTTCGACCTTGATGATATGAGATACGTTTGCTTTTGAAGCAGTAACGGATGAACCAACACATATATATTGGTTGCGTTTGTCTCCACATGCTTCAATGTACTAGCTTCACCTGTCTGCCTTATCTGTTCTTCAGGCAGATGGGGTATCTTCCTGGAGGTTTGAGTGGAGGTTTCGACATATTGCTTTTCTTTATCCTTGTCTTGCAGATAAGAGTAGGGACAAAGGAAAGGACAGGGAGATTGCATGCTATGAGATAGCTTTGCTTTCAACCCTGATGATATGAGATACCTTTGCTTTCGAAGAAGTCGTTTTCCACAGATTTAATCTTGAACTGGGCTAGGAGGCTTCTTCTGGTAGACTTGCTACAAATGTCTGAATTTACTCCTTTTACCTGGAGTTGGGCTCGATTCAAGGGTGGTGGACACTTGATCTTGAATTGGGCTTGTGATTTCTTCAAGGGCCGTTGAGGCTTGATCTTGATGAATGGAAACGGGACCACGAGCGGCTTCAGGATTTGGGCATCCGGCAAGCAGACACGAGATGGAGGTAATGGTCTGTTTCTTTGTTCGATCTCCCCAATTCATGTTGAAGAGGGTTAGAGGATGAATCAGCACGTGCAGTTGTTGCGCTTACTGATGATCCCCAAGATTGATGCTTCATTGTCGCTCGTCTTATCTGTTCTCCAGGCAGATGAGTACTCGAGAGCAAGGCCAGGTAAGCAATCAGGGAAGGATTTCTCAACAATCCGTTCCAACTGGGAAGGTAAACGCCGGCTGATCACTTTGCTTCTCCTTATCCTGTAGTTAGGGGATGAATCAGCAAGGTTGATGCTTCATTGTCGCTCGCCTTGTCTGTTCCCCAAGCCGATGTGGATGAGTACTCGGGAGCAAAGCTAAGTAAGCAATCAGGGACGGATTTCTAGGCAGTCCGTTCCTGACCAAAAACTTGGTTCCTAGCGCCGCCCGATTGCTCTCCTTCTCTTTGTCCTGTAGTGAAGAGGGAGGACAAAGAAAAAGGATGGGAGAAAGCATGATATGAGATACTCTTGCTTTCGACCCTGCTGATATGAGATACTTTTGCTCTGGTTTGATTTGTTTGCAGAGGTATTCTCGGGAGGAAGAGAGCCAAGCATTTTGAGAAAGCTTTGTTGGGGTTTTGCTGGGAGCGTTACCCTCGGAAGTGAGGAAGAGTTGGGCATGTTTGCAGGTCTGCTTTGTCATGAAGACGAGCGTCGACCTATAAGGGATCCTTTTACAGCAAGCAGTGACACTATTCCTTTACCCTTGTCGGTAGCTGTTGGGTAATTGAAACAGTAGGATTCACGTGTCTTCCTTTTGTCAGAAATCTTTTGACAAAGTTACCCGTGATTTACGCAAAGCTGAGGTTGCGTGTGAAATGTGCCGACAACTTTTGGAAAAGCTGATATTTCGAGATGCGTGGAGCGGCGTCTCTTTGCTTTTTTGCACCCGTGACTCCCTTTGCCTCTTCGATTCTTGAGAGAGAGTCGTCGTGCTGGCGGTCTGGCTCTCGAGTTTAGGAGAGTGGCGCCTCTTCGATTCTCGAGAAAGTAATCCTGCTGGTGATATTTTCTTGGATGTGAGGAAAGGTTGGGCCATTTACTTTGCCACGCGGCATGGAAGTTGACACGCATCGAGCTTTCCCAGTTATCAAGCAGTGGTGTTGCTCCTTTACCCTTATGGGTAATGGTAGGTTAGCTGGATCCAGGGAAATCTGATTCTCGAGGTCTGGAGAGTGGTGTCTCTTCGATTTTTGAACAAACGGCCCGACTTTTGATATTCGGGGAGAGGTGCCTCTTCGATTTTTGGACCGGCGCCTCTGTTGCTTCTTCTTTTATGGAGGTGTCGATGGCGTGCTAAAAGCATGCTTAGAGAGTTGTTTCTTGCAAAGAATCCCCTCTTTTGTATTTCTGAGAATTTGATTTCACCCGACCTCTCCTTCCTTCATTATTTTCACAAATGGATTGCCCATCTGATCATCGTCTTGACTTGAATATTAGTGGAGAGGCATCTGCGTCTCCTCAAGACAATATATGGCGTCCATCTCTCTTATCCCCTTCTGGTCCTCTTACCATTGGGGACTCTGTAATGAAGAATGATATGACTGCTGCGGTGGTGGCCAGGAATATGTCCACTCCCAAAGATAACAGATTACTCGCCGGGCGGTCCGATGAGTTGGCCGTTAAGGATTCTCTGGCTTTCAGTGTCCAGTGCGCGGCTTCTGTTTCTAATATGGCCCAGCGCCTATTTGCTCGAACCCGCCAAGTTGAATCATTGGCGGCTGAAGTGATAAGTCTCCAACAAGAGATCAGAGGGCTCAGGCATGAGAATAGACAGTTGCACCGGCTTGCACATAACTATTCTACAAACATGAAGAGAAAACTTGACAAGCTGCAGGACTCCGATGGTCAGTCTTTAAGTGATCATCAGAGGTTTGTGGGTTTGTTTCAAAGGCATTTAAGGCCTTCGTCTTCTGGAGCTTCGCCGAGTGTTGAGGCTCAAAATAATCAACTTCCAGCGCCTCCTGGGGTTCCGCCGAGTAATGAGGCGCCACCTGGCCAATGAAGGCTTGTTTGCACATTCTTTTTTTTTTTCTTCTCATGTAAAAAAAATGTAAATTTTCAGAGATGTCAATAAGATTTATTTTATTTCATTCGATGTCTATATATACACATATATAAGTATACATGCATGCATATACACACCAAACACAAACCTTATTCATGCATATTTTATTTTTTTATTTATTCATATATGCATTGCCGACATCCAACACTCAAAAAAAACTGTCATCATCATTTTTTTTTTTTTTTTTTGCTGGTTGGTGCCCACGCACCCATCATTCTTTTTTTTGCTTTGTTTTTTCTGTAAGTGGCACAGACACCATCATTTTCTTTTGTTTTTTTTTTTTTATTTTTTTTATTTTTTATTTTCTTTTCTTCCAGATGGTGCCAAATGCATCATCATTGTGTTTTTTTTTTTTTTTTTTTTTTCTTTCTTCTTCTTTTTTTTTTTCTACTTTCCGCCCATTTCTTTTCTTTTGCTTTTTTTGGTGCCGTGCATCTCTTTTCCTTTGCTTCCTTTCCTTTGCTTTCCTGTGACACAACACTGAAGATGGTGGAGCTGTGGCGTCGATCAAACGACTGAGAAGCATTGAGGCTCCACCATTTTTTTTTCTTTTATATATGATGCTCTGCAGGACTGGATTTGTGGCCCAGGAGGAGCTGCATGTGCTGTTGAAGCTGCTGGAGCTGACCGGCTAGTCGTTTGACAGCGGTCACTGAGCATAGCAGCTGAGCACAACCATCAAGCACAACCACCGAGCACAACCACCACCACCAAGCTGTTGAAGCTGCTGGAGCTGACCGGCTAGTCGTTTGACAGCGGTCACTGAGCATAGCCGCTGAGCACAACCATCAAGTACAACCACCGAGCACAACCACCACCACCAAGCTGTTGAAGCTGCTGGAGCTGACCGGCTAGTCGTTTGACAGCGGTCACTGAGCATAGCCGCTGAGCACAACCATCAAGCACAACCACAGAGATAGCATGATGCGCAGAAGCTGGAGGGAGGATGCGCAAGGGAGCTTGGAGTAGCAGCCATGGCAGAGGAGATGTCTGCAATGGTGGAGCAGAACAGCTTCACGACCGGCTAGTCGTTTGACAGCGGTCGTTGAGGTTGTTGGTAGCGGAGGTGCGGATGCAGTGGGCGGAGGGGAAGGGCAGGAGATGAAGCATGAGCGGAGGACCTGGCCTAGACTCGCCGGAGTTGCAGAGGGAGGGATCTCCTGTTCTTGCTGCCATGTCGCCGGGGAGGAATGGTTCCATTGTTGACAACCCTAGGAAGTGAATCTAGAACCGGAGGTATCTCACAGCATAGTCCAAATCCCAACAGTCTGCGCCTTCTTAAGCTCACCATGGTTGATTTCAACTTGATTATCGAAGCACAACACTCACTGGGCGGCCCTTTTCATACATTACCCATTCCTGAGGAGGCAGAAAAGTGGCGGGTCTTGGAGTTGGGTGATAGGTGGCAGAGGATTTTTTCGACGAGGGAGAGCCAAACGATGATGAAGAAAAGTAGGCTGCCAGAGATTGCTGCACACTGCCGCTCGCTGCGCTACTGTTGTCCAAATTGGGGAAAGAAAGAGGGCCAAGGAGGAGTCTCGGTCTGCAGGACACTTCTCTAAAACATAGCTTCAGCACAAAGTGAACCCCATCCTCATCCTCGTACACATCATAGGAGTCAATCACATTCGGGTGTGGCGACAGCAAAAAAATGACAGGCGCTCGCTTAGCTGCATTTTCCCTTGCGGACTATTTGCTTGCCAAAGCCTTCAAGATTAAATGCACTCGTTACAAGAATCTCCTGTGACACCGAGCAGATCTGAGCTTCTCGTACTCAGCCTTTGTGACACACACTGCTTCAAAATCCGGACTCGATGCTAAAATAGATCCTCCCCTCCACTACTAACCTTGAACACATCGTCCGGCATGTACCCGAACCCGTCGATCTCATTGACCGCGGCGGTGGATAGGGTAGGAGGGTGCTACTCGCCGGAAATCGAGCTTTCAGCAAAGCTGCTGCCGCTCGACTGCCTCTGCAACCTGGCTGACGAGTACGGGTTCGTGGCCCGATTTACTTGCTGATTCGCCCGGAAATTGGCTCCTGTTTCTTGATCGAACCCTCCTGTTTCTTGGCGCTTTTGATCACAGTGGCGAGGTCAGTGGTCAGGAATTCGAGGACGAGCACGGCGTAGGCGTAGGCGTTGCTCTTGAAGTTCACCGCGACGCCGTTCGCAACCGGACGCGGCCCATCATCGTCTGACGGAAGAGGAGCGAGGAAGAGGCGCTGGTGCGTGCGGAGGTAGGCGAAGGGCGCGTGGAATTACGGGAGCGGGTCCATCGCGATGATGCAGGCGAGGAGGCTGAACGCAGTTGAGTGGTTCATGGTAGAGCTCAGGAAGTGGAATGAAGTTGGGTGCGAGGAGAGGACCTTGACCTAGCTTTTGAGAAGTTTGTGGTGGACTGGGCCGGGCTGGGCTTGGAGTCAAGTGAGGATGACAGGGCCTGTGGCTGGTGCCTTTGTTGCTGCTGGGCTGCCCCCTTTTGGGCCTGCGGCTCCTCTTTTTTTTTTTTTTTTTTTAACAACTTGTAAAATTTTTTTTGTACAAACAAATTGTAATTTATTTTTTTATATGATGATGATTGATCTTTCTTTTTTTTAGTACACATATACATACATACATACATACATACGTGCATACATACATACATATGTGTGTGTATATATATATATTTTTTTTTTTCTCTTTTTTTTTTTTGTAGGAACTCTCTCTTTTGTATGGAAAGATGAAGAAGAAATGGTGAGCTGGAGTTAAGCTTGGTGGCATTGTAAAGCGTTGAGCTTCACAACCGGCTAGTCGTTTGACGGCGGTCACTTGAAGTTCTTCGTCGACTTTGATCAAGGTGGTGACATTGCCGTCCTTCTTGCCGCTATTTGGAGCTTGTTGCAGCGCATCACTTTCACCTTGTGGGGTTGTGCAAAGACTGCAGCGAGTTTACGCTGTGTATGTCTTTTGTTCACAATTTTCCTCAGTGGTGACCTCGTCGTGCCCCTTGCCGCTTCTTTGAGCTTGTTGCAGCGCATCACTTTCACCTTGTGGGGTTGTGCAAAGACTGCAGCGAGTTTACGCTGTGTATGTCTTTTGTTCACAATTTTCCTCAGTGGTGACCTCGTCGTGCCCCTTGCCGCTTCTTTGAGCTTGTTGCAGCGCATCACTTTCACCTTGTGGGGTTGTGCAAAGACTGCAGCGAGTTTATGCTGTGTATGTCTTTTGTTCACAATTTTCCTCAGTTGGTGACCTCGTCGTGCCCCTTGCCGCTTCTTTGAGCTTGTTGCAGCGCATCACTTTCACCTTGTGGGGTTGTGCAAAGACTGCAGCGAGTTAATGCTGTGTATGTCTTTTGTTCACAATTTTCCCTCAATGGTGACCTCCTCATGCCCCTTGCCGCTTCTTTGAGCTTGTTGCAGCGCATCACTTTCACCTTGTGGGGTTGTGCAAAGACTGCAGCGAGTTAATGCTGTGTATGTCTTTTGTTCACAATTTTCCCTCAATGGTGACCTCCTCATGCCCCTTGCCGTTGCTGATCGTCACAAGGCTCATAGGTTGCTGCGGAGGAGGCATGCTTGATTTCGACGATTTTATTCTGCTTGTATTTGTAACAGAATTGACTCTTAATAGTCAAATGTTTTAATAAAACCTTAATTTTTATTTTGATGTGACTGAACTCAAAGTTGAATGTTCGAGCTGCCTACGTACCCTTCCAAAAGAAGAGATCAAGTCAAAACGTAGTTCAAATACATATATTTTTTGGTGCCGTTTGCAGTTTCAGCTCGTGCAGGCAAGGAGCGTTGGTGTCGCCTTTTAGGCTCGTGCGAACGAGGAGCATTTTGGTGGTCATGTGCAGTTTCAACTCATGCAGGCAAGGAGCATTGGTGTGTTGCCTTTTATGCTCGTGCAGACCAGGAGCGTTGGTTGTCGCCTTTTAGGCTCGTGCGAACGAGGAGCATTTTTTTGGTGCCGTGTGCAGTTTCAACTCGTGCAGGCAAGGAGTGTGGTGTCGTTTGCAGTTTCAGCTCGTGCAGACCAGGAGCGTTTTGTTGATTTGTCAAGCGGTGTAGGGAAGGTGATCCTCGCAATCTTCATAGCAAGGAGCCTTGACCGAGTGTTTGAAGAAGTCTTCGGGGAAGAAATCACGCATTGTGATGGCAACAGACGATCTTCGTGTAGCAATTTCATCATCCTCAACACTTTCATGTAGCTTTGGAGGTTGACGAGAGCTGCTTTGCCCCCTTTCCGATTGGTGAACTTGCGGTGGAGATGTATGTTTCTTGTGCAGTTTCTTCGGAGTGACATGAGTCCATCCTTCAACTTCACTTAACTTGACTGACATGGTTTTCGAGCATGCCCCCAGCAGTTGAGGTGAAGATTTTGAGCCGACAGAGCCAAAAGTGACGGTGGTATAATTTGACTTCACCACTTCGTCAAGATCTAGCTCGATGATTCCTTTCTGAGCCAGCTTCACGATGAGATCTTTCAGCACGAAGCATTTTTCCGTCGGATGACTGATGAAGCGATGGAATTTGCAGTACCTTGGGCTGTCAGTACGATTCATCTCTTCCGGCCGTCTACACTCAGGTAGGTCGATCACCTTTTTGTCAAGCAAGTCTTTCAACATGGCAACCACATCAGAGTCGGGGAATGGATAAGTTTTCTCCTCAAGCTCCTTCCAAGGTGTTTCTGTTCCTGTCTTGGGTGCGGAAAGGTTCGTCTTTCTTCATCTCCTTCACTTTGTTTTTGGAGGACGTGTTGACAGGCGCATATGAGGCTTTGACGGAGGTAGTGCTGGTGGTAGGAGCTTTTTTGGCAGGCTCTTTCCCAGTCTTGTCTACCTTTGGGGTGAACACCTTGAAATCGGTGATCGGCTCCTTCTTCCCATGGTGGGCGATGTTTAGCCGCTTGTCGTGTTGCTTCGGGTTGCCTTCGCCATCGAACTGCATGAACTTTGGCGGCTGGTAACCCCTCGGCATCCTCAAGGCGTCGATCCTCTTGGAGTAAGGCTTTGAGTACAACATGGAGGTATAGGAGCTCCCTTCGTACCGCGCCTTGATGGTGTTGGCGATCATTTCTTGCAGCTGCTGGATAGAAAGAGCTCCCAGAAGTGCCGCCGGTTGGTCTAGTTCCTGCTTTTCTTCAGGCTTCTCCACCGGAGGCTCTTCTTCTTCTTCGTCGGCCTCTTTCTTTATGCCAGAGCCGTCTCCTTCCTCGTGTTTTGCTCCCAATCTGTTGGTGAGTGCGGTGATCTGCAAGTCCTTCTCCTCTGCGGATTTTGTGAGCCTTGTGATCGTTTGCTTCATCTGGGCCAGCTTCTCTTCGACTGAAATTGCGCCGATGGTCAGGACTTGTGCAACCAACATACGTGGTTTTCCTTCAACAGCATGCTTTGGTGCTCCTAGCGAGGTTAGGTTGATGACAGGCTCGCGTTTGTGATGTTCACCTTGCTCCCTTGACGGCACAAACTTTGTAGTGGCATGTTGAGGAGTGATTGTGGCGCTAATGGATGCTCCGTTCGTGGCGGAAGTGCTCAGGCTCCTTCCTTCGGCGGTTGCGAGAACGGTGACTTGCAAGTTTTGCTCTTTTGCTTTCTTTGTGAGCCTTGCAACTGTTTCCCTCATTTGAGCCAGCTTTTGTTGAATGGAGGAAGCTTCAATGGTTGTAAGAACGGCTTGGCCTTCTTTTGATGCCATTGATTTCGGAATGTTTAGAAGATAGAGATGAGAGGTAGAGATGGTCCCACTGGGCGTGCCAAATTTGTAAACACGAATTTTTCCTGAAACGAAACGCGACAAGAACCAACGTGTACAAAGTGATATTTGTATTTTTTTGATTTGTTTTTGGGTTACAATCTCTTTTTAGCTTGATCCTCTGATTCGATCTCCGTAAGATGTTGATTTGTGGATGTGTGATTGATCCAAAGGGCCGTCGAGGCTTGATCTTGGATGAACAGTTCTTCAAGGGCCTTTAGAGGGCTTGATCTTGATGAACGGGGATATGTGGATTTGTTGATGAGCTGTTGATCCAAAGGGCCGTCGGGGCTTGATCTTTAGGATGAACAATTCTTCAAGGGCCTTTGGAGGGCTTGATCTTGATGAACGGGGATATGTGGATTTGTTGATGGGCTGCTGATCCAAAGGGTCGTCGGGGCTTGATCTTTGGGATGAACAGTGGATGATTTCCTCAAGGGCCGTCGGGGCTTGATCTTCGAGGATGGATGAACGATGCTTCGAAGGGCTTTTGAGGCTTGATCTTCGAGGTGGATGAACGGATCTTCAAGGGCTTTTGAGGCTTGATCTTGAAAGTGGATGAACGGATCTTCGAAGGGCTTTTGGGCTTGATCTTCGAGGATGGATGAACGATGCTTCGAAGGGCTTTTGAGGCTTGATCTTCGAGGTGGATGAACGGATCTTCAAGGGCTTTTGAGGCTTGATCTTGAAAGTGGATGAACGGATCTTCGAAGGGCTTTTGGGCTTGATCTTCGAGGATGGATGAACGATGCTTCGAAGGGCTTTTGAGGCTTGATCTTCGAGGTGGATGAACGGATCTTCAAGGGCTTTTGAGGCTTGATCTTGAAAGTGGATGAACGGATCTTCGAAGGGCTTTTGGGCTTGATCTTCGAGGATGGATGAACGATGCTTCGAAGGGCTTTTGAGGCTTGATCTTCGAGGTGGATGAACGGATCTTCAAGGGCTTTTGAGGCTTGATCTTGAAAGTGGATGAACGGATCTTCGATGAAGAACGGACAGAACTTCGAGGAGCCTTGGGGCTTGATCTTTGATGAAGAACGGACAGAACTTCGAGGAACCTTGGGGCTTGCTTGAGAGCGTTTGGAGTTTCAGAGCTTCAACGCTTTTGTGTAATGTGAATTGGTGTGTTGAAATGAATGAATTGGCTTCCTATTTATAGAATTCCAAAACTTGATTTTTGGGTTTTAATAATCAGATGAAATAAGTCACTTCTGCCAGGCGTTGACATGTGTCCTGTTTGATGACTTTTCTGAATTATTTTGATTTTTCGTTGATTCACATGCTATGTATAAAATTTATGTGATACATGAGCGTTGAAATTTTAATTTTTGGTCAACATTTATTTCACGAAATTTCGATGTCTACAATGATATCACATATTCTAATATAAAAGTTTCGCTCACGTTTAATGAATTCAAAGTTATTCAACTTGTTTTATGTTATACCTTGTACGAGACATCCTTTTGTTACACAAACATATTTTAACATCACAATTGTATGCAACATGCTAATTGTTTACATAACAAATGTCTTTTTCCTATTGTTACTGGGAAATGCCTATTAATATTTTAAATTGCAAATTGTACATTTTTATCTTAAAAACCAAACCGAAATCGTTTGAAACCGTACCGAACCGAACCAAATGGTTTGGTTTCATTTTGGTTTTGGCTTCAAAACCGTACCAAACCAAACCGCAAAAAAATTCGATTTCGGTTTTGGTTTCACTCAAAACCGCACCGAACCAAACCGTGCCCTAGCAGTAAAGAAGAGGAAGAGGAATACTCGGTGTCGAAGCGAATGCGGGGAAATGCGGACGAGGCTTCTGATCTGCGATGCGATGAGACGACGTCGCCGTGTTCGTTAAGGATGTTGAAGCGACAGAGACTGAGCGAATAGAACCGTTTATTGAGTCAGAGATCAACGGTGATGGTGAACAGGTGATCAAGGTGATCAACGAAGATATGATCGTGCGTCCGCAAGAGATGATGAGAGCCGTTAATCTTAATTATATTTATTTAACGATTTGTTAGTTTCTAACAATACATTAGAGGTGTAGTAGCTAATTGTTGAATGCTGTCGCATGTCCATAGAATCTATCCCCCTTCATTAGATCCAATTTAATATATGTTGAGTAATGTAATGACATTCCTTAATTTTGGATTTTGGTGTGTGTGGGAATTTGGAGTATGACATAGATTCATAATTTTAAGGATAATGATAGAGATCAAAATTTGTAAATCAAATAATGTGGTTGTAGATGATTGAATTATTAATTAAGTGTTGATTAACGTGTTTGTTTCTTATTGGTGACACATAATTTTGTTTAAAATTTTTGATCTTCCTAGTATTATCCTAATTTTAATTCTCGAAGTGATAGTTGACTTCCCTTAGTACCACTAGTTCTAACTGAAAAGTAGTCTCTCATTCAGTATAGTCGTTTAAATGTTAAGGAGATAGTTCTTCTGATGGAAGATAAATGTTAAGGAGATTCTATTAAAATGAGACTTGAAATTCTTTCAAAAGTAGTTTAACATTAATTTATGTGTTAGCATTATAAAATATGATAAGGAAAATTAATGAAAAGGGCTTGAAAAGTTTTAGTTTTAATAAAAAACCATGTTATAAGTTTTGTTTAATAAAAAACCATGTTATAAGTTTTGTTTAATCAAAAACCATGTTATAAGTTAAGTCACTGTTTCTGGAATTTAAGTCACTGTTTCTGGATTTTGGTCTTTTCGACGAACACTGTTTCTAGAATGTAAAAATAAACTGTTTATGGATTTTAAGTAACACTGTTTCTGTAATCTAAGTCACTGTTTCTGGAATTTAAGTCACTGCACTGTTAGTTTATTTCCAGCGACAGTGTTAGTTTTTCCAGCGACAGTGTTAGTTTTTCCAGAGACAGTGTTATTTTTCCAGCGACAGTGTTAGTTTTTCCAGCGACAGTGTTAGTTTTTTGCAGAGACAGTGTTATGTTTTTCCAGCGACAGTGTTAATGTTCATTTTCTTTCCAGATATAGTGTTTGTTTGTGCACGGCCCAAAGGGCTTGGTGTGGTTGCTGCTCGTCGGAGCTAAACGGAAGGGAAGGCCGGATTTCGGCCGGAAAGTTGGACAAACTTTAAACGCACATAACTTTGTCAATACTCAACGAAATTAAGTGATTCAAAAACAAAAATCGTAGTTCTCGAAGAGACGAAGAGAATGGTACCTTGGACGATAGCTAACTCGTTGTGGTTTGGCCGAAAAACGCCTCGAAAGCGTCGGAGGTCGCTGGAAACTGGGTTGGACAAACTTTAAACGCTCATAACTTTGTCAATACTCAACAAAATCGAGTCATTCAAAAACGAAAATCGTAGTTCTCGAAGAGACGAAGAGAATGGTACCTTGCACGATGGCTAACTCGTTGTTGTTTATCCGGAAAATGCCTCAAAAGCCTCGGAGGTCGCCGGAAACTGGGTAAGATTCAAATGGATATAACTTCTTCAATACTCAACGAAATAGGGTGATTCAAAAAGGAAAGTTGTAGTACTCAGTGAGACGAAGAGGAGGAGGATGAGGACCAAAGGAGAGCCCATGAGTGACTGGCTGGTGGTCGAGCTGTCTGTTGGATTGGTGGGTTTTACCTTGTTCTGAGATGGTTTTTGGTTAAAAAAAGTTATAGGATGGTTTTTGGTTAAAATAAACTTAGTTCAAGCCCTTTTTATTAAAACTCCGTAATTTTTATGATAACTAAAAGAAAAACATAAAAATTGGAGATATTATGGGGAGAGGGGACCCGCCGGGGCTTTGGGTGCACTTAGAATGGAAAGAATTAGGCGCGGATTGACAAATTGAGAGACCAAGTGGCTGGTAGTATGGAAGTAAGGGGTCGCTCTAATTTCCATTTTTGTTTGGTGAAGAAATAGAAATGTTTATCGTGTGATTTGGTTTAGTTTTAAGTTTCGACTTGATTGCTTTGCTTCCTCATTCGCATCACGTCTTGGAAGGTATATACTGGAGAGTGTTTAAATTCAACGGAGGAAAATTGAAAAGAATGTGAAAAAATAAAAACATGTGTAAATAGCATTACCCTATCGTTGTTACCGTTATTTCGGGTATGCACGTGTTGGAACATTACGGTATCGTTGTTACCGTGTCATATATACGTCTTTATCCGAATGCAGACAAACCATTTCTATTAATAAAGTATTATTTTTGAAACACTTGGCTAACCAACAATTTCATATAATCGATCGTACCCCTTTGACATTGGCATCACAAAGTCGGTTTGAAAAAAGATTCAGCGCGTTAAGATGTCATTGTTGGACTGTTGCTTGATGCTTGCATGCCAAAGCAATTCACTTGTTAGGCATATATCCATTCCGGTTGAAAGAAAAACCCAACATTATGCTCCCCTCCAGAACATCAGACTCTACCACAGGGCGGAACCCACAGCGCATCAACGGCTTACAGCCACTCATGCGCACGTGGGCGACTATCCTTAGCATCACTCTTTAGGACAAATCCGACAAGAGAAAATGAATGACTTTGAAAAGTACTGCAATCAAGGTTGTAATAGAAAGTACCTTACCATACCAAGGAATCCAAATATAAACATCCAATAATTAAATTTGCATCATACTAGCAACAAGCAGCACATCCCTCAAAACTAAAAGGAGTAGGTGAGTCACAAAGAGGTCGAACAAAGTAGGAAATGCGTCATAGAAACCCTAAACCTCATTCACCATACAAATACCATCTCCAATCATCCCAAAGTTCATACATGAGAACGAGCTGTTGGTGAGGAGAGAAAGCAGTCTGGACTCAACGTATCTTGACACCACTCCCAGTCGACTCAAACATCTACACAAACTGCACCATATAAAACGAGTTGAATTGGTCACCTATACTCACATTCACCATAAACGACTCAAAAACTGAACGTAGACACGGTAAAAATGAAGCCCCCAGGGAATATAAATTTACAACAAGAAGTTACAAGCAAGAAATAGAGACATTTGGCATTAAATGCGAACCTGTACTCGAGAGGATTCAACTACGAATCGGAATACCTGCTAAGCTTCTGCCACAAGAAAAAAAAACAAATAATAGTGTCATTCATATGACAATACAGAAAAGATTTCAAGCCAAAACAATATTTGCTCACCCTCCACTCGTTTTGAACGATACAAACTCACTTGCATACACACACAAAACAAAAAAAAAATCTTAACAGCTGCAACGGCATTTCAGCCCTTCCAGAACTAGTTGCAAGGTCTCTTCTTTCACACAACCTTACAACATGCCTTTATTATCAATCAACCTCGAGGCTAAAATAGAAATTAAAATGTGCATAGGGTAGCGCTATTCACACACCCCTTTTTACCTCCCACACACCCTTGTTAATTTTTGTCCATTGATCTTCAATTCATTCAATCCTACGTTCGGAAATTGAGAGGGGTGTGCAAGAAGTAAAAATGGGTGTGTGGATAGCACCACCCATATGTATATGTTGTAATTATTATCATGCCCATTCTTTCACGCAGCCCAAATTTTTATCATGCAAAATCGCTAAAATGTTACCAATGCACCAACTTGTACAGAGGAAACACTATCCCAGAGCTAATAAACCAAATTGAGTAACAACTGCAAATCACAACAAGACAACTACTACTTAGTGGCTAAGATCATCCCAAAATAATGTATATTATTTAAAGTACAATATGTGCGAAACAAAATAATAAGAATATTATTTAATGTACCTCACATGTCAATGTCGTAAAGCATCGCTTAATCAACTAGTTCAGAATAAACACATTAGAAAATAGTTGTTAGTTCTATCATGGCTAAGGGTGAAAAACATATCCCAACTCTATATGCATTCACCTATTCATACGTGAGAGATTAAAAAGGCACAAATATTCTTCAGGGAAAAGCCAAAATGATAAACAAGAGGACATTTAAAACCAGTATGAATAAGGATTTTGACAAAATTTTAATTCGAGGATTCCTTCTGAAATGTTATATTACCCGATGACTTGATTCGAGGCATGCAGGGGGTGAAAGAAGATATGAGTCATACAGTCATATCAGTTAAACTCACTGATGAAACAAACTCTTTTGTTCTACTTAGAATTTGTAAGCAGCACTGGTAGATGCAAAAAGATGTGGACGGGCCCTTACAACTAGACGTGTAGACAACAGCAAATTTACAACCTAGGTTAGACATTATACAAGAATCCTGATTAGGTCCCTGAACAAAGCCGTTTCATCTCAAAATCGCAACTAACAAGAAGGGACTATCCAGCAGAGTGAGAATGCCAGGGAGCTACCCAAACTATGCGGAGCAGATTAGCCTACTGAATTTACAGCTAAACTTTCCAGCGATATGAGCAACCTTGCTCCTCATTAAGTTTTCAAACAATTTTCTTTCCTACAGTCCTATACGAAGTGCACACTAGGAAACAATCAACTAGAAGTATCACCAATGAATTTCGCAAACATGTCATATATATGAAAAGGTTGTCAAAATTATACCGCTTTTGGCATAGAGAACTTATTCCAACATTAAACGAGAGAAGAGGTAGACTTGCTTTTGTTTATATGAAGCATCTGGCAGCATAACCACACACTAGTAAAGGGAAAGCTAATTCCAAGCAATTTTTATCTTTCCAGAAGAAAGAAAAATGATATTCTCATAGGTAGGATATTTAATTGAAAAATCCAAAAAGGTCAAACCAGTGCCACAAGTGCATGGTGATGGTAAATGCTGCGTAGAACCTCTATACACAAACAAAATTCCACAAAGGATTGATGATCGTTAAGAAAGATTGGAAAGACCCAGCAACTCTAAAAGTAAGCAAACTTAAATTGGAAGGCTCCACGTTAATCTAGCGATAAAACGCATCTCGTTCTCATTCAATAACATTTTCACATTCAAAGAACCTCATGATGCTTTCACAAAACAAGCATAAGTTGCGGACATTGCGAAAAGATCAAATTTTGTTTAATCAACCTTGGCTATGTAAGTCCATAACATACAATAATAGAAAAACATTTGCAGTTCACAAATACATCGGAAGCAGATTCAAATTTTGTTTTGCGAAAAGTTAGCCGGATGCATCAGTAACAGCTGAAATTAACAAAGTTCCCATTTGTAGCTCTCATTTCAGATATGTGTAATGCGCAACAATCACACCCAAATATGACACAATCACCAACTAAACAAACTAGATTTCGAAAACCATTAAAAATCGAAACTTGAAGTTACTACAATTAAATCAGAGAAAAAGCCCTAACCTTTCTTATGCTCCTCCTTTAGCACCGGCTTGATCACGGCCTCTTCCTCTTCATTCTCTTTAACAGAAACAACCACGGCAGCAACATGAGGAGCACCAGAACCACCATCAGCAACATCCTCCGGAAACCGGACAACAACAACGGGACAAACACAGTGGTGTACACAATAATCGCTGACGCTTCCCAGCCTGCCGTCGTTCCCACGCTTGGCAGCGCCGACCCCTCGGCTCCCCATGATCACGGCACTGAGCCCTAGCCTCTCGACCTCCAAGCAGAGCCGCTCCTTCATGTCATGGTCCTTGACGATGTGGATCTTGTACGGTATCTGCGCCTCCCTCAAGGGCTTGGCGAGATCGGCGGCCTTGGAGGCGGTGAAGGCATCGAAGTCGTTCTCAAGCTTCTTCTGCTTGACGGAGTCGTGCAGGGCGTGGTTGTCGACGAAATCAACGTCGTCGTTGGTGTTGATGGAGAGGTCAACGGAGCCCCAGTCGGCGCCGAAAAGGACGGAGGTTGGGCTGACGTGGAGGAGGATGACGGCGTCGCCGGGGCGGATGTAGTGGTCGACAGCCCAACGGACGGCGTGGGCGCTCTCGTCAGAGAGGTCGACGGCGACGCCAAGCTTGCGGCGGGCGCCGGCGGTGGGGGTGGGAGTGGCGGCGGAGCCGGCGGAGGAGGAGTGGTGACGAGGGGAGTTGGGGTGGTGGATTCTGATATGGGGGAGTTGGGGATCTGACAGATCTTGGGGCTGGGAAGGCTGCTGCGGGTGATTCATTTGGGTTTTGCAGAGGTTTCGGTTTGTGTTGTTTTCTGTTTGGATAGTCGCCAAATTGAGCGGAAAGTGAGAGAGAGCCACTGGAGAAGGTGGGCTAAAAGCCTAATCTGCCACGGATCCCCATTTTTATTAAAAAAATTGGGATTAGATGTGGGCCGATTTCATATCGATACAAATCGTCTATTTTGTATGTCTCATTTCATAGATCATTCTTACAAAATTTTAATTCAATCTAAAATTATTTGTCTATTTAATTATCAAGATAAAATTTTATTGTTTATTATATAACAAAGTATTCATTAATTTATTTGAACTCAATTAGATGCCTTAAATATTTCCAATTTGGCAAATACTTTGCAAGGATGATCTATGAGGTGCAACTTGAAAAATAGACGATTCGGATCGTTAAAGTTTGATTTGGTGTGGACTTCACAACTAATTCCCATTTTTATAAAAAAAAAAAAATGGGGATCCCTTCCCTTAAAGGTTATATATTTGTTGTAAGCCTATTTGATTGAACTAATTTAAGGGATTAGAGAGAAGGGGCCGGCAATAGCAAGAGGGAAGATAGAGATTTAATTGTGAGGTATGTGTTGTATCACCCCCATTATGCCTTTATTTATAGTAGTATGATAGGTAAAAACCTTACCCAATAGGATTACAACTCTTAATAGGTAATCAACTCCTAATAGAAATATAAGAGATATTCCTATAGTTTCTAGGATTTACACAATCACATTCCTATTCTAAATATGACTACAACACTCCTCCTTGAGTGTGTAAATACTCAACAAACCATCGCATCATATCTTCAATAGATAAGGTAGAATAGTTGATGAAGTCATTGGCACAACGGGTGAATGCGAGTCTCAAATATAAAGAAAGTATACATTGGTAGTAAAACTCACAAAACCTCGCTATGGTAAAACCCAAGGCATGGGGAAAACCCATAGACTAAGGAGAAAAGTGAGAAGTATGCATAATGTCTAAAACAAAAGTCAAACAGGACGAAAGTAGTGAACTCAGTGGAGTATGATCATCATAGGATGGGTGCCTCGTCAAAACCTTGTTAGGTCGCAAAAACCCAATTGGAAAAATGCTTCTAATCGTAGGAAAAAAGTATATTAAGATCAAGTGAGTATGCTTCAGGATACTCCCCTTAAGTTAGACGTAACTTCCAAATAAGATAACTACAAGTGATTTAACTCAGATAATTTACGCATACCGATTCCTTAGATGAGCTTCTTAAAAGTAGACTTGAGCAATGACTTGGTGAAGAGATCGGCCAGGTTGTCCTGGGAACAGATTTGCTTAACTTCAATGTTCTGATGCTATTGTTGCTGGTGTGAGTAAAAGAGCTCCGGCACTATGTGCTTGGTGTTGTCTCCCTTGATGTATCCCTTCTTTAACTGCTCGATACATGTTGCATTGTCTTCAAAGATAGTCGTAGGAAGGTCAACGACGGAAGTAAGACCACTAGTGCTTTGAATATGTTCCATAACTGCTCTCAGCATGGTTCGAAGAAGTCATAAATAGCGTTTACTTGGTAGACCTCCAAGATATAGCGGTGTCTCCAATGGTAAAAACATAACCCATTTGAGAACGTGCCTTATGTGGGTTAGACAGATATCCAACATCTGCATGACCAATAATGCGAGAATCAATTCGAGAACTATAGGGGGCGGCAACACTCGAAGATTCGTGGGTATAGAACAAGCCCAAATTTGTCGTACCCTTGAGGTAAAGGAAAATGTCTTTAACACCATTCCAATGCCTGCATGTGGGCGCATTGTTGTATCTAGCCAAAAGATTAATAGCAAAGGAGATGTCGGGTCTATTGCATTGAGCCAAGTACAATAAAGCCCCAATTGCACTTAGGTATGGAACTTCAGGTTCCAAAATCTCTTCCTCATCCTCATTTGGACAGAAGGGATCTCGTTTAGCATCTAGAATCCGAACGACCATAGGTGTACTCGAAGGCTTCGCTTTATCATCATTAAAACATCGCAACACCTTTTGGGTGTAGTTCGATTGATTCCGAACAATGCTCGATCTCCAGGCCGAACAATATTGACTTTTCCCAAGATCTTTCATCTCAAATTTCGATTTCAAATGCGTAGCAATTTCCTCAAGCTCTACAGGAATTCCAATGAGGTTCATGTCGTCGATATACACTGCAACGATTGCAAATCCGGAATGTGACTTCTTTATGAACACGCATGGGTATAATTCGTTGTTCACATAACCCTGACTTATCCAATATTCACTCAGACGGTTATACCACATCCGCTTAGATTGTTTTAATCCGTAGAGTGACCTTCTCAACCTAATTGAGAGAGAGTTTCGTGGTCTAGAACTATTTGAACCAGTCAATGGAAGTCCTTCTGGAACTTTCATGTAGATTTTCGTATATAGATCCCCATAAAGATACACGGTTACCACGTCCATAAGCCACATATTCAGTTTTTTAGAAACTACCAAACTTATAAGGTAGCGGAATGTTATGACGTCCATTACGGGGGAATACGTCTCCTCGTAATAAATCCCAGGGTGCTGAGAAAAGCCTTGCCCTACGATTCGTGCAAGAAATCCCACTTATAGCCAACAGGCTTCACACGTGGTGGTGTAGGAATAATAGGTCCAAACACTTTAGTTTTGCGAGCAAATCGAGTTTAACCTGGATTGCTTGTTTCCAGTTTGACCAATCTATTCTACGTTGACATTCATCAATGGAACGAGGTTCAATGTCAACCCTAAGCATAATGTCAGTAACTATTATGTACGCAAATGTATCATCGACTATTATCTCATTCCGATTCCAAACCTTATCCAATACTGTGTAGTGGACCGAAATCTCACGATTCTCGGGAGGTTGGGTTATCTCATCTAAAACATCACTGTAATATAGAAAAACCCCATGCGTTGGAATGGATGAGTAAGCGATGGTCGGATTCAAACTAGGGTCACTAGTTGGTGTCGTTTTCCTCTTCCGGGGTTGTGAATCTTTTGAACCAAGGGGTCTGCCACGCTTCAAGGTTGGAGCAGATGATTGGCTAACCGTCAATGTACCATACCGCGTGGAAGGTGCGGCATCCCCACCTTCGGGGAAGGTTCGGCCTTCCCATGCAGGTTGTTGATGTACATCTATCCTTGCAGGTGCGTTTGCAGCGGGTATATGTGATCTTGTCACCTTAGCTAGATTATTAAAAGCATCTAGCATGCTCTGAGCAATGCTCTGAAGATCGATAATTCGCCACACCTCAGTTTCAAACTGGATAGTGCGGGGTTCTAAATGAGACATAGTGGGAGTATACCACGACAATTCACCGTGTTCTCCAAGAACGTTAGCATGCTTATCTCCCCCTAACGATGGGAATACTGTCTCATCAAAGTGACAATCCGCAAAACGTGCGATAAAGAGATCTTCTATCAAGGGTTATAAATAGTGAACAATTGATGGCAAATCATAACTGACATAAATTCCCATTTTTCTCTGATGACCCATTGTGGTACGTAGTGACGGCGTTATTGGCATATAAATGGCGCACCCAAACACCCGTAAATGCGAGACGTTAAACTCGTATCTAATAACCAACTGTAATGGTGAATGTGGTTAGGTAACAGTGGGCCTCAGGTGGACCAACATAGCTGCGTGCAATATTGCATAGCCTTAGGCCGATACCGACAATTTGGTTCTCATAACCAAAGTCTGAGCTATCAATTGAAGACGCTTTATGAAAGCTTCTGCCAGGCCGTTTTGGGTGTGAACATGGGGTATAGGATGTTCCACATCAATCCCTACAAACATGCAATAATCGTCAAAAGTCTATGACGTAAACTCTCCAGAGTTATCCAGTCGAATCGACTTAATTGGATAATCAAGGTGGTGAGCTCTTAGCTTAATGATTTGTGCTAAGAGTTTAGCAAATGCAACATTGCATGTGGATAATAGGCAAACATGTGACCATCGTGTCGATGCATCAACCAACACCATAATATATCTAAATGGTCCGCAGGTTGGTTGGATAGGTCCATAAATATCCCCTTGAATCATTTGAAGAAACTTAGGGGAGTCGTGAATAATCTTTGTAATCGAGGGTTGAGTATTCAATTTCCCTAAAGAACACGCTCTGCATGGTGGGAATCCAACATAGTGAGGTAATCGATGCCCATGTGATGATTTAAGGATATGACGCATCATGTCATGTCCAGGATGTCCCAAACGGCCATGCCAAATCAACAAAGTGTTCTGGAACTCAAGCATAAGGCCAGCCACATGATGGGCTTCTATGCCCCGAATGGTTGTGATGTACAACCCACTCGGGATACGTTCCAACTTCTCGTGAATACGCTTTTGGCCATATTCGTACGAAGTGATACAAAGAAATTCAGAACGATTATCTTCAATGGTTTCAATATGATATTGATTATCTCGAATATCTCTAAAACTCTTTCTGGAACGTGGAGAATAGAGTGCCTCCTTAATGATTAAGATTGTACCATTGGACAACATGATACGTGCATTTCCATATCCTTCAATCAGGTTGGATGCACCTGAAAGAGTTGTCAAATGTGCTTTCTTGGGTATTAAGTTAGTAAAATAGTGTCGCTCATGCAAGATGGTGTGTGTGGTAGCACTATCAGCCAGACAACTAATTTCCCCACTAGACATACCTAGAAATAAATTGATTGAATTGGTCACATGCATAAATATAATTTCATTCATTCAATTAAGCAATTTGAGAAATAATATCCATCAAATAACAATCCGTAATTCAAAACAAACCAAAACTAAACAAATTGTTCCAAAGACTTAAAAAAAATTGTTCAAAATTAAACCATAAACCTAGAAAAATTGGGGAGAGGGGCCGACCACTCCTAGTGGGTTCGGCCACTAGGGGTAAACACCCTAAAAACATGTCTAATTTATTCATCCATGGGAGCTGACACCTTCTGAAAATTTGATATCTCCATTGATGTAGTAGCATCTTTCGAATGTTCCACATGTGCAAAGTTAGACTCACGATGGGAATGATACTTAGCAATAGCCTCGGGGTTAGCTTAGCATATGTGTGGCCAATGATCCCTTGATCCACTGCGATAGCACATATCCATTTCCATGGAAGTCGATAGAACGGGAGCTTTGCCTTTGTTCTTGAAGTTCGGGGCCTTAGGGGCAAAGAGTGGATGCTGCTGGGTCACATTTCCTCTTTGGGGCCAGCGCTCTATTGACCTTGGGCCTGTGGTTGGGTATGTCTCCCATTACCATGGCCACGATGACTTTTTAGTCATTTGTGGCTACTAAAATTGGTCGCATGCGCTTCGGGCGCGTTGTTCGAGCCAGTTGGTCGAGCTTGATGATTCTTCATTAAAAGTTGATTTTGCTTTTTCAGCAAGAAGTAAAACAGAGATCAAATCCAAAAATTTTGGTGAATTTTTGTGCCCTATATTGTTGTTGCAGGACAATATTGGTGGCATGGAAGGTCGAATAGGTCTTCTCCAGAAGATCTGATTCGGTTAGTTCCGTTTTATAGAACTTCAGTAGTGATCAGATTCTACAAACTTCAGCGTTGTATTCATTCATGGACTTAAAAGTCTTAAAAGCGAAGATGCTGCCAGTCGTGTCTTACTTCAAGCATGTAGATGTCTTTCTGGTGATCGAAACGGTCAGCCAGAGCAAACCAGAGGGTGCGTGGGTCATCCTCAGCGAGGTACTCGGTCTGCAGAGCATCATGGATATGTCTTTGAATGAAGATCAATGCAGTAGATTTTTGAGCTTCGTCGACAAGGTTGTCGTCGATAGGTGCCTCGATGATGGCTCTAATACCCTTTGCAGTAAGATTGAGCTTCACATCTTGAACCCACTTCAAGTAATTTTTTTCCAGAGACTTCCAGAGCGGTGAAATCGAGCTTCTTCAAGTTCGATATGTCCCTAAAACGAAGGGTACAAAAAACGTGATTAGTCATATGGTGATCCATAGACACATATCGTAGAACATTCAGGTTCTATAGACATGTATTGGTTTAATTTATGCATGAAAACTACAGGTTTCATGTGGTAAGTTTTGAATGAAAACTTCGAGTTTCAAGGGCACTAAATATGAAACTACAGGTTCAATAAAGTTTTTATGAATGATTAGTTCATAAAGAAGAGGTTCATGTAGGGAACATAAAATGCAATATGCTGATTTAAGTGTAGTGGATTTGAGTTTCTTCGGGAACTCAAGTGTTAAAGCTTCGTTACTAAGAAAGTATGTCAACGGTTCAAAGTATAAAAATAAATTATTGAATCGTTAATGTCCAAAGGTGATCTTCAGGTCAAACATTTTGGATTCATTATCAAATTAATGGACTGCAGGTCACTTTTAATTAATTTAATAGATCGGGACCAAACGGGGTCTATTGTGGAAGCAAAATAATGCCAAAAATAATAGCATTGGGTCGAAAAAACATAGCCCAAAAAAATTGGGCAAGGTGTCATGAGTAGCGAGTTCAGGTGTGGCTGCAATAGCAGCCCATAAGTGGCTACAGGCCACGGGCCGAGACAAGGAGCCCAGCAACAAGTTGCTGGTGTTTGGGCCGAATATGGGCATGGTCAGGCCCAACAGAATGTTGGCCTTGGGTTCGCGTGAGAAGCACAGCCAGGGCTGGGTCCGGGTCAGGGTCAGGGTCAGGGCAAATGTAACCCAGCAGACAGAGCTGCGGGAAACGGGCTAGGGTGACATGGCATAGCCTAGTGGGCTAAGGACTCTTAGGACATCGGGCCAAAAGGCTGCAGGCTTTTGGTTTGGGCTAAGGGACTTCAGGCCATTAGTTAGATCAGGCCCTAAGGCCTTGGGATGTCTGGGTCAGTGCAGCAAGCCCAAAGGCTGCTGCTGTGTGGTCCACTCGACTGGGCTTAAGGCTAATGGTGGTCCGATGATGCCATGGTGGAGGTGCGGCGGTGGTGCTGCACAATGCCCAATGCAAAAAATTGTATTTTTTTTTTCCGACATGGTTAGGGTTTAAACAAACCCTAGAGTTACTTCTAATTTATTTAATTGCGTAATGCATGAAACAAATATATATATATATATATATATATATATATATATTGAAAAATATATGAACATATACAATATATATATATCGTAAGGAAAATATAAACATAGAGTGGTTCATGCATCATGGGGAATGTTTTCATGCTTCGTGGACGTTCCAAATATCTTCCTTTATTTTAAGCGTACCTAATTGGTAGAAAACAAAGAAGAGCGTTTGAATTTTATGGAAGATAGCCTCCTCCTACGATCCATCAATTCCTCAACTTCTGGCAAGAGCGTGCTGATAACGTGTTGTAGGCCTATTTGATTGAACTAATCTTAGGGATTAGAGAGAGGGGGCCGGCGGTAGCAAGAGGGAAGAGAGAGATTTAATTGTGAGGTGTATGTTCTATCACCCTAGTTGTGCCTTTATTTATAGTAGTAGGATAGGTAAAAACCTTACCTATTAGGATTACAACTCTTAAAAGGTAATCAACTCCTAATAGGAATATAAGAGATATTCCTATATCTTCTAGGATTTACACAATCACATTCTTATTCTAAATATGACCGCAACAATATTTTTTTTTTTTTTAAATTACTCTTTTGGTGTTAATTGCAACCTCATATAATATTTTAAAATATTTCAAGTTTATACATTTACTTATTATTTCATTGAATTTCATACATCAGGTCAAATTTTTTTTTAAATTAATCGGTCAGTGATAAAGTGGTCAATATACGGTCAACATTTGTGCTGACGTAACTGACAACTTTACATGTGGACAAAAAACAAATACAAAAACTAATTAATAAAAAATCAATTGTTTTGTATAATTAACAACTTAAAAGTTAGAAGAAAAAAACTGAAGGTTCATCGCTTTCGTCTACCTCGTCCCACGACCTGTCGTTCTTCTCTCCCCCGTCCCACGATTGCCACCTTTATTTAAACCTAGAACATCACCTGCATTCTCAAAATCCATCTTGAACCTTCGTAAATTGCCCTTGAGGCATGAACGTTGACTTTCATTGACCGTCTCAACGTAATGCTAGTGACTAATTTTCTTAGTTTATTTTTATCATACTCATCACCACGAACGTGTGGGCGTGAACAACTTCGAATTTGGAGTTATAACGAAGACTTTACGTTTTGAAACGTCGAACGTTTTTGAGATATTTCATGTTTCATCTTTAGTGAACTTAATGTGTGAGCCACTAGGGCCCACAATGGATTCTTGTCTCCTAATCCTTTCCCTTTTCCCAGTGACCCCCTCTCATTTTTCCCATTCCTGATATACCTCTCTCTCTCAAAACTCTCTATCTCTCTAAGCTCTCTCTCGGCTCTCTTATTCTCTCTCAAAACCAACCCTCCCCGAGGGCTTTACACACATAAACAACAACCATGGCGCCACCACCATAGTCCCTATGAACTCAGAAACGAAGAACAACCCTCCAAACTCTTCCAAACTCGCTACACAGTGTTCACCACTGTTCATCGAGTTTTTCGACGAGTTTCAATGTTCTTCGACGAAGGTAAGCCTCGAACCTCATTCAAAAGCTATAGATCATGTGTTGGTGTATGTTTGGAAGTAATTTTAAGAAGTTTTGGTGATGTTTAGATGTAGGAAACTCATGGGGAAAACTTCCCCAGTTTTCTGGCGAGGACCGCCATTTTCGAGGCATTTTTCGGCCAGACCACGGCGAGTTAGCCATCGAGAAGGGTATCATTCTCTTCATCTCATTGAGAAGTATGATTTCCATTTTTGAATCACTCAATTTTGTTCAGTATTGAACAAGTTATGAACGTTTAAAATTTACCTAGTTTCCCGCGAGTTCCTTACTTTCCCATGGACCAGTCAACTTTCAGGCTATTTCTCGGCCAACTCTGACCATCACTTGGTCCCAACTTGGTATGAATCTCTTCTCCATATTCTTAACTACACTTTGGCTTTTGAATCACTCGATTTGGACTTGTATCGAGCTCGGAATGGGCTCTTGAAGTTGGAGGGAAAATATGGGCAATTGCAAGATTTTCGAAGGTGGCGAGTGAGCAGCACATGGGTAAGCGTGGACGGCGACCATAGCCGGCGCATGGAGCACTTCTCAGTAAGTGCGGTGGGGCGTGGCCTCCAGGGTCGCCACCTTGTGGAGGCACGTGAGGGAACCCGAGGTCCCCCTTTAGGTTTTTCGACGTCCTAAATACGTTTACGATGTTTGTTTTCCCAAATTCAATCCTTTTAGTAGAGTTTTATTAATTGGTCACTTCATGTTCTTAGGTGTGTTTGTTAGTGGTGTTTTCGTCTTCCTTAGTTCGAACGGTTCTTCAGCAATGGAGTATCTATGAGTGGACCCCTTCCAAAATGCTTGATTTTATTACTAGAAATGCATACATGAAAAGCATGATTTTATGACTACATTTTATCAAACGTTTATGAGTAAATCGGATTTACGCTTTATGAATTATCATGTTTTATCGAATTTATGTTGCTGAGATATTTATGAATATGATTTATGATATGATGTTTGAGCTATTGATATATTTTGGAAAGATTACGTTCATGATTTTCCGTGCTTACTTAGTGGTTATTCATACTATGTGCCTACGAGCGAATAATATTTATATATGCCTTCAGGCGGGTGATGTAGGGCTTTCGAGTGGAAGATTTATATATGCCTTCTGGCGAGCGATGTAGGGCCCTCGGGAGAAAAGTTTATATATGCCTTTGAGCAGGTGATGTAGGACCTTCGGGCGATTGTGATACCACTACTAAGCACACTATATACGATATATGTTTTATTTTATGGCATGCTAGGGTTTTCAAAAAACCTATTACTTATTATGCTATATGAGTTTTCTAAAGCTGGGGGTTAGTCTGTTGAAGTAAAATTGTTTTAGTATTACTTATATATAAGCTTGGTCCACTCATGTTTTGTTTTGCGCCCCCTCAAGACCTAGGAACGAGGCATACGACCCAAGCTACGAGGCATTCCCATATCAGTGAATTTGTGTCCTCTTATTTGCATAGGACATCTCTTGTAATCGCACTTTCTAATATTTCTTCCGCTTGTGTTTCGAATTAGTAGTATGCTCAAAACATGTCATGCATTATTGCTTTTAAATTGTTTGCTATTGAATTTTTTTTTTTTTATTAAGGCTTGTACTTGTTTATTACATTGTGTGGTTACGTGCGAAAATTTATATGCATGTTTCACATTTTCTCGGCATATGCATTCATTAAATGGCTTGCATCACCCTCGGGTGTCGGCCAACACGTGGTCATCCCATTGTCCTTCAGACACCAAGATCGAAGCATGTCAGATTGGTATCAGAGCATACTTAGGACTTCATTCTTCCCACTTGGTAGTCATAATCCTTCATGCAGCCACAATCTTTCATCTTTTTAAATCTTGTTTTCCTGTTATTAGAATCATGGATACTAGTAGTGGGAATATGCCTCGTGGGCCTCATTCTGGTTTGATGGGTGAGATTCAGCAATTGACATATGCTCTGCGACATGCTTTCTCTAGGAATAGCGAGCAGAGTCGTACTTACATGGAAATTGCTCGGAATCACAACGTTACTGAGCTGAATGTAGTGGTGCTTGTGAGGAGGCCGAGGATTAGCTCGAGAAGATACTCTGGACGGTATGTCCTGCCCAACGGCTAAGTAGGCGAAAATCGCAGGTTACTTTCTCCAGGGTAAAACGACATTTTGGTGGAAATCAGTGAAGGACTTTCGGCCACCTAACTCGATGAAGACTTGGGCTACTTTCAGGAGACTCTTTAGTAAAGACTTTCTAAGCCCCAAATACCAGTTGAGAAAAAGATAGAAATTCTTAAGTTTTCGCCAGGGCAACTTAACGATCACGGAGCTGGATAGTACTTTTTTATGATTGGCGAGACACCACCTCCTGGTCTATAGGAACCCACAAAAGATTATGGTACAACTTGAAACTGCTCTGAATCATGTCATTTGCGAACTCTTGGCACCACAAACTTATGCATCATATGAAGAGATGATTCAGGCAGCTTTGAGGATTGAATATTCGCGCTAGAACAGAGTTACCCATAATCAGCTTTGAAATCAGAGTCAACGGGATAGAGGTTTCAGATCTCGAAGCACGAGGGAGCCTTCCACTTCTTCTTCTTTTTTCGGCCCTAAACACTCATTTTCATTCAAACGTCTTGGTCAGGGTTTGGGATCTGGTAATGAGATGGCGAGACAGTCTTTCAATCACTATAATCCAACGATCACGGTTTATGCGTGCTGTGGTAAACGTCTGCTGAGAGAATGTATTGCAGATACAGGCACGTGTTTCAGGTGTAGTGGCACTAGACACATTGCCCGTAATTGTACTATTGCGCGCCCACTAGAGAATCTTACTTCTGGTTTAGGTTATGGTATAAGTAGTAGTTTAGGTACTCAAAATCCTGTTCAGAGACAACCACAGTACTCTAGTGCAGCTTCTTGCAATCGTGCTCAGAGTAACCGAGTAGGCTGCAATAATCAGGGTGCTAAGACTCGTGGAGGTCGTAGTGGTGGTTCAGGGTGATTGGCCCACAGACGTATCAATGCCATGACTCAGCGGGGCAGAACATGATCCTAGAGTTATCACGGGTACGTTACTTGTTTTTGGTCATTGGGCCCTGTGTTCTAATTGATTCGGGTGCTACATATTCATTCATATCTCCACAATTTCCAAGGGTTGTGAACCCGCAACCTACATCGTTTTGGTTTGATATGTTTATACAATTGCCCTTGAAGATTTATTTTATGCACAATGGGAATTTAGGGATTGCCCAGTTATAGTTGAAGGGGAACTTATGGAGGCCAATTTGATTCCTTTTAAATTTGTGGAGTTCGATATCATTTTTGGAATGGATTGGCTATCCAAGCACAATGCGTATGTCAGTTGTAGAGATAAATTGGTGACATTTGATTGGCCTGGACGACCAGCAATCACGTTTTAGGGTAAGCGAAGGATTCTCCAAAATAGTATTATTTCCGCCATCAGGACGATGAAGTTATTGCAAAAGTGTTATGTGGGATTCTTGGCTCATGTGGTCACGCAAGGCGAACCTTCGCTGTGTGCTGGGGATGTGCCAGTGGTGAATGAATTCACCGATGTCTTTCCTCAAGATTTTCCAGGGTTACCACCTGCAAGGGAAGTTAAATTCACCATCTACTTACTTCTAGGTACTAACCCTATTTCTTTAACACCATACCGAATGACATTAGCTAAATTGAGGGAGTTCAAGATTCAACTTCAGGAGCATGTGGATAAAGGTTATGTCCAACATGACCCAACATGTCTCCCTGGGGCGCTTCTGTACTATTTGCAAGGAAGAAGGATAGGTCGATGAGACTCTGCATCGACTATAGACAACTTAATCAAGTGATAGTGAAAAACCGTTATCCCCTAACTCATATTGATGACTTGTTTGATCAATTGAGGAGTGCTCGGGTATTCTCTTAGATCAATCTTCGTTCGGGTTACCATCAGCTGCTGATTCATAATGGAGATGTACCGAAGATCATTTTTCGTACTCGGTATAGACACTATGAATTATGTGTCATGCCTTTTGGATTAACGAATGCACTTGAGTGTTCATGAATTTGATAAATAGAGTTTTCATACCATATCTTGATCGGTTTGTGATTGTATTTATTGATGACATCTTGATTTACACCAAGGGTAATGCTGAGCATACGAAACATTTAAAGTTGGTGTTTGAGAAGTTAAGGAAGCATCAATTGTATGTGAAGTTTAGTAAGTGTCAATTTTGGCTAGACCAGATCAGTTTCCTCGGGCATGTGGTTTCCACTGAGGGAATTTGTTTGGACCCTTAGAAGATTTTTGCAGTGTCTATGTGGGAACAGCTGAGGAATGTCACAGCAGTGAGGAGTTTTCTTGGGCTAGCTAGTTATTACCGGCGCTTTGTGCAGGATTTCTCGATGATTGCCTTGCCTCTTACTAAATTAAGCTGGAAGGGAGTCAAATTCGAATGGGATGAAAATTGCGAACAGAGTTTTTCAGGAGCTTAAACATCATCTTACTCATGCCCTCGTCCTTGCTTTTCTGGACGATGGCGGTGAGTTTGAAATTTATAGTGATGCACATCCTTGTCAGGCTTGGGTTGTGTTTTAATACATCATAGGAAAGTCATCGCTTATGCTTCCAGACAACTCAAACCTCTGAACTTAAGACAGAGAATGTGGATGGAACTTATTAGTGACTACGATTTCACTATTGAGTATCATCCTGGTCACGCAAAGGTCGTAGTGGACACTCTTAGCTGGAAATCCTATGGACAGCTTGCCTTTCTACAAGCTATCCATGTTTCCCTATTATTTCTCTTAGAGGAACCGGCATTGTAGTGACGCCAGATCTCCAGGGAGCATTGTTGACGCACTTCCAAAGTAGGCCCGTTTTGGTGGATCTAGTTCGGGAAGCTCAATAGCACGATCAGCAGTGTGCAGACCTAAAAGAACAGATGCAGAATGGTTTGAGGCGAGATCATTTCGGCGTATGCCATGCACCCTAAGTTATGTCACACTATCTGTCCGTTTTATTATTGGTATGGGATGAAACGGGATGTTGGGGAATATGTAAAGAGCTATATAATTTGCCAGCAAATGAAAGCAGATAAACATAGACCATAAGGGCTAATGCAGAATCTCTCTATACTAACTTAGAATTGGGAGGACATCACCATGGATTTTGTGTATGGATTACCGAGTACGCGGTCAAGGTTTGATGGCATATGGGTTATTATGGATATGCTCACTAAGACTGCTCATTTCTTACCGGTTCAATAGAATTACACATTGAGAAGCTAGCACAGTTGTTCATTGATAATATTGTTAAACTTCACGATGTACCCATCACCATTGTTTCAGATAGAGATCCAAGATTCACCTCCAGATTTTTGAGAGCATTCCATAACGCCATGAATACTCAAACTTAGGTACAACATTGCCTATCACCCATAGACTGATGGTCAATCTAAGATGACAATCTAAACTTTGGAGAACATGCTAAGGGTGTATGTTCTCCAATGGAAGGGTAGTTGGGATAATTATTTTCCATTGATCGAGTGTGCGTACAATAGTACTTACCACTCCAGCTTCGACATAGCACCTTTTGAAACACTGCCTGGAAGGGCGTGCCAGACACCACTGTGCTGGACTGAGGTCGGTGAGCGGGAGTTAGTGGGGCCAGAAATTGTCGACACCACTAATGCACATCCAGTTGATAAAAAGGAATTTGAAGACGACACGAGATCGACAGAAGAGCATTACTGACCAACATTCTAGGGATCATGAGTATAAGATTGGTGATTTTGTCTTTCTGAAGTTGTCGCCTTGGAAGGGTGTGGTTCGTTTTGGTAAGCGAGCGAAGTTGAGTCCTCGATATGTCGGCCCATATAGAATCACAAGGAGAATTGGTGCGGTTGCTTATAGATTGGAGTTACCACCAAAGTTAACGTAAATACACGATATATTTCATGTTTCCATGCTTCGAAAGTACATTTCGGATCCATCTCATGTTTTACACCTGCAACCACTAGAAGTGAGTCAAGAGATGAGTTATGTTGAAGAGCTAGTGGTGATTATCGAGCGACAAGATAAAGCTTTGGGAAACAAGGTCATCCCGATTGTAAAGGTGTTGTGGAGGAACCACACAGTTGAGGAAACGACGTGAGAAACTGAAGAATTGATGAGGAGTCAATATCCGTACCTGTTTACTTGAGGTGAAATTCCCTTAAGGGGGTAGATTGTGATACCCCATCCTAAATTTGTCGTATTTTATATTATCGAACGTATGAAATTACCAAACTACCCTTGAGGCATGAACGTTGACTTTTGTTGACTGTCTCGACGTAACACTTGTGATTAATTTTCTTAGTTTATTCTTATTGTACTCATCGCCATAAACGCGTGGGCGCGAACGGATTCGAATTTGGAGTTATAAAAGACTTTACATTTCGAAACGTCGAACGTTTCTTGAATATTTCATGTTTCATCTTTAGTGACCTTAATGTGTGAGCCACTGGGGCCCACAATGGATTCTTGTCTCCCAATCCTCTCATTTTTTCCCGTGACCTCCCATTCCTTTTTCCCATTTCTGATATACCTATCTCTCTCAAAACTTTCTATCTCTCTAAGTTTTCTCTCGGCTCTCTCATACTTTCTCAAAACCAACCTTCCCCGAGGGCTTCACACACACACAAATAACAACACACAAAAAATAAAAACAACCATGGCACCACCATCATCGTCCCTAAAAACTCAGAAACGAAGAAAAACCCTCCAAACTTTTCCAAACTCGCTGCACAGTGTTCACCATTGTTCACCGAGTTTTTCAACGAGTTTCCACGTTCTCCAAAGAAGGTATGCCTCAACCCTCATCCAAAAGTTGTAGATCATGTCTTGGTGTAGTTTTGGAAGTAATTCTAAGAAGTTTGGTGATGTTTGTACGTAGGAAACTCACAGGGAAAGCTTCCCCAGTTTTCTAGCGAGGACCGCCACTTTCGAGGCATTTTTCGACCTAACCACCAACAACTAAGGCACCACCACCATCATTCCTATGAACTTAGAAACAAAGTAAAACCCTTCAAACTATTCCAAACTTGCTGCGCAGTGTTCACCATTGTTCATCGAGTTTTTCGAAGAGTTTCCACGTTCTCCGACTAAGGTAAGCCTCGACCCTCGTCCAAAAGTTGTAGATCATGTATTGGTGTATGTTTGGAAGTAATTTTAAGAAGTTTGGTGATGTTTGGACGTAGGAAACTCACGGGGAAAGCTTCCCGAGTTTTCTGGCGAGGACCGCTATTTCTGAGGCATTTTTCGGCCAAACCATGGCGAGTTAGCCTTCAAGGAACATACCATTCTCTTCATCTCGTTGAGAAGTATGATTTTTGTTTTTGAATCACTCGATTTTGTTGAGTATTGAAGAATTTATGAACGTTTAAAATTTATCTAATTTCCAGTGAGTTCCCCAGTTTCCCACGGATCAGTCAACTTTCAGGCCATTTTTCGACCAACTTCAGCCACCACTTGGTCCCAACTTGGTATAAATCTCTTCTCCATATTCTTAACTACCCTTTGGCTTTTGAATCATTCGATTTGGACTTGTATCGAGCTCGGAATAGGCTCTTGAAGTTGGAGGAAAAATCTGGGAAATTCTGAGATTTTCAAAGGTGGCGCGTTGAGGGCTGCCATAAGCAGCGCATGGAGCACACGCTTCACCTTTGGAGGTACTGTGCTCTGTCGTTGTGCTAGCGACTTTTCCAGCGACCCATCTCGGTGCGTACGGTGGCACGTGGCCTCCCGGGCCGCTGCAACTTGGCGGCGTATGGGGGAATCCAAGGTCCCCCTAGATTTTTCGACGTCCGTTTTCCGAAATTCAATCATTTTAGTAGAGCTTTATTAATTGGTCCTTACGACGTCCGTTTTCCCAAATTCAATCATTACAAGAAATGCATACATGAAAAGCATGATTTTATGACTACGTTTTATGAAACGTTTATGAGTAAATCAGATTTACGCTTTATTAATTTCATGCTTTATCAAATTTACGTTACTGAGATATTTATGAATATGATTTATGATATGATGTTTGAGCTATTGAGCTCCAATGAGATATATTTTGGAAAGATTATGTTCATGATTTTTTATGCTTACTTAGTGGTTATTCATACTATGTGCCTACGGGCGAATGATATTTATATATGCCTTCGGGCGGGCGATGTAGGGCCTTCAGACGGAAGATTTATATATGCCTTCGGGCAGGCAATGTAGAGTCTTCTGACGATTGTGATACCACTACTAAGCACACTATGTACGATATATGTTTTATGAAAGTTTGATGGCATGCTAGTGTTTTCGGAAAACCTATTACTTACTTATTATGCTATATGAGTTTTTTAAAGTTGAGGGTTAGTACGTTGAAGTATAATTGTTTTAGTATTACTTATATATAAACTTGGTCCACTCATGTTTTGTTTTGCGACCCATCGTGACCTAGGAACAAGGCATACGACCCCGAGCAACGAGCCATTCTCATATCAGTTAATTTGTGTCCTTTTCTCTGCGTAGGACATCTTCTAATCGCACTTTCTAATATTCATTCCGCTTGTATTTCGAATTAGTAGTATGCTCTGAACATGTCATGCATTATTACTTTTAAATTGTCAGCTATTGAATATTATATTTTTTTTATTAAGGCTTGTACTTGTTTATTACATTGCGTGGTTACGCACGAAAATTATATGCATGTTTCACATGTTGTCGGCAAATGCATTATTAAATGGCTTGCGTCACCCTCGGGTATCGACCAACACGTGGCCAACCCATTGTCCTTCGGACACCGGGATCGGGACTTGTCAAAAACTCATCTAATCACCGTGCACATCAACCTTCACCCCCACCTCTTCTCACCCCAGGACTCCTTCTTTGCCACATTATCATTTAACGGTTAACTTAACAGATTTTTTTAAAGGATTTATGAAATTGAATGAAATGATAAGTAAATGTATGGAATTAAAATGTTTTAACGATGTTGTATGTGAGGCCATATCACGTTGAATTTCAACGACTTGAACCGTCTATTTTTTAAGTTGCACCTTATACATCATTCTTGTGAAATATTAACCAAATCGAAAATATATGGTGCATCCAATTGAGTCCAAAGATGTTGACGAATACACGTTCTAAGAAACATTAAAAAAAATTTGTGACAATTAAATGGGCAAATAGTTTCTGATTAAATTGAAATGATCTATGAACCGAAACCTACAAAGTAGATGGTTCGATCGTTAATGTTCGAGGTCAAGTAGATCCCATATCTAATTTTCATTTAAAAAAAATAGATATCCCTTCCAATAAAAGGCATGAATATATATAAAAATATATATTGATATATATAGATCGAAAATGGCAAAAAGGTTGAGCTTTCATAAAACCCAAATTATCATTCTCTCATTACAATTTCAAAAAATAGAGACAATAAAAAATAAAACAAATGTAATGAGATTGTTGTGGAGCCAAAAATAATCAAGAGGCGACCAGTGGATTTTTGGGCAAAAATGACAAAATTACCGTTGAGGAACACCAGAATTCCTACGCGTGAGCAGTGAATAAACATCCCACAATCAAGTCAAAAGTGCCCAAAATAGGTATTTATTCAAAACCTATTTCATCCATCTTCTCCACAAGGTAACCCCCAAAACATTTCTTTTAAATTATGTTAATTAGCTAATTAATGGATTTATTACCTAATTAATCTATTAATGGCTAATTAAACTACCAAACACTCCCAAAAAACACACAAGAGATCGGTTACCTTCTCTCCCAAGGGGGCCGACCATGCCTTATATACTCTACCTCATTTTCTCTAAAAATCTAGGTCTTGACTCTTGCTAAACACTCAAAATTCTCCAAACACTTTTCCCCCAAAATTCTAACTTTGGCATCGGAGGTTCTTCGGCCAAAGCCCCTCTCCATTTATCATGGGCGCGTGAGGCTCTTGGCCTTGACCTAAGGTGTTATTTGTTTTGTATGTGCAATTTTGTCCAAGAGTAAGGACGAAGAAATTTGCATCCACAAATTTGTGCTTTCATTGAGAGTTGAGTCCCACACTCGTAGAAGACTCTCGCATCCAGGGTTTTCTATTTTCTTGTCCATTTGTAGATTTTTCGTATGTTTTTATTATTAGAATTTTTTTATTTGCAAAAATTCTTTGATAAAATGTAAAAAAGAAGTATAATGGCTAGAAATTTAGAAAATTCAACAAATGAAAATTCCAATATTCAAGAAATGGGACCGCGATGATCCACGAGGCTAAATGTGACAATAAGTGAAGCGGCACCACCACCACGAGTTTCCACCACGGGAACCACCGCGGTGGCCACCACGGTAGCCACCTGCAGCGAGGTCTATGGTGTCACCACCACGGCCCGAGCCTTGCCATCCAAGGCTCACGGCACCAAGGTCATGGCCCAAGCCATGTAATTCCACGCCTAACGCGAGCCCAATGCGTTTCCAAGTCGAGCCCAAACCTCGCACCTGCGTGCATCACACGCCGAGCAGCCCACTTTCGTGGCCCAGCCTGCTTCCGTGGCCTTCCAAGCAGCCCAAATCGGTCCAAGATTAGTTCCACCGTCCCGACTTCACATTTATGGGCCTACGATCGAACCGGGGGAATTTTCACCACATTTATCTGCGGATTTGACATTTCCCAACTCAAATCTCGTGCCTGAAGCCTACCACACTTCCACCGCTCAAAGAGACGCACTTCTTCCAAGCTCTTCCAACCTAAATGGAGAACAACACTTGTCTAGACAAGTCATAGAGTTGACGAGCATCCTTCCACAACAGACGACCTTGGTGAAACAACTCTTGCAACGCACCGAGATGCAATGCGCCCCAGACGAGATGTCCCGAAGTAGGACAAGGGCAGATGAAGAACCTCTCCAGCAGCGTCCTGGCAAGCAGCTACTCGACCAACCACGAACCTAGCGTTCTGGCATAGTACATTCCCGACTGGGCCCCCGAGATGGCGTATACTCCCGTCTTAGCACGCGGAGAAGCGTGTATTCTCGGTTAGGCCCACGGACGAGCATACACTTACAGTTGGAACCACACTCTAATGAACAACATAGGCAACCTTCTAGCCGAAGTGTTCATTTGCGGCTAGGCCCGCAAGGAGCATCCTTCACCTCGCATCGGAATAGGCAGGACGATGGACGGAGAGAAACAGTCACTTAATCCGACTCAAGTTCTACCACCAGCCTGCGAAGAATTCTCTCGTCTGCTAGGAACGAACCACATGCACCGCAGCCGCGACATAGACAAGCCGAGCACATAAAAGAACAGCCTAGACCAACAGGTCACGACTGGGGGCAGCCGAGAGCTCCACTACCCCCAACAAAGGCAAATTCAGGAAGAAGTAGAGATACTCTTGACTAAGCTATTACGCGATTTCCAACGCAACGAGGTCACCGACGAGGCACTACGACGGCACATGACCAACATAAACAGGTCACCCTTCACGGACGAGATCGAGCAGGCAGAGCCTCCATGCAAATTCAGTATACCACATTTCACATCCTTCAAAAGAGACGGAGACCCGGAGAGACACTTGAATCACTACCGAAGCATAATGATCCTCTATCGAAACAACGACGATCTCATGTTCAAGATATTCACCACAACTCTACAAGGCGAGGCGCAAGATTGGTTCTACACCCTGCCGCCACAATCTATCTGGAGTTTCGACGAACTTTCTTTGGTTTTCACCAAAGAATATTCATCTTATCGATTGATCAAGAAGAAGTCCGACCACTTGTTCAACGTCAAGAAGAACCCAAAGAAGTCGCTTCACAACTATGTGAAAAGGTTCAAAGTAGAAAAGGCAAGGATAGTCGGATGCAACGACTCGATAGCTAGCAGCTTTCCAAAAAGAACTTCCAGCAGACCACCCACTGTTCAGAAAATTAATCATGAAAGAAGATCTAACTCTAGCAGACTCTTTTGCTATGGCAGAGAAGCATGCACTTTGGGATGAGGTTCGTACGCACATTCAAGGAATTGAAGAAGTACCCGACATCACCTCCCTACTATCCAAATCTAAAGCAGCGGAGGACTTATTCACATGTTTGACTGTATCTGAAGCAGCAATAAGCTCTACCATCATACAAGAAGAGCTGGAGGGCCCGACTACCTGTATTCCACAGTCCAAAAGCTCTCCTCGATGCTGAAACCAGCTACCAGAAATTCAAAAGCTTACTTTGGCGATAGTTGTTGCAACCCAGAAGCTCAAGTTATACCTTCAGACACATGCAGTCATCCTCATGATGCACTATTCCGCCCAATCCAGACCTGCAACAATAAAGGCGCAGACATTGGCGGTGCAAAGTTTTTTTACAAACGCAACAACTCAACTCAAAAGGCACATCAAGGGTAGACGAACAATAAAATGACGCACTCAGAAGCAAGTTTTGTCCTCGTCGCCCCAAAAGATTCTACTTAGGAGCAGCATGTACCGGCAGTGGAGCACTACCTCCTGCAATGTGTCACACGGCCTCAGTCGACCCTTGCTCCATAATTCAACTCTAGAGTGGCCCAATACCGGCATTTGAGCATCTTCTGCTGCGTGTTACATGGCCTCAGCTCCACGGCTCCCTACCATGCCTTCATAACGCAACAGAACGGCCCAACGACGCCCTGGAGGTAGCTGAGCACACCTTAACCACATATGTTCCCTCAATGGAGATTTCTAGCATTTGCATGTTGACGGCACATCCAACTACTATGGCTCGGGAGCAGGCGTGTCTTTTTCATCCTTGACAGCTTAATGCTCAAGCAGGCAACCACTATAGGCTTCAAAGCATCCAACAATGAAGCAGACTACAAGGTACTACTAGCAGGCATCTGAATGGCAAAAAGACTTGGCGGTGAAAAAGCTCGCTCTCAGCTAATCACTAGCCAGACTACTTGAGGCGTTTCAGACTTACACCTTCGCTCAAGTTTTGTGGGCAGACAACGCTCACACGGATGCATTAGCCGGCCTAGGCTCCGCCCTCGATCACCAACTCAAACGCTCTATTCCAGTGGAGTATCTAGACAAGCCAAGCATAGAGGCGGAGCCAGCAGCCGAGGTGTCACAGGTTAGTACAACTTCAAATTGGCAAGATTTCATTATAGACTACCTAGTCAATGTCACACTTCTTATAGAAATATTGGAGTCTAGAAAGCTCCAAATAAGGGCAGCACACTACTACATGTGGAATGGCATTCTGATCTGAAGATCCTACACTAGACCACATCTTCATTGCCTAGCGCTTCCCGATGACTTGAAGGTTCTAAGCTCAATCCATAAAGGCATTTGAGGAAATCACTTCAGAGGCCAATCCTTATCATAGAAGCCTCTTAACACATGCTACTACTGGCCTACGATGCACCAAGATGCTAAGTAGTTAGTACAAAAGTGCGACTGCTGAAAAACGCTACAAGCCGGTACCAGCACTATCTGTCAGCGAGCTGCACCCCCAAACGAGTCCTAGGTCGTTCATGCAATGAGCAATCGACCTGGTAGGACCTATGCCGCCTGCTACTGGGGGCAGAGGCTCGAGGCAACCGACTACTTCACCAAATAGGTAGAAAGCAGAGCTCATGACGACCATGACTCAGACGGAGACGGACATAAAGCGCTTCATATGAAGGAGCATCATTTCCTGATTTAGCATCCCTCAATCCATCGTCACCTTACAACCACTTGCAATTCATGGGCAAAGATCTGGCGAAGTTCTTCCAAAAATATGGCATCAAACAGCACATGTCCATGCCAAGATATCCTCAAGGCAATAGGCGAGCCGAAGCATCCAACAAGATGATTCTTGACTGCCTCAAGAAATCCCTCACCGACAAGAAGGGAAAATGACCAGATGAATTCGTCGGATATCTATGGGCATATCGTACCACCAAAAGATGAGCAACCGGTGAATCTCCTTTCTCTTTGGCATTTGGTTCAAAAGCAATCATTCATCCCAATGTCATCGTGTCAAGTATCAGCACTCTATTACCAAGCATTGAGTAGAACAGAAAGGAGATGGCCACAAGCTTAGATCTGGCAGAGGAGAAGCGCGAGCAGACCATCACCCGCATCACAGCCTACCAGCAGCAGCTCATCTCCAGCTACAACAAAAAGGCCAAGATCCGGCAGTTCCAGCCTGGATATCTAGTCCAAAGAAAAGCCTTCATCACTGCCCGCAGAGAAGGCTCCAAAAAGATGGATCCTATTTGGGAAGGTCCGTACAAGATCAACAAAGTAGGCGGCAAGAGTAATTACACCCTCGCCACCATGAAACGATAAAAAGATCGAAAAGCGGTGGAATGCCTACAATCTGAGGAAATACCATGTGTGACCTCCTGCTACATTAAAGCCCAAATACTCAAGCAGCTCGACGGGCACCACCTCATAAGCCGATGACTATCCAGTTGTTATGCAGTTCCTACCTTACAGCTAAGTTCTTGTTTGTTTCACTTGTTTTTCAATGAGGAATTCATAAGTAATCACAACTTGGCTTAGTTGCATGCTTACAACAATTGATCACTCATGCACTTCAAAAGAAGACTGTGCCCTTCTTAGGGACTCATCGCAGGAATTGTGCCCCCCTGAGGGACCAACTGCTCTCCAGTGTGAGAGGGTAAACTAATTGATCTCCAATGCGAGAGGGTAAACCAATTCCCCGACACCCACATGGATCAGCTCTCCAAGACTGGAGGATAAACTCTACACTCCGAATATCCAGACGTGGATGAGCTGGGTTGCCTTAGTATAACTAGATGCATGATGGCTTACGCCGGGATTCCTAGAACTAGCCACAATGGTTTTTTTCAAGGCTTAGCTAACTGAAGGATTTTGGGTCTCTTGGCCTAATCTGCGGGGAACCGAGCCCTAGAGAGGGAGGGGCACATTACATAGTACATCCGATAGACGGCTGCCCTAGAACTCTAAAGCTACTACCGAGTACATTAAGGTAGCCTACGATTTCCGGAAGACTGCTTACGGCTTGCCCTTCGAGCAGTAAAGCCATGCAAGACTTATACAACCGCACATTCTTGTGAAAGGTTAAACAAGCTAGCATGCATATACGAAGCTTTATCCACTGCCGATATGCTACGTAGTCGATAAGCTTCACCTCTGCCAAGCGCGGAATAACCTACACCAAGTCCTAAAGTGTTGTGATACTTGTTATGCAACCTACGGAATTGGAGAAGGCCAAGGTTAACAGCCTAGTGGTTACGCGAACTTGTCTGCTTATGTAAGTAAGGTATCCGGCTGCCAACCATATGGCTAACAACGTTGCAAAGTTCTACACCAACACCTACGGCTGCATAGGCTACCCGGGCCTGTCTGCTTATAGAAAAGTAGCACGCCTGCTACTGGTCTATAAAGTCTAAAGGTTAAGGCATGAAGAAAAGAAGAAAAAATGAAGAAAAACAAATGAAGCAAGTTTATAAACAACTAGCAAAGGCCGAATGAGTTCAAGCAAAACAAGAGCTATAAGGAAAAACAAAGAAAATCCTAAAGGCTACCTAGAAGACTACAGCAGCTTGGACATCCCACGACTACTTAGTTGCCACACCTTTAGCAGCTGCGACGCTCTTAGCAGCTTCACCCACGGCTGCCCCAGCCTGGGCACCAACTTTTCCCACTACTTCGCCAATGGAAACCTCAAAAGTAAAAGCAAGCAAGTCTTCCGGAGAAATAGAGAAGGTATCAAAACCTCGAGCCCATACTTCTCACTCCCCAGCTGCTCATTCTCCTCGAGCAGCTAACACTGATGTGTTGCAGCTCATCCACTTCCTTCTTCAGAATTTCGTTGATCTTCAGTGCACCTTGGAGTTCCAACACTTGGGGTTCAAGCCTATCAATGACCTTCTTGAAGTGGATCACTTGGTTATAAGAAGCAATCAACTCTTCATCATTTGCATAAGCAGCGAAATGAAGCTTAGAAACTGCAAACTCAAGATCTTAAATCTGAGGTATGTAACATCCAATCTCATTCTCTGCACTTTCATACTTACTTTGGATCGCGTCAAGCCTAGCCTTCAAGTCAACGATCTCTTGGCATGCGGTCTCAACCTGGAGAGAAGTGGGGCAGAAATATTAGACCCTTTCAAAACAACGAGCTCAGAATTCAACCTCTTGATCTCATCGGCCGAGGAATAAGCTTCAGCTGTCATAGTTTTTGCCACCACCTTGGCAGCCTTACCTTGGCAGCCTTACTATATCTGCATCATAGCAAGTAGAGCAGTCATTCTATATTGGGTCGTATGATTCGCAAAGGAACTTGGCAAACAACCTTTCTAACGTCATCGACAAACTTGGCACAAACGTCCATATCTTCAAGCAGATCTGGTTTCAAAAGCACACAAGTCTCAGCAGCCTCCCAAAAGCAGGATTAGTGGATTTCTCACAGCTGCCCACGTGAGCAGTCTCTTCTTTCTGAGCAGGCGAATTAGTCTTAACAGCAGAGGGAGTGGGCCTTAGCGCCATTTTAGCAATATAGTCCACCTTATCACTCTTCATAATAGCAAGTTTCTCCAAAGGAGAACCATACTTAGCTCCTAACAGACGTCTTGGCACAGACTTCAGCATTGGGGGCATGACAAGACCTCTACACTAAGCAATATTATCAGCAATCGAATTAGCCATTCTCGACATGGCAGGTGCCACAGGCTCAGATCTAGTAGCCTCATTTGTCTTCCCATTGGAAGATGTCATGTCAATCACAGGCCTCTCAGCAGCAAGTGGAGCCTCACGAGCAGCGGAAGAAATCTTCAGCTTTTTCTTAACCAGCATCTTTTGAGCAGATGCGAAAGATCTCTTATTTCCACCTTCATTCACAGTAGGCTCCACGACAGCGATCAGACGAGCCAAAGTATCCGCCTTGATCATCTTTACCTTTTCTCTCGGGAGCAGCCCACATTTCTCCAGGCGAAAAGAACTAGGCAGCCAACGCTATTCACGGTACTCAGCAGGAGAGCTCAACCCATACTGGCTTTTCCCTCATTTTTTTCTCTTAGACCAGCAGGCAGGAGGCCTGCATGCCCAGCATTCCAGCAGCCCATGAGGCTCGCAACCTCATCATCTCTCTCAATCGTCGGCCTGGCCCCCGTCAGGTCCAAAAGCCCAAAGGACATAAGTCATGCAGCTCGTCTAGCACTGCGCCTCAGCGCCTCAATCCGCGGCCCCAGCTGCGCAAGATACCCTTGGCTCTAGCCAAGCTAAGCAGCCCAAGTAGTGGTCCCTGCCACAACACCTCTTTGGCCCATGTCGAGCCAACTTCTGGCCCTTACCAGCCGACATGCCGCACCACCCCGACGACTGCCCCTCGACAACATTATCTAAGAAGAAGACAAGGAAAATTAATTTTTTTCTTACCTCGGTGCGGCGTGGAGAAGACGAAGAAAGCAACGAAAGACGATCCTTTGCACGGGCAAGATGTAGAAGTTTGCTGAATGAGGGGGAACAAATATCCTCGAAGCTCTCTCTCTCTCTCTCTCTCTCTCTCTTATAGGGTAGGATAAATTGCTCTCCAAAGTTGATTTAATCGCCCACTTAAGGTGGACTTAAATAGATTTTGAGAGAAATTTATTTCTTTTTCCTAGAAGGATCTAATTTCCTATTAAAGAGGGAATCAACATCAAAATATGAAACAATCATACGTTTCCTAAAGCAAGAATATCTCTACACCTGCTGCCCTTTCCTACGAGCAGCCCAACAAGTGTGGAGGCATTTGTGGAGCCAAAAATAATCAAGAGGCGACACGTGGATTTTTGGGCAAAAAGGACAAAATTACCCTTGAGGAACACCATAATTCCTACACGCGAGCAGTGAACAAATATCCCACAATCAAGTCAAAAGTGCCCAAAATAGGTATTTATTCAAAACTTATTTCATCCATCTTCTCCACAAGGTAACCCCCAAAACATTACTTTTAAATTATGTTAATTAGCTAATTAATGGATTTATTACCTAATTAATCTATTAATAGCTAATTAAACTACCAATCACACCCCAAAAAGCACACAAGAGGCCGGTTACCTTCTCTCCCAAAGGGGTCGGCCATGCCTTATATATTCTACCTCATTTTCTCTAAAAATCTAGGTCTTGACTCTTGCTAAACACTCAAAATTCTAACTTTGGCATCGAAGGTTCTTTGGCCAAAGCCCCCTCATTCATCATGGGTGCGTAAGGCTCTTGGCCTTGACCTAAGGTGTTATTTGTTTTGTAGGTGCAATTTTGTCCAAGAGTAAGGAGGAAGAAATTTGCATCCACAATTGTAGGTGGTTACATTCCTTTTTTTCAAATATATTTTAATAAATAAATGATAGGAGCATATTTATGCGACTTTGTTATCTTATTTCTTTGCATATACTTAGTTAATTTCTATTTATTGTAGTAATTTAAGCTATTTTCGTATTATTGAAGGTCCAGTTGGCAAAGATGACAATAAATGGCAAAATGGAGCAATTTGGAGCAGTTTTGGACTTTGATTGGATAGCATATGGGTTGGACGTTTTTGGTGTTTAAAGAGTGATAGATATGTGCTAAAATCTGGAGAAATTAAAGTTAAGGCTTGGAAGGCAAGGAATTACACAAGAAATAGGAATCCTAGTTGGAGAGGAACATTATCTTATTTTATCCAACCTTATCTTATCCTATCTTATCTTATCTTATCCTATCTTATCTTATCTCCAGTTGCAAGGAGAATAGAACGATCCCTACTTAATCGTACTACGATTGCATAATTTATAGGGTTTAATTTGTGTGTTAGTTTCTACCACATCAATAAAATAATATCTAAAATAAGTGCATAGAAAATAAAGACTCAATTGTCATACGTGTAGGCGTGTGTCAAGAAACTAGTATATATAAGAGTGCTGCTAGACTCGCCAATATCTTAATTTCCCACCATGTTATAATTTCACACACCATTTGAAATTTGAATTGTTATTTTCACACACATTAGTATTCTAAAATAACTTCTAATATATATCTAAATTCTTTTTTAATTTTTCAGAAGAATAAATATTAGAGTGCTGATAAATTCAAGTGAGCCTCCACTCACAGCCAAGGTCTCCCTTCCCGATTTTTATTCCAGTTAGACTTTTAGAATCCGGTCACTTCCTAAAGCTCTAATGAATTCCAAACTCTCATTATTGCACTCTCTGGTCCCAGCCCAACCCTTTCTCTCCCCCTTCAAAATCCCACAATCAAGCGTCATGCTGCATTCCCAAAATTTCATCCTTATGCCCCTTTCCAAATTCGCGACAACCAAATCTCATCTCTTCAAGCTCAATTCCTTCTTCTGGTCTCCCATTTCATTTCAGTTTTTAAATAATTATTTTAGTTGTAAAATGTTTTGAACAACTATTATATATACAGGAATAGATAATGAAGAAGATATTTATTTAAAAGAACTGAAATAGCGGCACAGAGATAGTGAATGGGAAAGAAAATTCTTTTTTTGCTTTGGTCCTTAGATGTCGTTTTACAAGAGAGTAAAATTAGTATTAACATTTTTATTAAGAAGTGAGTGAGTAAATAACACTGTGAGTTGAATTTACCAACATTCATATATAATCTTTCATAATTCCAAAATTATCCTTCTTCTAAATTCATTAAAAAAAATAAAAATAAAAATAAATAAAATAAACTACTCATGTAGTGAAATTATGATGGTTAATAATTTAATGATGATGCGTATGTGCCAATGTCCAAACACAGAATGACACGGTTTTCTTTCTTTCCACCATCTTCTTTACTTTTTTTTCTTTTTTCCTAGATTAGGGCTTTTGGTTGATTGAGGCCTAGCCCATTGTTTTGCTTGTGATCAAATCATTATTATTGAACACTAATTTGTAAGCCCATTAGTTGGTATTACCGTTTGGGTTGCTTTCTAGAAAATACTTATACTCGTAATTTTTGTGCTAGAAAGAGGTTTGCACACCGAGCGCACTTGGGTTTTGAAAATGTTTTGCGCACGAAATATTTTAGAACTCAAGTTTACAACCCAAGTGCGTAGGTAAACATTTTTTTGGTGCTAGATTCTATAAATACTTTGAGGGTGTGTTTGTTTCACCGGACTATTTCGAACTGGACTAACTTCAGGGACTAAGTTGGATTGGCTTAGACTAAACTAAACTGGACAAATTTAGTGAAACGTTTGGTGCAGTGTCGGACTAAAAAGCAGAATATAAACAAGCTATAATATTATATTATTTAACACTTATCTAATAATATTTTATTATTTTATCTAATAATATTAATTTAACCCTTTTCTTTCTTTTTTTCCCCACTCTACCTCTCTCTGGAACCTTCTCCCATCTTTTCCCTCCGACTCCATCCATTCTCTCCTTTTCTCCTTGTATTTCTTGCAAAACGCAATCTTTCAAAACAAGGTCATGGTAGATCTTTCAAGACAAGCTCATCCCCTTCACCCTCTTCCCGCCGTTAGGCATCTCCACCTTTCTCACCTTTTTTCTCCCAAAAATTTTCGAATCTCTTTCCTCCTTCGGATACATGCGTCGGCTTCTCCATCTGCAATTCCATAACGAGATAGCCATCTCAGAATTTTCTGGGAAAAAGGAAGAATGCCTGCTGATTAGCTTTTCCCATTGTTATTGTTTTGCTTTTTTCTTTTTTCTTTTTTTTTTTTGAATTTTGGTGGTTCGATTTTGAGATTTTGGCAGTGGGAGAAGCTGGTTTGAGGGTGGGTAAACGGAGACGAAGCAGCGTACAGACGGTGCAGTGTAAAAAGGAAGCAGATTTGGAGACGGGACTAACAATCCCATACATTTCGGCGGGGGGGGGGGGGGGGGGGGACTTGCTAAGACTCCCTAGCGAAGGACTTAGTCGGGACGAATCCGACTTAGTCTCATTAACGCTAGTCCTTCTACACACCAAACACGGCTTAGCAATCCCAGTTAAGCCAGTCTAGTCCAACGAAGTTTAGTGAGGGCAAACAAATGCCCCCTAGAAGCACAAAACTTTATTAAGGTCAAAGTGATTTCTCGAAAATTACTTAGGATTTAGTGATATTTCTCATTATATGTAAATTGAAATTTCGTCTTCGATAGACCCCAACTGAAAACCTGAATGACGAGTTAAATTGCTAATTATTTTGGATGGCATATTTTGTGGATTAACAAAAATTTACACTCGTCAACTTTAATACAAATCTCCAAACTATGAGATATATAAATCTTTCAAGGAGAATCGTTGAATCAGATCAAGACGTTATGTGCCATAGTTTGTGAGAGAGGTCGCAACTGCTTAAATACCATGCAAAATTTTTACATCTCCTAATAATCTTTCTCGAATTTTTTTTGTTTGATTTATTGCGATCAGAGCTTGGTCAATATAGAATTATGGAACTTTGTGTCGTTACAGGAATCAAAATATTATACTGTGAATGTGAAGTGAAGCAAAGAAATATTACATTTTCGTTGTGGAAGTATTTCGGACTTCATCCTAAGGTTTTTCCCTTCACATCGGAGAGTTTTTTACAAAAATTCGGATATCTTTTGTTCACTCTTAATTTCAGTTTAGGGGTTTTATTGTTATTTGTTTACTTGCGCAAATTTACTTCAGATCAATTTCTTGATCACTAGAGCTTATGTACCCAATTGGCTACCCTTGTAATTTTCTATGAAGTTCAATGAAATACCACTATATCGTTGCTTGTCAAAAAACAAAATTCCAGTTTACTTGTGTTTACTATCTGTGATTTACGCCAGCAATCTCAACACCATCCAATTCTCCGACGACTCGGACCGTAGAAAGCCCCTTTCTTTTTAAGCCTCCTCTCCTCGAATGTCACCACCTTCGCACCAACTCCTTTTTTTTTTAACAAACAATATTACATTAAAGGGAGGGGTCAGCTTGGCATCACAATGAACTAGCAATAATGTGGTTCAAATTCGTCTTTGGCGAGAATCGAACCTAAGACCTCTCACTTACAAGTGACGAAAAATACTACCTATACTACCAAACTGTAGTACTAAGTGGCTTAACACTGTTAAATCACTGTTATGTAGAGGACATGTGTCAAAACAACGTGCTTGTAACAGGCTGGGCATTGGGTCTTTGGGCATAGGAGATCATTACTCGTTACTTGTGCTGAAGAGAGTAAACAGACTCCCAGACCCAGTGAGGTTACCTGGCAGCCGCTGCCTGCATATTTATGTAATAATATGACCTGCTCTTCTCCTTGCTTAGCCTGGCCCTGGTGTGCTCAGTATACCCTGCACATCGGAGTTGTGGTACGACATGTCGTTAAACAAATAAGCTTAATGGATTAATAAATTCACTTTTTTCAAAATATACCACAAAGGTTAGTTTGTTGACTGATCATCTGATCTCCCGTAAACAGAAAGGAGAGATTCTTTTTTGTGTTTCAGCGCAAGAGATTGAAAATTAAACTCTAAAACAGAAATTAAAAATGCAAAGGAGACTCTTAACGTGAGATTTTTCATGGAGTCTTTATCGTCTCATGATTTAACGTTAATTCTTTTACCAATATTATAAAATGTTGTGACGAAAACATGACGCGGCTAAAAGTCCATAAAAAGTCTCCTTTAGCTTTTCTCAACAGAAATTACAAAATTAATTAATTTTACTTTATTTTTTATTACAAAAAATTTATGGGGAGGGAAGCTACCCCTCCAAATGCATGCTACAAGCTTTTTTGAGGATTTACAAATGGAGTCTTAACCTCTTTTCTTTTTTTTTTTACAGATTGCCAACAAAGAGGAACTGCCAACAACAAGACTTAAATTTCTAGCGAAGAGAACGATCTTTACCAATTCAACTGACAATTGGGGACAAAGTTCAAGGTTGTAACTATATATATAGCTATAGGGCTGTATGATCAGTTTTAGCTTTTAATTATAATGCTAGCTTGCTTCTTTAATTAGAATGAGGATCCTCTCCGGATCCTCTTTGTGAGGATTCCGGAGATCATCCAATCACGTCCGTTCATCGTATATCTTGCGATCAATTTTCGTTACGTACTATTTATATTCAATTTTAAATAAAAAAATTTACAATGATTTCTGATCACATGATATACGATGAACAAACGTGATTGTAGAATTCCTAAAATCCTCATAAAAATGATCCAGAGAGGATCCTCATTCCTTTAATTAAATCCAGTCTGATCAGTTTGCAAACAGAAACTGCTTTGCAAACAGAAACTGCTCAGACCAGCTAGCAGCTTATACACAATTTTCATTTTACACTCTTTTCAATTTTATTCTGAACTCATAAATTACATACACATATGGCTTTCTCGATTCTCGACCTCCTTTGTTTACAAAATAGTTAACTTATAATTAAAATACTACAGAGCATTGGTTTAAACAGAAAAATTAAATTAAATAGAAAAGCATGTATGGCAACCAATAACACAATTATCAAACAGTAAGGCATTCCTTACATCTAAGGGCAGAATTAAAACAAGGGACTGCTATTCACACACTCATTTAATTTCTTACATCTTAATTTTCGATCGTCAGATAATTGAAGAAGATCAATGACCAAATATAACAGGGTTGCAAAAAAATAGTCTAAATTTGGTTAACTGACTGCGATAAAATTAGCTTCTCGAAATATATGAACAAAACTAATTGGACTCAAAGTTATCCAGCTTTAAACATGCATTAATCCAAATATATTGATTAATTTGGAGCTGATGATATCTAGATATGTCAGTTTATTAACAACAAAAGGGAAGCCCAAAAAGCTGTATATATCTGAGCTGGGTTTCTTTCTTTCCCATATGCATTACATATCAACAGCATCTAAAATGAAAGCTTGAGTGACAAATCAACAGGAGTATGAAGGTGATGATGATGATCATCATCATCATCATGGTAACTGTCAGCTGCCCCAATCCCATAGCCATTTTTAGTTGCAGCAGTAATATCAGAAGCTTCTTCTTCTTCTTCTACTGTTTGCAGCTGCAACATCCCCAGCTCCTTGGGATATGTGCCTCCTCCTCTTTTCATGGTCTCATCAGTTTTCTGATGATCAGCAGCTGGGAAAAACTCGTATTCCATGAAAATCCCACCACAAGCTGACCCTCCCTTTCTGTGCACTGCCCTAACCTCTACACCCTACAAATAAATATTACAAAGTCAATAATCCAACGATCAAATTAGTTGATCATTCATTATAACAATATTTATAATTTATTTGTTCAATATATCTGAAAAAGTAAATATACTTGGAGGTAGGGGTGGGCATAAAAACCGTCAAAATGCAAAACCGCATCGAACTGTATGAAAAAAACCGAAAAAATTGTGTTGACCGGAAAAGTCAACTTTGAGTCAAAAACCGAACCGAACTGTTCAAACCGGTTTCGGTTCTGGTTTCGAATGAACAAGAACCGGCCGGAACCAAACCGAACCGTTTTATTAATAATAAATTAATTAATTGTGTGTATATATATATACACATGTCATGATATAATAGGTTGACAAATTAGTTTCACCAAGTTGTAAAGCATTGGATCCCATCCCAATTAGGTTTTACACTTCTACTCACCTCACTCTGACTCACACGGCCTCACCCCTCTCACATCCCCATTCCCCCACTTCGCACATCTGAGATCCGACCTTCACCACGACCTCAGCTTCTGCGATGGCGACGGCCCTCATCATCCCTCCTCCGCGACAGCTCACGACTCTTCGTCCTCCATCCTCCCTCCTTGGTATTTTCCCTATCTTTTCTCATATAAGATGGAGCACCAGTAAAAGCTTGAAATGTTTAGGAATCTCGTTTGCTTGAAATGTGGGTCGTCTTGTTATTAATGTGGGGTTTCTGAATTTTGATATCTTTAATCTTGTTTCTAGGTTTTGATTTGAGCTTATGACAGTTTTCGATTTCTGGGTTTTTTTGTTTTTGTGAATTTCTATGGGTTCTGGCAATTCCTAAGTTTCGAGTTCTCGTATTGGATGGATGTTTGCATTCTTATTCATGTTCATGTTTACAACCTTCTATTTCTTTTTCTTAGTCTACATTTTCTCAGCAACCAAACATATCCTAACCAACTCTGAAGGTGCATTTTGTTCTTGTGAATCGATTGCGTTCGATTCTGTCTTTACACAATGTGGAATAGAAAAAGGATTTGGAGTTTTAAACATTTATAGAACCCCATTATTACATTAGGATTAGATGAGCTGAAATTAAGTGTTTAACTGTGCTTAACTGTGTTTAACTATGCTGTAATTAAAGTGTTTTCACTCTAATTAACAACACTATTGCCCAGGGAAAAATAAAGTGTTTAATTGTGCTCTACAGTGGCACGATTTGAAGGTTAATTAACAATTTGTTTTTTTGGTTGCTCTACAGTGGCACAACTGACTACAAAAATCAAGAATCTATCTTCACTGTGAGGAGAAAAGAAGATCGCATTAGTGTATGTAAAAGCATTGGAAGATTGTCTTCATCGGATTCCTCCTAATAGTTTCTCTAAGGTATAAAATGGTTTAATTGTAGATCTTCTGGAGTTTCATTTTAGATATATTTGTTACAAATGTTCGTTTATATTATTTTTCACTACAAATATTGCTCCATGTTTTCTGCTACTATTATCAATAACCACGAGAAAGTAGAATATAGCTTGTCCTTTAGGCCGTACAACATTTGGCTTGACTGCCTTTAAGTGATTGAGATCCATGCTAATTCAAGTCTTTCATGCTTCTGTTTGGTTGGAATTTTAACCTGTGTTAAATTTGTGGCATCCAGCTCATAGCTTTGGAGAATAGGTTTAGCATTGGAGCTCACTGCTCAGCTGGGTTTTCTCCTTAATCTTTCACTTTTACATGATATGATTATACAGAAAGAGTGGGTATATTTGTCAGCAGATTCTGTTTAATTGTTGTGTAATTAAATTTAAACCTGCAGTTTGCTTCTTCAAACTTTTAAAACTGGGGAAGCCCATGTTTCCTCTCTGAAATAAGTTGTTTGATTCTGCTTGCTCTCTGAAATAAGTTGTTTGATTTGATTATATGTTGTTTGATTATGTGTAGGAGCAACTGCAGTGCTGCTTGCTCTCTGAGATTTGTGGCTGACCTTCTTGCTTGCTGGAATGGCAATTTTGAAGGTCATCTAGTCTCACAGAGGATTTGTTTGAAGAGCACTTTGTGCATTCTGCGGTGCATTTTGTGGGAATTGAAGGACATACCTCATGTGTATACTTATCATGCACTTGGAAATGAACACTAATCTATATGAGGAGATAAACCTGCAGTTTGCTTCTTCATTTTCTGTTTTGTTTGTTGACTGACTGATCAATGCATATGTCTTGTAGTTCTCTTTTTGTTGACTTGGTGCCACTACCAAAGACATTTTGCATTAAAAAAGATGTGTTGTATGCAACTTTATATAATCAGTTTTAGAAGATGTATTTGAATGTATGATGATTTAGTGTTCAAATAATTTAGTATTCGGAACCGTAAACCAGCAAGAATCGAATCGGAACCGGTGTAGACCGAACCGTAAGGTTCTAGTAATAAATTTAAGCGGAACCGCACCGAACCAAACCGTTGATATTTTCCCGTTCCGGTTCCGGTTTAGGGGTGGAACCGCACCTTGCCCACCTCTACTTGGAGGGGTTTTTTTTGTTTGTTTCTTTCTTTCTTATCTAGCTAGCTATAAAATTAATTTTTTTTGCTGCGTTCTACGTGATCATCAACAAGATTGCTGGGGCACAGGTGCTCGGCGGATCTATTCACCACTCCGGCACCGAAACCACCAGCTTCAGCGTCCAATCCTAGGAAATCAGAACTCTTGATTGGTGAAACAGCCGCAGATTTGTCACTCCTGTCCTTGAAGCCCATATAACTCCCACTATGGAACCTCTTCTTCTGCAGCCCCTAAAAAAAGAGTTAGAAAAGAGATCAGCAAATTTAAACCTAAAATAAAAAAGCTCTTAATTGCCAATGTAACAGTAGTAGTCTTAATAAAGGGTAAATTACATAGTAGCCCCTCAAGTTTAAGGTCTATTACAACCCCATACAACATCTTTAAAACATTTCACTTTCATACATCTACTTATCATTTTATTTCAATTTCATACAACCGTTACATTTTCCATCCATTGATCCGTTAAGTGCTGACGTGACTGCCACATTTGTGCCACGTGGCAAAATAATAATTTTTTTATTTTTTTAAAAAAACCCTAAATCTTCTAAATATATATATTTATAAAAAATAAAAAATAAAAAAAAGCTGAAATCCTCTCTCTCCCCGCAACCCCCAAACCCTTCCTCTCTTATCCCCCTCTCTTCTCCTCCATCTTCATCTTCTTCCCCTGCAACAAAGGAAAAAAAAAAAAAAAAAGCCCTTCAGTTCGTCTCCCCCACCCCTCCTCCTCCTCTTCTTCTCCATCTTCATATTCTTCCACCTGCAACCCTAGAAAAAAAAAAAAAAAAAAAAAAAAAAAACCCACATGCCGTGGGAGGAATGCGTGTGTGGGGTGTGCGAGAGGGTGGGTTTGCTGAAGTAGGGTCGTCCGCTAGGAAGGGGGGAAGGGCGTCGTCGGGGTGGGGAAGGGCGAAGCGGGTCGTCGCCGGAGGGGGGGAAGCGGGTTGTCGTGGGGGGTGGGGGGGAGCGGGTCGCCGCAGGGGGGAAGCGGGTTCCTGGGTTCTTCTTGGGTTTCTGGTTTCTTTGATTCATCTTTTTTTTTTCTTTTTTCCCCTTCTTCCTTCCTGGGTTTGCAGGGGGTCGCAGTGGGGGGGGGGGGGGGGGGGGGGGAGGGATGTTCCTTGTTCCTGGTTTTTGATTTGGGGGTTCACTCTCATTCAGTTTTTTTTTTTTTTGTCCCCTTATTCCTTCCTGGGTTTGCAAGGGTCGCAGCGGGGGAGGACTTCTTCATGGATTTCTGATTTGGGGTTCGGGGGTGGGGGTTTTCATTCAGCTTTTTTTTTTCCTTCTTTTTTTCTGGGTTGCAGAAGATAAAGATGTGGGGGGAGAAAAGATGAAGGTTTTAGGGTTTGGGGGTTGCGGGGAGAAGAGAGGATTTCACTTTTTTTTTAATATATATATTTAGAAGATTTAGTTTTTTTTAAAAAAAAATTAAAAATTTATTATTTTGCCACGTGGCACACATTTGGCAGCCATGTGGCACAAATGTGGCAGCCACGTCAGCATTTAACGGATCAATTGATGGAAAATGTAACGGTTGTATGAAATTGAAATAAAATGATAAGTAAATGTATGAAAGTGAAATGTTTTAAAGATGTTGTATGGGGTTGTAATAGACCTTAAACTTGAGGGGCTACTATGTAATTTACCCCTTAATAAACAAAGGGAACACATTGGCTTCAAAGACTTCATTTTCCCACGTTTTCTCGGAAACCAAACAAGTTGGATATTTAAAAAAATAAAATAGAATATATAACAAAACACAAAAAAGTAAAGACCTTGAGGCAGAGATCACAACAATCAGAAGACAAAGATTGTATCTTTGGCATTGAAGAGAGCTCTCTCGAGGTCTCGTACATAGCCCCACTTTGAACCCTCGGATCCGGAGCGCCGACTACAAGATTATTCCCCCCAACATAACCAAACCCAGAACCATTCCCAACCCTCTGACCCACCAAACGATAAAAATCAGCTGTAGTAGCAGCAGAACCACCACAGCCGTTAATCACTGTGGGTCCATTAAACCCGGATGCACCGTATTGCACAGGAATGCTGTTAAGCGGGTCAGGTAGGGTTTTGGGGTTTTGGTACTGATGATGATGATGATGATGAGGAAGAGAAGGAAGATCGAGGAAATGTGGTCGGGGCTAGAGCTGGGGTATTTCGGTCATTTTCTTCCAGTCTTGAAGCCTCAGGCGTTCCAGCTGAGCCACTCCAAGGCCTCTTTGCGGTTGCTTTTTAGTATTTGAGGAGGCTTTGGCGACGGATTTCTTTGTGGGTTTGGTGTGTTTGGCGGGCTCGGGTTTGGATTCATCGTAGTGTTAGAATGTAGAGACTATAGGTTACTTGACATGTGGCAGTGTAGTAGTGGTTGTGCTATAAGGTAGCTGAAATAGATGTAATTATAAATAGTGAATAGAAATGTAATTATAATACAAAAAAGGAATACAAATAAGTTGTTTTTTATAATTCTCTCTAAACTTTCCAAAGTACTTTCTCTCTCTAGATTGTCGATTGTTCTTCACAATTGTGTTATCATGGTATCTTCGCCTTCCATGTTTCACACCGATGATCTCTGATCCTTTGCTTCTGCTCATTGCTCTGTTTTCCGGTCGCAGTCGTTCGGCTTTCTCACGATAGTCGAGGCTTGTTTGGTTGCAGTCGTTTTGGTGTTGTCGCAGTTCGTCTTCATATTCTAGGGTTTCGGTTGCTGTCGCCCATTGTTCTCTTGCCAATTTCAGAGGTGATATCTTTCGTTGATTGATCGATTTCTGGACTGTGTGTTGCGAATTATTGTTGATTTTGTTGCGAATTCTTGTTGATTTTGATACGAATTCTTGAAGTTTTGGTGTTGTGAATTCTTGAAGTTTTGGTGTTGCGATTCCTTGGTGATTTTGTGCTTCATATATTTGGCGTCTTCGATTTGTTCATAAAAATGGTGACCTCTGCTCAATTAGCACTTACGCAGTCCCCAATTTCTTCCTTGATTCCAAGTGTGGGAAACACAGTTACTGTAAAACTTGATGATTCTAATTTTGTGACTTGGAAATTTCAACTTGAATTGCTACTGGATGGAAATGGAATTCTAGGGTTCATTGATGGTTATATACCCTGTCTTGTTGAATCTGATCTTGACACTGGCACAGTGGTGAATAATGGTGTTGTGACTGATGCGTATAAGGTCTGGAGAATTCATGATAAAGCCCTGATGACACTAATTACTGCTACTCTGTCCACTACTGCTTTGTCATGTGTTATTGGGTGCACAAGCTCTCAGCAAATGTGGACAAATCTGTGTGAGAGGTTTGCTAATATGACTAGGACCAACATTGTTCAACTAAATATTGATCTGCAAAACATACAGAAAGGTACTGAGTCCATTGATGCCTATCTGCAACTCATCAAAGATGCCTGAGATCAATTAGCTACTGTTGGAGTCCTAATTTCTGATGAAGACATTATTATTGTTGCACTGCGTGGGCTTCCTTCTGAATACAATACCATCAAGTCTATCATTCGTGGCCGGGAGAATCTTGTGTCTCTTCAAGAACTAAGATCTCAACTTAAAGCTGAAGAAGCAATTTTGGCTGAAGTCCCGAAACAAGTACCTTTGATGTCAGCAATGCTTGCTCATACTTCCAGTTCGGCTTATGATGCTGGTGGTACATCTGGTACTAAATCTATTCCTACAGTAGCTCCCTTTGGTGGTTTCCCTAATTTCCCAGTGGTCTATTCACCACTTCAGCAAGTGCCATTTCAACATTCGTATCCGCAAATGCAGCCACTTCAACAAGTGTCATTTCCTCAGTTGCCTCTACCTAGTCCATATGTGTTTGTGTCTCAAACTGGATCGGGCAGTTACAACAATTTCAAGAGAAACAATTTTAAGCCTAAGGGTAAAGGCAAGAAATTTCACTTTGGTGGTAATCACTCTCCACAGCAATCTCTATATGCGGGTAACTCCTCAACAACACTTTGGTTCATCCGATCATCTGTCATACTCTCAAGGGTATCAACCACTGCAAAAATGTCAAATATGTGATAAAAAGGGTCATTCTGCTATCAACTGTTTTCAACATGGGTGCCAAATTTGTCATCGAGTGGGGCACACTGCAGCTACTTGCTTTGACAGAAATCAACAATCTTCACAAGGTTATTCTTTGCTTCCATCACAGTATCAACAGACTTCACAGGGCAATTTCTCATCACCACAGTCTCATCACTGGAATGTCCCATTCATATCCCATGCCTCATGTGGTGCAGTCTTCACAGTATTCTCCACACGGAGTGTCTTCTTCACCTATTGCTATGAATGCTCACACTACCACAAGTCCCTCAGCACCTGCACAAGATTTTTGGCTTTTGGACTCTGGAGCTACACATCATATGACCTCTGATTTGTCAAACCTGAACATGGCAGCACCCTACCCTTCATCTGAAACAATCACTGGAGCTAGTGGTGAAGGTTTGCGTATTGCTCACATTGGCAATTCTAACCTTCCAACTCCACATTATAATTTTAGACTCAACTTTGTCCTGCATGTTCCACGGTTGTCTTAATCTCTTTTGTCTATGCACCAATTATGTAAGGACAACCATTGTCGATGCATTATTGATGAGTTGTCTATTTCTATACAGGACAAGGTCACAGAGAAAACGTTGTTCCACGAACTGAGTAATAATGCAGTATACCCTATCCCTATCTTTCCGTCTACAAACGTCTCACCAGCAGCATTCCTTGGACAGAAAGTCTCTTCTACATTGTGGCACTGTCGATTGGGTCATCCTACCAACTCTATTGTTCAAATAGCTTTAGGTAAAGCTTCTATTCCATTTAGTGACACATCTAGTCCTCACACATGTACTTCTTGCCTCAAAGGCAAGTTCACAAAGTTACCATTTTCTGTAATTGCTTCCAAATCTGTCATCCCTTTTGAAGTCATTCATTCCGATGTGTGGGGCCCTGCTCCTAGTGTGTCTTTAGAAGGATATAAGTACTACGTGTCCTTCATCGATGAGTGTACTCGTTATACTTGGATATTTCCTCTCATTAATAAAGTTGCTGTGTTTGACACTTTTGTAGTTTTTCATACTTTTGTTTCAACTTCGTTTGATGCCAATGTTAAAGTTTTACAGAGTGATGGTGGTGGGGAATATGTGAGTACTAAATTTCAAAGTTTTCTTCGATTAAAGGGTATTATTCACCAAATGTCTTGGCCCTATACCCCGGAACAAAATGGCTTGGCCGAGCTCAAAAATAGACACATTGTTGAAACATCCATTACCCTTCTTCAACAAGCTTCTTTGTCTTCTCAATTTTGGTACCATGCCTTTGCCACTGCCACCTATCTTATAAATAGGATGCCTACATCTACTCTTGGTATGAAATCTCCATTTGAGGCTCTATATCATACCCCACCCAGACTTGATCACTTAAAAGTCTTTGGCTGCTTATGCTATCCCTCCATGAAACCTTATAGATCTAATAAACTTTCACCAAAAACCGTGGAGTGTATTTTCTTAGGGATATGCTGCTACATACAAGGGCTATATATGTTATGATGTGTCTAATCACAAGTTTATTGTATCTAGACATGTCTTATTTGATGAAACCTGTTTTAAGTCTCCTAATCCATTGTCTAAGTCTCCTGGTTCTAAGTCCCTGAAGTCATCTTCTTCCTCTGTAGTTCATCCTAATACTTTTCAACACCCTCCAGTTATTCTGATTCCTTTACCACATGTATTTGTTCCATCATTGGATACTGCTACACAATCTATTACTCAGTCCTCTCCTATCAACAATGGTGATCTTGTCCTTGGCTCATCTCTTGCACCATCAAGTATTACTCCAGATTCTTCAAGACTTTCTGGGTTGAATGCAGACATTAATGAGCTTCATCCAGACATCACTGCTTCTCAAGCTCCAGTTTTACAGTGTGTGAATCTGCCTACAGTCAACAGTCATCCGATGCAGACAAGATCCAAGTCTGGAATTGTCAAAAAGAAACAAGCATTTCATACTGAGTTACTTACTGATCTAGATATTGAACCAACTTCATTTACTGCCGCATCTAAGTCAGTTCAGTGGGTTAAAGCTATGCATGAGGAAATGGATGCTCTGGTTCAACAACATAAGATTGAGAGGGAATGTTAGAATGTAGAGACTATAGGTTACTTGACATGTGGCAGTGTAGTAGTGGTTGTGCTATAAGGTAGCTGAAATAGATGTAACTATAAATAGTGAATAGAAATGTAATTATAATACAGAAAAGGAATACAAAGAAGTTGTTTTTTATAATTCTCTCTAAACTTTCCAAAGTACTTTCTCTCTCTAGATTGTCGATTGTTCTTCACAATTGTGTTATCACGTAGGACCTGAAAAGGGTTTTGGCGGGTTGTTTTGTTGTGCTCCGCTCTGAGGCCATGAGCAGCATTGGTGTCGCCATTTCTGCAGAAAATGGTGATCAAAGATTGGAACTTAGTGCGTTTAATGGGTTTTGGGAGAGAAAAAAGACTAGGGTTTTGTGTGGAGATTTGAAATGGACAAATGGTTGATGTTTTGAGAGAGAGAGAGAGAGAATATGAATTTTAGAGAGAGAGAGCTAGAGTATGTGTGTGTTCTGGGTTTGGCTTTGGATCTTGGGATTTAAGGTTGGAGGTGGGTTTGTTATATGATTGAGAGAGAATATGAAGTTTTAGAGAGAGAGAGAGAGAGAGAGAGAGAGAGAGAGAGGCAGAGAAGAAAGGTGGAACTACTGCGAGTGTCTGGGTGTGAAGTGCTTAAACGACATGGCCATGTCTCTGTTTTGCTACTTAATTTGTGTTTGTGGAATTTGTACTCTAGTGAATTTTACTAGTTCCACCCATCTATTTTACTAACTCCCATCCCACAATTTCCTTGTCCTCTCTATATGCTCCCAAAAAAGGACATTGAAATGGCAAAACCAAGCCTGGACATAACATCTTATCTAATTCCAGATAAAATACAAATCCCAGAAGGGGTTCACAGTCTGCACAAACCCACCCAAAATTCACCCAAGTGTCTGTCACTCTCTAATGCAAGAGCCAAGTGCCATGCACGCTCCCAGAGTGCAGGTGGAGTTAGAGCTAGAACAACATCGTACCGGGAGACACGTGGCATGAGGGTTTGAGGATTGGCCAATTTGTAGGTGCAGGCATTGGTCGGAGGAAACCCTAAACAGTGTTAATTATTTGTCCCGGGGGCTTTTAGGTGCCAAAAGGCCCAAAACAAGCAAAGTTGGCGGCATTGTTGAAAATATGGTCTTCGTTTCTAGCCTTGGCAAATATGGAAAAAGAATTATTAGGGTTCTCAAGTTGTAGGCTTTTTAGCCAAAATGATTTCTGATATTTGCATAACTCTTCATTTTAATCTTTGAGATTTGAAATTAATAGAAGTAGTCCATGAGTTTTTTCACCATCAATCATTTTGGTTCTTTCATGAAAAATCTCCATTGAATAAGGTTAAAATGACAAAAATACTCTCAATTTTTGTCAAGTCATTTGACTCATTGTTTATTACATTGAGGGTAATTTTGTCATTTTGGTTGTTATTTAATATAATTTTTCATGGAATGACCAAAATGATTGATGATGGACAAACTCAGGAACACTTTTATTGATTTCAAATCTCAGGCACCAAAATGATGAGTTATGCAAATCTCAGAGACCATTTTGGCTAAAAAGCCCAAGTTTTATATATAGATTTTATATACAAACACATCTGTGTGTAGGGATGGGCAACGGTTATGGCGGACGGGTAACCGTGGTTATTTATCCATAACCGTTTATTCTCATACCCGCATAACAGTTTACCAGTTGGGTAATTGCCTAAATGGTTATACCCATACCCATAACCATTTATAAACGGTTAACCATACCCATAACCGCGTACCTATTTAACCGTAACCGTTTAATACCCGTTTACCCATTTATCATTTTTTAACCCGTTTATCTTTTCTTTTTTACCATTTACTCCTTTTTCACCCGTCTACGTGTTTTTTTAACAACTTGAAAATTAAAAAAGAAAAATTTGTCATAATTTTCTTTCTCTAACAATTAAACACCGTTATAGGTACATTCATCATACATTTTCGCATTTTAATTTTTTAAGTCCTTATATCATTCCAATAATTGAAATAATAGTTTACGGACGATATTTTTAACTGTTAACAATGAAGGTAATATAAAATTGGCTAAGTATTCTTGGGTTACGAAAACTGTTAAAAGACAGTATTCTTTGATTATTTAACTCAGAATGTAAAATATTAACATAATATATATAATGGACCATGAAATTTAAAGTGGTTAAAGAAAACTATATTATATTAACTACAGAAATCATGCACTATAGTCAATAAAATTGATCTAAGTTTTGTCCGATAGGGAACATGGTTTGTGTTAATTTTACATATATAAAATAAATGGGTAAACGGTTACCCGTTTATAACCGCGGTTAATACCCATAACCGTCCATTTAAATTTCGCGGGTAAACGGTTATACCCATAACCGTTTATTTATCTAAACGGTTACCCATAACCGTAACCGTTTAATTTAAACGGGCGGGTAACCGTGGTTACCATAACCAATGAGTATTTGCCCATCCCTATCTGTGTGTGTGTTTGGGGGGGGGGGGGGGGGGGGGGGGGTTTGGGGCTGTAGATAAAAAAAGGGCTGTTTGATGTTGATCAGGTGGCTGTGGTTGAAGTTGAAGGGTGACGATAGTAACAGTTGAACATAGGGACTAGTGCAGTAGTAGTACATGCAGGTAGAGAAAGAAAGCGCCTAATATATTGGTGGCTCTGTGATATAAGCCTTGCAATGATGGCTTTCCCTTTGTAGTACCACACTCTACTCAGACATGTTAGCCTTGCGTTTGACTCTTTCTAGCAATTGTGTGATCTCTCAACATCTACACATTCCAATTTTGCACTAATCAATCTTCCCTTTCTTCTTTTTCTTCTGCTCATTTATGTGCTTGCCCTTTTTCATTTATAATTAATAGGATAAATTACATAGAAACCCCTCAGGTTTAAGGTCTATTACAACCCCATACAACATCTTTAAAACGTTTCACTTTCATACCTTATGTACTATTTTATTTCAAAATAATACCTCCGTTACATTTTCCATCTATTGATCTGTTAAGTGCTGACGTGGCTGCCACATTTATGCCACGTGACCGCCACATGACAAAAAATAATAATTTTTTATTATTTTTTAAAAAAATGAATCTTCTAAATTTATAAAAAAATAATAATACAAAACAAAACAAAAGCTAAACCCGCAACCCCCCACCCACCCAACCTGCAAACCTAGAAGAAGAAGACGAGGTGCAACCCAGAAGAGGAGGAGGAGGAGGAGGAGGAGAGGAAAAAAAAATCTCATCTTCATCTACCCCGACCCCCCCTTCCTTGAAACCCACCCCTTTCTTCCCCCTCCCGCCTTCTTCAAACCCACCGTGCACCCATCCTCCACCTCCTCTGCACCCACTACCTGCAACCCAGAAAAGAAAGAAAAAAAAAAAAACCATCTCCCTTTTCGCAACCAGATCTCGTCTTTCCCAATAAGTGTGGATTTAAGGAGTGAGGGTGTGTACAAGAGGGAAGAGGGTGTGTGCGAGGGTGGGTGCGCTGTTTTTTCTTTTCTTTTCTTCTTTCTGGGTTGCAGGCTGGGCTCAGGTTGGAGGGGGGTAAGATGGTGGGGAGGAGGTGGAGGATTGGTGCGGAGGAGCAGGTGGGTCGCGGGATCTCCACTTCGGCGGGGGAGGGGGGGACATGGGACCTGGGTCTCGGTGGCCTGCGGGGAAAGAATGAAACATGGCATCTGGGTTTTGGCGTCGCGGGGGGGGGGGGGGGGGGGGGGGGGGTGGGGGGGATCTGGGGGGAATGTTGAAAAGAATTGGTTCAGGTATGGGGGGTGGGGTGATGGATTTGGGTTTTCTAACTTTTTTTTTGTTTTGTTTTGTTAAAAATTCAATTTAAAAAAAAATGCCATGTGGCACACATGTGGCAGCCACGTCATCACATAACAGATCAATAGATGGAAAATGTAACGGAGGTATTATTTTGAAATAAAATAGTACGTGAGGTATGAAAGTGAAATGTTTGACAGGTGTTGTATGAGGTTGTAATAGACCTCAAACCTGAAGGGTTTCTATATAATTTACCCTAATTAATACCACTAAAATCTAAAGCAAAAACCATTTTTAGGTTTAAGAATCACATGCATATGAAGAAAGTATATGTCTCTTTCAAGTTGAATACACCATCTCATGCTTCAAACCAATCCCAAGACCCTAAAAAATATTTGTGGTACTGAAATACAACTACATGATTTAATCAATTTGTGTGTTATAATATACGAGTGAATGACGTGTTTAACTATGAGATTCATGTACCACACTTACTAGAATACAATAGTGAAAGCTCGTCGTATGGTCAAAAAATTCACGTATACCAGATGACTATATTTCAATACGTCGGAATTAATTCTCAAAAATTCAAAATAATCCATATTTGGCGAGCAAATAAGTAACTAATCAATCCTTTGATGACGCACCAAATCCTCACCTAGCTATAGGATAGCAATCGACACTTTCAATGCAACTAGTTCATTCAAAAAAGCATCCAACTCCCATGATTTCTTCGTTGCCATGCACAATCTTACAACACCACACAATTTTTGGGGTAAAATATAAATTTTTACGCTCAACTTTTGTCTATTTTCAGATTTATACATCTTCCAAATTTTTAATTTCATACAACAGTTCTCGATTTCGTATCAATGTCGTACAATTGTTTGAAAATCTGTTCAATTGATTATTAAAGATGATGTGGCAGTCAAATTTGTCCACATAGATAAAATATTTTGCCAAAAAATAAAAATAAAAAAGAGTGGGCTCCAACCCCTTCAATCTTACCACTCAATGTCATCCCCTTCTACCCCCACCAAAATTTGCACCATCACCGTTAGCAACGATCATTAATCTGTTGATCAGAGCGGTGGCGTGTCAGAATACAGTGGTGATTTCGTCAAATCGTGAGAGTCACAAGGTGATGAAGACGGATGCGGGTGCGGATTAGATCCAGAGTGGCTGGTTGTTGGTGATGCGGGTCAGGTCCAGTGTTAGAAATGCAGGGGGGGCGGGTGATGGTGATGCAAGTCTAGGCATAAATGAAGGTATGGCAGGATCATCGCGCGACAATCTGTTTCAGGTATGTGGCGGTGGTTCAGGCAGCGTGCGGCAGAGGTCAACGAAGGATCTGGTGGCAGGTCAGAGTGGTTCATCGACTCTGGTATCGTCAAATTGCATATTTCGAGGAATGACTGATGCAGCAAACAAGACGACGACTTGTGCCATTGGTGCGACGCAATTGAGGCTTCAGACAGGACGACGACCCGCGACCCCAATGCTGGTGACGATCCATCTCCCTGCGACATCGTCTCGACGATGTATATTTGACGGTTGTATAATATTGAAAGTAAAACATAACTTTGTGCATAAAATTGAAAAATATAGTATGAATCTAAAATTGGACGAAAACTTAAGAGTGCAAACTGTTGAAAACGTCAGCATTGTTTGGAAACTTTGGCTGATGAATGAATGCCCATACATGGATTGTCAACATTGCAGACAAACAAAATTTTCAATGTTGTCAGTAGACTTTGTGAGTATAGGAATCATGTTTTCAATACCCAGACATATTGAAATAGACTTTGGAAACTAAATAGGTATTTGTCAAAACATGCCATACAAATGTCAAAGTGTAAGACATTTGTGAGTGTAGGATTGCTCTATAAATAGAGCAATTCGATTGTTATCAGTTTTGTAGAGACAGAAAGAATACAGAGACGAAACAGATAGAAAAGATTAATACTTCAGTTTCTATTCCCTTCTCTTACTGTGTCACTTCCTTGTGCTCTAGTTTCAGTGTAATATTTTACAGCTGCTCCGCACACCTCACTAGTAAAGGTTATTTCCCTAACTTTTACATATTTATAACACGTTATCAGCACGAGTCTCTAAAATATAACTATGTCTCTTTCTTCTTCACTAAAAGAAATAATTCTCTCATTCTTCTTCGCCGAACGAAAGAAAGAAAAAAAAAAAAAAAAAAATGTTTCCTCTGAGGATTTTACTGTTCATCTTCTTCCTCTGCCTCAACTGCGCGATATACCCTCGCTAAGAACTATTTGCTCCATGCCTGCTCCTAGTTCTCAACCTGACGGTTACATACATCTTTGATTTCTTGTTTGGTTTAGATATTGATTACTAACCCATTATTTATTTTGCTGCAATCCAAGATGGTGCGGTACAATCGCCCATCTTGAACTGCAAATTTAATCTTACTGCGATCCAAAATGGTGCGGTATCAGCACCTATCTTGGACTGCAGATTTAATTTTACTGCAAATTTTATGTGGAGCGGTATAATCGCCCACCCTACCCTGCATATTTAAATTTGCTTGCTGTTTAATTTTACTGCAATTTTTGGTGGAGCGGTATAATCGCCCATTCAATGCTATATTATTTCAATGAGAATGGTGCGGTACAATCGCCCTCCTCATTCACCTTGAAAATCTCGAGCCAGAAGTTTCGAGTGCTTATCATTTTGGCCTGAAGATCAAAATGAAAAATTTGTAAGAACCAGAAGTTCTAACACTATATTCCTCCAGGAATACATATTATTGCAAGTTCTTACACATCTCATTTTCTTAAAGAAAAGAAAATGGCGAACTTGGCAAAGCTTGAGTATGCTGCCCTGGACATTACCGGGAAGAATTACCTGACCTGGGTACTGGATACCAAGATCCATCTGGAAGCAGGGAATCTTGGAGATACCATCAGGGAGGAGAACAGCTCAACCTCTCAAGATCGGGCAAAGGCCATGATCTTTATTCGCCGCCATCTTGATGAGGGGCTAAAGAGCGAGTACTTAACGGTTGAAGATCCGTTAGCTCTCTGGAATGCCTTGAGAAGTAGATACAATCACCAGACAACGGTGATCCTTCCAAGAGCTCGATATGAATGGTCTCACCTGAGGATCCAGGATTTCAAATCCGTGGCTGAGTACAATTCTGCGTTGTTCAGAATCACCTCTCAGATGAAGCTCTGTGGGGATACTATCACTGAGGAAAATTTGCTGGAAAAGACTTTCAGCACATTTCATGCCTCTAATGTGCTCCTGCAGCAGCAGTATAGAGCGCGAGGCTTCACTGAGTACAACCAGCTAATATCTGTGCTCCTGGTAGCTGAGCAGAACAATGAGCTCCTGATGAGAAATCATCATTCCCAACCCACTGGATCTGCACCATTCCCAGAAGTGAATGCTGCTTCCCTCGAAGTGAACGCCACATCCTCTGGTGGTGATTTTCATAGACGAGGACATGGCCAGAAACGAGGTCGGTGGAACAGGAAAGGCAAGAACCATGGTGTTCAGTTTCACAACCAGGTTTCGAGGCATAATTCAGGCCCAAGCTTCAAGAATGTGAATCGCCATAAAGGCAAGGCTCACATGAACAATGCTCCCAGAAACACTGAAGGAGCATGCCATAGATGTGGTGGCAATGGGCACTGGGCGCGTACTTGCCGTACCCCAAAACATCTGGTGGATCTGTATCAAGCCTCCCTCAAGGAGAAGGGTGTCGAGACTAATTTTCTCGACCAGGCTAAACTAATGGACATACCTGATCCAGTGTCTGACTTATCAGGGCAGTTGGACACCACCCACCTAGATGTATCGGACTTCATTATGGAAAGGGGGAATGAAGTTTACCGGTCCGATTGAATAATTTATGTTTGATGTACTAAACTTGTAGTTCAAAAACTTGCATTTCAAAATTCAATAAAAGTGGCAGTTGAATTTTCTGTTATAACATGCTTTTGACTGTGATTCTCTTACTCAGAAAGCATGGATAAGAATTATGGTCATTCTCAAAACAAGAGCAATGGCGGAGATATTTGTATTGCAGACAGCGCAACCACACATACAATACTTCGTGATCGAAAGTATTTCTCCAGCTTAATGCTCACAAGAATAGGGGTAACAACAATATCTTGCCCTTCAGATGTGATTGAAGGCTCAGGGAAAGCCCAGATTATGTTACTAAATGGAACAATATTGTCCATACAGAATGCATTGTACGCTACTCGATCTACTCGAAATCTGTTGAGTTTCAAAGACATACGTTTAAATGGATACCACATTGCAACAAAAAGTGCAGAAAATGTGGAGTATCTATGCATTACCTCCAATGATACCCAGAAGCGTATATTGGAGAAGTTGCGTGGTTTGTCGAGTGGATTGTATTGTACATACATAAAGACAGTTGAATCACATGCTGTCATGAACCAGAAGTTCATTGATTCAAAGATCTACATGCTCTGGCATGATCGTCTGGGTCACCCAGGATCTACCATGATGCGTAGAATCATTACCAACTCTAATGGACATCCATTATTGAGTAGACATATTGCTGTCTCAAATGATAACCCTTGCAAGGCTTGTTCTCAAGAGAAGTTGGTAATTAGACCATCACAACTAAAGGTTGATGCAGAATCCCCATCATTTCTGCAAAGAATTCAAGGGGATATTTGTGGGCCTATTCAACCATCTTGTGGACCATTTCGGTATTTTATGGTTTTGGTTGATGCATCTACCCGATGGTCACATGTTTGTCTCTTGTCTACTCGGAATGTAGCTTTTGCGAGACTTCTTGCTCAGATAATTAAGTTACGAGCACAGTTCCCAGATTATCCCATTAAGTCTATCCGACTTGATAACGCTGGTGAATTTACGTCTCAAACCTTTGATGATTACTGCATGACATTGGGCATTGATGTTGAACACCCTGCTCCTCATGTCCATACTCAAAATGGTTTAGCAGAAGCATTGATCAAGCGGCTTCAGTTAATAGCTCGCACTCTGCTTATGAAAACAAAATTGCCAGTGTCTGTATGGGGACATGCAATTTTACATGCTGCATCATTGGTTCGATTGAGACCTATAGCCAACCACCAATACTCATCAGTACAACTCATGTTTGGACATCAGCCAAACATTTCACATTTACGAGTTTTTGGTTGTGCTGTTTATGTGCCTATTGCACCACCACAGCGAACTAAAATGGGACCTCAGCGCAGACTGGGAATTTATGTGGGTTTTGATTCACCATCTATCATTAGATATTTGGAACCCTTAACAGGTGATATGTTTACAGCTTGTTTTGCTGATTGTCACTTTGATGAGACAGCCTTCCCATCGTTAGGGGGAGAAAAGACCGTTCCTGAAGAACGGAAAGAGGTGACATGGGTTGTTCCCACCTTGTCTCATTTTGATCCACGTAGCACTCAATGTGAAATTGAAGTGAAAAGGATCGTTCATCTTCAAGGCATTGCCAATCAAATGCCAGATGCATTTAATGATGCTATGAAAGTGACTAAATCACATATACCAGCTGCAAATGCACCTGCAAGAATTGATGTCCCTGTTGGACAAAATAAGGTGGCAGCGAATGATTCATCTGGTGCACGCCTGAAGCGTGGTAGACCACCAGGTTCAAAAGATTCAGCCCCTCGAAAGAGAAAACCGAGGGCACAGCTGAATCCAAATGAAATCATTCAAGAAGAGAGAATGCATGACAAATCCCCAATTCATGATCCTGTACTTCCAGAAGAAGAAAATGTCCTTGATGAGACACATGTCCCTGAAGAGACAGAAGTACATGAGAGCAAAGAAATCTCTATAAATTATGCATGTACTAATGAGTTGTGGGATCGCAATGAGATAATCATTGACGATATATTCGCATTCTCTGTAGCCACTGAAATCATATTAAGTGATGATATTGAGCCCCGCTCTGTTGATGAATGCAAACAGAGACAGGATTGGCCTAAGTAGAAAGATGCAATCCAGGCAGAATTAAATTCCTTGGAAAGGCGAAGTGTTTTTGGACCAGTAGTTCAAACCCCGCCTGGTGTAAACCCTGTGGGTTACAAATGGGTATTCACAAGGAAGCGCAATGAGAAAAACGAGATTGCAAGATATAAAGCACGACTCGTTGCACAAGGCTTTTCGCAAAGACCTGGAATTGATTATGAGGAGACATACTCTCCTGTAATGGACGCAATTACGTTCCGTTACTTGATAAGTTTAGTGGTTTCAGAGAAACTTGACATGCAACTTATGGATGTCATCACTGCGTATCTATATGGAGAATTAGATGCTGACATATATATGAAAGTCCCAGAAGGACTTAAGTTGCCTGAAACAACTAACAAACCACGAGGTATACTCTCAATCAAATTGAGGCGATCCTTGTATGGGCTGAAACAATCTGGACGAATGTGGTATAATCGTCTCAGTGAGTATTTGATCAAAGAAGGTTATATCAACAATGTCATTTGCCCTTGTGTGTTCATCAAGAAATCCAATTCTGGATTTGCTATAGTGGCAGTATATGTTGATGATATGAACCTAGTTGGCACCCCTGAAGAGCTCAATAAAACTGCTGAATATCTGAAAAGCGAGTTTGAAATGAAAGACCTTGGAAAAACAAAGTTTTGTCTCGGCCTACAGATCGAGCATTGTGTTAGTGGAATTTTGGTTCACCAATCAGCTTACATTGAAAAAATCCTGAAGCGATTTGGTATGGACAAGGCTTATCCACTCAGCACTCCAATGGTCGTTCGTTCTTTGGACATTAAGAAAGATCCATTCCGTCCAAAAGAAGATGATGAACTGGTCCTTGGTCCAGAAGTACCATATTTGAGTGCAGTTGGTGCTTTATTGTATTTAGCACAATGTACTAGACCAGATATAGCTTTTTCAGTCAACTTGTTAGCAAGGTATAGCTCTGCTCCAACAACTCGTCATTGGAAGGGAGTCAAAGATGTATTGAGATACCTTCGTGGAACAACAGACATGGGTCTCTTCTACTCAAAGAACTCTACAGATGACCAGGTCCTTGTTGGGTATGCAGATGCTGGTTTTCTGTCTGATCCGCATAAAGCCCGCTCACAAACTGGATATGTGTTCAAGAATGGAGATACAGCCATCTCATGGCGCTCAACAAAGCAAACATTAGTTGCTACATCTTCAAATCATTCAGAAATACTTGCTTTACATGAAGCAAGCCGTGAATGTTCTTGGTTAAGATCAATGATCCATCATATCCGGAATTCATGTGGTCTAACTTCGAAGACAGACAATCCAACTGTCATCCATGAAGATAATGCAGCCTGTGTTGCCCAAATGAAGGAAGGATTCATCAAGGGCGATAAGACTAAACACATATCTCCAAAGTTTTTCAGTGCACATGAGCTTCAGAAGGCTAAAGTTATTGAAGTCAGACAAATCCGTTCCAATGAAAATCTGGCAGACTTGTTCACCAAGTCTTTACCAAAGTGCACATTTCAGAAGTTAGTGCAAAGTATCGGATTACGTCGACTTACCAAACAGCTGAATTTGGAGAATGCGGAATCAGGGGGAGATACATATCAGGGGGAGCATCCATGATACATGCATGTTGTACTCTTTTTCCTTCGATTAGGATTTTTCCCACTGGGTTTTTCCTATCAAGGTTTTAACGAGGCAACATAAGCATACTTCACACTATATCAACAATCCAGGTAAAGTTGTACTCTTTTTCCTTCGCTATGGTTTTTTCCCACTGGGTTTTTTCTAAGCAAGGTTTTAACGAGGCAACTGATGTTGATATGTGGGCATCCAAGGGGGAGTGTTGAAAACATCAGCATTGTTTGGAAACTTTGGCTGATGAATGAATGCCCATACATGGATTGTCAACATTGCAGACAAACAAAATTTTCAATGTTGTCAGTAGACTTTGTGAGTATAGGAATCATGTTTTCAATACCCAGACATATTGAAATAGACTTTGGAAACTAAATAGGTATTTGTCAAAACATGCCATACAAATGTCAAAGTGTAAGACATTTGTGAGTGTAGGATTGCTCTATAAATAGAGCAATTCGATTGTTATCAGTTTTGTAGAGACAGAAAGAATACGAGAAGAAACAGATAGAAAAGATTAATACTTCAGTTTCTATTCCCTTCTCTTACTGTGTCACTTCCTTGTGCTCTAGTTTCAGTGTGATATTTTACAGCTGCTCCGCACACCTCACTAGTAAAGGTTATTTCCCTAACTTTTACATATTTATAACACAAACAGTAATTAATTGTAATTTCTATAACACAAACTAAGCATGCTATGAGCCTCGTTTAGTAGCTCGGATTGTACTGACTATTTTAGTCGGATATGATAAATAATTATCAGATAGTATTGACTAAATTAGTCGTGCATTTGGTGCAATATCGAACTAATGACTCGTATTATAAGAGGTCAGCCTACATATATATATATATATATATATATTTTTTTTTTTTTAATTACTTGTTAATAGTATTTTTTAATAATTCAAATTAAAAGAATCACAAATGTGTTTTTAAAATAAAAATTCACAAAAAAAAAAAAAAAAAATCAGAGAAAGACGAACGGGAAGAAGAAATGCTCAGAGAATTGGGATCCTCTTGAACCCATACTAACACGAAGTGCTCAGAGATTTAGAAATTAAAATAGAAGAGAAATATTCTCTTAAATTATTGAGAATCACAGATCCATCAAAAAGAAAAAAATCACAGACTGAAGAATCCAAGATATGGAGAGAAAAAGAGAAAAATAAAAGAAAAAACTAAAATTGCAGGAGGAGGAAGACGATGAAGATGAAACGCATCAAATCCCACCCTCTTCCCACTAATTGCAAATGGGTGTTATGCAACCCAACAAGGGTTCTGAACTTCCAAAAAAAAATTGAAAGAAAACCAAAAAAGAGAACTGAGCAGGAAACACAAACTCACAATTGATATGTAACATCCTTTTTTGTACTTGTTCTTCTCAATCCTGGTAACATCTTGGTCTTGTTGTCCTTGCCCTTCTTTTGAAGCATTTTTATTTGCTTCAAACAATTTGTTTTTAGCATAATTAGACCTTGAACTGGCCTTCAAACTAGTACTAGTTGAAGTTGATCGAAATTTGACGAACAAGTACCTCAAATTGGCTTAAAAATTACGCGACGAGCTTGATCGAAGAGATTTAATCCTCTTGGACAAAGGCCTGATGCTTGAATTAGATGTTTGCGATATCGAACTTGATGAAGAGTTTATAGAAGATGAAGTGAAGACAGAACAATTAGTCAAAGAAGAAGCAGTGCCAGACATCACTCTTGGGTCATCTTCCTTGGAATTGTACTTTGAACTCTCATTTCTTCCAAGTTTCTTTCCTTTCTTTCTTTTTTGAATCTTCATGGCCTGTCAATATTAATAAATTGTACGTAAGAATTAACAATATCATAGAACAAATTAAGATTATAGATTTGAAAGGCTTATTACTTAAAGTGTCCTAAATAATATTCTAAGTATCACTTAAACTTTTGCGATTGAATCACTTTCTTACCTCATAGACTTTCACTTTTGATTATGAGATATTCAGCATGTCGTCATTATGTTATCTATATTATTGACATCATAATAATATCGCAGATCAGTTAACAATCAATGTACAAAGATGACGAACTAGGGTAATGTGAGATACGTAATAAAAGTTCAGGAAAAGAGTGACACACTCAAAACCATGAAGTTTTGAAAATAATAAAGTAAAAAAGTTGGAAGGAAACCAAAACCAGAAAATTAAAAAGAAATAACAAAAAAAACTAGGAATTAAAGAAGAAGCCAAAACAATAAAACTACGAATTTAAAAGAAAAAGAGAGACTAAAATGAATATAAACTCACCAAAGATGTATAGAACAAAATCGCCTTCAAAACATTCGATAATTTACATCGGCCTTTACTTCTCCAATATTGACTTTCACGTTTCTCATCATTTTCTTCATTACATAGCAATGGTGAAGCCATTGGTGACACTTTTGAGAATGCCACACCTCTCTTTTCTTCCATGCCACTATATGACCTTTTTTTGGAGATCACTTTCGGCACACTTCCCTTCGACCAATCTCGATTAGAAGTTGAGGTAATTGAACTCTCATTTGTTGTGTTTGCAAAATTCGTTTCAAATTTTCTTTCATGAATCTTCTTGACCTGCCAATGTTTACATACATGCAAAATTAAGAATAATGGTAACATGAGCTAACAACACTCCCCTTCCAGAAAATTAACACAAAAAAAGAAAAGTTCAAATCAAAATACAAAGTAAGAAAATTGGATTCTCTTCTCACTAATGTAAATGTGGCTTTTTTGGTAATAGAAAAGGGAGGGGGAAGAATTCGAATTCGAAACATTTTCCAACGTCAAATAGAATGAGCGAGTAGGGTTGGGTGTTTCAGAAGAATAATTGGGAAAAACTAATTGCAATATTCAAATTTGATATAGCCACAAAATTTTGGCAAAACACATGCATGACATTATTAACTGGGAATTAAAAAAAAGAAAGCAACCAACCAGTTTTGTTTGGACCAAAACTGCCTTTAAAACTTGAGAAAATCCACATCGTCCTTTCTCTTCTTGTTGAGTAATGTGACACTTTTCATCATCTCCTTCATCATCTAATGTTGCGAGAGACAACGATGAAGACACTGGTACCACCTTAGGAAACACCCCACTTTCCTTATCGCCTATAGCTATGTATGTGAAAACATTCTTAGGAAGTCGTCCTGGTTCCAAACCGGCCGCATCAGATGATCGAAAGCATGGGAAGAAATTGGTTATTTTAATTTTCTTCTTCTTGGTCTTCACGTGGGTCGTTGTGGAATATCTATTGGCATTTGCTGTGCTTGGGGGACAAAGGGGCTGTGGTTTTTGCGATGCATGGCTTCATTGACATGAACTTTCTGGAAAGTTAGTTTGTGTTTATCAGCCGAGAAAGTAGGGATTCAAGAATCTGAGAAAACGAGGGTGAGAGGGAACAAGGTGGGTGTCATTTTGGTGTTGAAAACAATTATTTGCAACATGTGTTTGTGGTTTGTATTTGTAACTTGTAAGAAATTTTCAATGGCAAGCCATATTGTGCGCGCTTAGTTTACTCTTTTTAAGTGCAAATTTATTTATAAAAAAAAAAATTTGATTGCAAAGTGTTATATTTTTGGGTAAATTACATAGTAGCCTCTTAGGTTTGAGGTCTATTACAACCCTATACAACATCTTTAAAACATTTCACTTTCATACATTTACTTATCATTTTATTTCAATTTCATACAACCGTTACATTTTCCATCCATTGATCCGTTAAGTGCTGACGTGGCTGCCAAATGTATGCCACTTGGCAAAAAAAAAAAATTTAAATTTTTTTTCTTAAAAAACCTGAATTTTCTTATTTAAAAAAAAAAAAAAACCTAAACGCATGATTATCCCCGTACCCTCCCCCCACATCTTCATCCTCTTCCCACATCTTCATCTTCTTTCCCTTGCAATCCGAAAAAAAAAAAAAAAAAAAAAAAAAAACCTTCAGTTCGTCTTTCTCCCTTCCTCTTCCCTTCTCTTCTCCCCCATCTCCATCTTCATCTTCATCTTCTTCCCCCGACCACCCCCACCTGCAACCCAGAAAAAAACAAAAAAAAACCCAGATCTCGTCATCGCTGGGTTCGTGAGGTGGGAGGAATGGGTGCATATTTAAGGAGTGAAGGGGTGTGTAGAGGAAGGAGGAGGGAGGGATGTGGGTTTCTGGGAGAGGTGGGGGTTCCTGGGTGAGCTGGGTCGCCTGTGGAGGGGGGGAGGGTGTGGGCAGGTGGGTCGCAAGGGAGGGTGAGCGCTAGGGGAGGGGAAGAGACGGTCAGTGCGCTCGTGGGGGGGGGGGGGGGGATGGGGTGGGGAAGGGACGGTGAGCGCTATGGGGGTTCTTACTGGTTTCTGGTTTTTGGGGGGGGGGGGGGTCACGGGGGTGGGTTATCTTTTAGCTTTTTAATTTTTTTTTTTTTTTTTTTGGAAGATTAGATTTTTTTAAAAAAATTTAAAAAATGTGGTAGTCACGTCAGCGTTTAACGGATCAATGGATGGAAAATGTAACGGTTGTATGAAATTGAAATAAAATGATAAGTAAATGTATGAAAGTGAAATGTTTTAAAGATGTTGTATGAGGTTGTAATAGACCTCAAACCTGAGGGGCTACTATGTAATTTACCCTATATTTTTTGACAAATATGGATATGGTGGTTTTCTGTTTTAGGGTTTTCAGATGCGAATCAGCCAATATTATCCAACGAGTTTTCATTTGTTTTGTTTTATATCTAAAACAATTTCATTTGGTTGAAACTTGAATGGTAGAGAGTGTTTACCTTAGTTCAACTGTTGGTCTCCACCTTTCAGAACACTAGGGCCGTGTTTGGTACACCGGATAAGACTAATAATACGGAGTACGGTGTTTGGTGTCCGTTCGTATTAGATAGTCACCGGATTAAATAATCTGAGCCCACCTACTTAATACGCTTGGTACCCGACTGCTTATACCGTCCAAAACCTTTGGACAATTTAGTCGGACCGCCTCTCACTGTCTCCTTCCTCTCCAGAAACACTGTCCAGACGCAGTGTCCTCTCGGCTCGGTTGTGGTCCTCTTCATACGCTCTCCTCTCGCGCTTGCTCTCTCGGTTGAAATCAAGGTTTGTCTTCGTCTTCTTCTTTTTTTGAATCCCACCAGTTTTCTTCTTCTTCCCAGGTTGCGCCCATCTCTCTGTTCTTCCCCCTCCTTCCATTTTTCTTGCAATTTTCTTTCAATTGATGAATCTAGTTATTGTTTTCTCTGTAATTATGCAATTGATTATGTAATTTTCTGTTTTAATTACAAATTTTGAATTTTAGGGTTTGTTGTTGGGGTCGAATTGTAGATTTGCTAGACTCTCTCTCTGCCTCTTGCGCTTGCTCTCTCAGCTGAAGTCCAGGTTCGTCTTCTTAACGTAAAGTTCCCAAGCTATTCAAGCAAGGTTTCTTCAAATTTTCCATCTTTTTATAGCAGATCATACATAGCTACACCCCTGAATAGATATAATCCCAATTCATTATCCACAATTCTCTTTAAATTTTACTCCCAAAAGTAAAACCAAGTAAAAGTCACTGATAAGTGCATAGAAGTTGAAAAAGAAAAAAAAGTCATAAGGAAACAAACCTTGGAGGCCTTATTACGAAGCTAAGTTTGATCCGCTTTGATGTAGGATTGGAATTGATAACTCTACATTGGCCAATACCCATGTATGCTTGTATCCTTTTTGTATCCTACTACTGCAGATGAGTGTGATGATTTGCTTATCGTTTTTATCACTTACTATTAATTATATGCACAATTGATTATATGCTATCTTATTGTGTATATAATTATAGGAATGGAAAGTGAACAAAGTAGTCAACCAAAAGGAAGTAGAAGGATTTGGAAACATTATGAAGAAGATGCATTGCTGTCCATACTTGAGGAGGCAATTGTTAAGAATTTGCGATGTGATAATGGTTGTTTCAAACTCGGAACAATGGCTCAGTTTGAACTTGGAGCTCCCAAGCTGCTATTCAAGCATTAGTAAATTTTATGAACTTGGATATGTGGTTGGATTAATCTATATAACGTATTGACTGTAGTTGTTTTTTGTGAACCTTCTTTTATGTTATTGGAAAATATTTTGAATTTGATGTATGAAATATACTATTTTTCTTTGTTATTTGAAAGTTTGTGTGGTTTTCAATAGGTATAAATATGAGAAAAGTTCAACAAACAAACAAAGGTTTGTCATTTTTTTTCATTGTCCTATCCGGTTCAGTACCAAACACAGTATAAATAATACAGTCATTAGTCTGATACTGCACCAAACGCCCGACTAATTTAGTCAGTACTATCCGATGACTATTTATCCTATCCGACAGAAATAGTCAGTACAGTCCGAGCTGCCAAACGAGGCCTAGGTCTCATTTTGGACAAAACGAGAAAAAACCGAATCATTGTTTACTTAGTACAACAACTTAATTTGGTACTCCAAAGGAAACGTTCAATGTAAAACTTCACATTTATATATGATGGTCTATGTGGTAATTTGACATGTCTTTTATTTTCTTCCCTAACCGAAATGTTAAATCAATAATTTATTTTATTAAATTTATATCACCTTGAGATGTGAAAAGTTGAAGCATCACTTTGAATTTTTTTTATGACCAAACCAAATATATGAATTGACGCCACATTTTGTTTACGGCAACTTTGACGCCAAAGTCACATGCTGCTAATCCGCGTTAGATTATGATGTTTTGGTTGGAGCAATTTGGCAACGCTCAAATTGGGAGGTCAACAAAAATCAATAAAGTTAACTCTTGATGAGTTCGGGATTATGAAGCTAGATGATTGACAATGAAATTTAAGAGATTCACCCTAAGAAATGGGTTTGGCCCACTATAGTCGTACGCGACCTTTTCAAATAGGCCTTGAGTGAGCCCGAAAAGTCTTGGGTTCTTAAATCTAACACCGCCTCCTTATTAAATAGGCCAAACATGTAATCACGATCTATAAGCTACTTGTCCACTGCTCATTCGACACGTGGAGAAGAAGTGACATACACGGGTATTTGCTTAGTTTCTTGGGTCTACACATACTGACTGCAATGCTCGTCTCGTCCAAGAGTGGTTGAAAACCACGTTAGCCGAGCATTAAGCTTGAGAGTATTACGTCCCTTCATAGACTTTTGTTCTCGTTGATGGCCAACGTGTGGCCCCGAAGTTGATGTTTGTGTAGATCTGTTCTTGGAGGTTTGTGCCATAAAGTTATCAGGCTTGTCAACTGTCTTGAGTGCCCATAAAGTACTTTAAGTCATGTGTTAGTTCCTTCTTGTAGACAAAACGTCCAAGGCTCACATAGGTAGTGTAGCGACGGTCTTTTCGTTGCTACGGTAATGCTCTGTCTATTAAGCCATTTGGGATGACTTGTAGGCCTAATGTCTTGATCTTTCTTATCCTTTAGTGAGCTTTCTTTAGACCTATCTCATTAGTCATAACAATAACTATATATTATTTTAGTGGCCACTCAGTACTACGGTCTGATGGTATTCATTTTCACTTGGAAGTGGGAGGTCTTAGGTTTAAATCTCGTGGATGGCGAATTCGATATCAAATTAGGCTACCCATTATGTGGCTTAGCCGAACTCCCCCTCCTATTAGTGTAAAAATATCGACGTAATAGAAAGAAAAAAAAAGACCCTGCATTAATACAATTCATGGTGTCAAATGTTAACGATGAAATTGGAGCATTAGTTGGACTGGAGATGCTTTAAGAAGTTCAGGTTCAATAACATCATCCATATTATCACAAGTAGTGAAAAAAAAAATTACCAAATGGACTCTCAATCTTATGAACTCAATAAAATCAAGTAAGGAAGATGATCTTCTCTGGATCTACTTTGTGAGGATCCTAGGAATCCCCACATTTCGTCAGGTACTATTTGTGTTTAATTTTAAATAAAAAAGTCAAATGATTTCGATCGCATGATCCACAATGAATGACTAAAATGTGAAGATCCCTAAGATCTCCACAATTTGAATCCGAACAGGATCCAATTCCATCAAGTATAACCCAAATTAATTTCATAAGGTTGGGCTCGAGTAGGCCTCTTAGGCCATTAACCGACTCTTTTCTTGAGCCTATTTTGTTTGATTGATCTTGACGCTTAGAACTGGTAGGTAGGTCTGTCTTTCTCTCCAACTGACTCGGCCAAAGGGCCATAGGCTAAAAATAGCTCGAATTGACACGAAAACAGTCTCCAACCGAGGGCTAGGCCAAAGGGCTTGTGGGCTCCACTGAGCCAAAAAACTAAAATCAGGCCAGTTAGCTGGCCTCATCCAGCCAGCCAGCCCTCTCCCGACCCAACAATTCAAATGCAACGGTAACAACATGCTGACGTCAGGTTACCGTTGCATTTGAATTTATTTATTTTGGACGAATAAAAAAAAAAACTCTAATTTTTTTTCCTATAAATACCTAAGCCATTTATCTTCCAATTTGGAATTGGATGAGGACCCCCAGTTGGAATGCGAAGAGGATCCAAAGTTGGAATTCATTGCAAACTTGAATTGAAAGAGATATTGGTGGGCAAAGATGAAAAATGTGTGAATTCTACCCAATATCCAGCCAATTTATTAACATTGGAAACTGAAGATAAGAAATGCCACGTACATAAGAATCTTATCTAAAATTTGCACAACCAATTACATCTCGACACGTGGCACTCGAAATCCTATCCGAAAAATTATTGAGATTACATAAAGATAAGAAATCTGGAGAGTTACTCACTTTAGTGACATGTGACACTCGAAATCCTATCCGAAAAATTATTGAGATTACATAAAGATAAGAAATTTGGAGAGTTACTCACGTTAGCAACACGTGTCACTCAAAATCCTATCCAAAAAATTATTGAGATTATATAAAGATAAGAAATCCGGATGCTTATTCATTTGGCGACAAGTGGCACTCAAAATTTGTCCGAAAACCTTATTTTAATATGGTAGTTTAATTTAAGTAACCATATTAATTCAATTAAAATAATAAATTATGTTTGGTCTATGACCCTTTGACCCCCTCGGTTGGAGATGGTTTTTTGTCAAAGGGTTATGTTTGGCCTATGGCCCTTTGGCCTCCTCAGTTGGAGATGGTATAAAATATGGCTTGACACTCTTCATTAAAATATAATTTCTTGCAGGACTATAGGGCTAAGACCATCTCCAACCAAAGGGTACAGAGGGCCAGAGGACCCAAGATAGCCCGAAAACCGTCTCCAACCGAGGGCTAAGCCAAAAGGCTAGTGGCCCCACGAGACAAAACAAGGTCAAAGGCCCAACCGGCTGGCCATCTTCAGCCAGCCAGCTAGCCCACATATTTATTTTTTTTATTTTTTTGTTCTTTTCCATTTACCTAGCCCACTTTTTTTTTTTTTTTTTTTATTATTTTTTTTTTTATGCCTAGCCCTTTTTTTTTTTTTTTTAATTTCTAAGTTTTTCCTACATCATTTCTCACATATTTTTCACCATTCCATACTATCTTACTTCATCTTATTTCAATTATTCACATTCCATACTATAGCCCTTTGGCCCTCGGTTGGAGACGATTTTTTGTGACATGGCTAAAATGAGCCCTATGACCCTTTGGCCATCGGTTGGAGATGGTAAGAAATATGGCCCTGCACTGTTCATTAAAATATTAATTTCTTGGAGGGCCAGAGAGCTAAAACAAGCCCTCTGGCCCACCTTCGATTGAGATGGTCTAAAATGAGCCATTTAGCCCTCTTTCGGTTGGAGATGACCTTAGAGCAAGTCCACCCTTAAAAATATACGCCAGCACCCAACCCATTTAATCCACTCAGTGAACAGTGCTAGACCCCAATGAACAATGATAGGCCAAATGGATGTCCACCGCTACAAAAAATAGCCTAGTCAATTTTATTAAAATATTATTATTATTTTTTAATTTATGACTTTATAAAAAATATTAATAATTTCAGACAGTTTATTTTTTTTTGCTGAAAAATCTGGACCGTTGATCTAAAAATCGAACGGTCCTCATTATGCCACGTCAGTAGCCATTAATTTTAAATTTCAAACTTTTTTTACCGTTGGAAATCCAATGGCCCAGAAATATAGCCGTTGGAAATCCAACGGACATAGATGAGCCATATGTCCCCATGCCGGAAACCCTATATTGCACCTGCACAATGGGCCCTGCCTCTGCGACACAGTCGGCCACTCACTGCCACGCGCGTGTTTCGCACGTGCCTGGCACAACAAAAAAAAGTGGCCTTCGACGTCAGGCTGATGCAAGCTTGACGTCATAAGGGCCATCCCATAGCTTAGCACATTTTGCGTTGGCCTGGAGACTGGCTTGGACTGTCAGTTGGCCTATAGGAATGGGTTGGAGTGAATCGGCTAGGTGCTGGGCCGAAATGGGTGATGGGAGCCGCCCTAAGCCCTCCTGCTGGACTTCCTATTTTGCCTTAAACGCATTGACACAAATACAGTTTATTTAGGGTAAATTACATAAAACTACTTCAACTATTGGGTCATTAACAGTTTCATACCTCGTCTTTACAAAGTTTCAATGTCATACCTTATCTTCGAATTTGTTGCAATGTCATACATTCCGTCAATCGTCTGTCAATTCCTCTGTTAAATGCTGACGTGGCTTAAGGCGGGGCCCACTTTCTATTAAAAAAAATATTATTAAAAACTAAACAAAAATCATTTAATATTTTTTAAATATTAAAATAATAATTTTTTTTTTTTTTTTAAAAACCCTTAGTTTGTCTACACACCCCCCCCCCCCAAAAACCCCCATCTTCATGTTCTTCCCCGACCCCCTACCTGGAACCCAGAAAAAGGAAAAAAAAAAAAAAAAAAACCCAGTTCGTCTTCCCCAAGCACCCACCCTCGCACCCGCACCCACCCTCTTCCTTCCTCTACACACCCCACTCCTTAAATCCACACCTATTCCTCCTATTTTCTCCACGCCCAGGTTCTTCACCCACGGAACCGGCCTAGCAAAAGGGGCTTCCCGATTCCACCTCACGGACCTGGTGATGGCGGCGTAGACGAGATCTAGGTTTTTTTTTATTTTTTTTTATTCTGGGTTGCAGGTAGGGGTCGGGGAAAGAAGATGAAGATGAGGGAGAAGAGAAGAGGAGGAGGAGGAGGAGGATGGGGGAAGACGAACTGAGGGCTTTTTTTTTTTTTTTTTTTGGGTTTCAGGGGGAAGAAGATGAAGATAGGGGAGGGGGAGAGAAGACCAACTGCACGTTTTTTTTTTTTTTTTTTTCTGGGTTGCAGGGTGGGGGTTTGGGGGAAGAAGATGAAGATGGGGGAGAAGAGAGGAAAATGAGGAGGAGGAAGGGGGGGCGAACTGAAGGGTTTTTTTTTTTTTTTTTTTTTTTTAATAATTAATAATTATTTTAATATTTTAAAAAAATATTAAAATGATTTTCTTTTATTTTTTAATAATTTTTTATTAAATTTTTAATAAACAGTGGGCCTCACCTCAAGACACGTCAGCATTTAACATATAATTAACATACAACTTTCGGAAGGTATGACATTGCAATAAATTCGAAGATAAGGTATGACATTAAAACCTTTTAAAGACGAGATATAAAACTGTTAATGACCAAATAGTTGAGATAGTTTTATGTAATTTACCTATTTATTTATTTATTCTCAATGCTGGACTACCAAATTGTTTAAACCTCCCAACAAGCCTAGTCCTCCAACCCTTGTGTACTTCTCGAGAGTCGAGACGAGACGAGGAAGACCAGAGAAATTTCGTAACGTATTCCCTGTTGCTTTTGTATTCAAAAAGCAAAACCATAGAGAAAACTTTGCACTGGTTTAGGGCAAGGAATCATATTCTCTCTCTCCCTCTTTCTCTCTCGTCTTGCCTGTCCAATTTCAAAACCCTTTCTTTCTGCACAGAGAGCGATGCTCGACCCCATGGACTTGCTCCGATCCAATCTCTCCCGGGTTCGGATCCCGGAACCCACCAACCGCATCTACAAGCAAGAATGCTGCATCTCTTTTGACACTCCGGTAACCAATTTCCCTCTCACTCACTCTATCTACTTCAAGCTTTTGAATTTGCTTTCGTTTTTCTGTTCAATTTTCTCGAGCTTTCTCGCCCGCCAAACAGAGGATTGCTATGTTTGCTTGTCTTCTGTTTGGCTGCTGAGAAAGTATAGGAAACAACAGGAAGCTGCTATAGCTCAGTTACTAATACGACAGCTTTAATTTTACGAATTCGACTATTTCTTCCAAGTGCTGCTTTAATTTTGCTGCACATGGATGATTTTTAAGGCTTATCAATTTTATTTGTTTCAAGTTGTTTTTGTGCAATTTCCACTTTTGATTCCTTTTGTCATAGTATGGATGCCGAAAAACTGAACCCAAGGAAAGCATGGTTGGTGAAGATTTTTGTATGATTGTAAAAGCAAATACCGAAAACTGAGCACGAAACTAATTCTTAGGGTTCATTTACCTGGCTTCTTGTTATGAATAGTGTTTGGTGTTAGTGTGTCGTGATTGAATTTTTGTCCTTTAATTGTTGAAAAGATCTTTGTTGAATCAGGAATTCAATTAAATATTTTTTTCCATTTTTTGTTTATTTGTGGGTTTGTTTCCTCTAATGGCTATCCCATGATGATTTTCAGAGATCAGAAGGTGGTTTGTTTGTGGATATGAACACATTTCTTGCTTTTGGGAAGGATTGTGTGGGCTGGAACTACGAAAAAACTGGAAATCCAGTTTATTTGCATATAAAGCAAACAAAAGTGTTGGCTCCTGAAGATAGGCCTTTGAAGAAACCGACACTCATGGCTATAGGTAATTTTAATCAAAATGATCTATAACTACGTGGTATTGGAAATTACTGTGTTTGGATGATGTATTTATGCAATATGTGCTATTTGGAGGCACCATTATGCATGTTGGATGAATTATCCTGATTTCATAGTATTTAGACTACATGCAATCAGCATATGTGTAGTCACCAGACAGTAGGAGTTTCTTACAGTTCTCACTGAAACTAAATGAATGCGTATAATATCCAAAGAAGAAAGAAAGAACCTGATCTCTCATTCTTAATATCAAAGCAAATAATCTATGTTGGCTAGGAACACACAAATAAGTTAATGTTTGCCACTGAATCTTCTTTATATTTAAAGAACTGTTCTCTCTCTCTCTCTCTCTCTCTCTCTCTGCTTTCTAGTATGGTAGTTCTGAGTCCTATTTCCAAACTATGCGAGCCGAGAATGTTTCTATTAAAACTTGTTGAGGTTAATAGACAAGATACAAATTTATGGATCTTTCCGTAGTACATACCACTACAATTTGTACCTGTATTATATTTTGTGGTTGCTACATCATCATGTATTTAGCGGTCATATTGCTGAAGCCTCAGATGTTCTAGCTATAGCTCTACAATGCTTGATGGTTATACTGCTGTGTACTAGTAGTACATGTTCTACTGTGGTGAAACAAATTTTAATCTGTGGTATGAATCGTATGATTTGTAGGTGTCGATGGGGGATTTGATAACAATGAACCTGAATATGAAGAAACGCACAGTATAGTCCTATTGCCTGATTATGTAACTCTTCCATTCCCATCTGTCGAATTACCAGAGAAGGTGCTCATTCTTTTGTATTTGTTTTAGATTATTATTGAAGTGCAAATAAAAAAGAGAGCAAATAGGGAAGCTTATGATTTTTTCTACAGGTAAGATTGGCAGTTGATGCTATTTTATTGGCTGAGGGTGCTGAGAGGAAAGAACAACTTGCAGCATGGACAGCTGAGAAGAAGCAAGTTAGTGCTTATGCAACGAATTTGCAGCAGATTGACAATGGTATTATTATTCCTTCATCTGGCTGGAAATGTTGCAAGTGTGATAAAAGGGAAAATCTTTGGTTAAATCTAACTGATGGAATGATCCTTTGTGGGAGAAAAAATTGGGATGGAACTGGTGGCAACAACCATGCCATTGAACACTATAAGGAGACGGGCTATCCTCTTGCTGTAAAGCTGGGGACAATTACAGCTGATCTGGAAGGAGCAGGTAATGCTGCCTTGTGTTGTTAAAATCTCTGCAATTACTTATTCTATTTGTAGTCATGTGCTTGTGTTTATGAGTACATTTAAGTTATGCATTTTATGTGGCGCATGTTCATGAATGAATAACATGATGTTTAGCAGACAAATCCCGGCAAACATGACCTAATAGTTGATTCTTTCGAATGAATGAGTTTGTCTTACATGTATTGATTGCTAATGATAACTAACATATTGTGGCAGCTCAGATGTTTTTTCATACCCAGAGGATGATAGTGTATTAGACCCACTTTTAGCGCAACATCTGGCATTTTTTGGCATTGATTTCTCATCGTTACAGAAGGTTAGTTTCATCTTTTTTGAAATGTGCTCATGACCTACTAATTTTGGTTTCAAGCACGGCTCCTCTATTCTTAACATATGCTAAAATATGTTCTTAACAGATAGTTTAACTATTATTTTTCTATTAGTTGAATTAAATCGTTATGTGGCATTCTTATATATCAATTTTGGAATGATGTAATAATTGTCAAATTATGTACAAGTTGATTTTCTTTGCAAAGATTGAAATAAACCATGTGGTACTGTATTTTTACACACATATTTGAATAAAGTTGCATCTCTTTATGAATAAAATTTCAGTTTGTTGTGTGTTAGGGATATGTTTTAGAAATGATTGAAGACAATAATAATGTTCTAGCGGGATAACAAAACTTGTGAAATGTTTGATTGGGTAAAAAATTATGTTTGATAATACGTTGAGGTATGAAAGAGCTAAAGATCATCTTTTAGGGTGAAGGAATCTGTTGCATGTGAGTAATCTAATTATTTATAATACAGTAATGATGTCGTACGTTCTAAAGGAATCTGTTGCATATGAGTAATTTGATTATTTAGAATACAGTAATGATATCGTATGTTCTGTAACAAATACAGAAGATTTCTGGACTCTAGCTCGTTGAACAGGTCTTGAAGTTTTCTCCTTTGGTTGCATTTCTGTTTTGCACAATATAGTCAGCACTCTCCGAACAGGGGATTGATCACCAATTCCTCTTACCTTTGGTTAAAGCACTCCCTTGGTGGACCGCTTGGTTAAAGAGTATGGTCAATCGTGAATATTTTCAATGAAAACCAGATGTCTCTTGACTTCTGATTATTTTTGGAAGTTCAGTATTTTGTTTCCCTGAAATTTCTTAACATTCCAAATATTTGCTTGGAAATTATGCATTTGGATTGCTGTAATTTTATTAATATTATTCTGTCAGTGTAAAATTTGATAGAATAACTGATACCACCTTGTTTTCAGACAGAAATGACAACTGCCGAAAGAGAGCTTGACCAGAATACCAATTTTGACTGGAACCGGATTCAAGAAAGTGGACAGGAAGTCGAACCGATATTTGGACCCGGTTACACTGGACTTGTGAATCTTGGAAACAGGTATATTTGGTACCTTTGGAGTGTTCTCAAGACATTGTATCTATTAGAACTGTCTTGATTTCTCATTTTGTTTTATTGCAGCTGCTATATGGCAGCGACTATGCAAGTCGTGTTTTCAACGCACTCTTTCTATTCCGGGTAAGTTTACACTTTATATTATTTAGTTTCAATGAAAAGAAATCAATCTAGAAGATAAATGTTTCATACTGGTTAATATTTTGTTATTACATTTGATCAGATACTTCAAGAATCAAAGTTTGAAAATGGCTTTTGAGAAAGCACCAGCTGACCCCACCGTAGACCTGAACATGCAGTTGTAAGTAGTTAGCGGATTCTTAGTGTTGATTCTATAGCATTCCTTTCATCTTTTGTGGTTAACTATAAGTTCCTATTCACGATAAGAAAGCTAAGCTCTGTTACTTGTTAATGTGAGTCTTGTGTTCAACATTAATTGCTTTACACATAGGTGTAAACACAAGTGTCTGCACGTGTAGTTCTGTTTACTTCTGCAAGTAGTTTTTCCCCCCTTCTCCTCGGCCTATCCTTCTAAGAAAATTAAGTTGAGTCATAAAAACAGGCTTAGGAAGGAATTTTCTGCATAAGTCATATGTACTAAAGACTTGTGTCTTATATGGCAGAACAAAGCTGGCACATGGTTTGCTGTCTGGTAAATACTCTGTTCCTGTAACCGAGGTATGTTTGTTTTAGTAAAATGGGTTATTTGATTTGATGGTTTCTGATCCTGCTTGATGGTGGCTGAGATTTCTTATATGTTGTCCAGGAAAAAGATCATACAAATGCTGCTGCCCCTACAACAAAATCAGTAAGCTCTCTCTGGATAAACATCCGCACTCTAAGTGGCCTACCTTACTTATCTATGCTTATGCATTGTTAATGTTTTGGTCTTCCAGTGTAAATTTGAACTTAATATGCAAGTGATTTGTTTTGTGTTCACCTTTATACTGAATCTTGATGAGACTACTGTATCCATTTTTCCCAATACTTCTATCGAGACACAATTTCCCAATAGTCCCTCAATTTTCTATACTTTTAAAAATTAATGAAAAGGACATCCTTTCCCCGTTTAGTAGAATATGTGAGGTTCATTCAGTGATTTCCTTTTGACTTGTTCTGTATCTCGTGTTTCTGTGCACCTTGTAATAAATATTAGAAACAGGAAGGCATACCCCCTCGGATGTTTAAAGCGGTTATAGCTGCCAGCCATCCGGAATTTTCCTCCATGAGACAACAGGTACATTCACCATCTCTTATGATCTATCTCAAAAGATTTGCAATTTTTTACAGAAGTCTTTTTTTTTTTTTTTAATCCTTAAAAGATGTGTGGTGTTTTTATGTGTATTGTCTTATTTAATATAGAAATTTGAAGTTGAAAAGCTCTCTCTGTGTCTCTCTATCATATGCCACTAGGAGAACCTTCTTTGATCATCTCACATATGATTTTTACTGCTATCATTGTTCGCTCTTTAATTTAAATTATTGAAAACCAAATTTTGTTTAGGATGCCTTGGAGTTCTTCCTTCATTTTCTTGACCAAGTTGAACGAGTTCATTCTGGAAGACCTGAGGTAGATCCTGCTAGGAGTTTTAAGTTTGGCATTGAAGATCGTATTATGTGTTCATCTGGGAAAGTTGCTTACCATAGAAGGCTCGACTACATTCTCTCATTAAACATTCCACTTCATGCAGCCACTAATAAAGGTGAGTTTCTTCTTGGGCCACTATTGATGCTGAAATATGTTTCCAAAAGCTGATAATCTTGTTTTCTTCTTTCTTTGAAAATTCAGAAGAACTTGAAGCATTTCAGAAATTGAAAGCTGAAAAGATTACGGAAGGCAAGGAAGTGTAAGTTCATATGGTTTCAAATTCACTATCATGTTTTCACTTTTAATCTCCTTGCACACTTTGAACTAAGAGCGGTGAGTTCTTCCAGATCCAGTGATGAGATTGTACGTCCAAGGGTTCCTCTAGAAGCATGCCTTGCAAGCTTTTCATCTCCAGAAGAGATACAGGATTTTTACAGCACTGCCTTGAAGGCCAAGACAACAGCTGTGAAGTAAGCTTTCTGATTGCTGGTATCAAACTATTATTAGATGATATTATTTTGTCTGCTGAAGGCTGATTGATGGACAAGAATGCATGTGGAGGACTTGAAGTAATTTGGAGAAAGAAAATGATGGAGCTGTCCACTAATTTATGATGAAAAAACCTTTTAAATATAAATATGGACCGAGTAACTAACAAGTAAAATGGCAGGCATGTTATTCACAAACTTGCCATATGCGGGTCAGGGTTTTTTTTACCTTGGACATTTGTCTTGGGTGTTTTCAACAATAGACCATTTGTTTAGGAAGGAAAATTGGTTAATGTTCCACTATAGAGTTAAGATGTTCTTTTATCATGTATTTCTGAACTGGTAACCAGCATGTCTTAGATAATCCTGATGTCTATTGGTAAAAAATTATTTCCTCCCTTAAATCTATTTCAATGCACTGCAGGAGTACAGGTCTAACTTCATTCCCTGATTATCTGGTGTTGCACATGCGAAAGTTTGTAATGGAAGTGGGCTGGGTGCCAAAAAAACTTGGTATGTTTTGCTGGGTTCCTGAATTCTTATGCATTAATACTGTTGGGTTTTTATAGTCTTCTCATTGTTTATTGTATCTGTCTATGCAGATGTATATATAGATGTTCCTGATATCATCGATATCAGTCACATGCGGAGCAAGGGACTCCAACCTGGTGAAGAGTTGTTGCCGGAGGGTGGTATGTGTTGCAAATTTTCTTTTCCCAATGTCTTGTAGAATTCTTTTTTTGGAGAAATTGTAAAAACTTTTCAATGGTGCCTGTTCATAAGTTCGTTCTTAGACATTTCCTTAAGACTATTTATTGTGGAAATTTTCACCCAATTTGTAATGCATTTCAGTGGCACCTTCCTTGTGTTATCATCCAAATTAAACCCAAGTCGTCTCATATTTTGAAGTCTGTGAAGTAGCAGGCAAACAAAATTGTTAAAATGACGTTTTTAGCATCTAATTGCATTATGTTCCTTTGACATGTTCTTTGCTAATTGAGTTTAGAAAATGTGCCAGCATCAGGAGAGAGTTCCTTTTGCATTTTTGGTCCTGTATGGTATATGCGTACGTGTGCTTGTGTAATACAAAATAATGTTATGTGCTTCTGAATTATGTGTTGACTACACTATTCCGTTTCAGGAGAAGAGGAGGAACCGAATAAACCTGTCGCCGACGAGAGTATTGTTTCCCAGCTTGTTTCAATGGGTTTCAACCATTTACACTGTCAGAAAGCTGCCATTAATACGTCGAATGCGGGAGTGGAAGAGGCAATGAATTGGCTACTTTCTCACATGGATGATGCAGGTAATGCAACAAGGTTCTTCTTGCCAGGACAGTTCTTTCATCTCGGAAAGTAGCATCTTTTTAGCAAGAGTTAGCTTTTGTTGTGACGCCGAGTTATGTTTAGGGAACTAAATGATACTGACACCCGCTTCCTTTTCCAGATATAGATACTCCTATTTCTCAAGGACAGTGTGTGGTTGACCAATCAAAAGTGGATATGTTGATTTCATTTGGTTTTCAAGAAGACATTGCTCAGAAGGCACTGAAAGCATCGGTAAAACTTTTTAGGAGCTCCTTTTTTTTAGTATAGGCAGCTGCTTGTGTGTTTGTTTAACTACTGAAGATTTTGGCAACCTTTGCTTATTTTTAAATTACGTATATTTGACAGGGTGGTGACATCGAGAAAGCCACAGATTGGATATTCAACAATCCTGATGCTTCTGTTTCATCGGACATGGATGCGACAACATCTGATGGTGCACCTACTGCGATTGATGCTGGACTGCCTGATGGAGCAGGGAGTAAGTATCTTATACCACTTCTTATAGATGTATATGCATGATGCATATATGATATGCGTGTGTTGAACAGTAGTTACATGAATATATCCGATGTGTTCAATTTTAGGTTTTTATAACTGTTGTCGCTTGGGTCTATGCAGGATATAGACTCATGGGAATTGTAAGCCACATCGGAACATCTACTCAATGTGGTCATTATGTTGCGCACATCTTAAAAGATGGCAGATGGGTTATTTTCAATGACAGCAAAGTTGGAGCTTCCGTTAATCCTCCCAAGGACATGGGATACCTTTACTTCTTTGAGAGGCTTAGTAGTTGAGTCGAGAGACGCCACATTTGTCGACATTGGAGGATGAGATCGGAGATGTTCAAAGTTGGAAAAGAGGTAGTGCAGAAGTTGGTGGAAACTCCGTAATCTGCTAGTATGCTGGGGGATGGTGTTTGAATTTGCTACGTAGATTGATGCCATTTGCTTGCTGAGGTTCCGCATTCAGATTTAGCTGACCTTACTCGTTTCTTCTTTTAAACATACTGAAGTTCTCCTTGTACTTTCTGAAGAAATGTTTTTTGTGAACGATAATAACATTTAAAAGGACCGTCTTGAAGGGGCATTTTGATTTTTGTTGTGTCATTAAGTAGTTTTTTATTTTTTATTTTATTTGGTACACAATTATTTTATATATATATATATATAAGGAAGCTTTAAGGGAAGGGATCCCCTATTTTAAAAAAAAAATGGGACATCCTCTTGACTGTTATATTTGACTTTAATGAAATCCTATGGTTGAGATTCTGTGGCCTGTGATTTAATCTTAATCATATAATTTCATTAAAGTCAAATCTAACGGTCAAGAGGGTATTCCTATTTTTTTTGAAAAATAGGATCCTTCTCTTAAAGGGACTGTATATATATACAGACCCCTTACTAAGAGGGATCCCCATTTTTCTAAAAAAATAGGGACATCCTCTTGACCGTTGGATTGGCTTTAATGAAATTGTGTGGTTGAGATTAAAACACAGGCTACATAATTTCATTAAAGTCAAATCCAACGGTCAAGAGGGTGTCTCGTCAAATCCAACGGTCAAGAGGGTGTCTCCATTTTTTCTAAAAAAATGGGGATCCCTCTTAGGAAGGGATTCCTCTCTATATATATATATATATATATATTTCTAAGAGAACTAACGAAAAGGCCATAAAAAACCTTTTAAAACCAAAAAAATCTAATGAAATTTTATTAATAATAATAAAAAAAGGCGGTGATATTTTCAAAGTAAGTTGAACTTCATAGCATAAGCATTGCAGTTTCGCGTTCTTGTTTGTATTTTTGAGCACGAGCCAAAGCGAGCTTAAAATTTTTGAGACCGATGCGTAGCTCAAGTTGTTTAGAGCTTTTGGTATCTTGTTCCCTTGAATGTTTTGAAGGAGGTTGATCTGGGTGAGGAATCGGTTGAGCATCCTGGTCTGCTAAGTGCCCAAGTCGAACTTGCAACCTGGATAGAGGTCTTCTCAATCCAGCTTGGGAGGGGGAGTATTGGACGATTGTGTATGGTTCTAGGCTGTAGCAGACACCTTACCTAAAGAATGTAATTGTGTGTCAAGGGTTCATCATTTTTCCTTCCAATCACTTGTAGTGTCGATAGGTATGGCTTAAAATTACGGAGAGGGTTGTGTTGTTGATCCTACTCTCCCACTTTTGTTCATCTATATACTCTTGTTCCTTGTAATCTTTTGATACGAGACCGATATACAACTTTTCATCAAAGTCTCCAATTGGTATCACATTCACTTTTTTTTTTCACGAATTCCTCCTTTGGAGTGCTGGTTTTGTAATATAAAACATGAATAGTATTTCTGGATTGCATTTTGTAATCGTATTCGACGTTCTTTTATTCATATCTGGTTTCTCCGCTACTTAAATTGATGAAAATTGAATTATCAGGAGACTATATATGTTAGTTCATACAGAAAACAGGGACCAAAACGCAAATTGAGTCGAACCACGAAGATGAAAGGTGTAAATTGGCCAAAAAAATAAACTGAAAATGTAATAATACAATGACAAGGTCATACAACATAAGGAATGTAGGAGAGTAGTAGAAAACCCATTATTCCTCTCCACTATAATATTGCATGAATCCTGCTCTCTATCTCTCTCTCTCTGTCAAAATTTTATAAAAGGAAATATAGTCATCTTTTTTATTTTTATTTTTTAATTTTATGGGTTTAGATTAGTAACGAGAATAAAAGAAAAAGAAAAATGGAACCTTTTACGGGGCCATGAGTCCTTCAAGGGTGTAAGTGAGGGACTCTGCCCAGTCAGCCTTGAAGAGCAATGTATGTAAAGTTTGCATCACATCGTATTCTGGATCAAGCTTCCGCTGCCACCCCTAGACACAAAACAAGAGAGTTTGAATGAACGCCGATGACATAGAATAGCCTAAACATGGAAGACAATGGTCAGACATGCCTCTGCTTTCTCCAACTCTATAGATTTTAAATATCTGCATCAGATTCTAAGTTTAATCGAGTATTGTTCTTCGATTTTAGACTTTAGTATGTGAGGGTGTGTGACTTTCATGCACATGTTAAAGGAAGAAGCGTGTTACCTCAAGAACCAAAGTGGTCACCATCACTGTGCAAACATTGCCATCAATTCGAACTTTATGCCGCTGAACTTGCTCAAGCAATTGATGCATGCAGTCGGCAGCATGGTTGATGTCTCCTTCTGGGGCGTACCAGATTTTAAATGATTTTTCTACTTCCTGTTAGAGAAATGCACACATAAAGTTAAAAGTGACTGATCTATCCGAACCTCTATACAAACGTTTAAATACAGGAATATATGCAGAATTCAAATACCCAATTTTATAGGAAAAAGAAAATGGGACGACTTCAAGAATCGACATACTAAGGACATGTTTACGTTTGCATCTTTTTACACACGACTCATGGGCACAGTTTTGGTTAAGGCCTCAGAGTCTAATTCGAAACTTGGACAACACCTTGACAAACTTAAAGGTAACAGTTTACAACACATAATAGTCATTTACTGTATATTATCATCGGTAAATTATGGCCAGTTGCGGCATGCCTGAACAGAGAAAATACTTTGTCCAACAAGAATAACTTTTGAATTACCCCGTCATCAATATCACAATAGGATAAGAAATCCTTCACAGTTTTCATGCTCTTGAGATATAAAAGTCCGATATATGTTAACTGTGCGGGCTGAAAGACTTGACTGCACTGTAAGTTTGAGCCAACAACAAAATTACTTCTGCAATTATTTAATAATCTAGAGAAACTCCAGCCACATGTCGTAATTGGTTCTCCAGGAATATATTCATGTTAAAAAGATGAAATGCACAAAGTTCGACACCATTGTGAAGAAAAAGTTCCGTAGTTTAAATTATGTTGAACCAGTCATTCATATTCATGCAAATTGCGAAGATAACGTAGCTTGTAAGTGATAAAATATGGCCAACGGCCTTTAAGCCAAGTTGTATCTCCTACCCCTTAAGAATAAGAACGGACTGTTGTGGTCCTATCATTTTTCAGAAACTTTAAAATAAACATTTTGGTTAAACAAGATCAAAAGGTGCCCAAGAACTTTGAATTAAAAATATATCTTTCGATTTGGTGTGAAGTTTTTTAGCTAAGAGGCAAAAGTGACAAGTGTAAAATTGTTTTGAATTGCAAAAACTAACAATGTCTTTTCTACCGAAAAAGCTTGGCAGCGATGCATTACCTCAATGAAAGCCCTTGGATTTGGGCAGTCTTGCTGTCCAGATAATCTCAGAGTGCGCTCTGCAACAGTTCGACCATCTTTAAGGGCTACAGCCTTGAAGAATTCGACTAAATTCAGTTGATCTCTCTTAGAAAGTTCGGCAGTCATGCCCACATCAAGGAAAACAACATGAGGCCTCAATCTAAATAGTTGTTTACTTGGTAACTTGCAACGGGATACTCTGACAAGAATATTCCCAGGATGCATGTCAGCATGGATAAAATTATCAACCTGGAAGAAAAAGTACACATCTTAGCGTTTACTTAAAGGATGAGAACTTTCAAATTCAAGCTACTAGCTTCTACCGTCAACAAATCACTTCTAACTGTTCTACAAGAATTATTTTGATTAATAGGTACTACAAGCCTCACTTTTTCACTTTAAATAGAAATTTATTTACTGGGCCGGCTCTTAAAAAGGCATAAGTACTGCAAATAGATTGATACATGCAATGTAGTGAAAACAAACATTAATTTCCGCTAGCCTATGGTATATGTTCTTAATGGTATGCTTTAACAAACATTCAATTAGTTCATGTCCTATCATTGCCGGTTCGTGCAGATATTGTTATTGGTCAGTTACATTTTCGAGACTGGTTAAGGGTAGAACATAAAGAAACCTGTCAACCAAGATGATGGATTAACATAAACTAACACAAGTTAAAAGGATTGAAAGAAAAAGGAAAAAATAACGAGCAGAACATAGTAAGTTTTACCAGAAGCATCTTCAACAGAGCATGGGACCCAATGTGAGCAAGGGCATTTTTTATTGGTTCATTTCCTTCCAGCTCATCAACATAGTGCATAACACTTTGGCCCTGTTCATAAGTTTCCACTAAAACGGATGGGTGCACCAGGGGATATAGAGGCCTCGGAAATGAGACATCCTTCCATCTTCGGAAATTATAGATAAAACGACTCAAATGTGCAGCTTCCCTTGACAGATCAACTTGTGACATCATGTAAACGGCAAATTGCTGAATGCTTTCATCCAATCTCAATGATTTCAAATAAGGGATTAACCTTGAAATTTTGGCTACACAATGAATAATCACGAAGTCCCTCCTAATTGCCTCACCAACACCAGGATGTCTAACCTTGACAGCAACAACCCTGGGCTTGATCTGCTGACCCGGGTATCTGTATTTGAGTACAGCTTGATGGACTTGAGCAACACTTCCTGATGCCACAGGTTCCTCATCAAATTTTTCAAAAATTTCAGGCAGCCTTCGACCAAACGCTTTCTCAATACTTTTTTGGGTGAAGTAAAAACTATGCGCTGGAGCATGAGTGTGAAGTTCTGAAAGTTCACTGCACAAATCTCTTGGGAAGAGATCTGGTCTTGCAGCAGCCCATTGACCCCATTTGATGAATGCCGGGCCAGCCTTTTCCAGTGTAAGATGGAGAACACGAAGCCATATTTTCCTATACCGACGGCCAAGGGACTTTGCAAAAGGTGCCATAGCTATACAGGGTGAGAACAAAATTGCTAGATAAATTGCTCTGATAAACAAGATAATACACTCCACAAGTGCAAACACAAGTGAGGTTAAATAAATATGTCCATCTTGAGCATGAAGATAAAGTGTGTCTTTTGTTGGGAGGCCTTCTGCTTCTGCACATGTTCTCTGTGTCCGAGCAAACTCTCCAATTACAAAGGCAATAACACCAGGAGCTACTAAATTTGAGCGTGTCAAAGACAAGCTCACCGCACGCGCAATTTGACCAATTGGCGGTAAAGTTGGGCCCCTATAGGAGCATAACTGAGAAAGCTTTTTCCAAGCAAATTGAGCATGGTGAGAAACTCTGGTTCTTGACGATAGGGTATATAAGTTCCTAGAACCACTGCTCCTTAACAACTTATCTCTTGCTTTATGTAACATAAACGGGGACTGCCTTCTTAAACAATGCATATACCTTGGAAACAATCTGCATAGGGTGTAAGGAGCTTCAACTGAGTGATACACCTTGTTACTTGCAACTTCTACGTATCCAGTTCGCTGATCTTGAAGAAGGGATCTTACACCCCTCCTTACATTTCCATAGGCCAAAAATCTGCATATCATAAAATCTCTTTCATACATAACCAGTCCACTTAAGCTATAAAACCGAAAATACAACAGAAAATGAAAACAAGACAAAGATGCTACTCCAGCATGAAAATTATGCAGACTTTTGTTGGTTGGTTTAGAATTTCGACTCGATAAAACAATGACAAAGCACAAAAGTTTTGAGAACCCAATGCCCCCATCACTTCTCTGAAACCAAAAGATTTGAATAGCCCTCTGATCCATGCTTATTGGGAATCAATTATGTATGTGTGTGTATATATACATTTATTATTCTGCAAAAGAATTATTAACTCAGCCACAACAGAAGCACAAGTTCAACCAATTCGAATATATGAACAAATAAAACAAACACAGTTGAGCTCGAAGGACCTGTTTGGGAGTGCTTCTGAAAACGAAAAAGACTATTGATTTCCATTTGTTCTTTTTCCCTCGGTTTTGTCAGCTACCAAACAAAACGCAAGAATTCAAGGAGAACACTCAAACAGACGAAAGATCGAAACTTTGACAAGGAAACCGACCTGGACATGGTGATTGAGCTCGTGACGGTTGCACTCCAGGAAACGCAGGTAGCGCAGTTGTTCAGTCGCCGGCATTTCTGTTAAAACGACGGCTCATAAACAATCATCGGCGCCCGGCGTGCCCCGGCCATCTGCCGCCACGGACGGTGATGATTGGGAGGCGCATGGTGGTGGTGGTTGTTACACGTGTCGGGGTTCCGGCGGCTGAGAAGTTTGTGGTTTTTGTTTGTTTATTCTATTTTGGTTAAGTGGACCGGGATGGTTGGAACTTGGAAGGTCGATCTGGTTCTGGTGTCGCAGAAGAAAGAAAGCGCTGAGCTTTTTGTACGGAGTGTCTCGGCTTGGAATGAACGCCGTCTTCTTTCTTGGTCGGGTACTTTTATGGGCTTTACTTCTCACAACTCTACAAACGACCCGAACTGTTCAATCCATTCATCCATTTACTAAACTTCCCATTTTATCCTCATCAGATACGTGCCATGATCAAAAGATGTTATACGATAACGAGTGCGTTCAGACTCTCTCACATCGCCAATGAAAATTTTGTGATTAAGTGCTCATTATAAGATCTTGAACGTCTTCACACGTTACCAATCATGATTTTGTGCTAGAAGGTCACACGTAAAATTCCGTTAAATTTAAGAATATTAGTTTGTGTAGCTTACTCTTTTAGTTTTTATGTTCTGTCACGAGAATTTTCATGTACATTTTGGTATCATATTTAGCAAACTTGTAACAATTTTTTCTTGTTACTCTTACAATCATTTTAAAACGTTGATGGAGCAAAGGCGGATGCACACTGGGACCCAGGTGGTCCTAGGACCATCCCGAGTTCAGAAAATATACATGTTAAGGTCTTGCGAGGACACTCCGAATGTTTTGTACAGGTCCTTTTGTACCTACCAATTGTTTGATGTAATACCTATTAGGCATATATCGACAAGTTGCGCAAACTACACTCGACAAGTTGCGTAGACAACACTCGATAAATTTTCTCGATATCGCTCATCAAATGTTTGATGAAATGCCTCAGTGAATAAACTGAAACTTTTTTTGCGTGCTTTGCGCTCCGTTTCTATCTAAAAAACTTGGACCTTTAACATTGGGACAGCTCAAGATTCAAATCATAAATCCATCACTGTGATGGAGTGTTGTTGTAAAATTTGAAATTGTAAAGGCTTAAAGCCTTTAGGTAAAACCAACCAATGAAGTATATGTGTATATATCACATGTGGCTTCGAATGGGGGAACTGTTTGTCCCTTTTGCTTCACTTCCATTCCACTGTAGGCTTCGCTTCCAATCCACTTTAGGCTTTTTAAATGTACATACCTCATTGGTTTCTTCTTAAGTATCAATTTATGTCTTATATCTAGTCCTTGTGTTAAGAAACATGTCGTCTATTTTTGAGTTTACGTGGAAGTTACATTGGCACCATATAAATCAAAATCTCATCGAGCTTTATCTTCTCCTCAATCAACACCTTATATTCCAAAACGACAACCAACATTTGTCACATCATCAATTTTGTAAAATATCGACCATATTAAAATCGATAAAAGGCCCAAGTGGTGAATTACTATGGTGATTAGGACATTCTCTTTCAACTAACTGCATTTCGGGTTCAAACATTTCACTCTCCCTCAGTGTAAATTAAAGTAGTAATATCACTTGTATTTAAAATAATAATTAAGACAATTGATACGATACTAAAACCTCATAATGCAATGTGAAAAAATTGTAATTTTGTGACGTAATTAAAAAAAACACCTAAAGTGTAACTAGCCTAAAATAAGATAATGTATCATAGAGAAGTTTTGATGAAGTCAAGTCAAAGATTAACCATCCTATCCCTCTCATCTTCTGTGCAACTATTGACATAGGTAGTGGTGGCCGGACTTGAGGAAGGGGTTGATAGAGACCAAAACTACACGTATTGTGAGAGCTTTGATTATTAACGTTATCGGAAATGCACGCCGGCTGGTAATCTTGTCCCGGAATGTTATAGGAACAAAACTACTCTGATCGGCTCCATTTGTAGAACGAGGGTGGCCAAAAGTAGTGATTAGGGTTTGGTTTAAAAATGGGGCAATGTATTGGATCTGGTCTAGTTGAAATTGGTTTTGATCATTGATTTGTAAACGGCAAGTGGGTTTTGTTGAACATCATCATTTGAAGGAAATTTAGGATACGACGATAGCTGTCTGCTTTGGCATGATAACAAAGTAGCGTCTAAATTGAGGTCTGGATCCATTACAGGTCCAATTTCGAGAAAATTCAAAATATTAAGATTCAAAAATTGAAATATGTTTAAAAAATTGAAATATGTTTGGTAACTATTTTCAGTTTTTAGTTTTAAGAAAAAATTAAAATTGAAAACTATTTTCTTTTTTCAAAAATTGGCACTGAGTTTTCAGTTTTGTGAAATTTGAAAACGTTATCGAACACAATTTCAGTAATTTTCAAAAAAGTGAAGACTGAAACAAAATGGCTAAGTGGCAAGTGGCCCAATGGTAAAGGCGCGGGCTCCCCAAAAAGACAAAAAAAAATGTGGGAGGTCCCGGGTCCGATGCTTCGAGTGGGCGAGTCTGCTTAACTGTGGCCATGGACATGGTGAAATTCCCCATAATCTCTCCGGGCCCGAAAGAGGTGGATAACCGTGGCTTGCTACCAGTTGTCTATTTTTTTCGAAAAAAAAAAAAAAACAAAAAAAAACATGGTTATCGTTTGATGCCTCAGCTAATTATGTGGGCTACTAGGGTTTCTATGCAATAGACTATTACAAAGGGTTTTGGAGGTTTCGGCCCATCCTAACAGCCAGCCTTTGAGTGCACCTCTAGTCCGACGCAGTTTCCCGCCATCACGTGGCATGTTCAAGCTCAGCACCCACTACAAGACAACATACCCTTCCTCACACGATGACCACCCTTCTACTTACTCCATTATATTCCGAATTTGAAATCCGATCGAAACCCCTATTTTCGATGAACTCGTTTATTTCTCACCTTAAATTAAAAATTGAAAAAAACCAAAATTCCATCCAATTCCGCAAATTTCTCAAATTAATTAGATAAGACGGAGGACAAAATCATGCGAAGATTGTAATTCCTTTCCCTCTCCCGATCCAGGCAATGCTCTGATGATGATCTGATTGATTCCTTGTTCCAATCAGAGATTCGGAATATCAGAGCATTGCTTGGCATCCAAACAGTGGCTTTTGTCTTTTCAAATTTTTATTGCTTGGAAATTTCTCTGAAACTTCTTCAGGTAAGGCAATCGATGACCCTTTATCTTTATATCCTCTGCTGCCTTTTTAACTCCTCCGATTGGCTGATTGTTTTGTCCTCCGCAATCCCCACAACCCCTGTTTGGTTGCCGAGAAAAAAACTGGAGGAAGATTCTGCCACCATTTTGTTTTTTGTTTTTTTTTTTTTGAGTTAAAGCGTTAAAACCCCTTTTTTTGGACACAGAAATGGAGTTTCTGAACCGGGTTTCTGGCAGTTCTAGGAATCGCTTGGCATCCCACATTCATAGTTTTCTTGCTAAGAGGTTGACTTTTTGAAAGTTTGGAACTTTAATTGATCGAATTATAGTATTTTTGTTGTTTTATCTTTGTCATTTATTTGAAATTGGGTTATACTTGCCTGTGAATGTTGTTCTGTGGTGATTGAAAAACACTACAGTTGGGATATGATGATGGGTGATACGAAAACTGAGGATAAGTTGAGGGACTTTTACATTCCGAATTACATACTTGTGAGTGGAGCCGATATGCCAAAAGTTCGAATTGTGCCTTCGTGTCCGGTCATTGTGTTTGTTAATGCCAAAAGTGGTGGTCAGCTTGGAGGCGAACTTCTTCTTACGTATCGTTCCCTTCTCAATGAAAACCAGGTTTACTTATAGGCTGCACCGCAGCTACTTCTAATTTTGCTTGGTGGATTTACATGGTTTTTTTTTAGTTTGAAGTAATGGGATGATTGGCTTGACACATTTTTCAGGTTATTGACTTGGGCGAAAAGGCTCCTGACAAGGTGCTACACAAGCTTTATGTAACTTTAGAAACTCTCAAGGGCAGTGGAGATGTTTTGGCTGCTGAAATCGAGAAGAGGTTAAGAATAATCGTGAGTTGAGCTTTTATGTATTGAAAATTTGAAACCTGTGTTGTTCTAAATGCCCATGATTTCATTCTGTATTGTTTCTGAATTGATAGGTTGCAGGTGGAGATGGTACAGCAGGCTGGCTCCTCAGTGTGGTTTCTGATCTTAAACTACCTAGCCCACCTCCGATTGCCCCAGTACCATTAGGAACTGGAAACAACCTCCACTTCGCATTTGGTTGGGTAATACTCTGTTTGCCAACCTTGTTTGGCTTCTTCTGGATGTGCATTAACTCAACTCAGCCGTAGCTTTGTACGCTCATCAGATTTTTAATTCACAGGGGAAGAAAAATCCTGGCACAGACCGTCAATCTGTGCAGTATTTCTTGAATCAAGTGAAGATTGCGAAGGAAATGCAAATTGACAGGTGAAATATATTGACTTTGAATTTGGAATTAGTCAGCTTTTTAAAATATACACATGTAACAGGTCCGTACGGCCTACATTACTGCTAAGTGAATCAATACTCTTCAGTGAATAGTTGAGACATAGTCTATTTATTTTACGTTTGTCTTTGGTATATCAGCTGGCACATAATAATGAGAATGCAGTCTCCAACGGATGATTCTTGTGACCCTATTGCACCTCTTGAACTACCCCATTCTTTACATGCATTTCATCGGGTCTCCCAAAATGATACACTCAACATGGTATTATTTCTGTTTCCTGGTCAAGTGCCAATCGGAAAATTGATAACTCAATTCATATATCATTTTCTTGTTAGCTTTATTTGTAACACGATTAGGTAAACTTACTGCCAAAATTGTTGGCTGTTCTCAGGAGGGTTACCAGACTTTTCGCGGGGGCTTTTGGAATTATTTTAGCATGGGTAAGAATGCAAGAATGTCTTTCAAATTCTGCTTGTGTGTTGTGAGAAATGAAATAAAGTAAGCATAGTATCATGCTCGTTTCAAGCATCTCTATGTTATGTGCAGGCATAATTTCATAATAACATACAGTCAGATAAATGACGTCTTGCATAGTCTGCCATATATTGAGATATAAGGCTTGTATGACATGCTATGGAGAGGAATGTGGTAATCGGGTAGTTATTCATAAAGGAATCGTTTTTTTTTAAGATATAGCTGTCGATGTGCAGAGTAATTAAGTTATGCCCCCTGTTGTATTGATGCTATAAGTTAAACTTAAAAAAGAATGAAAGAAAATCTGATCTTTTATTTACACTGTATTGCCCTTCCTAAATTTCGAAGTAAATATTGGTTGGGCTCATAAGTAGTGACAAGAACTCATACGGAGTGCAGTTTCCGGGTTTTCTGACAAATATATTTTGTTTTATACAGGAATGGATGCTCAAATATCATATGATTTTCACGCACAGAGGAAGTTGCATGCTGAAAAGTTTCGAAATCAGTTAGTTAATCAAGTACTAAATTATTTTCTGAATCTTTAACATCATGATCCAAAGTAGATTAGTGTAAAATAATGTCTATTTATATATCATTATAGTTTTAATGAATGAAGTCTTCATCCATCTAATATGATGGTTACCTATTCAGGGTTTTCATTTGTTCTGGATTCTAGGCGTTAAAAAGTTGTTTTGGTGTCTAGGTGTTTCCATCTGTTACTACATGGGTCTAACTTGTCCCGATAAGTCATAAACAAATTTTTTACTTATCATAATTCTTTGATTTTGTAATTTGTTCAGGGTACTTACCTGAAGCTTGGATGTACACAAGGATGGTTTTGTGCTTCTCTTTCGCATCCAGCTTCACGGTTAGTCTTCTAGCAACTGTATGTAACATTTGGAATTTTACGTTTATTGTTCTCAGTTGTACATGATACATCTTCTGGTTTTTCTTTTTATATTTCATAACAGTAGTACAATTTCTTGTAAAAAAAAGGCAGAAATTTCATAAAAGAAAATTCAAATTTATTGACCGTCTTCATGACATCACCACTTTTGGACTCACCATTCAGTATTTGCACTCCCACTCGACTTAAACCAATCGTCGCCTTTCCATTGAACCTCAATCACCATACCTAGTCTTAGTTTTAGTTATTGAAAGAATTGGCTCGTGACGTATATATGATTTGCATAGTTTCGAGTGAAGACTAGTGAGTTATAGCCCAATTTGCGGTAAAAAAGACGAAAAAAGAAACCAATATGTGACTCTTCTTGTTCTCTTTATTTTTGCAATGATCCGAAATCAGGATTGGTGAATTCATTTAAACATTTTGAGACATATAGTTATCAACCGTTCTTCAAGTTAGCCTTCTGTTTGGCTGTCTATGTTAGTGACAATGCCCATAATCTCAACACAGGAACGTAGCACAGCAGATAAAGCTTAGGATCATGAAAAGACAAGGTCAATGGGAGGACGTTCTCATACCTCGCAGGTAATACAAAAGATCTGTTTAACTTTTCATTAACTGTTATGCCTCTCTTAATCTCTAAAGCGACTTATCCCAAAGGTTGTTTTGACCCTTTGTTTTTCAGATTACATTGTGTAGCATTACATTTTGCATGCTTCATTTAAACGAAATGGTACATTGAGTCCCAGGCACATCATTGATTAGAATGACATGTATGATAATCTATTGAACATTAATCAACTGGATCAACTTATGGGACAAACTTACATGGTCTCCACGTCCATCTTTTCCTATTTTTCCGATTAACATTATTAGCCTTTTCATAATCTTTAAATTTCCATCTTCTATCTTTGATGTATAGCATCAGGTCTATTGTTTGCCTCAACTTACCCAGTTTTTCTGGTGGTCTTGATCCATGGGGGAAACCAAATAGGAAGAAAATGCAATATGTGAGTTCCGTTTGCTCCCCTCATCTGTTCAGACATATTGGTTCTCTCCAAAATTCCAGTTGAAAAGTGTAGCAATTGTTCTTACCAACACTTTTTAGTGACTTTTTTCAAATAATGCATGCTTAACAGCGGGATTTAACTCCTCCATACGTGGATGATGGCCTCATTGAAATTGTTGGTTTTAGAGATGCCTGGCATGGTCTTGTGTTACTTACTCCTAAGGGACACGGGACTCGTATTGCACAAGTACGATAAGTATATCCTCCACTGATCATTCAATGCTGCAGTCATCTTTATATAAACACAAATCAAACTAGTTTGCAGGATCATCGTTTGAAGAATTCATCTTTATTTCTGTTTCTTGTTGTGCTCTCTCTTCTTTTGGTTGTAGGCAAACAGAGTACGTTTCGAGTTTTGCAAGGGTGCAGCTGACCATACATTCATGAGAATTGATGGGGAGCCATGGAAACAGCCTCTTCCAGCTGATGATGACACAGTGGTTGTAGAAATTTCTCACTTTGGCCAAGTGAGCATGCTTGCCACACCACTAAATCGTTCCCAAAGCATACATGAACCCCTGTCACCAGTGGGCTCCCACGATGAGGATGATGATAGTATTGACGAAGAATATGCAGACGCAGAAGAATTGGAAGAGAGGAGGAAGTTTGGTGCATCTGAGACGTTTAAATTTCCTGACGGGGCTGGCATAGCTTGACTTAGTTAAGCCTTTAATTGCTCACAAGGTCAACCTGCATTGCGGGTTCGCAAAAATTGAGGTAGGTTTTGTCCAACAGAGTCTATCGGGGCCACAATTTGAAATCTCCCCGTCCTGACAGATTGTGTGCATACACTTCTTTACCTGAAAATCGCTTGATTGTATAGGGCATATATACTCGATTCTGTAACCGTAGGTATTAATCCTTAGCTTGTGCAGCAAAACTCTGGTATTTAAAGCTATATAAGAAGAGAGCGCTACTGCCTGTCTGTATTTACAAGCTTCTTAGTTACGGAATGCTCTTACAAAAATTGCATCTCATGTAAAATTATAAGGCCATCTCCAATCGAAGGGTTTAGAGGGCTAGAGGGCAAAAAATAGCCTGAAAACGGTCTCCAACTGAGGGCCAAGTTGTTATTTCACTGGACTGGACTACTTAGCTAGAATCAGTAGTCCAGTGTTTGGTGTAAATTGGGATTGTGTTTAATGGCATTAAGCTGGATTCGTGCTGACTAAATACTTTGCTAGGTGGGCTTAGTGAGAGCCATCAAAAATGAGGGGATTCGTAGTCCCATTTCTGTTCTTCGCTTCGCCCCAGGCTTGAACAACAACTTGCCTTCCTTTTCTCTGACTCTCTCTCTCCTCCTCCCTCTTCTCCATCTCAGAAGATCTCCAAGTCTGCAATATTGGGTTTGACAGAAACGAATCCAAGAAATCCAAGCCATCGCCATCTCACACTTCCCCAACTCCACAAACCCCGACTCATCGTCGGTCAGCTCGCCAGGCATCGCTGCAGGCCGGTTCCGCCGCTCCACAGACTTGCGGCTCCGATTGAATCCACGGACTGGGAAAGCTCTCTTCAGTTGGAATCTTGCACCAAACAAAAACCTGAAAAACCAAGCTCGATTCTTCGTTTTGCAAATTTTTTTTGGCAATTAATCGAAAAAAAAGAGAGAAGGGAAGGAGAGCGTGGGACGGAGAGAACGAGGGAAATAAAGAGTGAGAAAAAGATGGAGGCTTCCAGAGAGAGGGAGAGTTTTGTTAGAATAAAAAAAGATAGAATTAATTAATATAATATTATTAGATATGAATTAAAAAAAAACTATTGTAGTTTGTTATTATCCTTATTTTTAGTCCGACACTGCATCAAACGCTTCACTAAGTCAGTCCAACTTAGTGTAGTTTAAGCTAGTCTAGCTTAGTCCCTGAAGCTAGTCCAGTCTGAGATAGGCATAAAAAAAACATTTAACAACATGAAACTTAAACAACATTTTTAAAAATATTTAACAACATAAAACTTAAACGCCTACTCCATGCTATTTTTGGCCCAAAGATGTGCAACAAAATCCTGTTGTGGGTACTTGTTTGTGGCACGGGAACGTATCATTCTATAGCCCATCATGTACTCATTTATAGAGATACTACCAATTCTTGGATTGAAAGGCAAATTAGGCCCATCATATATTTTTGCACGAGCCCTTCTTGACCTATTTGGATCGTCTTGGTCGTCATCGGACTCTCCATCAATATACTCATCTCGCTCATCCTCCACAATTATATTGTGTAATATGATGCAAGACATCATGATGAAGTCCAAATTTTCTCTACTCCACCTTCTTGCTGGTTCGCTGGTGATCTTCCAATGTGATTGTAGAATACCAAAAGCTCTCTCAACATCTTTCCGGTATGCCTCTTGGTGTAAGGTAAACAACTTTTTGGTGTCATTCCTAGGGCTTGGAATTGCTTGGACAAGTGTCGCCCACTTTGGGTAGATGCCATCTGCCAAGTAATACCCTATATTGTACTGACGGCCGTTAATGTAGTAGTCAAGTTGAGGTGCTTTACCTTCCGTTAGGGTATTGAAGAGGGGTAAACGCCCAATAATTGTAATGTCATTTTGGGATCCAAGGAATCCAAAGAAAGCATGCCAGATCCATGTGCCATACGAGGCAACCGCCTCTAACACAATAATTGGCTTTCTCGACCTTTCGCAGAAGCCTCCTTGCCATCCGGTGGGACAATTCTTCCAATCCCAATGCATGCAGTCTAATGACCCTATCATGCCCGAAAATCCACGGTATTTAGCTTTGCGAAGGAACCGATCCAGATTTTCTTGATTTGGCTTGTGAGGTACTCGTCTTTGTAAAGCTAAACAATTATGTCACAAAATTCAACAAGAGTATCAAGGCATGTAGATTCAGACATACCATGGGTTTCATCCATCCAATCAGCTGGGGAGCCATAGGCCATCATTCGGAGGGCAACAGTAACCTTCTGATGAGGTGAGAAACCATGGCGGCCTGCTCTGTCCCGCTTCTGTCGAAAGTATGGATTAACTTGCTGGACATCACGAAGTAAACGCTCGAAGACATGACACCTCATCTGAAAGCGACATCTGAAATCCTCTTCTGTGTACACCGAGTTGGGGTTGAAGTAATTGTTCATCAGATTGGCATGCTTCATCTCTATGTTTCGTGGTTTGTAAGAGCGACCAGCAACAGAGCCACCCCATTGAGGTTGTTCCTGAGTTGGCTGACACACCATGGCCGCAACCATGGCTGCTGCTCTGTTTTGTATGTTGCATCATACTTCGTCTTCTTCATCAGACTCCTCATCTTCTCGTCTTATATGCGCCCATTTTTCTTCCAATTTGGAATTGGATGAGGACCCCTAGTTGGAATCCGAAGAGGATCCAAAGTTGGAATTCATTGCAAACTTGAATTGAAATAGATTGAATTCAATAGCCAAAAAATATTTAAATCCAACGGCTAGCTGACGTTATGCTGACGCTACTTAGCCGTTGGATTTGAATTTAAGTGGTAGTTTTTAAATAATGAATTATGTTTGGTCCTATAGCCATTTGACCCTCGGTTGGAGATGGTTTTTTGTGACAGGGCTAAAATGAGCCCTATGGCCATTTGGCCCTTGGTTGGAGATGGTAGGAAATATGGCCATATACTGTTTATTAAAATATTAATTTCTTGGAGAGCCAAAGGGCTAATACGAGCCATTTGGCTAGCTTTCGGTTGGAGATGGCCTAAGGGGTTTAAGGGCTTGAGCCATGCAACTTTAATGTCCTTTTTTGTTATATAAAAGCAAAACTAGGAAACTGAAACCCCCATTGTACCCATGTGTTGTAACTTTGCAAATGTCGTGGCTTGTAGAATGACCAAGTTGGCTTTATTTTTTTTTTATCTCATCATTATTTGTTGGAGGAACTTTCGGATTTTACTTTCTTAATTTAGAAGAATGGTTACTTTCTTAGCCTAGAATAATGTGTCAAGAATGAGCATTGAGGAGAATTTTTTGTAAGTGCGTAGTATTCAAGCAGACATGAAAAAAATATGTCATTTCCTCTACTTGTATTATGTCATGTGGAGTACCGTTTGAATATTCGGTACTTAGAAAAATCTATCTCTTAAAGATATTCATCCACGGAAATATCATATTATATGGGTTACCCTCCTTTGTACAGCCTTATATTCTCAATTATATCGTTTTGTGAATTTTGTTTTCCGGCGATCTTGCTATCATGCATCGAATAATCTGATATGGACTACTCAAGTTTCTATCGAAATTTGGTGTAACGTGTAAAGTCTTATTCGATGTGTATGTATGTGATGGATTAAGACCTGAACTATATTTTAGCCAATTAAACTGAGAAAGCTATGCACATTCGCTAATTGAGACCTTTCTTTCTTGCACGGCTTAATTCAAAAAGGAATTTAGGTCAAAAATGTTCATTAAAACAAAGGTATGATCATACAAAAATATGAATTCTAGCAACCTTTTCATTTGGACATTCTCGTTCTACTTTCTTAGTTCTCTTTGTTGTCTTGCAATGTTCTTTGATGATCAGGACGATTTACTTTATCGATCACCGTTTAAAGATCATTTATGCAAAAAATGAACTAAATTCGAAATTGTTTAGACATCTAACTGTGATCCAATGAATAAACGAACCATGTTTCTCATTTAAACAACAAAATTTTGACAACATTAACCAAACAAATGATTTCTAATTTGGTTGGTTTTTTTGTAGAGTTGATCTTTAAAAAGTGATCTAGAAAGTGAACGGCTCAGGTCATCAAACACCATTACAAAATCGGTAAAAAGAGCCAAGAAAATTGAAATAAAGAGGTTGCTAGCATTTCCCTACAAAAATTTACTTACAGAAAAATAATTGAAAATACGAGACTACATATTAGATTTTTAGCCCAAGAGCTGTATAATTGACCTAAAATCAAAGACCCCTCTACCAAAAACAGAAAAAGCCACTTAGTACTACGGTCTAGTGATATTCCTCTCTATTCATAAGGCCATCTCCAACCCTGGCCCATAACCTATTTTTCCTCTTCTATTCCCCCCCCCCTCAAATCCAACCCAACCAAAGCTTAAAATTGGACCTAAAATCTAAAATCTAAAACAAAGCCAAATTTAGCCCATGATTAGTGGGGCTGACCCACTATATATGTATATTTTATTTAGTTTTATATTTATAAATTCATTAAATTGAACGGGTAAGATCTAATTTGATGAAATTCAACAGTAAAAAAAATAAAATTTAACGGTCCAAATTTAAACGGCTAAAGTAATTAAAAAAAATCTTTTATGTGTTTTATTTTTTTTTCCATAGTGGTTAACGAGTTTCATGGTGTTGGTTAGTGATTTTTCAGTGTTTGTCAAAATCTAAATAGTTTAGGTTAAAATGTTCATAAAATTAAATTAGGATAGTCTACATAATTTTTTCTTTTAAAAAAGTTACTTTCAGAAAAAAAAATTAGCCTAAATTCATTCTTTAATAATCTGGGGCTAAAATTTTAGTTTAGAAGGGTTAGAATAGAAAAGCTGTTTCTGGGTTAAAACCCAAATTTTTTGGGCTAAAAAGTTTAGGTTTTAGGCCAAGGGTTGGAGATGGTCTAAGTGAAAGGTTTTAAGTTTGATTCCCGCCAAAGACGAATTTGAACTATATTATTGCAAGGCCTTTGTGAGGCTTAATCCACTCTCACACCCATTTAGTGTATATAATATTGTTTGTTATAAAAAAAATAAAAAATAAAAGCGCGTGGCTTTGCACATTGTTTTGCAACCTTACCACAGATTTGTTGCCGCGATACTGGCGGCTGTGCCGTGATTTTCACTCCCCTTCTCCTATTAGCTTCCTCTATATATATGCATCAATAAATTCAAGAAACCCCAGATTCAGATTTCTCATTTCATACTCTCCCTTTCAAGTTCAAACTTTCACCTGTAAGATCTTTGATCGCGGCAAAACAGCAACCAATCAGAAGAAAATGAGTGCAGCGTGCAGAGCTTGGATTGTGGCAGCAAGTATTGGCGCAGTTGAGGCACTGAAAGACCAAGGAGTCTGCAGGTGGAATGGGGTTCTGAGATCAGTCCACCAACATGCCAAGAACAACATCAGATCCTATTCCCAAGTCAAGAAACTCTCCGACTCTTCGTCTTCTGCAATTTCTATGAAGATGCAGAGATCACAGGAAGACAAGTTGAGAAAAGTCATGGAATTGAACTGTTGGGGTCCTAATACCATAAGAGTTTAGATTGTAATTATGCAGTTTAGATTTAGGGTTTATGAGTATTGGATTATATGTCATCCCTTTTATCACGAGAATTAAACGACTTAATTTCATTGCTCATTGGACAAACATGGCGTTGTCAAATTTTGGGATCAGTGTTCTGGTGATTGTTTTGAACCCCGAACTTATTTAACAAATCCAAGAACAGGAACCATGAACTCTTCCGGTAGATCCATATCATAAAAGCAGTCTTAACATGGATTTGATGAATTTTAAGATTATCTTTTGCTGCAATAGCAATCAATTAACATACAGATGGATGTCATCCTTTACAATTTAAGATAGGAACCACATCCTTAGACTTTGATAATATGAGATAGGAAGGTTGTTGGCCTTACTAGCTCGTATGATGTCATATTTAACTTCTTAACAAGTTATTTTCGAGGATGCCCGTGGTATTGCTTGCTCCATCAGGCAGGTTGAGTGGAACCATATTTACAACGAGGTTAACTTTGTAGCGGACGCATTGGCTTTCATTGGTCTTTCTATGGAACCTCCACATGTTTGGGATCACTACCTACCTACTAGTGCCCTCATTGCTTTAATTTTGATTGTATTGGAAAACCGTTGTACTCGTGGCTTTTTGCTTTAATGCCAATTCTTTTTTGGATTACAAAAACAAATAAGCACATTATCCTCGAATAATATGGACTACTCATGTGAGATCCCACATAGATCAACAAAGAGAAGGTGATGTGCCTTATATGTTGTTGACCCTAAAAACTACCAAGCCTACGTGGCGCGCCGGCCGAATAATCTATGAGCTAACTACGTCCTTCGGTTGAATGCGGGGCGTGCCAACTCGACGGCCGAACTCGGCTGGTGAGTAAAATGTTGATGTTGCGTTGTGTGCGCGGCTGACTTCTGAATCTTGCGACTACGACCGAGAAAGGAACATGCCTCGGCCTTTGGGTTCTAGAGCCTGAAGACAAGACTACTAGTCTTGCGAAGTTCACGAATCGTCGGCGCCGGATTCGGTCACAGTGATTATATTCGTAAAAGTATAAGCACGCCGAATCGACACCAAAGTATAGGGACACAGATACTCAAAACAGATGTATGTCTTGACGGTGAAAGTGGTTCGGCCGTCGGAATGCCGAACTCTGAAGCTAACCTGTGAGTATCCAATCATAAAACAACTCGGCGTTCGATGTGCCGAGCTCGGTAACTCGTAACACCTCACTTCGCCGAGAAGGCTGGTGAGATGACCTCTGTCGATGAGAACCCGGAAGTCCTTCTCGACCGAGACTTGGATAGATAACCAATCGGCCTCGACGCAATGCTGTTTATCCAAACTGAAGGTGCTCCGCGATCGACTGGTTCTACGGCGATAGTGCTGTTTATCCAAACTGAAGATACCACCGGTTGCCTTCACAGTGCTGTTTATCCAAACTAAAGATGTGTTGGCGGACAAGAAAATAAAAATCTCAAAGGGTTGAGAGAGTTTGCGCAGGGCAGTTGTGTGTTGAGTTGGAGAGGCTTTGAATGTTGTGCTCCTCCCTCTATTTATAGTAGTGCAAATACTCCTGATCGAGTTAGAATCGTCCTTGGGTAGGAATCATCTTCCTCATCAAATTCTACATCGGCCGATCCTAATCCAACCCTATCTCGGCCGATCCTACTTCAACTAGGACTTTGAATCTGCCCCCAACCGAAGGCCAAATTCATTCATGCACCATGATTTGCCTAGGACTCCTTATCCCAATAGGTTTCGGCCACTTAACCTTTATCACATTCTCGTGTTCTAGATAATTCAATATATTATTAAGAGATAATTATTATGATAAAATCACAATATTATTCCCTAACAATAACTAAAATTATCCTGACTCAGTCACCTAACGGCTTAGAACTTCATTCACTCAACGGCCTCGACCGTTCGGGCCGATTGTGTAATTTTAGGCCTAAACATATGTACATGCTTCCCTCCCTATAGCACAAGGCCTTTTGGGAACTCATTGGCTTCAGATTCCATGAGAACTCCGAAGTTAAGCGAGCTTGGGCAAGAGCATTCCTAAGATGGGTGATCCACTGGGAAGTTCTCGTCTGAGTTCTCAGAAACAAAACCGTGAGGGCGTAGCCCAAAGCGGACAATATCGTGTTACGGCGGAGCCGAGTCTGGGATGTGACAACTCAAGTTTCTATAGAAATTTGGTGTAAAGTCTTATTCGATGTAAACCTAAGCAATATTTTAATTTGAATAATACTAGGGAGATTAAATTTTTAAACTAAATTTGCAAACTAAATGATGTGTCATTAATAGAAATAAACACGTTAATCAATAGTAAAGTAATAATTCAATTATCAACATTTACACCATTTAGTTTATAAATTTGGTCTTCCTAACATTACCCCTTCAATTTAGTTTAAACTATGAAGGAGAAATTAGAAATTAGAAATTAGAAGCAATCTTGTGGAAAATGAGTAAATTATATTAGTCAATTAAACTGAAAGAGCTATGCACACTGCTAATTGTGACCGTTGTTTCTTGCACGACTTAATTCAAAAAGGAATTCGGGTCAAAATGTGTATTAAAAAAAAAGAATACCAAAAACTCGTGATAATTGCCAATCCTTCTCTCTGTGTGAGAGTTCATTATCTCTTCTTAAGAGTCTTTTCCATCATCTGTGTGAGTGATTTACCCACCATATAAAATCATTGCCGACGACCCTCGCTGTGACGGGGTCGGAGGAAAGCTTTTCTTTTCGGTGTCTGTTTCTTAGTTTTAAAGTTAATTTTCTCTCCAGTTCTTCCTGATTCAACCAAAATGTCTCTATCCAAAGCCTGTCTTCCCCAAATACTTTCAATTCGATCTGCATTCAGATTTCAACGCAAATTTTTGCAATCTTTTGAGAGGGTGCGTAGAGCTCTGGTGGACTCATCTGCTCAGGTGTTTACAACACCACCTCCCTCTTTCTGTCTGCCTTTGATGGCACTGTCGTTCAGGGTATTCCCACAAACTTCTTCCATTTTTTGGCTGAGATCGGGGCGATCGGGACGGCTTTCGTGGTTGGGTCCCGTGGAGTTGCTCAATTGGATTTGGTGTTGGCTGGAGGATTGGTTCTGGGTTGATCGGGAAAACGTTGAAGGTGGTGGATGCTGGGGTCAAGAAACGTCTTTTGCTTTGTCTTTAGTGTTGGGCTCTTTTTTATTGAGCTTTGTTGGGCTTGTTGGGAGGTCCATTTGTGTGTCTGGTACTTTTTTGTATGTGGGCCTCTCTTTGTAATCTAGTGTTTGAAATAAAATTGTCTCCTTTCTTCGGAAAGGTTTTACCAAAAAAAAAAAAGTGTATTAAAAAAAGTATGATTATACAAAATGAGGAATATTAGCAACCTTCCCATTTGTGACATTTTCGTTCTATTTTCTTGGCTTTCCTCATTTTGCAATATTTTTGTTGATCATAATCATTTACTTTCTCGATTACTCTTCAAAGATTATTTATACAAAAAAACTAACTAAATCCAAATCATTTAATTATCTAATTGTTAACCAATAAATAGATGTAACATATTTCTCAGTTAAATAACAAATTTTTGACAACGTTAGTTAAATAGTTAAATAATTTCTGCTTTGGTGATTTTTTTGGAGTTGATCTTTAAAGAGTGATCTAGAAAGTGAACGGACTACAATTTTCCTAAAAAAAAATACCTATACGAAAATAGTAATAATACGGATTGCATTGTAAATTTTTAACCCCTTACATTGGAGATAGCACAATTGACGTAAAATCAAAGACCCCTAATTCAAATTTGGTGTTTTGGGTTTACCAAAAAAAAAAAAAAAAAAAAAAAAAAAATTTGTGTTTTGGAATACCAAAATCAGAAAAACCGAAAAACAAGAAAAGCACGTGGCTATTGACTCCCCCAAAGAGGAGCCTTTCACTACCCAATGAGTCATGACCTAAAAATGCATGAGCTTTTTGCCCATTGTTTTGCAACCCTATTTGTATTACCACAGATTTATTTCCCTCATACTGGTGGCTGTGCCTTGATTTTCACTCCTTCTCCTATTAGTTTCCTCTATATATATGCATAAATAAATTCAAGAACTCCAGATTCAGATTTCTCATCTGCGAGACGGCCAGTAATCTCTGACTTGGTCTTCAAATCGTAAGTTTAAGCTTGTTTTTAGCTTTTGCCTCGCTTTCAATTGAAAGGAATCTGAATCTCCTTTTAAAAACAAAATGAAATCATAATCCCAAAACATTAGCCAACACATAAATTACTTTTTTGTCAACAACACGGCCCTTTTTCGGATATCGGTTATTTCATACTCTCCCTTCCAAACTTTCACCCGTAAGATCTTTGATCACAGCAAACTCAGAAAACAATCATAAATAAAATGAGTGCAGCGTGTAGAGCTTGGATTGTGGCAGCAAGTATTGGAGCAGTTGAGGCACTGAAAGACCAAGGAGTCTGCAGGTGGAATGGGGTTCTGAGAGCAGTCCACCAGCATGCCAAGAGCAACATCAGATCCTATTCCCAAGCCAAGACACTCTCCGACTTTTCGTCTTCTGCAATTTCTATGAAGATGCAGAGATCACAGGAAGACAAGTTGAGAAAAGTCATGGAATTGAACTGTTGGGGTCCAAATACCATAAGATTTTAGATTGTAATTATGTAATTTAGATTTAGGTTTATGGGTATTGAATTATATGTCATCCCTTTTTCCATGAGAATTAAACGAGTTAATTTCATTGTTCATTGGATAAACATGGCGTTGTCAAATTTTGATATCATTGTTCTGGTGATTGCTTTAAACCTTAAAGAACTCATTTAACAAGCCCATGAACAAGAACTATGAACTCTTCCGGTGGATCCACATCATAAAAGCAGTCTTAACATGGATTTTGATGAAAATATTAACTTTTGCTACAATACTAATCAACATACAGATGGATGTGATCCTTTTGGCTCGTAAAAATATATCAAAACACAATCAACTATTTAGGATGAGGGACCACTTCCTTAGACTTTTTTTTTTTTTTGGAAACTAAAAATGCATTACTAAGGCCAACGGGCCAAAGAAAGTATAAAGAAAGCCTACAAAGAGACTAACACGCTAGACAACAACAAAACGCGAAGTAGTGTGGGGATAAAAATAAAGACAGTCGAACCAAGTTCGAATGTCACCCTTACCACTACCAACCCATAATCAATGCGAACAAGGTAAGCCATCTTTGTTGAGAACATACACCAACGAAGATGGGGGCCGGCTAACCCTAATGATATCGCACATCTCCGTACAGCTAGACGATGCTAAGGTATGCGCCACCATATTGGCTGACCTTGGAACCCAAGACCAGCGACAGTCCTAAAAGGCCTCCCAAGTCGTTGAGCAACAATTAAAGTAGGAAAAGCCTCCTAGCTGCTAGGTTCCAAGGAAGAAGCTAAAGAAGAAATCAAAACATGCGAATCAGATTCAATAATTATATTATGTTAGCCCAAATCTGTAACCAACTGACATCCACGCAAAATAGCCAAAGCTTCAGCCACAAGAGCAGACGAAGCATGAATCTGAGACCTTACCGCAGCCAACAAACTCTGCTTGCTGACCTCTCACCACAACCCCTACAAAACCTTGCCTATTTAAAGCAGACCAGCTAGTGATGAGCCAATATTTATACTATATTTTCCCTTCTGTTTACTTCTTTTCTTGTCTAGTTTAGTTGGAAGTTTTAAACTTTTCTAATAGTTTAGCCATTTTGTCTTTCTAGGTGCAGCAAGATCTAGTTGGTGGAAATTTGGATTGAAGAAAGCAGACTTTTCAACTCTCTAAGGACTTTTGGTCTACCAAACTTTATGGTCAATTGTACCCACTCTAGTTATTAAAATAAGAAAGTATCAGCACCTTAGGCTTTTGCTTTGTTATTCAATCCTCGGCAGAAAGTGGGTTTTAACTCCACTTTCCTTGGAACAAAGAAAGAAACCTAAAAAAATTAATGGAGAGCTCAACTGCCCATTCCATGAAATCAGGCGCATGGCAGCAGATAGTGGGTAGAGAAGAAAAGGACCGATGGGGGTTCCCTGCAAAAAGTGCAGAGCACGGAAGAGAAAGCAGAGAGTGGATGGAGCAGCAGAAAAGCAGGGGAATGGCAGAGAAAAAGAGGGCAGAAAAAGAATTCAGAGGGGCGCAGCAAAAGGGGAGAGAAGAGAGGAGAGGACAGAGAGGTAAGGAGGCACGGGAGAACAGAAAACACACGGAAACAGGAAAAAGAAGAAGCATGGTCCTGGGAAGAGAAGAAGATGATCAGCTAATCTTGTGAAAGAAAAAGGGTTGTTTTCTTCCTTTGATTTTGAATGGTCAATTTCCATATATATATTCGAACAAGTATGTGTAACTAATTTCCTTTTTGCTAGAGGGAGACCATAAGTTTCAACATGACTACATAGAATTCTCTTTCAATTGCTTAAGTGTTGGTATATGCTTGCTTTGACATTCTCAATCATTGAATTAAACTATCTTTGTGCCTTGATGCTTGATCACCATTAGGATGCTTAGAAAAGTCATTGGATGCAATTTGGAACGAATATCACGTTAAAATTGATTATGCTTCTTGTGGTTGAGGATTGTAATTTCTCCTAATGGTAAATATCATATCTTAGGGATTACATGGTTTAACAAAAAGGCTTTTCACCAAGATTAATGAATCACTCATGTTTGTATTTAATCCAAATATCATGGATAAATTGCATGTAGTGGTGTGTGTTTTAGCTTGAATGTCACAAGTGAAACATATACAAGGAAAACCCAACCTTCAAAGCATGTGTGTTTTCGATTACTTAAGCATTTGGAGAGCTACGTAGGAGTGTTAAAGGTAAAGGTTGAACTCTAGCACTATATCAATATATTTTTCTTCACTTATTTGCATTATCTCAAGGTTCTTTATTTACTTATTTTGTTTGGTTGGATCACGTTTCCCTTAAACCACTCCCCATTTTAGTTTTCTTTTGTTTAGGTTACGTTTAATAGTATTTTAGTTTAGTCAAATTAGTGTAGTTTTTTTTAGAGTTAACTTAGTTAAAGTCACAAAAGCTCATAAATTGTTTATATCAGTCCCTGCGGAGATCGACCTTGCTTGAGCCATTCTATACTACAACACTTGTTCTCTTGCAAGAATTTTATTTAGTTTAACCCCTTGTTTTGCGAGTGGTAAATTAGCTATCAAGAAATTGGCGCCGTTGCCGGGGACTGTGCCAACAGTTCCCGAGCTTTTGTGTTGATTTGCTTATGCTTATGTCTTATTTTTTTTATTTTATTGTGACTTAATATTTTTTTTGCTTGTTGTAGGTGTAGTATATGGTGATTGGAACAAGGTCCAAGGATAAAGTGCTTGCTCCATACGACCCTGAACCAGAGAGAAGTGCAAGGAAGTTACGTAGAGAAAGATATTTATCACAAGATTCCAACCTTTGTGATACTTTTCTTGAGGATTTGTTCCGTGAGCCTGAGAGCAGCACATCTATTTTCCAACCTTTGGCCTCAGTTGCAAACATGGCCTTAGCCTTACCTGCAGCAGGTCAGCCTTTAAGGAATTCATTGGCAGCGAGAGTCAATGCAGTGCCAAGGTGCATTGTATATCCACATGTGGAAGATGGGATGACCTTTGAAATCAAACCTCACATCCTCAACATATTGCCGTCCTTTCATGGGTTGCCAAACAGTGATCCCAACATGCATTTGGCAGATTTTATTGAGGCATGTGACAACACCATAATCAGAGGTTTCTCTTCCGAAGCTATCAAGTTACGCTTGTTCCCTTTCTCTTTGAAGGACAAGGCTAAGGCGTGGTTGCATTCTCTCCCTGCCAATAGCATTACAACGTGGACAGAATTGCAAGAAAAATTTCTCAGTAAGTTCTTTCCCTCTTCCAAGACTCTTGCACTCAAGAAAGAAATATTGGCTTTTGCTCAAAAGCCAAACGAGTCTTTCCATGAAGCTTGGGAACGGTATAATGAGATGTATACAAAATGTCCTCATGCTGGGTTTGATTCTAACCTTCAAATGAACATCTTTTATGATGGTCTCAATGCCACCACCAAGAGTCAAGTGAATGCATCTGCTGGGGGGTCATTAATGTCGAAATCAGCAAGGGAAGCATTTGAGTTGTTTGACATGATGGCTTCTGAATCCCAACAATGGACAGAAGAACAAACACAAAAGAGGGGAGTTTTCGAGATTTCTCAAAGTTCTCCTAATGTTTCTGCTCAAATTGCTAAATTGGAGAAGAATTTTAATGCCAAGTTTGCTGCCTTAATGCAAGTCTCTTCCATGCCCAATGCCCAAGAAGCTTGCATCATTTGTAGTGAGACAACTCATGACATTACTCAATGCCCCAACAAGGATAGCTACCCTGAGCTTGTGCAAGAGCATATGAATATGGTGAATAATTATACTTGACCCAGGAGTGACCCTCATTCCAATACATATAATCCTGGGTGGAAGAACCATCCTAATCTCAGTTGGGGTGGCAACCAACAACCACGTCCATACCAACAGTCTTACCAATCAACTAGTGAGACTAAGAGACCATCCCTTGAAGACCAAATGTCACAGTTAGCTCAACATGTGTCCGCTCTCTCCAATAGCACCAACAATTTTGTCCAATCCACACAATCTAGCATTCAGAATCTCACGGCATCAGTGGGGAATTTAGAGACTCAAGTTGGACAGCTTGCTACCATGTTCAATGAAAGAGAGAAAGGAAAGTTCCCGAGTCAACCTGAACAAAATCCAAGAGGGATGGAGCATTGCAAGGTTATACGGGCATTGCGTAGTGGCAAGAGCTATGATAACAGAGAAGTGGTACACCATGAAGCTAAATGGAAGAAGAAGAGCTTAATAAAAAGGAAAAGTTGGCTGAAAAATCTCGGTCAGGGGCTGTTTCTGCAGCAAGTATTCCAGATCTTAGCATAAATGACAAAGTGAAATCTCAACCCAACGTTGATGTAAACAAAGAAAATGTTCTTGGCAGTTTATTTACACCTCCTGACAAGCCACATTTGCCATTTCCACAACGACAGCAACAACGTTCCAAGGATCAACAATGCATTGAATTCATGAAGACATTAGCTAAGGTTCAAATCAATTTGCCTCTGTTAGATGCGATTAAACAGATCCCATCATATGCCAAATTTCTAAAGGAGCTATGTTCTAAAAAGAAAAAGTTTTTGGAATATGAGAAGGTGATTTTGACAGAGCAATGCAGTGCTGTCCTCTTACATAAGCTGCCACCAAAGAAGAAGGATCCGGGGAGTTTCACTATCTCTTGTACTATTAGTAGTCTTGATTTTCATAAAGTATTGATTGATTTAGGTGCGAGTGTTAACCTTATGCCTTATTCTGTTTTTCAAAAATTAGGTGAAGGAGAACTCAAGCCTACCTCTGTGAGTCTTCAATTGGCAGATAGGTCCGTGACCTATCCTTTGGGTATTCTGGAGGATGTGATTATTAAAGTGGATAAATTTTATCTTCCAGCTGATTTCATTGTACTTGACATGGAGGAAGACAAGGAAGTGCCTCTCATTTTAGGTCGACCATTCATGGCCACCGCTCGGACACTTATTGATGTGGAAGAGGGTACTTTAACCTTAAGAGTGCAAGGAGAGTCAGTTGTATTCAAACTCTTTGAAGCTGTCAAGCATCCTCTCGAACTTGAAGAGTGTTTTCGTGTTGATGTTTTGGATGGAATTGTGCATGCAAACTTTGCCTCAGGATCATCGAACGATGAGCTGTTAAATTGCCTCACCAACTAGGATGTTTCTTTATCTATGGAAGAAACTGTGGTAAACCTCATTGCTGCATTAGATAGTGCACCAATTCATAATCAAAAGTGGCGACATGTTTATGAAAGCCTTGGAGTGCCTAAGCAGCCCCTTCTTCCTTCAAGTGAGCAAGCTCCGAAGCTAGAGCTCAAGTTACTGCCAAGTCACCTCAAGTATGCTCATCTCGGGGTGAACGAGACCTTGCCTGTTATTATTGCTGCTGATCTTAGTGACACGGAGGAAGACAAATTACTAAGGGTTCTTCGCAAGTATCAAGATGCTTTGGGGTGGACACTCGCTGACATTAAGGGCATTAGTCCAGCTTTGTGCATGCATAAAATTTTTATGGAAGACGAGACCAAACCAATTGTTGAAGCTCAAAGACATCTAAATCCGATCATGAAGGAGGTTGTAAGAGTTGAGGTGATGAAGTTACTCGATGCAGGTATCATTTATCCAATCTCGGATAGCAAATGGGTGAGCCCGACTCAGGTGGTTCCAAAGAAAACTGCTATTACTGTGGTGAAGAATGATAACAACGAGCTTGTGCCTACAAGGATGACCACTGGATGGCGAATGTGTGTTGACTATAGAAAGCCCAATGACAGCACTAGAAAGGATCATTTTCCACTGCCATTCATTGATCAGATGCTCGAGAGACTAGCTGGTCATTCTTTCTATTGTTTCTTAGATGGTTACTCAGGGTACAACCAAATTCCAATTGCCCCTGAAGATCAAGAGAAGACAACGTTTACATGCCCTTTTGGTACATTTGCATACAGACGAATGCCATTTGGATTGTGCAACGCCCCTGCCACTTTCCAACGATGCATGATGAGCATTTTTTCTGAAATGGTTGAAAATATTGTTGAGATTTTTATGGATGACTTCTCTGTCTTCGGTGATTCTTTTGACATATGTTTGGACAACTTGTCTTTGGTTTTGGAAAGGTGCAGGGAGACTAATCTTGTGTTAAATTGGGAGAAATGCCATTTTATGGTTAAGCATGGCATTGTGCTAGGACACCTAATTTCAAGCAAGGGAATAGAGGTCGACAAGGCTAAGATTGATGTAATATCCAATCTGCCACCACCCACTTCTGTGAAGAGTGTGAGATCTTTCTTGGGACATGCGGGTTTCTATCGAAGATTCATCAAGGATTTTTCCAAAATCAGTCGTCCTCTTTGTAATTTACTTGCTAAGGATACTACTTTTGATTTTGATGCAGCGTGTCATGAAGCTTTCAACAAACTGAAAGATCTGCTCACATCAGCCCCAGTTATAACAGCTCCAGATTGGACCCTCCCTTTTGAACTCATGTGTGATGCTTCTGATTACGCTGTGGGTGCTGTCCTTGGTCAGCGACGTGACAAGCTCCCCCATGTTATATATTATGCCAGCCGCACTTTGAATGATGCTCAGCTGAATTATGCCACTACGGAGAAAGAATTACTTGCAGTGGTATTTGCTCTTGAAAAGTTTCGATCGTACTTAATTGGTGCTAAAGTCATTGTGTATTCTGATCATTCTGCTCTTAAGTACTTATTGTCTAAAAAAGAAGCCAAACCACGATTGATTAGATGGGTCCTTCTCTTGCAAGAGTTTGATTTGGAGATCCGAGATAAAAAGGGACGTGAGAATGTTGTGGCGGATCATCTCTCAAGATTAGTAAATGCAAGCACTGATGAGGCATATTCATTACCCCTGCAAGAGAACTTTCCGGATGAGCAACTTCTAGTGGTTACTCATCAAGTACCATGGTATGCCGACATCGCAAATTATTTGGCATCTGGAGAAATACCATCAGAGTTCAGTTACCAACAAAGGAAGAAGTTCATTTCCACTGTAAAACACTACTTTTGGGATGAGCCATATCTTTTCAAGCATTGCCAAGATCAAATCATCCGTCGGTGTGTCCCCTCCGAAGAACAAGAAAGCATTTTGAAGTTTGCTCACCACTATGCATGTGGTGGTCATTTTGGACCAAGAAGGACTGCAGCCAAGATTTTACAGAGTGGTTTCTTTTGGCCATCTTTATTCAAAGATGCGTACCTATGGTGCCAAGCTTGTGATAAGTGTCAAAGAGTTGGCAATCTTTCTCAGAGAAATGAGATGCCTCAACAAAGTATTTTGATAATTGAACTATTTGATGTCTGGGGTATAGACTTCATGGGACCTTTCCCTTCTTCACATGGCAATCTTTACATCTTGGTGGCGGTGGATTATGTCTCTAAATGGGTGGAGGCAATAGCTTCTCCAACATGCAAAAGTTCTGTGGTGTTAGGTTTCTTGCACAATACTATTTTTCCCCGATTTGGAGTACCTCGGGCTCTCATCAGTGACGAAGGTACACATTTCTTAAATCGCACCATGGCTGCCCTTTGTGCCAAGTATCATATTCACCATCGCATAGCCACTCCATACCATCCACAGACATCTGGACAAGTTGAAGTATCTAATCGAGAGCTCAAGAGGATTCTTGAGAAAACTGTAAATTCATCTCGAAAAGATTGGAGTTTAAAGCTTACTGATGCTTTGTGGGCATATAGGACAGCTTATAAGACACCAATTGGGATGTCTCCTTTTCGTTTGGTGTATGGGAAAGCTTGCCATCTGCCTATGGAACTTGAGCACAAGGCATATTGGGCTATTAAGCACCTTAACTTTGACTACCAGGCAGCGGGAGAGAAGCGGAAGCTGCAGTTGAATGAACTGGAAGAAATAAGGAATGATGCTTATGAGAATGCAAAGATTTACAAGGATAAGACCAAGAAATTTCATGATGCTCACATCCTTCGTAAAGAGTTCCAACCGGGTCAGAAGGTTTTGCTGTTTAATTCAAGACTGAAACTATTCCCAGGAAAGCTCAAATCACGTTGGAATGGTCCATATCTTGTTGTACAGGTCCATCTTCATGGGGCTGTGGATATCCAAAACATGCAAACTGGTTTTGTCTTCAAAGTTAATGGACATCGCTTGAAGTTATACAAGGAATCTCCGTATGATCTTGCTAAGGATTCCATCACTTTGACAGAACCTATTATTTGAATCAAACTGCCAACAGGATGTCTAGCTTTAGACATTAACTAAAGCGCTTCTTGGGAGGCAACCCAAGCTTTTTATCTTTGATCTTTAGTTTGAATAAGTTTATATGTTTTTTTTCTGTTTCCCCCTGTTTTCTGGTTTCTGTGTTTATGTTCTACCTTTGATCTCCTGATGCTGTTAATATTTTTGCAGCCTCTACCACAACTTGTAACATGGTTTCCTTATCCCACGGGTTACTCGCACATGTTATGGATAAGATGATGTGTTGGAGCTAAGTTTGGGGGTCTTTTGGAAGTGTACCATGGAGCCAAAAATGCATTTTTGCTGCTGCTATCTAGCCTATACAAATTGGTGTGTTCTTTCCTTTTCTCTGTTTTTCGTTAGTTCAGTTTGTATTTCTTTCCTTCCATTTCTATTTCTCATTGCTCAAAAATCCCTTTCACTATCATTGGGGACAATGATGGAGCTAAGTTTGGGGGTAGAAATACATATTTTGTTAGTTTATGTGGTTTTTGCTGTTGGTTTTTGTTGTAGCTATTTCTCAATTCAATGATGAGATATGATCTGAATTTTCTTCTTACTTTCAAGATATCTTAGCGTAACAATAGTTCCTTTCATTGTCTTTTTGTTAATCGTAGTTTCTAGCAAGCATTCTTGAAGAATAAATGTGCCTAGTCTTGTCAATGTGAAACTTGAGCATGATTTAACGTTTCATGTGTGAATTATGTGAGATTTGGGAAACCTTGTGAGCTTTTGAGCCTTAACATGATTGAACCATTATGCTTCAGTCACATTTATTCTTGTGTGCTTGATCTCGTTCTTACATGTATCGCTAGAACTTGCTTTATACTTCTCGTTTCATTAATCAATTCATGTAATAACTTGGATGTGATATAGGCTATCTTTGGATCGTTTGAGCCTTTCGTACCTACCTTATATGCTATACTTATCCGTAGTAGCCCATTGAGCCTTTAACTAAGCCATTTCTTTGTTAGCCACATCTCTCTACCTTGCTCCGATATTGGAGTTGAACCCATACACAAAAACCGATTCCTTATTGTTTTGAGAAAGTATTAAATGGGTTGTGCTTTTGGGGTTTTTGTTTAAGTAGAAAGTTGGATGGAACATGTGTAATTCAATGAAATGTGATTTTGATGGGTATTATATCTTTGCAGATTTGAGAGTTCTCTGCTTCTCTTTCAAAAAAAAAAAAAAAAAAAAAAAAAAATAATAATAATAATATTGAAGAAGTATTGATTTGTTGAAAATGTGTCTGCAGTTTATAAATGTCTATTTGATGTTGAATTCGGGGAGTAACAAGTGCTCATGGTGCTAGTATCTTGCTTTCAAATTGTGGTGCTGTGATATTGAGGTGTTGGAAAACTACTAAAGTATACTTTCTCAAAATTTTTGGTTTCCATTTCCTTTCTTTCACTAACCCATCACCGTTAGCCCCATTACAACCGTAATAAAGTCCTATTGATCCAAGGCATTACCTAAGTATTGATAGCGAGCTAGGTGGACAAGCAAGCTTATGGCGGCATGTACTATGAGATCACTTGAGTGAAACACATTAACCAAAACTTATGAGTGAATGAGCGTATATCTTGTGAGAGCTCACATGTTTGCATATGATGATTTAAGGAAGCTTGGAATTGCATTGACTTGGCTAGCTCACACATGACATTTCAGAGTTTTGTTTGAAAGGAATTGGTTAACTATTGGATGATGTTTTGAGCTCTTGTGCTTTGTTCTTGGCTGTTCATTTCATGGATGGAAATTATCTCTGAGATCAAATAATTGAGAAGCTTGCTACTAAGTTGTTGAGTCATGTCTTAGTTGAGTAATTTGTTTTATTTTGTTTTGCTAGAGGACTATCAAAGTTGTAAGTTTGGGGGTATTTTGATGAGCCAATATTTATACTATATTTTCCTTTCTGTTTACTTCTTTTCTTGTCTAGTTTAGTTGGAAGTTTTAAACTTTTGTAATAGTTTAGCCATTTTGTCTTTCTAGGTGCAGCAAGATCTAGTTGGTGGAAATTTGGATTGAAGAAAGCAGACTTTTCAACTCTCTAAGGACTTTTGGTCTACCAAACTTTATGGTCAATTGTACCCACTCTAGTTATTAAAATAAGAAAGTATCAGCACCTTAGGCTTTTGCTTTGTTATTCAATCCTCGGCAGAAAGTGGGTTTTAACTCCACTTTCCTTGGAACAAAGAAAGAAACCTAAAAAAATTAATGGAGAGCTCAACTGCCCATTCCATGAAATCAGGCGCATGGCAGCAGATAGTGGGTAGAGAAGAAAAGGACCGATGGGGGTTCCCTGCAAAAAGTGCAGAGCACGGAAGAGAAAGCAGAGAATGGATGGAGCAGCAGAAAAGCAGGGGAATGGCAGAGAAAAAGAGGGCAGAAAAAGAATTCAGAGGGGCGCAGCAAAAGGGGAGAGAAGAGAGGAGAGGACAGAGAGGTAAGGAGGCACGGGAGAACAGAAAACACACGGAAACAGGAAAAAGAAGAAGCATGGTCCTGGGAAGAGAAGAAGATGATCAGCTAATCTTGTGAAAGAAAAAGGGTTGTTTTCTTCCTTTGATTTTGAATGGTCAATTTCCATATATATATTCGAACAAGTATGTGTAACTAATTTCCTTTTTGCTAGAGGGAGACCATAAGTTTCAACATGACTACATAGAATTCTCTTTCAATTGCTTAAGTGTTGGTATATGCTTGCTTTGACATTCTCAATCATTGAATTAAACTATCTTTGTGCCTTGATGCTTGATCACCATTAGGATGCTTAGAAAAGTCATTGGATGCAATTTGGAACGAATATCACGTTAAAATTGATTATGCTTCTTGTGGTTGAGGATTGTAATTTCTCCTAATGGTAAATATCATATCTTAGGGATTACATGGTTTAACAAAAAGGCTTTTCACCAAGATTAATGAATCACTCATGTTTGTATTTAATCCAAATATCATGGATAAATTGCATGTAGTGGTGTGTGTTTTAGCTTGAATGTCACAAGTGAAACATATACAAGGAAAACCCAACCTTCAAAGCATGTGTGTTTTCGATTACTTAAGCATTTGGAGAGCTACGTAGGAGTGTTGTAGGTAAAGGTTGAACTCTAGCACTATATCAATATATTTTTCTTCACTTATTTGCATTATCTCAAGGTTCTTTATTTACTTATTTTGTTTGGTTGGATCACGTTTCCCTTAAACCACTCCCCATTTTAGTTTTCTTTTGTTTAGGTTACGTTTAATAGTATTTTAGTTTAGTCAAATTAGTGTAGGTTTTTTTAGAGTTAACTTAGTTAAAGTCACAAAAGCTCATAAATTGTTTATATCAGTCCCTGCGGAGATCGACCTTGCTTGAGCCATTCTATACTACAACACTTGTTCTCTTGCAAGAATTTTATTTAGTTTAACCCCTTGTTTTGCGAGTGGTAAATTAGCTATCAGCTAGCATCCACATTCACTTTGAGGAAAGGAAATGGAGGAGAAGACTAGTGAGCCGTCGGTACAGCCACCGAATATGCCAACATGTAAATGCAACATGCGAAGGATTAAGAGAAATAACATGACGAACCTGAGAATGATTAAGAGGAGAGTGATTGAACATAAACTGGCATCTCGCTTTCCAAATATGCCAACATGTAAATGCAACTTGCGAAAGCAAAATAGCTTGCTCTTCCTTGGAACCAAACCGCCTAGATATGATGGAATGAAACCAAGCCATCCAAGAGGAAATATGACATCTATCAATTTTATAATTGAGGACACCTCCAAACCAAATAGGTTCCACCCAAGGACATAACAAAAAGAAATGCTCCACAGATTTCGCTTCCTTATTACAGATTGGACAGAGAGGTGATGGTGCAGAATGCTGAGGAAATAAATTCTCTAGTGTTGCTAATGCTTGATGAGCAATTCGCCACATAAAATTACGAATTTTAGGCGAAGTACGCAACTTCCAAATAGAGAGCCAAACCTGTGAGGAGATAGAACTAGAAGAGGAGTATTGGCAATGAATGTGGGTGTCGTGCAAAGATCGTGCCCAGTGATAACCAAATCTCACCATATACACCCCAGTCTGAGTAGCATCCAAAATGAAGCATTCATTGCGCCGTGTATCCCCAATCGGGGTAAATAAGATAACATTATGTTCCTCCGGTGACAAAAAAGGTTGAAGAAACTGAAGATCCCAAGAATTGGAATTAGGACGAATGAGTGAAGCAACGCAAGTGTCTCTAGTCACATGCACAGGCCCTGGTTGAGGATGGCCCAATGGAAGGGAAGGGAGCCAACGATCAATCCACACCTGGACAGTACAGCCATTCATAATTTGCCAGTGCGACCCTTTCATCAATAGATCTCTACCAACCAGCAAACTACTCCAAGCCCAGGAAGCACGACTCCCACATTAAGCATCAAAGAACGAACAATGTGGAATGTACCTAGCTTTGAGAACCAAAGCCCAATGTGAGTTCAATTGTTGGATGAGAAGCCAACACTGTTTAGCAAGTAATGCATCATTAAAGTCCGTAAATTGGCGAAACCCCATACCCCCTTCTTTTTTCGAGAGATGTAAAGTATGTTTAGAGACCCAGTGAAGTTTACGCTTCTCACCCGCAGTCCCCCACCAAAAATAAAAAATGAGAGAGTCCAACTCATGACAAACCGAGACTGGGAACTTAAACAGATTCATAGGGCAAATAGGAATAGCTTGGACAAAAGCTTTAATTAAAACTTTTTTACCTGCTTAAGAAAGAACGCTAGGTATCCACCCTTGCATTTTCTGCAACACATTCCCCTTTACAAAAGCCAGGCCTTGTCGTTTGGATCTGCCCCACAAAGTAACGTTTTCAAAAATTTAAGAGTGTTGTTATTCTCACCATAATGTTTTATCTCATCACCCACTTTTTAATGTAATTTTTAATTACATGTTTGACCATTATAAAATAACTAATAAAAGCCTTGAAAAACATCATGGGAAAGTATACATGCTCTACTTGAGTTGCAACATGCGGAGCCAAAAATAATCAAGAAAAATATGGAGGCGACATGTGAATTCTAGGGTGAAAAAGACAAAATTACCCTCGAGGAATACCAGAACTCCTATGCGTGAGCAGTGGACAATCATGACTCAATCAAGGTCAAAAGTGCTCAAAATAGGTAATTATTCAAAACCTATTTCCATCCTCATCAAATCTTCTCCACAACTTAACCCCCAAATCATTCATTTCAAAATATATTAATTAGCTAATTAATTGATTTATTAATCAATTAATTTATTAATTAGCTCACAAGTTATGAATCACACCCAAAAAATCATCCAAGTGGCCCGTCCCCATCCTCCCAAAGGGGCCAGCCATACCCCTATAAATACCACCTCATTTTCTCCAAAACTCAATGCCAACTCTCTTGGAAAATTCTCTAAATTCTCCAAACACTTTTCCCTCAAAATTTGAACTTTGGCATCGGAGGTTCTTCGGCCAAAGCCCCCCCATTCATCGTGGGCATGTGAGGCTCTTGGCCTTGACCTAAGGTGTTATTTGTTTTGTAGGTGCAATTTTGTCCAAGAAGAAAAAGACGGAAATTTGCATCCACAAATTGGTGCTTTCATTGAGAGTTGAGTCACACGTTCGTAGAAGACTCTCGCATCTGAGTTTTTTGTTTCCTTGCTTATTTGTAGATTTTTCGTACATTCTTATTTTTGGAATTTTTATTTCTAAAAATTCTTTGATAAAACGTAAAAGAAAAGTATGGCAAGAGATTTGGAAATCTCGACGAACAAAAATTCCTACGTTCAAGGATTAGGACCGCGACAATCTACAAGGCTCAACATAACAATGAGTGGAGCGGCACCACCCCTAAGGTGCACCACTGTGGCAACCACCATGGTGGCTACCCACGGCGCCAAGGCCACGGCCCAATCCGTGCCACTTCAACCTTCAAGGGCCTAAACCCTAGCCGAGCCAGCCTTTGCAGTCCAAACCTACCGTGTTGCCAAGCCGAGCCCAAGCCTCACACCCGCATGCACTACACACTCAGCAGCCCACTCCCGTGGCCAGCCTGCTCCCATGGCTTTACAAGCAGCCCAAGTCAGCCCAAGATTAGTTCAACTGGCCCGGCTTTAAATTTCATGACCTACGATCGAACCGGGGGCATTTTCACCATATTTGTCAGCTGATTTGACATTTCCCAAAATAAATCTCGCACGTGGAGTCTACCACCCTTCAACTGCTCAAGGAGACGCATTCTTTCCAGGCTTTTCCAATCTAAATGGCAAACAACACTTGTCTCGACAAGTCATAGAGTTGGCGAGCGCCATTGCACAACAGACAACCTTGGTAAATCAACTCTTGCAGCTCATCGAGATCCAACGTGCCCCATACAAGGTGTTTTGAAGTAGGACAAGGGCAGACGATGAACCTTTCCAGTAGCGTCTCAGCAAGCAGCCACTTAACCAACCACGAATTGAGCGTTCGGGCAATGTACAATCTCGATTAGGCCCCCGAGATTGCGTATACTCCCGTCTTAGAGCGCGGAGGAGCATGCACTCTCGACTAGGCCTGCGGACGAGCATACACTCACAGTTGGGCCCACACTCTGATAATCAATATGAGCAGCCTTCCAGGCAAAGGGTTCATTCACGGTTAGGCCCATAAGAAGCATCATCCACATCACATCTAATTAAGCAGCACGACAGACGGAAAGAAGCAGTCACTCAATCCGGCTCAAGTTCAATTGGCAGCCTGCAAAGAATTCTCTTGCCTGCCAGGAACAGACCACATGCACTGCCGCAGCGGTATAGACGAGCCGAGCACGTAGAAGAATAGCCTAGACTAACAGGTCAAGACCGGAGGCAGTCGAGAGCTTCGCTACCCCAACAAAGGCAAATTCAGGAAGAGGTAGAAATGCTCTTAAATGAGCAATTGCGTGATTTTCAACACAACGAAGTGGCCTATGAAGCGCTACAACCGGACATGACCAGCATTAGCAAGTCACTAGGGATGGCAATTCTAACCATTAAAACTGATAACCGTGGATAACCGTCCGAATGGATTGGATTTGGGTATGAAAATTCGGGTATCATTTGGATATAGGGAAAAACCGTTAATAATATTCGGTTATGGTTTTGGATATGGTTATAGGGGTCCCCAATCCATATCCGTAATCGAATCCGAACCGAATTATATATAATATAATAGTATGTATTTATAATCATATATAATATAATTGTATTAATATATATATATATATATATATATATATATATATATATATATTATTCATTGAATCCATTACCTTGAAAATACAAAAGTTGTAATGTGTGAGATACATTTTGTGGTTAAGTTAAAAAGTTTTGATATGAATGAAAATCTAGACTAATAGTACTTATGGAAGATATTAAAGATCAACCAACATTATCAATATTTAGCTTTAATTTTTATGCTACACAAGATCCATTCATTAAATCATTTTATACATCAAATATTTAGTGACGAAATTAATATTTACTAAATTATCATGCGTTAATTGAACAAATATATTTTTTGTATTGACGAAGATGGGTATACCCGTTAACCGATGGGGAATCCATTACCCGGTGGGTATGGTTATGGATAATACCCGATGGTTAATTTGCGGTTATGGATATGGTTAATTTTTGTGGTTATGGGGATGGATATAGCATTTTCGTCCCCAAACCGAACCATTGCCATCCCTACAAGTCACCCTTCATGGACGAGATCGAGCAGGCAAAGCCTCCATGTAAGTTTAGCATGCCACATTTCACATATTTCAAAGTAGATGAAGATCCGGAGAGGCACTTGAAGCACTACCGAAGCACGATGGCCCTTTATCGGAACAACGATGCCCTTATGTGCAAGATATTCGCCACCACCTTACAAGGCGAGGCGCAAGATTGGTTTCACACATTGCCACCATGATCCATCTGGAGTTTTGATGATCTTTCTTTGGTTTTCACCAAAGAATACTCAACTTACTGCCCGATCAAGAAAAAGTCTGACCATTTGTTCAACGTGAAGAGGTTCAAAGCAGAAACGGCTCAATAGCAAGTGCAGCCTTCTAAAAAGGATTTCCAGCAGATCATCCACTGTTCGGAGAGTTGATCATGAAAGAAGATCTAACTTTGACAGATTCTTTCACTCTGGCAGAGAAGCATGCACTTTGGGACGAGGCTCGACGAGCAGACAAGGCACCCGAGCAGCCTCGAAAAGAGTCGGTAATAGCTCAAAATAAAGAGAACGGGAAGCAGTCCAGCAAAAGCAGGCATGAAGCCAAACGTACCGACCCATGGCTAAGGAAAGCCCAACAGTCAAGAACTACTCTAAGTTCTCAATCCCAATCCACCAAATATTTCGCGACATCAAGAACAAACCATGGTTCAAGCTGCCGAAACAATCAAAGAGAGATACTTCCAAGTTGGATCACACTAAATATTGCGCATTCCATCGAGGTCCCGGTCACACAACCGACAATTGCTACACTTGGAAGAACTACTTAGAGAAGCTTGTGAAAGAAGGCAAGGTTGACAGATAGTTGGATAAGCCAGCTGTGCAGCCTAGAAGGAACGCAGACAATGACGAAGAGCCGCCAACTAAGACAATTTGAATCAATGGCATCTTCGTCGAATCCGAGCATTTGGGGGCCACCAACAACTCCAAAAAGAGGAAGATATAGCAGGCTCTACCAGTCTCACAGGTCCAAGTAGTCGACACCCAACCTGGACCGATCATTGGCTTCATCGAGCAGGTTGCAGAAGGCGTCGACTTCCCACACGATAACGCACTGGTAGTATCTGTCCAACTAACTCATGCTATAGTCGGCATAATGATGGTTGATAATGGAAGTGCAGTCAACTTAATTCTACTCTCAGTAATTCAGAAGATGGGTTTGGAGAGCACAATCATACGTCGAGCCGAAATACTCACCAGATTATACTGGCACACCTCCACTGTCATCGGTCACATCACACTTGACATGAAAACACTGCAAGTTGTCTCAAAGCAGACGTTCATGATTGTAAGCGACCCATCTCCCTACAATGGGATTCTTGAGAGACCTTGGTTGGTCAAGCTAGATGCCGTCACTTCTGTCAAGTATAAAAAAATTTGATTCCGCTCCCGAGAGGAGGAGTCGGAGAGATCAAGTCTGACCAGGCCGCATCTCAACAATGCACTGTGCAAGTATTAAAAGAATCAAAGAAGAATACCTTTACCCCCGTAGAAGCTACTGAGGTCCGAATGGACGAAGAAGCTACCAAATGGCAATTACAGCAAGCTGATCAAGAAAATGGTGCCTAATCAAACGAGATAAGATGGAACCCGAAGAGGACGTCGATGACATCATTCTTGATCCCCAGTAGCCGGAAAAGAAAGCTAGAATCGGCTCACGTTTAAGCCCAGCTGAGAAAGAAGAGCTCATGGCTTTCCTTAGAGAAAATCGTGACTTCTTTGCATGGTCACCTTCTGACATGCCCAACATCAACCCCAAGATAGCTTGCCACAAGCTGCACGTCGACCCCGCTGCCAAACCGGTGATCCAAAAGAGAAGACATTTCACACTCGAGCGAGTAGTAATCATCAAAACAGAATTTGACAAACTACTGGAGGCCGGATTCATAGAAGAGGTAGCATACTTAGCATGAATTGCCAATGTCATGCTAGTCGTGAAGAAAGAGAAAGGCAAATGGAGGGTTTGCGTAGACTACACCGATCTCAACAAAACATGCCCAAAGAATCCTTATCCACTTCCCCAAATCGATTTATTAGTGGATTCAACTTTTGGCAATCAACTGCTCAGTTTCTTGGACGCATACTTCAGCTACAACCAAATAGCCATGTACGAGCCTGACAAGGAGAATACCGCATTCGTGATCAAGGAAGGCACCTACTGCTACAAGGTCATACCCTTTAGCCTCAAGAACGCAGAAGTCACTTACCAAAGGTTAGTAAACATGATGTTCAAGAAGTAAATTGGGGTAACCATGGAGGTCTATGTCGACGACATCATGGTAAAAGGGCAAGCAGCTGTCAGACCATATTGGTAACCTGGCGAAAACTTTCAACATCCTCAGAAAGTACAAGATGAAGCTCAACCCCACCAAATGCACATTCGAAGTATCTTCAGGCAAATTCTTAAGGTACCTAGTAACCCAATGAGGAATCGAAGCACATCCCAAGAAAATCCAAGCGATCATAGAGAAGAAATCTCCCACTACCTTGAAACAGATCCAAAGCTTGACCGGACGAGCCGCCCTCAACTGCTTTCTTTCGCGGTCCACCGATCGATGCAAGCCATTTTTCAAGGCCATCAACAGGGCACAACAAGACGAATGGGATGAAGAGTGTGAAAGAGATTTCCAATACCTAAAGAAGTATCTCACATCACCTCATTTACTATCCAAGCCAGAAGCAGCGGAAGACATATACATCTACTTGACAGTCTCAGAAGTAGCTTGGAGCTCTGCCTTCATACGAGAAGAGCTGGGGGCCCAACTGCCTGTATTTTACACTTCTAAAGCTCTTCTCGATGCAAAAACCAGATACCCAAAGATCAAAAAATTAATTTTAGCGCTAGTTGTTGCGGCTTGGAAGCTCAGACCATACTTTCAAGCTCATACAGTCATCGTCATGACTCAATACCCACTACGATCAATCCAACATAGTCTGGACGCTTCTCAATGAGTGATGAAATGAGCGTTGGAACTTGGCCAATACGATTTAGTTTTCTGACCCTGCACGGAAATAAAGGCCTAAGCCTTAGCGAACTTTATAGCATAATTCACGCTTAGCCTAGGCGATGCAACAGAGCAGCCCAATGATGCCCCATAAGTAGCCGAGCATACCTTAACCACACCTGTTCTCGCCAACGGAGACTTCTGGCATTTGCATGTCGACGGCGCACCCAATTACAAAGGCTCAGGAGTAGGCGTGGTCCTTGTCACCCCAAACGGTTCAATGCTCGAGTAGGCGTTCACTTTAAGCTTCAAAGCATCCAATATCGAAGCAGAGTACAAGGCCCTACTAGCAGGCCTCCAAAAGGCAAAAGACTTGGTAGTGAAAAAGCTCACAATTCATTCTGATTCCCAGCTAATCACCAACCAGACTACTAGGGAGTACACATCAAAACATCCAAGGATGACGTGATAACTAGAGAAGGTACGCAAGCAACTTGAGGCATTTTAGACTTACACTCTCACTCAAGTTCTGCGGGCAGACAACGCCCACGTAGACGTGCTAGCAGGCCTAGGCTTCGCTCTCGATCACCAACTCAAACGCTCTTTTTTGGTGGAGTATTTAGACAAGCCAAGCATAGAGGCGGAGCTGGCAGCCGAAGTGTCACAGGTTAGTATAACTCCCAACTGGCAAAGTTATATTGTAGACTACCTGGTCAATGGCACATTCCTCACAGAAAGATTGGAGTCTAGAAAGCTCCAAATAAAGGCAACACGCTACTATATGTAGAGCGGCATTCTCGTCCGAAAATCTTACACTAAACCACATTTCTGCTGCCTAGCACTTTCCAATGACCTAAAGGTTCTAAGCTCAATCCACGAAGGCGTTTGTGGAAATCACTCCGAAGGTCAATCCTTAACATAAAAGGCTTTTAACGCAGGCTACTACTGGCCTACCATGCACCAAGATGCTAAGGATTTAGTACAAAAGTACGACCACGGCCAACGCTACAAAACAGTACCAGCACTGCCTGCCAATCAACTTAGTAGGGTTAATGCCGCCAGTTACTAGAGGCAAAGGCATGATGATCATGGCAACCGATTACTTCACCAAATGGGTAGAACCAGAGCCCATGATAACCATAACTCAGACGAACATAAAGTGCTTTATATGAAGGAACATCATTTGCCGATTTGGCATCTTTTAGTCCATCGTCACCGACAATGGCCCACAATTTGTGGGCAAAGATTTGGCGAAGTTCTTCCAAAAGTATGGCATCAAGCAGCACATGTCTGTGCCAAGATATCTTCAAGGCAATGGGTAGGTCGAAGCATCCAACAAGACGATCCTTGACTACCTCAAGAAATCCCTCTCCAACAAGAAGGGAAAATGGCTAGATGAACTCCCTAGATGTCTATGGGCATATGGCACCACCAAAAGAAGAGCAATCGGTGAGACTACTTACTCTTTGGCATTTGGTTCGGAAGCAATCATTCCTCCCAACATTATCATGCCAAGTATCAACACTCTACTGCCAAGCATTGAGAAGACCAGTAAGGATATGGCCACAAGCTTAAATCTGGCAGAGGAGAAGGGTGAGCAAACCATCACTCGCATCTCAGCTTACCAGCAAGAGTAGGCGGCAAGGGTAATTACACCTTCGCCACCATGAACAACAAAGAGATCAAAAAACAGTGGAATGCTTACATTCTGAGGAAGTACCATGTGTGACCTCCTGCTACATCAATGTTCGAAGAACTCAAGCAACTTAACAAAAACCACCTCTCGAGCTGAGGATCGTCTAATTGTTATGCAGTCTCTACTTTACAGCTAAGTGTTTCATTCGTTTCACTCATTTTTCAATGAGGAATTCAGAAGTAATTTACAACTTGACTCGACTACATGCTTACAACAACTAATCTCACCTGCACTTCAAAAGAAGATCGTGCATTTCTTAGGGACTCATCGCAGGAATTACACCCCCGAGGGACCAACCATGCTATCCAGTGCGAGATAGTAAACCAATTCCCCGACACCCACATGGGTCTGCTCTCCAAAGTGAGGAGGATAAAATCTACACTCTGAATATCCAGACGTGGATAAGTCAGGCTGCCCTAGTATAACTAGATGCACGATGGCTTGTGCCAGGATTCCTAGAATTAGCCACAATGGTCGTTTTCAAGGCTTAGCTAACTGAAGGATTTTGGGTCTCTTGGCCTAATCCGTGGGGAACCGGACCTAGAGACGGAGGGGGCACATAACGCAGTACGCTCTAAGGACGGCTACCCTGGAACCCTAAAGCTGCTACCGAGTGCATTAAGGTAGCCTACGATTTTCGGAAGACTGACTACGGCTTACCTTTTGAGTAGTAAAGCCGTGCTAGACTTATACAATCGCACATTCTTGTGAAAGGTTAAGCAAGCTAGCATGCATATACGAAGCTTTATCCACTGCTGAAATGCTACGTAGTCGATAAACTTGTGAAAGTGTTGTGATACTTGCTACGCAACCTACGGAATTAGAGAAAGCCAAGGTTAACAGCCTAGTGGTTACGCGGAGTTGTCTGCTTCTGTAAGTAAGGCGTCTAGCTGCCAACCTTATGGCTAACAACTTTGCAAAGTTCTACACCAACATCTACGATTGAATAGGCTATGTGGGCCTGTCTGCTTATAGAAAAGTAATATGTTTGCCACTGGTCTATAAAGTCTAAAGGTTAAGGCATAAACAAAGGAAGTAAAGATGGAGAAAAGCAAAGGAAATAAGTTTATTAAATTTTCATGCAAAATTGATAAACAACTACGCAAAGGCCGAATGAGTTCAAGTAAAGCAAAAACAACTAGGAAAATAAAGAAAATCCTAAAGGCTACCTAGAAGACTACTATTCAGCAACTTGGACATCCCACGACTACTCAGTCACCACACCTTCAGCAGCTACGATGCTTTCAGCAATGACACCATCCGATGCTTCACCCTCAGTTGCCCCAGCCTGGGCTCCAACCTCTCCGACTACTTCACCAATAGAAGACCCAGAAATGAAGGCGAGCAAGTCTTCAGGAGAAATAGAGAAAGTCTCTAAGTCTTTACCAAAAAACTCAAAGTTAGACGGCCGCCCAAAGAGAAGGTCTACATAACCCAGCTTGTAGAAATCAGCTTAACTCTGAGTAAGCGAAGCCTCGAACCCAGCCTTCTTACCCTTCAGCTGCTCATTTTCCTCGAATAGACAAGCACAGACCCGCTGCAGCTCCTTTAGTTCCTTCTTCAAACTTTCGTTGATCTTCAAAACACCTTGGAGTTCTCCAACACTTGGGGCTTAAGGCTATCAACGACCTTCTTGAAGTGGATCACTTGTTGTAAACAACAATCAGTTATTCATCCTTTGCATAAGCAGCAGAGCATAATTAAGATATGGCATGCTTAAGATCTTAAATCTGAGGTATGTAACACCCGATCTCATTCTCTACACTTTCATACTTTACTTGGATCTCGTCAAGCCTAGTCTTCAAATCCACGATCTTTTGGCAAACGGTCTCAAGCTGCAAAAAAGTGGGAGCATAAACATTAGACCCTTTCAAAGCAGCAAGGTCAGATTTCAACTTCTTGACTTTCTCAGTCGAGGAGTAAGCTTCGGCTGCCACAGTTCTTGCCACCTCATTGGCAGCCTTGGTATCCTCTTGATCAAGGAACATAGACTCGGCTACTAGAATCGCCATTTTCTGCATCATAGCCAGTAGAGCAGTCCTCCTATACTTTGTCGTATACTTCGTAAAGTAACTTGGGCCAATAATCCCATTGACGTCATCAATAAACTTGGCGCACGCATTCATGTCCTCGAGCAGATCTGGTTTCAAGAGCGCACAAATCTCAGCAGCTTCCCCAGAAACAGTCTTGGTGGATTTCTCACAACTGCTTATACGAGCAGTTTTCTTCTTCTCAGCAGACGAATTGGTCTCAGCAGTAGAGTGAACGAGTAAAGGCACCTTGTCTCTCTTCATAGTAGCAAGCCTCTTCAAAGGTGAACTAGACTTAGCCCTAGACGGATGCTTTGGCACAAATTTTGGCACTGAAGACACGAAGAAACTTTTACGCTGAGCAATCCTATCAGCAATCGAACTAGCCATCTTTGGAATGGCAGACGTCACCAGCACTGATATAGCAGCCTCATCCTTCTCACTCTTAGAAGAAGTCAAGTCAATCACAAGCTTGGGAGCAGCTGGCGACTTCTTCTCAGCAGGTGTCTCTTGAGCAAGCAAGGAAATTCTTTTTTTTTTTTTCCACCTTCATTTGTAGCAGGCTCTACCACAGTGATAGGACGAGTCAACGCCTCAGTCTTGATTTGCTTTATCTCTTCTCTCGGGGGCAGCCCACCTTTCTCCCTACGAAGAGGACTAAGTAGCCAACGCCACTCACGGTACTCAGAAGGGACACCAATAGCAACATGCACCTTCTTCATGTCCGGATAAGTTTTAGGAGTTGAACCAAATTCTGAATCTACAAAAGTAGCGGGAGACAATTAGAAAATTAAAAAGCAGCTTAGCGCAAAATACAAAGCAGTCGAGATATTATGCAGCTTACTTACCAGATAGGAAGACCGTTGGAACACGCAGCTCAGGGGAAGAATCAGAGTCCCATTCTCCACTTATCTCCAAAGTCTCCTTGGCCTAGTCATGATCTCCCTTGTTCGAATTGTCAAAAAGCCTATGGCGGGATCGCAGCTGCCCAACTCCCTCAATGTGGCCTATCTCAAAGAAGTACCAAAATTCGTTGACAGTCAGATCCAAGTCAAAGAATTGGCTTAGATTGTGAAACCCCACCATCACACGAACCACGTTCGGAGAACATTGAGCGGGAGCACACTTCATGGAACATAGCACTTCTTGAAAGAAATGAGGCATAGAAAAAGTGAACCCCAACATAAAATAGTAGGGGTGAAACTTGATGGCTTTTTGAACCCTACTACAAGGCTCACAGCTGCTACCATCCTTAATATGCTTCATGCGCACTCCCGACGGAATGGCATGCCAATAAGCCTCAAGGAAGTATCTAAACAAGTCATCGAAGCTAATTTTGAAGTGAGCAGCCTTGAAATAGCCAACCTTGCTCAAAGACCCGCCTTGACGATACAATGGCGGCACACCATCATCATTCTTGGGGTTTGAGGAAGACATGTTTGAAGAAATTCTACAAAGACATGAAGAAAATTCGTTAAACGACTGCTCAAAAACAAAAAAAAAAAACAAGAAAAAAGGTGCGGGAAGCCAGGTCTCTCGGCCCAAGATAGTAGCAAGGGGACAGGCCCCCCAGCGCGCGCGCCTCAACCTAGCAGGTCTGAGCCCAGAAACTCTTGGCCTTTCTCTCTTCCCTTACACACACGGGCCCAAGCCCAACGAAAAGAAAAAGAAGGAAAAAAAAAAACAGCTCTCGACCCGAGACAAATCAGACGGTCTAAGCCGAACAGCCTGTAGCCCAGTCTCTCTCCTTTTGAGCACGAGCCCAGGGCCCGCAACCAAAAATATATATATACATATATATAGAGAAAGAAAGAGAAAGAGAGGAAAGGTAATCGCATATGCTTCGCAACAGCTAAAGCCCCACAAGATAAATTATCCTACTCATGACCTCGAGTTAGCTGCTATCATCTTCGCATTGAAAATTTGGAGGCATTATTTGTACGATGAAACGTGTCAGATCTTCATCGACCACAAAAGCCTCAAATATATTTTTACTCAAATAGATCTTAATCTCAGGCAGCGGAGATGGGTTGAGTTGCTCAGTGACTATAACTGCACGATTGAGTATCATCCTGGTTGTGCAAACTCTGTAGCTGATGCTTTAAGCAGGAAAACTCAAGGTTGACTCAACACACTTTATGCATGCAGTGCTCCACTCTTAACTGAATTGCGATCTATTGGGGTCACTATACCAAAGAGCTCTACTTGCTAATTTTCAAGTTAGGCCAATTTTGTTGGATCATGAGCTAGAAGCTCAAATGAATGATGTAGAATCTCAAGAATTAATTCAGGCAGTTTCATATGGGAAAAAGAAAGATCTCAGGATTAGAAATTCTGATGGGATGCTGATGCAGGAGAATCGTATGTACGTGCCTAATGTTGAAGAACTAAAGAAAGATATTCTTGATGAGGCGCATGTATCAGCTTATGCGATGCATCCTGGGAGCACCAAGATATACCACACCATCCGACCCTTCTATTATTGGCCCGGTATGAAAAATGAGATTGCTGAATACGTAAGTCGTTGTGCAGTTTGTCAACAAGTTAAGGCATAAAGGAAAAAAAACCTTTTGGGTTATTGCAGCCTCTCCCAGTACCACACTGGAAATGGAAGGATTTTACTATAGATTTCGTGTACAAGTTACCTCGTACGCGAAATGGCTATGATGGTATATGGGTGATAGTGGACCGACTTACTAAGTCAGCACACTTCCTGCCTGTTCGAGAGAATTATTCTTTGAGCATTATTTTTTATCGAGATCTCAGGTTCACTTCTAAATTTTGGGTAGCTTTCCAGGAAGTTTTCGGTTCGAGATTGCTTTAGGTACCGTTTGGTACGTGGGACGGGGTGAAACGCAGTGGGACGAGGCGTTCCGTCGCACGTTTGGTGCGTCTAAAAATTGTGGAACGGGTTGTCCTATGGGATGAAATTTGGCTGATTTTTGGTTCCACCTCCCCTCTTGGAACGACTGGTTACACATCCGTGGAACACAAATTTATAACATTTTAAGACAAAATTTCTCCTTATCTTTTTCAATATTTACATCATCCATTCCGTCCTGTCCTGTCCCGTCTTGTCTGCGTACCAAACGGTACCTTACAACACAGCTTATCATCCTCAGACGGATGGGCAATCTGAGAGAACCATTTAGACGCTTGAGGATATGCTGAGATCCTCGATTTTGCATTTTGGTGATGCGTTGGCATAAGCGATTAGCTTTAATTGAGTTTGCTTATAATAACAGCTACCATTCTAGCATCGGCATGTCACCTTTTGAAGAACTTTATGGTAAACTCTGTCGTACTCCTTTATGTTGGTCTAAAGTCGGCGAGAGGGTGCTAGTGGGCCCTGAGATTGTAGATGAGACTACACAAAATATTCAGGTGATTAAACCTAACCTGAAGGTGGCTTAGGATTGACAAAAGAGTCTTGCTGATAAGCATGCCATGGATAGAGTGTTTAAAGTTGGAGATTGGGTATTTTTTAAGTTATCCCCGTGGAAAAGCGTGGTACGGTTTGGCAAGAAAGGTAAGTTAAGTCCTCGATACATTGGACTGTATCAGATTACCAAGCGAGTCGGTGAAGTTGTATATAGACTTGAGTTACCTCCAAAGCTATCAAAGGTGCACGATGTTTTCCATGTGTCTATGCTTCGTCACTATGTCTCTGATCCATCACATGTGATTCCTCCTTAACCACCGGAGACTAATCCAGATTTGACATACGATGAGGAACCCGTGACGATTTTGGATTGGAAGGATAAGGTTCTCAAGAACAAGACTGTGTGCATGGTGAAAGTTACGAACACATTGACGCGAGTTTGGGTCGAATCGATTTTCTAATGAAAAAGTTACGAACGAATAGGTACGTAAACGGATAATTATGGACCAATGGATTGGGCTCCTATTTCCTTGGGCCCAATCAAATTTTATTTCTTTTCTTCTTTCTGACCAATCCCACACACACACACACACACACACACACACACACGCACACACACACACACACGTACGTAACCTTCTTCTCTCCCCCACCTTCTCGACCTTTCCTTGTCCGTACATCGTAGTACCCACGCACCTAATCAGCATCAACTCGGACGGATCGAACTATTGAAGACCACCTTCATGTTCCTCGCAAGTTTAGGAACCAAACCGAACTCTTAGTTCAAAGAAATGACGTGTAGAATTCGAGAGCTCAGGTCCAATTTCCTCCGACGTGATCGTGAAGGATTTAGTTGGTTTTGATACGCAAAAAGGTACTCGTCTAACTCCCCTAGCATTTTGGAATAATTTTGGAGTGGTTTAAACGTTGAAACACCTTGGTTCGTGAAGTTGCAGGTCTAGCCGAGTTTTCCAAAATTTATTCCGACCATTTTCTGTTGGTTTTTGGACTTCTAATAGGTATGGTTGTGTTATAGTCTTCAAGAGCTTCAAACCCATATAAAATTCGTGAATTTTGGTTGAAAAATGAGTGAGATATTGGAGTTTGAAAATTTTCCAGAAATCCGATGAGTTTTTCCAAAATCCGATGAACCAGACGGCGGATTCCGACGAGGCCCACCGGAGAAAGAAGTGAATATTCCGTCAACTTTGACGAAATATTCCTAACGGCATCAGGTAACACCGTTAATTTTAACGGAATATTCTACGATTTTAACCTAACGCCGTTAGGGATTCCGTCAGGTTGCCAGACACGTGCCTGCGCGTGGCCGTGCCTTAGCCGGCGCGTGAGGGTGCGTGGGACATTGGAAAATTTTTCTAAAAATATGGGGGTGTTCGTGGTGTTGAGTAGATCATGTTGGTATATTCAAACACCTCATTTGAGTAACGTATAAGGAATTAATCCTAGATTTTGTTTATGTGCTATTAAATTAACGTTAAATTAGTTATTTCACATATAGGTAAGACGTACCCTGAGGACAAGCGTGGTCAGGCGAGACTTGGGGGCTACAACCCTGCTACTTACCAATGAGTGGGCTTTTGTTTTCTGTATAAATATATATATATATATATATATATATATGCTTCCTAGAAATTGTTTTAAATGAACTTAAGTTTTAATGCCATGTCGTACGTGCATTACATTTTAGTATTGCATTAGTATAGTTGTGCATGATATTGAATGATGCTGCAGAGGCTCAGGTAAGTTTCAGGTGAGTACACTATGATGGTATTAGTGGCATTATGTATGGTTATACGTTGATGCATTTTGAGCTCATTATCCTGCACCCCGGTGTTAGTGCTCCCGCCCATGGCCAGGGCATAATCCTTCACGTGATGTTCACCTCCCGCACCGCACGCTCACCTTGGATCCAAGTTTGGTGCACAGCCTTGTCGTACAGACCACAATAGGTGGTTCCGACTCGTAGGTGACCCGCGATTATTCGTACAGCCTTCACGTGATCATAGCGCTTGAGCGTACTTGTTTACACCCAGCCCTATCGTACAGACCACAATAGGTGGTTCCGACTCATGTGCAGGCATTCTTGATGAGCTAGAGATTTAGTCATACAGGTCACGTTAGGTAACTCCGGCTAGATTTTGCATTGATTAGTAACACTTGGCCTATACATTTTATTGTTGAACCTCTTGACATGGCATACCTCTGTTTTCATTGCTTTTAAGCATTATTTTTTTATATAAGTACGTATTATTATTTTCTAGGAAATTATACGGGTTTTACAGTGAGAGGTTAGTATGTTCATAAAGACAACTGTGTTTTTAAAAGCTTTGTTTTTGCCCACTCACGTTTTTTGTTTTGCGCCCCTCCAGGTTCTAACTAGTTGAGTTTCCCGGTGGCTCACGAGGACTTCCCGGTGGTTCTGACAACTATCCAAATAACTTTAGGAATTTCTTTTATGTTTTGTATAATCAATACTTAGTTTTCTAGACTGCACCTAGGTTGCCTATGCTCTGAATGCTTGTAATTGGTACTTGATCGCTTTCACGCACTTACTTATCTTCACTAGTTACATAAGTTTAGGTTGTCTTTTACTTATTCGCATTTGCATATTATAATCCTCACTTCCGTTGCACACTTGGCTACGTCACCTTCATGTGACGGCTAGCACATCTCGACTTCGGTCTGGGTGTGTCATATATATATATATATATATATATATATATATATATATATATATATATATATATACATATATACATATATATAATTAAAAAAAATTTAAAAATTAAAAAAAAAAAAAAAAAAAAAAACCCAAACCAAATCCAGAACCCCCTTCCTCGATCCCCACCCCGAGCACCCCTCCATCCCTTCCACCCCTCCATCCCCACCACTCCCTTCGTCTTCTCCACCCGAGCAACCCCTTCTCCCATTCCCCATCACCCACCCGAGCCACCCTTTCTCCATCCACTCCTCCCTCTGGCACTTGCTGCATCTAAAACCTAAAGAATCCTAGCTATCAACCTTGAGCATCAGAATGGCCTACTGCGAGACCTTCGACGCGGAGACGTTCTCTCCTGGGATGGCAAGTTCGTCTCGAGCCTTCCCCATTGCGTGGCAAGTTCGTCCCGAACCAAAGAATCATGCGGCGGGAGAAATTAGGGTTTTGGATAGGGAAATTAGTGGGAGGCAAGGTTTGGTAAGGGTTTTGGTAGGCAAGGGTTGGAGGGATAGACATATGGTGAATTGATGGGGCTTTGGAGGGGGGAATTAGGGTTTTAGGGTTATTGGGTAGGTATGGAGGAAAGGGGTTCTGGGTTTGTTTGTTTGATTTTTTTTTAAATAAATAAATATTTTTATTTAATTATTTATTTTTTGTTTTTTTGAATTTTTAATTTCCACGTGAATCCCTTAATCACACCTGGCGTTCAGTCATTGTCTACATGGGCTCCACATCATCAGTTAACGGGAGACTTAACAGCCACACTAATGGATGTATGAGACTGTCCCAAAATTAACACTTTAGGTATGACTTTGGGACGAAAAAAACTTCATGTGCTAAATGTTGAAAATCACGAAACTTGAGGGATTTACCCTTTTTTTTTTTTTTTTTTTTTTTTTTTTTTGGGTAAAACAAGAGAGGGATGCACGCCGTTTTGAGGGAAAATCACGAAACTTGAGCGTTTTCCTTTGGGCCGGATAAAAAAACAAGCATTAGCACGCCGTTTTGCTACCCGCGTCTTACCAAAACCACGGGTTGAAGTCCCAAACCACTTTTTCTCGTCAACACTCCAACACGTCCTAAACTGGTGTCACTGTCTTGAATCTCACTGTTCTTTTACCGTATCAGCTGGCCTATATAAATATACACATACCCTTTCACCCACAACAAAAATTCTAAGAAAACCCCAAAAATTTCCTTCCATACTCTCACACCAAAATCAGAAGAAAAAAAAAAAAAAAAAAAAAAATGAGTGCATCCTGCAGAGCTTGGGTGGTAGCAGCAAGTATAGGAGCAGTGGAGGCACTGAAAGACCAAGGAGTCTGCAGGTGGAATGGGGTTCTGAGATCAGTCCACCAGCATGCCAAGAACAACATCAGATCCTATTCCCAAGCCAAGAAACTCTCCGACTCTTCGTCTTCTGCAATTTCTATGACGATGAAGAGATCACAGGAGGAGAAGGTTCAAAAACTCATGGAGTTGAGTTGTTGGGGTCCCAATACTGTTAGATTTTAGGTGTTAGTTAGGTATTTTTTAGATTTTAGGTTTATGAGTATGGATCTGTCATCCTTTTTTTCATGAATTATATGGCTTAATTTCATGATTACTCCTTGAATCTTTTCTCACTTCCTTTTATTTTATTTTTATTTTTTGCGGAATTAAGTTTTCTTGAAAGTGAGAGCAAATTAAGTATACTTGGGCCTAAAGTTAACTTGCGGATTTGGTCAAAGGATTAAATGCTGCCTCCCTAAATATACAAATTAAGAGATATTTTGCAATATATATACTAGTCTGATTTTTTCTGTTTTGTTTTGCATTTCTTTTAATTACTACGTGTCGTCATGATAGCAATTTTATTAGAATTTTAAAGGATGAATCAAAATTAAAAATTGGATGAAAACGGAAAAATGCAAAACTAAGATGAAAAAGGGATAATAAGAGAACAAGATTAAAATAACATACTAACCCAGAAATTCAAAAAAGAATTGAAATCGGAAAAAAGAATAAGGTGGGTTGGTGAAGGCACTGGAAAACTGAAAAGAAAATGGGGCACTGAAGGCATAAAAAAAAATATAAATAACCAAAACGCCTTTAAATCACCTTTCTCAAACTGTAAAATAAATAAACAATAAATTTTGGGACAAAATATCACATAAAAGCTAGACGTGTATGAAATGGTCCATAACCATGACTCCAAGGGCATAGGACAACCCATATATTTTTTTGTTTGTTTTAATAAGCCGGTTCATAAGATTCATACGTCTCGTGAGACTTTAGTAACCAAAAAACAGATATATTGAGATTCAGATAAAAGTATTAATTTTTGTTTGGTCTTTAAAATTGAATTAGAATTAATTACTCATTGAATTCGATGTATATTAGCGGTAGATGTAACTTTTCATTTTGAGAGGACATGAAACAAACTTCTTCCTGTTGTAAGCATAATTTACTGAACAATTATGGAGGTCATAGAGAGAGAAGGGGTGCGGCACATAGAGAGAAGAAGAGAGATGTGTAATTGTGGGTGTGTTATCTCACCCCGTTATGCCTTTATTTATAGTAGTAGAAAGGGTAAATACTTTTCTCTTTAGGATTACAACATTTAATAGGTAATCTACTCCTAATAGGAATATAAGATACTTTCCCATATTCTCTAGGATTTACACAATCACATTCATATTCCAATAGTATTGCAACACTCCCCCTTGAGTATGTAAATACTCAAGTAAATGGCGCATCAGGTCTTCAGTGATGAAGCAAGTATAGTTGATGAAGTCATCGGCACAACTGGTGATCGAGAGTCTCAAATTTACTTTGAAGTATGCATGTGTAAAAACTCACAAAAACCTCGCTATGGTAAAACCCAAGATATGGGGAAAACCCATATACTAAGGGAAAAGTAAGAAAATATGCATAATGTCTAAAACAAACGTCAAACTGGACGAGTGTAGTGAGCTCAACGGAGTATGATCATCCCAGGATGAGTGCCTCATTAAAACCTCGTTAGGTAGCAAAAACCCAGTGGGAAAAATGCTCCTAATCGTAGGAAAAAGAGTACATTAAGATCATGTGAGTATGCTTCTGGATACTCCCCCTGAGTTAGACATAACTTCTAAATAAGAGAACTACAAGCGATTCAATTCAGATAATTTGCGCATACCGATTCCTTGGACAAGCTTCTGGAAGGTTGACTTTGGCAGTGACATCGTGTAGAGGTCGGCAAGGTTGTCTGGGATCGGCTTGCATGACTTCAAATGTCCTGATGCTTTGCTGATGTAGATGTAGACGCAATATGTCTTGGCGTTGGCTTCGTTGATGTATCATGGCTTGGTCGGGTTGATACATGCGACATAGTCTTCATGGATCGTTGTTGGGACTCAACGATGGATGAAAACATAGCAAGTGCTTCGAACATGCTCAACAAGAACTTCTAACCATGTCTCACTTGTGGCGTAGTGAAGTGAGGTGAGTCTTGGAACGATTCGAAGATTTCGCGACTAAGGTCATATCGTGGACCTCCAAGATATTGCGATATCCCTAACGGTAAAGACATAACCATTTGAAGATTTTGCCTTGTGCGGGTTTGATAAGTAACCTGCGTCAGCATAATAAACAAGGCAAGCATCATTATGAGGATCAAGGGGTTGGATCTGCTCAAGATGCGTTGGGATTTGATTTGCCCAAATTCGTGGTACCTTCCGGGAACGTCTTTAATACCAATTCAGTGGTTGCGTGTAGGGGCGGTGCTGCATCTTTACCAAGATCAACAGCGAAGGAGATGTCCTGTCTAAATACAATGAGCTAAGTACAACGAAACGCAAAGTTGAACTTTAGATATGGAATTTTAGATTCCATAACCTCTTCAAGGGTCTCATTTGCATATAACGTATGGACGATCAAAGGTATACTCAAAGGTAACACATTCATGGTGTAGTTCGACTGGTAGACCAAAATACCGTCAGAATAATGCTTCAACTTCAAGTCAAGGCATAAACGAGTTTTCCTAAGATCCTTCATCTCAAATTCCATCTTCATGTGCGAGTCAGTTTTCTCAAGCTCTTCCAGAGTCTTAGTGAGATTCGTGTTAACGACAAAAACTGTAACTCTAGCAATTTGGAATAAGACTTCATAGTTTAACACATAAGGGCATAATTCATATCCTTGACTGATCAAATAATCACGTAGAAGGGTATACCACATCCGTCGGATTTTTCAATCCATAAGTGAACGCCTCAAAACGAGTTAAGAGGGTATTCCGTGGTTTGGAACTATTTGAACCAGTCCATGTAATTCTTCGAGAACTTACATGTCAATCTCCGTATCTATATCCCCATGGAGAAATACTAACCACATTTCATAACGCTGCTATCAATCACTGGACGTTTGAGAGAAACCTTGCCTGCGTAATGTGTGCATCATATTCGCACTATTTCATTCATCTCATAACGCTTCCTTTCCCACTTGGAACACAACAGGGTTACCTTGGGCAGTGTAGGAACTACAGGTCCAAACACACTTTGGTAAGGAATTTGACCTGGATTGTAATTTCAGTTGTCCAATCAGTTCTACGTTGTCACTTAATCAACGGAACACGATTCGATATCGTCGCTTTTCATTTATGTCGGTAGCTACCATATAAGTGAAAACATCATCGATGATAATCTCATTTCAATTCCATTTAGATCACCCAAACTAGTATACTGGACCAAAAACTTCAAGTCTCGGGAGTAATCCGGATTAATCTCATGAGATGGAAATGATTTGAGACAGCGATCAAGTTTAGATTCATTGTTGTGTCGTGTCTTCCTCTTCCAGGGAAGTGAATCTTACGAACCGAATGATCTGTCGTGCTCCAGGCCAAGACAAATTGATTGGCTATCCGCCGGTGTACCGGACCATCCAACAGGGGATTCCAAACCGTCCAACAGTGGCGGCACACCCTCCAAGGATGTTGACTTGATGTCCGTTAAGTACGTCTATCCTTTCAAGCATGTTTGCAGCTGATATATGATCTCGTCACTTTAGCTAGATCAGAGGAATGCGTCTGGAGGAACATTCTGAAATCTAGAATTCATCACACTTGCTTATCATACTTATGCGGTATGGGGATCGAGATGAGACACAGTGGGCAACGTCCACGCAAATTTGTGCCGTTCTACAGGAACGTTGACGTTCTTATCTCCCACTCACGGCGGGAAGACTGTCTCATTAAAGTGACAACCCGCAAATGAGAGGTAAAGAGATCGCGTGCAAGGGCTCGAAGAGAGCTGGTGTGAAGGAGAATCATGATCGACAAAAGATACACATCCTTCTTTGAGGACCCATGGTGGTACGTTGCGGCGGCGCAACTTGGCACCATGGAATGCACACCCAAATGTGTAAATACGAAAATCGTCAGGTTCGTACCCAGTAACCAACTGTAACGTCATATAGGTTGGGTGGCAATGAGACTCAAGGCAGACCAGCATCACTGCATACAAGGATTGCATAGCCCTAGGCAGAAACCGAAAACTTGGTACGTTTACCAAAATTCGGGCGATCATTTAAATTGCGTTTTATGATCACTAGGCGAGGCTATTTGGGGTGAACAAGGGAATTCGATGTTCAACTAGAAACCCAAAACGACATGCAATACTTTATCAAAAACCGTTGATATAAACTCTCTGGCATTATCCAGTCTCCCGAACCTTAAGGGATAAGTAGGGTGGTGAGCCCTTAATCGGCCAGAGGGTTTAGCAGTAATGTGTGTGGACAAACATGTGACCAGTTTGTCGATTCATCAACCAAAACCATAAGTCTTTATATGGTTCGCATTTTGGTTGGATTAGTCCACATATATTCCCTTGAATCCACTGTGAAAAGATAGTCATTTCGTATCTTTACAAGGGATGATTTAGAAGATCAATTTCCCTAATGAGCATGCTTGGCAAAGTGTGCTTGTAGGGACAATATCCTTACTTCAGATAAGGAGATACGTTGGAGCATCATTATTCGACCTAAGTGTCCCAAAAGGTCGTGGCAAAGCAAGTAAACTGCTCAATCACCTAGCCCTAGGCCGGCCACTTATGGGGTGTGCCCCAGTTGGGGGATAACCCATTGGCCCCAAATCAAAGCTTCAGGCTCATTTTTGGAGGTGGTGCAAAGATATTTCGCTCTATTTTCTTCAGTGGTTTTCGTTATCATCATTGTCATCTCGAATATCCTTAAAAACTCAACGTCAGGGAGAATTTAAGGTCCCTTAAATGGTGATGCAGTACCATTCATACAATGAGGAGCGTGCCAATGCTATTAATCAGGTTGGATAGACCTGAAGTCGTTGTTAGAGATGTGATTTAGGTGTAAAGTTAGTGTGCGTAGTACGCATTCATCCAGACAACTAACTTTCCCACATTCCAACCTAATCACGTGTTTAATTGAATCAGTCACATGTACTAAGAAACATGATTCAATTAACTCATATTCGAGGACAATATCAATAAGATTATCCATAAGTAAAACATACACCAAACTTGAATCCAAGAACATAGAAAGATGTTCACAAAGTAAGCAAAGTTACTAGGTGGATTTGGCCAACAAGGCCATCCATGTCAAAATTCTACTCTTCCAACAATGTTTGGTGGAGCAAAACTTAGTCTCTCATATTGACTATTAGAATGGTACTCCTTAACAACATTGGTAGGGGGCACGAACATGTGTATAACCAATGATCTATTCCATCGAGACGGAAGTAGATTCTGCAGGGTTAAGGTTGGGAATACGATCCCTTATTCTTGAAGTTTTAGGTCTTAGGTGCCAAGGATCATGCTTCGGGCGTGATGCCACACCTTGGCAGGCCCTGATTTTACCATATGTTGTAAAAACAAACTCAAAATTGGATTGTGAGAGAGACAGACCCAAACTTGGGTTCAGTAGGCTTTGACCGAATTGGGCTGAGCCATTCGGTAGACTCTAGCCGAACTGAGTCTATACCTTTCTCTCACGTTTGTGGTAGTAATCAGATCCGAGAATTTGGTAAACTTCCGCTTTTTACATTGCTGCTTCAGAAAAGTATTCTCCATTCAAAATTCGATCGGATTTGTAAACTTCATAATTGTACTCATTCATGGACGTAATCATGGTGTGCTTTGGGCAATATCTTTCATGATTAGACGGTCCGTAAGAGCGAGCCAAAGAGCCATGGAATCCTCGTTCGGGAGTTATTTCCATTTGTAATATTTCGGGCATAAGTCTTCGAATAAAGATCATGGCGGAGGCTGATTCAGCTCTTCCTTGCCATTGTTGGCTTCAATGGTTTCTCAACTACTTAGTAGTCAAATGGGAGATTCACGTCTTGTACCCCACAGTAAGTGGTTTCTAATAGAAACGTCCAAATCAGGAAAATCAAACTTGTGACGGTTCGACAATCCACTGAATTTGAGGGAACAAGATTGTGATTGGTGCTATGGGAATGAATCATCCATAAGCATCAAAGTTAGAACATTCGAGTTCTATGACATGGTTTTCATGAAAAACGTCGGGTTTTCATGGGTGTATTGTTTTATAAAAACTTCGGGTTTCAAAGACACTAAATTTGAAACTACAGGTTCGATTTAGTTTATGAACATTTAGTTCATAAAAGAGAGGTTCCTGCAAGAAACACAAAATGCAATATACTAACTAACTGTAGTGGATTTGAGGTTCTTCGGGAACTCAAGTGTAAAAGCTTCGTTACTACGAAAGTATGTGACGGTTCAAAGTAGAAAGATAAATTATTGAATTGTTAATGTCCAAAAGTGATCTTCAGGTCAATAATTTTGGATTCATTATCAGATTAATGGACTGCATGTCACTTTTAATTAATTCAATAAATCGGGACCAAACAGGGTCGATTGTAGAAGCAAAATAATATTAACATACGGGTTAAATTATTTTAGAATGCTAAAATAATAGAATGTGGGTTGAAAAATTGCCCCAAAAATTATTTGGGCACGGGTGGGTGCCTTAAGTAGAAGGCAAGGCCCAAGGGAGGGTCACGGGGTGGACTGTTGGTCACGGGGAGGGAGAGAACCCCAGCCGCAGCTGGGTTCTGTTTTTGGGCCAGGGGGCACTGGAAGCAAGCCCAGCTTATGCTGGCTTGTGGGTTGTCACACGGAGGAGCCCAAAAACTAGGGCCATGCGTGTGTATATGATAAGGCCGAGGGCCTTAGCGCTAAAGGCCCAGCCCGAGGGCTGGTGTGTGCGCCCATATGGGGACCCAGCCTCAAAAGGCTGGTTCATGGCTGCGGGTCGAGACAAAAAGGCGGGGATGCAGGCCCGTGTCGAGATGAAGTCCAGGCCGGGGCCTGGTAAGAAGAGCTGGGCTTCAGGCTAACAGGTTTGTCAATAGTGGTGGTGCGGTGGGTGTGCCGCACCATGCCCATTCCCTTTTTTTTTTTTTTTTTTTTCAAATCCCTTAGGGTTTAGGAAACCCTAATTTGCTTCTAATTTATTTTTGTACTTTGACTCACAAATTCCACATAGCATAATTGCGTAATGCATGAAACAAATATATATATATATATTGACAAATATATGAACATATACAATATATATATATCGGAAGAAAATATAAACATAGGGGGTTCATGCATTGTTGAGCAAAAATTGTACATGATATGTAAACAAATAATTCACTCGACATAATTTCACCCTCGTTCATTTTTGAAGAGGGTTTTATTAATTCGAGTTCGACCCATTCTAGGCTACGCGCCTATTAATTACAACCCTTCTTTTGGAAAGGAATACCCTTTGAATCTAATTCGAATAAATCGTAACTTGGGGGTTTGGGTGTTTGTTTGATTTTGTGACTGTACCTAATCCCTTGCTTGTTGTGGCACCAACGGCTCATCCTTTCTTGGCATGGACGATGAATGCAGCTCTCTTAGATTTGATAGGAATTTCACGGGGTGGTTTAGGCCACCCCGAAGAAATTCATTGGATTTTGGGGATTTATTTCTGCTGTCATGCTTCTTTTGTTCTTTCTGCAATATAACATCAAACAAAAGAAAATAAATGATTTTAACAAAACTTTGTTTCATACCTGGTGATGAATGTACTTCTTTTGGATCTTGACTCGAAAGCACAAGCGATTTAATTGTTTGCTCTCTTTTCTGGCAGCACCTTGTTGCTTTTGGTATTTTCTCTAAAATTTTCTGCAGAGTATCTTCCTTTCTCTTTTCTTTTTCGTCCCCCTCTTGCTCAAGCTGATGCCCATTTATAGGCATCCTAGGAAGGCTCTAGAATTTGTTACGTGGAGGTTACGTGGGGAGAAGATGGAGGCCATGACTTCCTGCCACTTTCTTTTAACCTCTCTTACTGACTCCATGTTTTTTTTGTTGCCGAAAATGGGGAGCCCTCCCTGTCTTGCATGTTCCCCCTTTTGTAGGAAGGGATTCATATCCTGTTTACTTTTATTATTATATTTATTTATTTATGGATGTTTTGACTTGTATGTAAAGCTCATTCTCATCTTTTGGGCTGGATTACATTTTTTTTGCTTTTGCCTTGTAGTTTGACCCAAATTGTATGGACCTTAATTTTATCCCTTTTTTTTTTTTTTTTTTTTTGTTCAACATGCATCATAGGGAATGTTTTCATGGTTCAGAGTCGTTTCAAATATCTTACTTTATTTTAAGTGTACCTGATTGGCAGAAAACAATAAAAGCCTTTGAATTTGTAGAAGATCCTTCTCGGAAAGCCGGAATTGCATCTCCAATGAGTTGTATCACGTTCAACACAAAAATATTAAATTGAATCAATAGCATGTAGATCAATTCAATAAAATAAGAATTAATCATAAAGAGAATGATTATAACGTATTGTAGGCATAATTTACAGAACAATTATGGAGGCCATAGAGAGAGAAGGGGTACGGCACATAGAGAGAAGAAGATAGATGTGTAATTGTGGGTGCGTGTTATCTCACCCCATTGTGCCTTTATTTATAATAGTAGAAAGGGTAAATACCTTTCCCTTTAGGATTACAACATTTAATACGTAATCTACTCCTAATAGGAATATAAGATACTTTCCCATATTCTCTAAGATTTACACAATCATATTCCTATTCCAATAGGACTGCAACACTTCCTTATTTAATTAATCCTCCTATATTTCAAGAGGGTTATAAATGAAATTTAATATTTGATACCAAAGGAGGCCTACCATTATGCCAAGTAGTCAATGATTCTTGCCATCCAAAATGCTAGGAGCAGGCAAAAGAAAATTATAGCAATAGTCTTTTCACTTTAACTTAATTGGAGTAATGGTTTTTCAACTAAAAATTCATGATTATTGGTTCCTTAACTCATTAAAACGTGCAGTTATGGTCATTTTCGTTAACTCGTCAGAATTCCATCAAAATGAGTTATGTTGAAAGAACCATTACTACAATTAGGTTAAAGTTGAGGGACTATTGCTCCAATTGGGTTAAGGTTGATGAACCATTTTTTCAGTTGGGTTAAATTTGAAGGACCATTGCTACAATTTTCTCATTTGGTTTTACATATTTGACCCTCAATTCAAGCCTTGATATAATAAGCAAGAACAATACTTGGCTACTCAAAGATGAGTAGGAACTCCTACTCAAAATTCTCAGTATTTTAATCACAGAGTTTTGTGCATATGATTAGAACCGTTCATACTATGAATCACATTGTAAAGAGTATCTCTGCAAAAAATAAATTAAAACTAAGGTCGTTTAGTCAATCTATTATAGAGAATACATAAACGGTTCGTAATGTTTTTAGCAATACCGTTCATTTGTTTTTAAATAGTTTGATGACTAAACAACTTTAGTTTTAATTAATTTTTTACAAAGAGATGATTTTTATAGGCTGATTTATAATATGTATGGTTCTGATTATAAACACGAAGTTCTATAAATTGATAATGAACAATTTTGAAATTTTTTGAGTATGAGTTCCTACTCATCTTTGAGTAGCCAAACATTATTCAATAAACAATAGGACTAAAAGTGTCCTCCAATATTATTGCCTACCCAACTTTTATTTTATTTTAATTATTATTAAAGTTCAACTTTCGACCAAAAAAATAAATTAAAGTTTAACTTATTGTGGTGAATATTGTTAATTTTTGGGTAGCTTTTTTATTTTTTTTTATTTTTTATTTTTTTATTTTTTTATTATTTATTTTTTGTCAAAGTCACTTTTCTGATGTTAACAGGCATGTTGTATGTTTTCCAGACTTTACAACGAAATTTCCGCTACTCTTGGATTTGATGTTTGAGTTGGAGATTATGATTAATTTAGAGGGAATTTTTATGAAAAACTATTAATACTATTCATTTTAACGAAAAATTATATTTTTACATTAAAAAATTAATTCTGTTACTATGCACTTTATCCTTTATTTTGTCTTTATCGTTAAAACTTAAAATTTTCAACTTATTTTCATTAGTTTTTCTTAATTTATAAGTCAAGGTTTAGAATTCTGTAAAAGTGACAAAAACTTGTGTGGGGCTTTGCTTGTCTCTAAACTTGGGAGTATTTTTTCTCACCACTTTATTTATCACCGCTAGATGAGTTTGAGTTTCGAGATTCATGTAGTGGATATGAACAAATCTCAAAATTCAAATTTATCTAACGGTGATAAAAAGGGTGATGAACATACACCGTACTAAATGGTGGTGAGCAAAAATGCATTCGCCTTTGTTGAGTGGCACTACAATTCAATCAAAACTAGCCACATGGCAAGTTTTAAATATAATCTTTTATAATTTTTATATTTAAAACTCTAATAATTAATTTTCCTACTAATTTACTATATATACTATGAGATTATCTAATGGTTCATTTTGTTTCCACTTCTTTCTCTCATTTTTCTTTCCAAATTTTCTCTACCGTCTTCTTCCCCACTCTGTGCTTTTCCTTTCTTCATAAGAATATGGGGAAAAAATTAAGACATTAAAATTTTCTTCTCAAATTTTTTCTACCGTCTTCTTCCACACACAGTCTTTCATTCTTCATAAGAATATGGAAAAACAAATTAAGACAATAAAAAAATTTCCCCAAATTTTATCTACCATCTTTGTCCCCACTCTGATTTTGCAGGCGTTGTTAGTTTGATTTTTCTCTGCTAGGTCTGCTTGACTTTTCTTATGTGCACGCAACCTCCATTAAAATTATGAGTTCTTTAGATATAGACCCTTGTAACTCTTATTTTCTAGATAAAAACCCACCTAATTCTAAATATCTAAATAAAACCCAAATTTGAAAAAAGCTGCCAAAGAGAAAAGTAATTAACCTATTATTACAAAATATTTACAACTTGTGCCACAATATTCAAATCAAATCAATAAATATTATTACTTACCTTAATTATAATGAACAAATAATCATTGCACATAATATTACCCCCAACACACACACACACACACACACACATATATAAATACGTTCAAAAGTATATCTTACTACTAAAAGTTCAACATATATGTATATGTATATAGTACTACTATACGTTCATATATATATATATGCACAGTACTAACATATATGTTAAACAATTATTATATCTAAGTAATTTACCTATATGTAAATTTATGATTAGCAAATAATATATATATATATAGACGTTTAAAAGTATATCTTACTATGTGTGTATATATATAATATATATTTAATTTACCTATATGTATAGAGTACTACTATACATTCACATATATATATATATGCACAGTACTAACATATATGTTAAACAATTATTATATGTAAGTAATTTACTTATATGTAAATTTATGATTAGCAAATAATATATATATATATATATATGTCACATCCCGGCCCAGGGTCCACCACATCCCGGGCCCTCTTCACCACCGTAGCGCGATATTGTCCGCTTTGGGCCCCGACTACGCCCTCACGGTTTTGTTTCTGGGAACTCACACGAGAACTTCCCAGTGGGTCACCCATCCAAGGAGTGCTCTCGCGCGCTACTCGCTTAACTTCGGAGTTCCCATGGAACCCAAAGCCAGTGAGCTCCCAAAAGGCCTCGCGCTAGGTAAGGATGGGAATATACATATAAGGATCACTCCCATGGGCGATGTGGGATCGCACAATCCACCCCCCTTAGGGGCCCGACGTCCTCGTCGGCACACTTCCGGCCAGGGATTGGCTCTGATACCAAATTGTCACATCCCGGCCCGGGGTCCACCACATCCCAGGCCCGCTCCACCACCGTAGCACGATATTGTCCGCTTTGGGCCCCGACTACGCCCTCACGGTTTTGTTTCTGGGAACTCACACGAGAACTTCCCAGTGGGTCACCCATCATGAGAGTGCTCTCGCGCGCTACTCGCTTAACTTCGGAGTTCCCATAGAACCCGAAGCCAATGAGCTCCCAAAAGCCCTCGCGCTAGGTAAGGATGGGAATATACATATAAGGATCACTCCCCTGGGCGATGTGGGATCTCACAATCCACCCCCCTTAAGGGCCCGACGTCCTCGTCGACACATCACGGCCAGGGTTAGGCTCTGATACCAAATTATCACATCCCGACCCAGGGTCCACCACATCACGGGCCCGCTCCACCACCGTAGCACGATATTGTCCGCTTTGGGCCCCGACTACGCCCTCACGGTTTTGTTTCTGGGAACTCACACGAGAACTTCCCAGTGGGTCACCCATCATGGGAGTGCTCTCGCGCGCTACTCGCTTAACTTCGGAGTTCCCATGGAACCCGAAGCCAGTGAGCTCCCAAAAGGCCTCGCGCTAGGTAGGGATGGGAATATACATATAAGGATCACTCCCCTGGGCGATGTGGGACAGCGCTAGGTAGGGATGAGAATATACATATAAGGATCACTCCTATGGGCGATGTGGGATCGCACATTGTGAGATCCCACATCGCCCAGGGGAGTGATCCTTATATGTATATTCTCATCCCTACCTAGCACGAGGCCTTTTGGGAGCTCAATGGCTTCGGGTTCCGTAGGAACTCCGAAGTTAAGCGAGTAGCGCGCGAGAGCACTCCCATGATGGGTGACCCACTGGGAAGTTCTCGTGTGAGTTCCCAGAAACAAAACCGTGAGGGCGTAGTCGGGGCCCAAAGCGGACAATATCGTGCTACGGTTGTGGAGCCAAAAATAATCACAAGGCGACACGTGGACATTTTAGCAAAAAGGACCAAACTACCCCTGAGGTACACCGGGATTTCTACACGCGAGCAGCAGACAATCATCTTTCAACAAAAGTCAAAAATGCTCCAAAAAGAGGTAACCAAATCAAATTCATCTCATCAAATCCTTCTCTTGCAAAGTAACCTCCAAAATAATATTAATGGGTAAATTAATGGATTAATTACCCATTTAATCCTTTAATTACCTATTAAAATTATACAATTTAAACCAAAAAACTAACAAAGGGCCGGCCACTATTCCCATCCTCACTATTCCCATCCTCACTATTCCCATCCTCATTATTCCCATTATCCCAAAGTTATTACCCAAATTAAAATAATCAATTATTTTTGTAACCACCCATTTATTATTTTTATATTCAATTAGCCATTGAATTGGCTAATTAAACATGAAATAAACCCAAAAATCAATAGTGGCCGGTCACCATCATTCAAAATGGGAGAAGCCTAATCCTATAAATAGGCACCCATTCTCACCAAAAAGTCATTCCAAATCTCTTGAAAAAATCCCAAATTCTCTAAGCACTTCTCTCTAAATTTCTAACTTTGGCATCGGAGGTTCTTCGGCCAAAGCCCCCCCCCCCCCCCATTCATCGTGGGCGCGTGAGGCTCTTGGCCTTAACCTAAGGTGCTATTTGTTTTGTACGTGCAAATCCGTCCCAGATCGAAGAGGAGAAAATTTGCATCCACAACGGTGGTCTAACGGGGCCCGGGATGTGGTGGACCCCGGGTCGGGATGTGACAATTTGGTATCAGAGCCTAACCTTGGTCGTGGTGTGCCGACGAGGACGTCGGGCCCTTAAGGGGGGTGGATTGTGAGATCCCACATCGCCCAGATGAGTGATCCTTATATGTATATTCTCATCCCTACCTAGCACGAGGCCTTTTGGGAGCTCACTGGCTTCGGGTTCCGTAGGAACTCCGAAGTTAAGCGAGTAGCGCGCGAGAGTAAAGACACAGCTCAGCAGTCTAGAATTTAGCTAGTGTGTAATTATCAGCTTTGTAACTAATTGTAGTTTAATATTAATTAGTTACTTTTGATTAGTCAACTAGCCTTTTATTAAAGTCTTGTATAAATACCCAATGTAACAATTCATTTTACTCAATGACAATTAACATTCTAATATGGTATCATCCATCTTCGCTTCACAGCTTCGATCCTACGCTTCCTGCGATTTCTGTGATTCTTGATCTTCTTGCGATCTCTGCAAAAATTCTGAAATTCCTTCTTGCGTTGCTGCGATCTTCAATCTTGCTACCATGACTTCTTCCAGTTCTTCTCCTCTGGATCCAGAAACCATCGCCCCCAATTCGTCTCAGATGAACCCTAATCCCTCTCCAATTTCGACTTCTTCTGTAATTTCTTCGATTACAGTTCAAAATATCAATTGCATGGTCCCTACAAAGCTTAAGCGTGATAATTTTCTGGTTTGGAAGGCGGTATTTGCTCCAATTTTTCGCCGGTACAAGCTCACGGGCATCATCGATGGTACTGAGATCTGTCCACCACCGTTGCTTCATGATGATTCTGGTCGCAGCACTGGTGTTCCTAATCCTGCTTTTGAAATCTGGTGTGAGAAGGATCAAAATGTCCTCATCTGGCTCAATTCTACTCTTTCAGAAGATTTGATCCCCTTCACCGTTGGTGTTACCTCTGCTCGAGAGCTTTGGGCGAAGCTTGAGCAACATTTTGGTGGAATTTCAGCTGCACACATACATCAACTCCGATCTCGGCTTCACTCTGTGCAGAAAGGTGATCTCTCTATCTCTGACTATATTCAGCGTATCAAGAATCTCTCTGATGCTTTAATGGCGGCTGGTGCACCTGTCTCTGATAATGATCGTATTGCTGTTACTCTTAATGGTCTATCTGATGCGTATGAGTCCTTCATTGATTCTATAATGCTTCGTCTTTCATCGACTTCTTTGGATGAACTTCATGGCTTATTATTGAACAAGGAAATGTTCATGAATCGAAAGAAAACAGTTCCAAGTCCCACTGTTTCTGAGCCATTTCAGGCATTTGCTGCTCAGTACCAGCAGCACTCTCAACCTTCATTGCTTCCTACGCCCACAGCCTGTGCTGCTCAATCTCCTAATTTCGTCTCTGGCCCGTATCGTGGCAACAATCGAGGCAAAGGGAACTATCGTGGGAGTCATTTTTGTTCTAATAATTTTCGTGGCAATACTCGTGGCAATAATTCTGGTAATTATCGAGGAAATTCAGGGAACACATATCGTAATTCTGGTTCTTTCAATCGCTCTAACTTTGGAGGGCGTGTTCCCTGTCAGATTTGTAACTCTACAGAACATGAGGCCATTGATTGTTTTGAAAGAATGAATCATGCTTTTGCTGGCAAAATTCCTCCTGCTAAACTGCAAGCTATGTGTGTTCATACTGGTTCCAAGTCTTCTCCTCCTACATGGCTCATAGATTCCGGTGCTACTTCGCATATAACCAATGACATTTCTGCGCTTCAATCTCCTGCTCCCTATCATGGTCAAGACCATGTCTATATTGGTGATGGACAAGGTATGCCCATCCACCATACTGGTAATTCTGTTGTTCACACTCCTACTGCCACTTTTCATTTGAAACATGTACTTCATGTTCCCAAAATGAAGTTCAATCTTCTTTCTGCCTATCAATTTTTAAAGGATAATCACTGCAAATTAACACTTGATTGTGATGGATCCAAAATCAAGGATCATTCTTCGGGGAGGACGCTTTTTCAGGGACCGGTTAATAATGGCTTCTATCCTTTCTATGGTTCACTCTCATCAATCAAGTTTCCCTCAGCGTTAGTCAGCACTAAAGCTTCATTTCAGCTCTGGCACAAACGACTTGGCCACCCTTCTTCAGCTATTCTACGGAAAGTCTTAACTACAAACAAGATTGAATGCAGTGATCGACAATCCAAGTCATTCTTTTGTTCTGATTGTGCACTGGGCAAGAATCATAAATTGCCTTTTCATTCTAGCACTAGTATAGTATCTACCAGTTTAGCTCTCATACACTGTGATGTTTGGGGCCCTGCTCCTATTTCTTCTGTCAGTGGCTATCGATTTTATGTACTTTTTGTTGATGAGTACACTAAGTACAGTTGGTTATTTCCTATGAAAGCTAAGTCAGAAGTGTATTCAATCTTTGTAAGTTTCAAGAGCTATGTAGAAAACATTGTTGGTAATAAAATCAAGATTCTTCGCTCTGATTCTGGAGGTGAATTCACCAGTTCTCTATTCAATTCCTTTCTTTCGAACCATGGTATTGTTCATCAGTATAGCTGCCCACACACTCCTGAGCAGAATGGTTGTGTTGAACGTAAACATAGACACTTAACTGAAACTGCTCGAACTTTGTTAGCTGCTTCTAAAGTTCCACATATTTTCTGGGTTGAAGCTTTCTCCACAGCTTTGTATCTGATTAATCGACTGTGTATTTCTGGTCTATCTAAGTCTCCTTGGGAACTGCTATTCAGACAATCCCCTGATTACTCAAAACTCAAAGTTTTTGGCTGCAGTTGCTTTCCTTGGATTAAGCCATATACAAATTCCAAGTTGGATGCTAAAAGTGTTCCGTGTGTTTTTCTGGGCTACAGTCTTCAACACAAGGGTTATAGATGTTTGGATCCAACCACATCTCGAGTATACATCTCTCGACATGTCCTCTTTAATAAGTCATATTACCCTTTTCATGACATTCAGCCTTCCTTGGTTTCTTCCCAGCGGCCTAGTTCAACCACAAATATCCAATTCAGTTTACCTTTTTCCCACTCTCACAGATCCAGCTCAGCATCCACTAACTCTACCTTTTCCATCCCTCCGCAGCCTGCCAACCCTACCCCTACACTATCACCTACCCCTGTTCACACAACCTACCCTCCCTCAGCAGTCCAGTCGACTTCTCACCAGTCAACTTCTGCTCCTTCACAATCACCTACCCCTACACTTTCACCTATTCCTGTCCATCCACCCATCAACACACACTCTATGATAACCCGGTCTAAAGCTGGGATTTACAAACCCAAAGCCCTTTCTGCTACCAAGCATCCCATTGACCCTCTTACTTTTGTTCCCAATACATATCTTCAAGCTTCTAAACATGAACACTGGCAGAAAGCTATGTCTGAAGAGTTTCATGCTCTTCAATCCACTGGCACTTGGACCTTAGTTCCTCCTTCTACAAGTCAAAATTTGGTTGGCTGCAAATGGGTTTTTCGAATTAAGCATAAACCTGATGGTTCAGTGGACTGATACAAGGCTCGTTTAGTTGCCAAAGGGTTTCATCAGCAAACAGGGATTGATTTTCAGGAAACTTTCAGTCCTGTTGCCAAGCCCGTGACCATTCGCATTCTCTTAACTCTAACAGTGCAAAATAATTTGTTTCTAAATCAGTTGGATATCAGCAATGCCTTTTTACATGGCAATCTTAAGGAGGATGTCTTTATGCAGCAGCCCCCTGGCTTCATTGACTCTACAAAATCATCCTATGTCTGCAAGCTTCACCGATCCCTATATGGGTTAAAACAAGCTCCTCGAGCCTGGTATGACAAATTATTTCACACACTGCTGTCTCTTGGTTTCTCTAACTCTCAATCGGACTGCTCTCTGTTTGTTACTTCTCAACCTTCTCTGGTTATTGTCCTTGTCTATGTGGATGACATCTTGGTTACTGGTCCAAACTCTGAAGTATGCAAAACTTTCATTACTCAGCTTGGAAAATTGTTTCTTGTCAAGGATTTGGGTGATTTACACTATTTTCTCGGTCTTGAAATTAAACGAACTCCTGATGGCATCTTCTTGTCCCAACAAAAATATGTCATGGATCTTCTTATCAAAACAAAGATGGAAGGCAGCAAACCGTGTACTACACCACTTGGTACTCAAAAACTTGACCACAGTGGCATCTTATTGTCTAATCCTCATGAATATCGTTCTATTGTGGGCGCTCTTCAGTACTTAACTTGGACTAGACCTGATATTGCCTTCACTGTAAATCAATTATGTCAGTTTCTTCATTGTCCAAGGGACACTCATTTTCAAGCAGTCAAACGAGTGTCACGATTTCTTAAAGGTACTGCTGATAAAGGTCTCTGGTTCAAGAAAAGTCCTCTTCTTCTCACTGCCTATTCTGATGTAGACTGGGCCAGTTGTGTTTTTGACAGACGCAGTACCAGTGGTTATTGTATCTATCTGGGTTCCAATCTCATTAGTTGGAGTGCAAAGAAGCAACATACTGTTGCTCGTTCTTCCACAGAGGCCGAGTATCGCTCTCTTGCGCATACATCTGCAGAACTCACCTGGATATGTAAAATTTTCAAGGATATTGGATTTCCTCTTTCTCGGGTCCCAGTCCTTTGGTGTGATAATGTCTCTGCCATATCACTGGCTTCCAACCCTGTATTTCATGCTCGTACGAAGCATGTTGAAATCGACTATCATTACATTCGGGAACTTGTTCTTGATCAACTTCTGCACATCAAATTTGTTCCCAGTCAGGATCAGATTGTTGATATACACACCAAATCTTTGTCCAAACACAGATTCTTATTTCTCCAGTCCAAGCTCTCCCTCGGTTCCCCTCCGTTCAGCTTGAGGGGGCATAAAGACACAGCTCAACAGTCTAGAATTTAGCTAGTGTGTAATTATCAGCTTTGTAACTAATTGTAGTTTAATATTAATTAGTTACTTTTGATTAGTCAACTAGCCTTTTATTAAAGTCTTGTATAAATACCCAATGTAACAATTCATTTTACTCAATGAGAATAAACATTCTAATAGAGAGCACTCCCATGATGGGTGACCCACTGGGAAGTTCTCGTGTGAGTTCCCATAAACAAAACCGTGAGGGCGTAGTCAGGGCCCAAAGAGGACAATATTGTGCTACGGTGGTGGAGCGGGCCCGGGATGTGGTGGATCCCAGGTCGGGATGTGACATATGTATATGCGCAGTACTAACATATATGTTAAACAATTATTATATGTAAGTAATTTACCTATACGTAAATTTATGATTAGCAAATAATATATTTTGTAGGTAAATTAATAATATTATCTTGGTAAATTATTTTGCATATATTGGGTTTGTTTATTATGTAGGTAAATTATTTTTTCATGTATATTACATACATAGGGTAAATTATTTTGAGCAATCTAACATTTTAAAATTTTAATAGTAGGTGCACTATTTGAATCTAACATTATTTTTTTAGGTAAATTATTTTGCATGAATTTTTACATATATTAGGCATTTTTAATATATATGTGTGAAATAATTTACCTACATTAATATGTAAAATATAATTTTAGTGACTTAATTAAGCATGTAATATATTAGACATTTTTTATTGTTATTATATATTAGGCAATGAATTTATTTTTTTGTAAAATCATTAATTCTCTCTTATAATTCGTATGACATTAATTATGTACATCAAACTTTCAAATAGGGGTCTTTTAGGCATCCAAAAAAATTTAAATGTGTTAAGTCAAACATAATTAATGAATTTGTTGATGTAGAATGTAGTAAATGGGTTTTATTCATGTAAAAAACTTATGTCTGGTTTTATATAGAAAAAATTCAATTTTAGGGGTTAAAATTATATTTTCAGTAAAATTTATATCTAAGGGATTTTCACCTCTAAAATAAAAACCCCAATTCCTCTAATTTAAATAAAAAAATTCCATTTTAAACTAACGTGAAAGTTTAAAGGTGCCGTTCGGCATTCTTCTTACTTTTCAATGCTGCACTCTCATCAAAGGATCTATATAAAATATATCAGCAAATTTATTTATGTTTATTATTTGAGAATATATGCGACGTCCTGGGCAATGAAATGTTGCTCATAACTGAAAAAAATGAAAAAAAGCTAAAAATGAAATGTGTTGGATTTTTCTTTTTTTCATTTCATGATAGTTGGAGAAGAATGCTTAATTGTTTCTTCTCCATATTCTTATGAATAAAGAAAGGACGATGAGTGCGGAAGAAGACGATGGAGAAAATTTGGGAAGAAGAGAGAGAGGGAAAAAATAAGAGAAATTTTATTTGAACCCCTTTATCTTATTTTTACACCAAACTTAAAAACTTATTTAATAAAATTCCAAATGTGCCCTGAAATAAATAGAAAGAATTTCAAAACATTAGAACTTGTATATGCTCCAGCCAACCCCATCGGGAAAACACAAAGGGAGGCTTTCACGCTCCCCGACAAGCCACGACATCCCTTTTTTCCTGCAAACACAATTGAAGCTCCAACAATCCAATTAATGCTCTCCTTTTATCTTCTTTTTTTTTTTTTCTAAACTTGGGTCCAATCAATCGGGAAAGAAAGGCAGGTGTGAATTAGTGTTGACGGAGAAGAAGTGAGGAGTTATGTTCGATGCCCACTAATGGCACCAAAAGGAAATGATGGTTCATATTCTTCTCATGGTTATGATACGAGGGAGAAGGAGAAAAGGAAGGAAAATAATGGAAGGAGTTGACAGTTGTTGATGACTTGGGGATAAATTTTGGCGGAAGTTTGATTTGGATTCGCCGGAAATAATGGTGAGGTGCAATGGTATGGTGGGTTTAGGGTTATTGGGTGTATACAGAAAAACACCCATTTTTATTTTCTTTTTCTTATTTATTAAGGCTAAATTTGAGAGTTTGTTGGACATAATTGTTAAGTTGGGTGTGAGATAAAGACTAATGGGTTCAAATAAAATTTCTCAAAAAATAAACTATTAGATTAATCTCATGTTGTATATTAATTAGTAGGAAAAGTAATTATGAGAGTTTAAAATATAAAAATCATATAAGATTAAATTTAAGACTTGTTATGTGACGAGTTTTGATTGGATTGTACTGTCACTCAACAAAGTTCAATGACAAAGAAAGTCTCGCACAAGTTTTTATTTTTCCTCGGGAGGTAACAAGAATATATGAAAAATGTGCGTGTGCGAGTGTTAGCAGTTGATTGATTGTCAATGTGATAAACAAAACGCACAAGAAATATTATCATATTACGTGTGTGACTATTAACAGTTGATGGAAGTATGTCTCACAACCCACAAACGGCTGATTGTTTCGCGCGCACAAGCGGAAAACAAACTGTTGAGACCACAGCTCAGAAAACAATGGCGTTTGGATTTCTTATTCACAAAAACGAAAAGGAAAACAAAGGTGCTAGTCGTAAGAAAGGAGTGATGTCGCTTTCATATGCTTAGTTGGGCTGGTCACTATGCAAACCCGTCCCAGCCTGGGGGCGGTTTCTCCAAAAACCCGGTGGAACCACCGCTTGTATTTCAATATATATCCCAAATCCAGGTTGCCTCACACCTTATATAAATCTGTGTACGTACACACACCTCTCTTTACACCAAACAAACCTACTTTATCTCCCAGCTAAACCTACTTATTACCAGAACTTAAGCTAACCTTTCAACTGAAAGAAAAAAAAAATAAAGAAATACCAGATCCTATGTTCATTCTAAAAGACTACTTCCTGTTCAAGCATCTCTGCTATGTCCAATAAGATGATGAGAAGTAAAAATAAGCCGGATGAATCATTGAAAAAAGTTATGTATTTGAGTTGTTGGAGTCCCATTGACACATGTACGTATTACTTACGTATATATTTTCCTTTCTGGGTTCATTTGTATTGGTTTAAAGAACCAATGATAAGTGTAAACTGTGAAAATCTAATGCCACTTAATTCACATTTCTCTTGAATTTGTTGTCCACTGCAAACAAAATCTAAGTAGACATTTGAATATTAAGGAAATGCCACCTTCTATTGCTTACTTTTTATTCCAACAATAATAGATATGCCAATTTTTTCTATGATGTAGGATTCATGAGATTATGTTATCATGTAGGACCCATGTAAGATTTATTTTCTGTAAGAAAGTAAGTGTAACGACATGGGAAAATAGTTAGTACGCGCAATATTACTCTTCAAAAAAGATTAAACGAATTTAGATTAATATCGTTTTATGATCGAGTTTCCTTGAGAATTTTAAAAAGAATCACGATCATTGAATTTTATTGAATAATTGTAAGTATCCCTATTTAATGTTTATTTTTCTTTTTAAGTAATTGCTCGTAAGCACTGTTCTAAAAATCTCCGCCTAGCGCCGCCTAGGCCCCGCCTAGGCGCTAGGCGGCTGGTCACCGCCCCGATTAATGCCTAGGCGTTTGAAAATTAGGAAAGGGCGCCTAGACCAGTTGAGGCGCCCGCCTAGACCGCCTAGGCACCCGCCTAGCCCGCCCAAACCCGCCTAGACAGCTGCCTAGGTTGCGACTCACTTAGATAGAAAATAGATAACTTTCAATTTGCATTTAATTTTTTTAATAAATTGTAAGGGACTTGTTGAATACTTAAATGAGCACATACTATATGTTTGTACCCCATGTTTTCATTATGTTCCAATACTTCATAATACATATGTCATTCTATTTTGTAGTTTATGATGAAATTATATATATTTTAAGTATAAACAGACACTTATTTACACGAAATATAATGGATTTAGTTAAATCCGCCTAGTCCGCCTAGGCGCCCGCCTAGACCCCGCCTAGGCGCCCGCCTAGACCCCGCCTAGCCGCCTAGGCGCTAGGCCCCAACCCGCCGCCCGACTAGCGCCTAGCGTCTTTTAGAACCTTGCTCGTAAGTACTAAATTTTTACAATAACATCTATCTAGCGGGAAAAAAATGAATGTCACACATTACCTCTACTTTTTTAGGTGCCAAATGAATATATTTTTGACCTTATTGTTAATTGCAAACTAAATATATGTCATAGTTAAGGGTTACATAAGACATATCATGGTAGAGGCGAAATTTGTTTTCGTGGCATGTCAATCAACTAGCCTATCGAGTGATTGGTCATTGTTTTGGTGACAAATGTAATTGTAATTACATGTCAGTCACACTTTTGGTTTAATATTTTGATGTCGATATACCTTGAAAAAAAAATTAATATCGATCATTTGAGAACTTTAGAGGTTTTAGCATGTATTCCTTAGGATCTTTGGGTAAATTGAAGGGCAATGTTTCTTGCACACTATTTGTGGAGCCAAAAATAATCACAAAGCGACACGTAGACATTTTAGCAAAAAGTACCAAACTACCCCTGAAGTACACCGGGATGTCTACACGCGAGCAGCAGACAACCATCCTTCAATAAAGCTAAAAATGCTCTAAAGAGAGGTAACCAAATCAAATCCATCTCATCAAATCCTTTTCTTGCAAAGTAACCTCTAAAATAATATTAATAGGTAAATTAATGGATTAATTACCCATTTAATCCATTAATCACCTATTAAAATTATACAATTCAAACCAAAATGTGATTGAATGGCCGGCCAATTCTCTCCACTACTTCCATCCTCATCTTTCCTATTACCCCTAAGTTATTACCCAAATTAAAATAATCAATTATTTTTGTAACCACCCATTTATTATTTTTATATTCAATTAGCCATTGAATTGGCTAATTAAACCAAAAGTTAAACCTACAAAAACCTAAAAGTGGCCGGTCACACCTTTTCAAAATTGGGCAAAGCCTAACCCTATAAATAGGCACCTATTCTCACCAAAAAGTCATTCCAAATCTCTTAAAAAAATCTCAAATTCTCTAAACACTTTTCTCTCTAAATTTCTAACTTTGGCATCGGAGGTTCTTCGGCCAAAGCCCCCCCATTCATCGTGGGCGCGTGAGGCTCTTGGCCTTAACCTAAGGTGCTATTTGTTTTGTAGGTGCAAATCCGTCCAAGATCGAAGAGGAGAAAATTTGCATCCACAAATTGGTGCTTTCATTGAGAGCTAGAAATCTACACTCAAAAAAGACTCTCGCTCAAAAAAGGTTTTTCTCTAATTTCTAGTCCATTTGTATTTTTCATACGTTTTTATTATTAGAATTTTTTATTTGCAAAAGTTCTTTGGTAAAACGTATAAAAAAAAAAAGGGAAAAAAAAATATACAATGGCTAGAAATCTAGAAAATTCCACAAGTGACAATTCAAACATTCAAGAAATGGGTCCGTGGGGATCTACAAAATTGAATATGGTTCTAGGGGGGACGGCACCACCACCACGAGGCTCCACCATGGCAACCACTGCGGTAACCACCCGGGACGAGGTCCATGGTACCACTACCATGGCCCAAATCGTGCCACCAAGGCAAGTCCAAGCCGTACAGCACAAGGCCCATGCCGCCGAAGCCATGGCCCAAGCCTCACATTCACGTGCGTCACGAACTGAGCAGCCTGCTCCCGTGACCAAGCCTGCCCCTGCAGCCCAGCCTGCTCCCGACGAGCAGTCCACTCACGTGGCCCAGCCTGCTCCCACCGAGCAGCCCACCTTCGTGGCCCAGCCTGCTCCCACCGAGCAGCCTGCTCACGTGGTCCAGACTGCTCCTACGACCCGTCCTGCTCCCGTGGCCTTTCAAGCAGCCCAAGTCGGCCCAAGACTATCTCAACCATCCGGGCTAACCATCATGCCGGGGACATTTTCACCACATTTCTTCGCGGATTTGACATTTCCCAACTCAAGTCTCGCGCCCAGAGTCAACCACCTCTTCACTATTCACGGAGGCACATTTCTTCCAAGCTCTTCCAATCCAAATGGCGAACAACACTTGCCTCGACAAGTCATAGAGTTGAAGAGCGCCCTTGCACAATAGACAACCTTGGTGAATCGACTCTTGCAGCGCACCGAGATCCAACGTGCCCCGGACGAGGTGTCCCGAAGTAGGACAAGGACATACGAACCTTTCCACCAGCGCCCCGGCAAGCAGCCAGTCAACCAGCCACGATCCGAGCGTTCTGGCAGTTTACGTTACCGCATGGGTTCTTGGGATAGCATATACTCTCGTCTTAGAGCGCGGAGGAGCGTGCATTCTCGATCAAGCCCACGAATGAGCATACGTTCACACTCCGATTATCAACATGGACAACCTTCCAAGCGAAGTGTTCATTCACAACTAGGCTCGCAAAGAGTATTCTCCACCTTATATCGGAGTGGGCAGCATGGCAGAAGGAGAGAAACAGTCGCTCAATCCGACTCAAGTTCAACCGACAGCCTGCGAGCAGCTCGTTCGCCTGCTAGGTACGTGCCACATGCACAGCAGCCACGACGTAGACAAGTCGAGCATAGGGAAGAGAGGCCCAGACCCATGAGTCACGACTGGGGGCAGCTGAAAGTTCCACTGCCCCAACAGAGGCAAATTCAAGAAGAAGTTGAGAGGCTCTTGACCGAACGATTGCATAATTTCCAACGGAACGAGGGTTGCTGACGATGCGCTTCGACGAGACATGACGAACATAAACATGTCGCCATTCACGAATGAGATCGAGCGGACAGATCCACCTCGCGGGTTCACTATGCCTCACTTCACTCTGTATAAAGGAGAGGAAGATCCGGATCGACATCTTAAACATTATCACAGTGCCATGATCCTCCATAGGAACAACGATGCGCTTATGTGCAAAATTTTTGCCACAACTTTGCAAGGTGAGGCGCAAGACTGGTTTCACACTCTACCACCGCAGTCGATCCGGAGTTTCAACGAACTTTCCTTTGTTTTCACTAAGGAGTATTCGTCTAACCGCTCAATCAAAAAGACATCCGACCATCTCTTCAGCATAGTAAAAGATCATTGGGAGACAATTCGCGATTATGTCAAGAGATTCAAAGCAGAGAATGCCAAGATTGTTGGTTGCAACGAGGATATAGCAACGGCAGCGTTCAGAAATGGGCTTCCCACCGAACACCCTTTATTCGGAAAACTGATCATGTGAGAAGAACTGACCCTAGAAGCTTCGTATGCTTTGGCAGAAAAGCATGCGCTATGGGACGAAGCCAAGCAGTCTAACAAAAACGAGTCGGAGCACATGGAATGTTTTCCAACCAGAGAAGACTCAGCACCTGAAACATTCACCAAGTTCACAGTTCCAATTGGCCAAATTCTCCGCAAGCTCAAGGATGAACCTTGGTTCGAACTACCGCCACCCATGAAAGGCGATCTTACCAGGCTGGATCATACAAAATATTGTGCATTCCATCAAGGACCGGGCCACACTACCAATGGCTGCCTAAAGTGGAAGCAGTACCTTAAGAAGCTGACAAATGAGGGTCGATGCGATGAGTATCTTGACGGATCAACGAAACACAAGCAGGAGAAGTCTCTATCACCATCTGAACCCCGTTTGGGCTTTTCCAAATAAGTTCGAAGTCTTTAGCAGCCTGATGAACAAGGCCTCTCAAGTCGAAAATTATTCAGTTTGTTATGCAGTTTCTACTTTCCAGCACAGTTGATTTATTTCTTTATTCTCAATTAAGATTCAAGAAGTTATTCATAAGCCTGGCTCAACAGCTGTCTACAACAAACTGCTCAAAACCCTTTATGGGTATGCTCTCCGGTGCGAGAGGATAAACTAATTGCTCTCCAGCGCGATAGGGTAAACCAATTCCCCAACACCCATATGGGTATGCTCTCCAGCGCGAGAGGATAAACTTATTGCTCTCCAGCGCGAGAGGGTAAACCAATTCCCCGACACCCATCTGGGTAAGCTCTCCAGTGCGAGAGGATAAACTAATTACTCTCCAGCGCGAGAGGGTAAACTAATTCCCTGACACCCATCTGGGTATGCTCTCCAGTGCGAGAGGATAAACTAATTGCTCTCCAGCGCGAGAGGGTAAACCAATTCCCCGACACCCATATGGGTATGCTCTCCAGTGCGAGAGGATAAACTAATTGCTCTCCAACGCGAGAGGGTAAACTAATTCCTCAACACCCATATGGGTAAGCTCTCCAGTGCGAAAAAGCCAGATAGCTCAAAAGATCGAATGCTAGAAGATCAAATAGGCAGCAAATGTTCAGGGGGCAGCAACCACTTTTGCACTTAACAGTTCGCTCATCCAGCACTTCATCTTCAGCAGCTCCGATCTTGGCAACTCCATCCTTGACTGCTTCATCTACGGCAGCTGAGAAATCAAACTCAAGCAGTTTCCTCATTTTTGGCAAGCAGCCCAGACGTGGTAGCCCAAACTACGCCACTTCCTCGGCCCATGCCAAGCTAATCCTTGGCTCTAGCCAAGCCAAGCAACCCAAGCAGTGGCCCTTGCCACAACACCTCCTCGGCCCATGCCGAGCCGACTCCTGGCTCCTGCCAGCCGACGTGTCGCACCACCCCGACGGCTGCCCCGCGACAGCACTATCCAAGAAGAAGACAAGAAAAATTAAAATTTTCTTACATCGGTGCGGCACGGAGAAGACAAAGAAATCAACGAAAGACGGTCTTTTGCACGGGCAAGATGTAGAAGATTGCTAGAGGAGGGGGAACAAATATCCTCTAAGCTCTCTCTCTCTTGTAGGGTAGAATAAATCGCTCTCCAAAGTTGATTTAATAACCCACTTAAGGTGGACTTAAATAGGCTTTGAGAGAAATTTATTTCCCTTTCCTAAAAGGATCTAATTTCCTATTGAAGAGGGAATCTACATCAAAATAGGAAGCAGTCCTAAGTCTCCTAAAAGCAAGGAAATCTCTACACCTGCTGCCCTTTCCTGCGAGCAGCCCAACAGGTGTGGGGGCATTTGTGGAGCCAAAAATAATCACAAGGTGACACGTGGAAATTTTAGCAAAAAGTACCAAACTACCCCTGAAGTACACCGGGATGTCTACACGCGAGCAGCAGACAACCATCCTTCAATAAAGCTAAAAATGCTCTAAAGAGAGGTAACCAAATCAAATCCATCTCATCAAATCCTTTTCTTGCAAAGTAACCTCTAAAATAATATTAATAGGTAAATTAATGGATTAATTACCCATTTAATCCATTAATCACCTATTAAAATTATACAATTCAAACCAAAATGTGATTGAATGGCCGGCCAATTCTCTCCACTACTTCCATCCTCATCTTTCCTATTACCCCTAAGTTATTACCCAAATTAAAATAATCAATTATTTTTGTAACCACCCATTTATTATTTTTATATTCAATTAGCCATTGAATTGGCTAATTAAACCAAAAGTTAAACCTACAAAAACCTAAAAGTGGCCGGTCACACCTTTTCAAAATTGGGCAAAGCCTAACCCTATAAATAGGCACCTATTCTCACCAAAAAGTCATTCCAAATCTCTTAAAAAAATCTCAAATTCTCTAAACACTTTTCTCTCTAAATTTCTAACTTTGGCATCGGAGGTTCTTCGGCCAAAGCCCCCCCATTCATCGTGGGCGCGTGAGGCTCTTGGCCTTAACCTAAGGTGCTATTTGTTTTGTAGGTGCAAATCCGTCCAAGATCGAAGAGGAGAAAATTTGCATCCACACTATTGTTTTTTATGTCTTTCAATCTTCATTCGATTTATTCAATCCAAGAGTTAGTATTTAGCATGCGTACCATGTTTAACAAAATTTATTGCCAAAAAGTAATTGTGACTCAGTTACGATTTGGTTGCTAGATTCAAAAGGAAAAAAACAAACTTTAGTAATGCTTTGTTGAAAATGTAATCCGTCATAGTAAGTAATCTATCTTATTTTGTCTTAGCGTAGATATATACTTTCAAGTATGAATACTTTATATAAGAAAGTATTAATTCCTAACAAATATTTTATAGAAGAAACATACATGTAAGAAGTTTAAGAAATTTTCTTTAATATATAAGGAATTCCTTATGTAAGGAAACCAATCACGCCAAACTTTTAATGGATTGATTAAGCTATTAGTTTGATGCATAAATAAAACCAACTTGGGGTCAAACCTTTATCTTTCATGATTGAATTGTGTGGTTTCAATTTAAATCTATCCAAACCGGCTTAAATCCAAAACGAACAAAACTGTTGCGAAATTAAACCGAACCACAACGTCATGCATCTTACACTTATTCCTAGGTTATTTACAAAAATAGAGGACTGCTTTTTTTTTTTTTTGGAGTATTTCTTAAACGTCAAAAAGCTTTCATCGAATCTGATGTCAATAAGCGATTGCCTTATTACGCTAGAGATGTTTACAAAAAAAAATAAAAAATTACACGAGAGATACTTAATGACAAGGTTGTTTTCTAAACCACGTGTTAAAACATTAGAAAAACCAGAGAATAGCAGCTGATTTAGAAAACCAGCACCACAAATCTGGGAGCTACATAAACCTGGATTTCCAATTCAGTCACAGTTTTCAACAATCCCACTCAGAGTTCTTCCCCATATATAACTACACGTTGACATGCTTTTCTCAGCAAAAAAGAAAAAAAAAATCGTACTCCCTTTATTTGTTGAGTGATCAATCTTCCCACCTTACAAAAACAATCATATCTTTATATCTTTCTTTCTTTCTGCTCTGCGATTTTGATAAAATTAGGGAAAGAAGAGGGAGAGAGAGAGAGATGGGAGGTGAAAGGCAGGCGTGCAAGTTTGAGATGGCGTTGAAGTCCATGCAGCGCAAGATGGATGTTCCGGCTGCGGCAGATCACTCGTCGGCTGCTGCCAATGAGGCCAAAACCGGTTGGCGCAATATTACTGCTGCTAGGGCTGCGAGTCCGCCAAATACGATGGCCCTTGAGGATAAGAGAAGAAGAGAGAAGGTTGAAAATCTTATTCACTTAATCTGCTGGGGACCCAATTAAAAATTAGATCATCCTTGTATCATTTTCTGTTAAGATGATGAGGGGTTAGATATTTGCAGCAAATTCCTTTAAAAATTTTGTTGTGACAGAAATGGTGGCTAGGCCTATAACTTGCAAACAGTTTGTTGAAGAGATGATATTTATAAATATAAACAAGAACTATTTTACAATTTCTGGTTTATCCTTTTTTATTTGATGTATATAAGTCACAAGGCCTCCTTTTTATGAAGCATTCTCACGTGAAGTTATTTATTTTTATTTTTTTTAACAAACGATATTATCTACATTAAGGAGGTAGATGAGTGGACTAAGCCTCATAATGTGTTAGTAATAATGTGATTCAAATTCACCTTTGACCAGAATCGAATTTAAAATTTATCACTTACCAATGAAGAGGATTATCACTAGATCGTAGTACTAAGTGGTTACGTGATGATATTATTTCACCTAAATTATAACACTTTGTATTTTTCTTTACTTAAATTCTACACGTAAAATGATATATATAATAAGTTTTCTTGATACGTAAACACAAAAATATCTCCTTTTCATGAACTTCTAGTAGTAACACTTGTATGTATTTTAATCTTACTTGTTCAATTTGCTCATTGAACTATTGAAGAGAAGAATCCCCTTGCACAATTAGCGTCCCTTTTTCAGTTCTAACGAGGAGATCTTATATCCTTATAAGATTAAATTATGTGTCCCTTCTTCAGTTCTAACTAGAAGATCTTATATCCTTATAAGATTAATTTATGTGCACAATTTTTCTTTGTTGTAATCGCATAATATTTATCTTCTCGTTATGGAAAGAGTGCTTCCTTTTTCTTGTTGTGGTACCATGGAGATTGAGCCCATGATTTGGGATTCGAGATCTATGATTTATTTATTAAATTATTTTATTACAAAAAATATTATGCACTAATTTTTTTTTTTTTTTTTTTTTTTGAAACAATATTATGCACTAATTTACAAGAAGAGAAGGTGTTTGAACTCGAATTGCAAAGTTTGCAAAGGACTAAAGAGGAAGGCCCAAAGGCAACCCACCAGTTTTCGAGATCCATGGTTTAGAACTTGAAGTTTAGGTCCGGGTTTATTAATCTAAACTACATTAATAAAATTCAATTTGTAAATCAAAAGAGGGTAAAAAGACAATGTTGTCTTGTACCACAAAACAAAATCATGGGCAGTAAAGTTAATTCACTCAAACTAAATTTTACAATTTTTTTTCACACACAAAGTGTGGGGCATATGCTAGTAGGTATTGAGTGGTTTTATGTACACCCATGTTCCGTTTCTGGACACCCAATTTACTCTCACACGTTTCTTTAGACACCCGAAATAATTTAATAAAGTTCCAAAAACACCCTTCTTTTACTTTTTATAAATTTATTTTTCTATGGACCCATCCTAAAATCATACAAGGCCTTTGCTATTTATAAGAGTAAACGTGAAAAAGAATACCGTTAAACCTTAATACTGACGTTGAGCGTTGAAGTTGGGTACGAGTTTAAGGTCAGAGTTTATGCTTTTGGGCTCATCTAGTGTGCTTAAGATCCAAGGCCTGAAGATTGTTGGATTTGGGTCATGATCCAGGGTTCGATGAGGCCCTAGAAAAGAAGCGTAATTATTCACCTAATCAATTCCTAACCACCACACCAAATACTGTGCACACCGACAACCTAAGCCAACTAATCTTGTAAATGCAATTAACAAATCCACACCTAATTTCCCTCATTTTCATACCATCATTAAGTACCCATACCCACCTCAACCCAATTAATTAATAATTCCCATTGCCCTTTCGCTTACGTTAATTAATTCCTTCAAGTTGATAAGACTCAACAGGTTTGCCCGTAAACCGTGGGAACTTGTATTAGCATTTAGATTCGAACAACGTTTCATGTTTGGCAAGTTGAAGAGTGAGATCAAATTTACAGGATTTTATGTTTAAAATCAAAACTATTAATATTTTAAATTATTATGTAAAGATTATCTAGGTAAAAAATTAATTAAAATAAAAGTCATTAAATGTAACAAATAGATAGACGGTTCATAATACTTTTACGACTTCATTCGTATGTTTTTATACATTAAGCAATCTTATATTTCATTAATTTTTTACGAAGATTTATAAAATCAATTATTCCAATCGTAAACATGAAATTTTGCAAAATGGCTCTTGTTTTGTGAATTACTCCTCGTGGTTTGAGCAGCTTATTTAGTTAGTCACAAAATTTTACTATTTATTTATTTTTATTAACGTTTGTTTTCTTTTGTGAGTACTTAGCGTTTGTTTTCTTTACAAGGTTTCTTCTAAGAAATCTCTACAAATGTTTTGTGAAATGCAACAATTATTAATTTACTTTGTATATCTCTGTCTTTTTCTAATACATTCAATATTACGTAAGGGAGTAGGCTAAACATAATCAAGCTAATTTGATTTGAATTTGTCTTTGACGAGAAAGACGAAATCGAACAAAATACTTTTTACTTACAGGTGAAGACTAGAGAAGAGTCATACTAAGTTGCTTAATATCACTCTTTAAATCAAATGAAATAAAATTTTCTTATTGCTTGGACCTTTGAGGTGATTTGTTACCCACCTATGTTACGTAATCAGTCCTACTAAAATGAGAATTTAAGATGTACTTAATATGACTGTAAATATAAAAAAAAAAATAATAAATCTCACACCTAATATATTTCCTATAACTTATTATTTTAATATGTTGCTTAGTTACACATGAACGCTACAAAACATACAAATTTCTTAGATCCTAGTTTAACCTTAAAATAACTTAAATCCAAAGTATAATAAGGGAGAGGAATATTTGCCACGCTAGAGAAATTGATGCCCAAGAAATAACCTAAACGCCAATTAAAGGTTGCGTCCCATTCAGCGACAGAAACGACATCATTTACCCAAACCCCACGCACCAACTCTCTCTCTCTCTCTCTCTCTCTCTCTCTCTCTCTCTATGTCGTAGTCGTCGTCACAGCGGAACGATTTATCGTTTTAATCACGGCAAAGCCCCCAAAATATCATTGCCGTCGGATAAATAGACACGTGGCGGGTTCAAAGGCCTATACGGCAGGTAACTTACTGTCAAGAAAGCGATACCTGGAATCACTAATAAAACAACTACGCGTGGCGAATTGAGGCGTATCAACTGGAATGCGTGGCAGCAGATCATTTCCTCCCATCCGATTTATGTCTCACACCCTGGCAGACTTCCACTCTAAAATCACAGATGGACTGAGTGTCTCACAGACACAGAGAGAGAGAGAGAGAGAGAGAGAGAGAGAGAGAGAGAGGGGAGCTCCCGGCGATTCTACAGAGAGAGATTTCTAACCGACAGACGGAAGCACGCGACTTCAATTAACTACTGTCTAATTGGATGCCACGTATCGGATTGCGGTGAAGAAAGCATGGCCATCGTCGACAGCTACCACCACCAGCGGCACAAGTCGCACTCCGACACGAAGCTCTTCACCCTCTGCCCCTTCTGGCAGTCGGGAGGCCAAACGTCGTCTTCTTCTTCCCCTTCCACGCAGAACCTCCACGGCTACGGATTCAAATCCAACCCCAAAACGGTGTCCTCCGTCGCGAGATCGCTTCTTCCTCCTCGTCGTCGACTCCGGCTCGACCCCGCCAACAAACTCTACTTCCCTTGTATGTCGTCGTTTCTCATTTGAACGCCCTCACTGACTTTTGCCATTTTGGTCAATTGCGTTTGAAGTTTTGACTTTTCGCTTACTCTACCTGCAATGTTTATAAAGTGCTTTTAGAAAAAGCACTTATTACTGTAGCTGACGAATTATGTACTTGTGGGTTTAATTTTGTAGATGAACCTGGGAAACAGGTGAAAAGTGCGATCCGATTGAAGAACAGTAGCAGGTCACATGTAGCTTTTAAGGTGTTTTCTTATTCCTCTGTGACATCAACCTTAAAAGTTGCGTTGTTATAATTACTTGTATTTTAAGCAAGAATTTATAATGCATTTATTTATTTCTTATGTGGGTTAGGTTGCATTTTTTTACATGTGTTACTTCAATTTATTTTGTTGTTCATTTTGTCCATGTGATTTTTATCAATTTTTGTATGTAGCTTCATTGACCCGTTGAATTGTTTTGTTTTGGCTCCTTTAGTTTCAAACTACTGCCCCGAAAAGCTGTTATATGCGTCCTCCCGGAGGTATACTTGCTCCGGGAGAAAGCCTAATTGCGACCGGTAATGGCCTTGCACTTGTTTTGTTGCTACAAATAACAAATGTTTTATGTTTTGGATGCTCCACCGGTGGATAATTTACTTATTTTTAATTTCAGATTTAATCATTGTTTTTATTTTTTTATTGACTATGGATTTGGTGATGGGCAGTGTTTAGGTTTGTGGAGCAACCCGAGAAAAATGAGAAACAACTGGATCAGAAGACCAAGGTTAAGTTCAAGATTATGAGTCTCAAGGTGAACGCAGGAATCGAATATGTGCCTGAGCTGGTAACATACTTCTCTTTCGCCGACTTACTGCTCATCGTCATAGCACGTTTTGTAATTTATGCCTACATTGACAGGATAATCGAGTGCTAGTTTCCAGTTGTTCATATTATGTAGCTTTCTTACATTTGTGGAATTTGATTCTGTAGCTTTCTTACATTTGTGTTTTTTTGGTCGGAAATTATTATCGTCAGTTTTAGTGTTTTCTTGCTTTTAAGATCATACAATTGATGATGTCCGTCGGGGCCGTCCAATAGAATTGGATCATACAATTGATGACCTTAGTTTTGTTTAACTGACCTCTTCTTTTCATCCAGTTTGATGAACAAAAGGATCAAGTGACCGTTGAGCGAATTTTGCGGGTTGTATTTTTGAATGCAGAGCACCCTAGTCCTGTAAGTTACTGTGACTTATTTAATGGGATTTGTGTTTCCATGTCTTAGAGAATACCTTCTTTCCAGCCATTTGACATTGCGGTTTATAGGCTCTGGAAAAACTGAACAGACAGTTGGCTGAAGCTGAGGCTGCACTTGAAGTGCGTAAGAAGCCTCCTGCGGACTCAGACCCTCCTCGGGATGTTGGGGAAGGCCTTGTAATAGACGAATGGGTATGAATTTTAACAATATAACATCTGATCCGTAGTACAATGGGCTAAACGTTTTTTTGGTTTTTCAGAAGGAGCGAAGGGAGAAATACTTGGCCCGGCAACAGGTTGAAGCAGTGGATTCGGTGTAAAAACTGTGATTACCTTTTTCTGTAAGTGCTTTTGGATTGGAAGGGAGGTTCTCATATTGTAATGTTGTATTCTTTGTGCTCATCGGATTTCGGATATATGGTGGGGAGGTTATCATAGTGTGAGGAAGTAGGTATTGAGAACTACTATGGAAAGTAGATGGCTCCGGGTTGAGCTGCCCTTTTGTAGATAATGGGTTTTGTTTTAGGACGCAAACTTGTATATTTTCAATGTTGAGGTACCCATGTTCATGGAAATTTGAATTCTCGTTCTTTGACAAGGTGATATTTTAAACTATCTTAATCTACGTGGACGAGTATTCCAACTTCGGTAATGCCTTGGCCAACTGACTTATTGATCTACTTCTCATATGTACCGTAATAAATTTTATGGGGTTTGAATGTTCAGCATGTAAATGTTGAGAGTTGTCCCACATTGGTGAGGGACAAGGTTTGCTATGTGCTTATATGGTCTTGGGCTACTCTCCATATTGCCAATTGGTTTTATGGTGGAACCTCAATTTCATCATGGTATCAGAGCAAGCTTGTCCACGTGTGAAGCCCAACGGCCACACGGGCTCCATGTCACCCAGTTGTTGTCTACATGTAGGCTTGAAAATCCGCCATACGTGCAGGGGCGTGTTGAGAGTTGTCCCACATTGGTGAGGAACAAGGTTTGCTATGTGCTTATATGGTCTTGGGCTACTCTCCATATTGCCAATTGGTTTTATGGTGGAACCTCAATTTCATCAGTAAATTGTCCATCATCATCTGACTTATTGATCTACTTCTCATATGTACCGTAATAAATTTTATGGGGTTTGAATGTTCAGCATGTAAATTGTCCATCATCATCTTTCAAACAGGTAAGTTGAGATTCAAAGAATTAAATTCGTAAATCCGAAAAAGAATATTTATAATCGTGAATGCAGATTTCTCTCCCATCTTCTAAACATCAAATCGCAGAAACAAGAAAGGAAAAACACAAACTGAAAGAAGAAAAAAGAAATCAGTAACCCTACTATGAACACATCCTGTACATAATTGTCCTCCAATCCCGCCCGGCCGGCCATCCAGCAGGCAGAAACGCATGTAACCGTATCAATTGTCCGGCAGCTGAAAGTTCTGCATACCAAAAATTTGATGGGAAGGGTTCTGAACGAAGAGGGCCAAGCCACATTTGGCTGGATTGAAACCTTCCCACAAGGAGAAGTTGATGGTTCCAGAAATGGTCTTCTTTGCAGCAATGTCTTTGACAGTGCAGAGCTTTTCGAGTCGTCGGACAACGAAGTCGTTGGACAGGACACGTCCTTGGTTCTCTCCCTTGGGGCAGTCGGTGATCAGCCCGTTCTCGTACAGCGCCACCATCACATTGACACCGTAGTTGTCCACCTTTGACCTCAATGACCCTGTTAGGGATACTTGCAGGGAGTCCGGCGATGGCCTTTGGAATGTTGCCTGTTCATCCATAACAAAACCAAGTTGCTAGTAATTATCCTTCACTATTTGGTAACTATTCTTAATTTTCATATATGCAATTGAAAACCAAAAAGTGAAAACTCAAGAAAGTAGATTTCAGTAGTTGTCATATATTTTTTTTTTTTTTAGAATTTGAAACTACTAACCAAACAAAATTCAATTTTCAGAAAAATGAAAACAAACATGAAATGATTATCGAACATAGCCTTAATTTTGTGAACGGTATTAGCCAAGTGTGACTAGCCACAAGAGATGAATTTACTCTAATAACCAAAATCCTTCTGATGGCAACATTTTTTAATGTCCAAATCTTAGTTTAGACTTACGAATAATTACGTGACCTCTTGTTTAAATACATAGATTAGATTCAAAATGTAACAACATAACGTTTCAGACATGAAATAATATGTATCATAAAATAATTCAGATTCAAAGTTTAACAACATAACATCTTATATCAGTATAGGCTTTTAAAAGACATAGTTACTTAATCTACTTTAGTCTTTAGCTTTCTACAAAAGTAACACTTTGAAAGTTATCATCCACCATTTGGGAAGTGTCAAAGTTGACATTGCATTTTAGGTGTACCAGAAAGTTGATGGGGGTGTACATGTCATGTAATAATTCCTTTTCTTCTTTGGTACGAGATAAGTATAGCAGTCATGCTTTAAGGTTAAAATATGATTAAATAAAGATAAAGGTAGTGATAGACCTTTGAGTATATCAAGTTTTAAAACTAATACAACGAATCTAGATTCAATAATTAGGGTGACAATCATAGAATGAATGTAAGCACTTGCAAATATAATTGTAATAAAAAGCGTGTTATGCATTGACATGACAACATTGTCATTGCATCTCACGTTAAGAGTTTAATTTTTCCTTCCTTTCTTCTTTAACCTCTTCATCTCAAATTCAAATTCTCTCTCTTCCTATCATCTAGTATAAAATACCGCTTATTTTTAAATATACAAAAATATATTTATTAACGTTCCAAAAATTTCATCAATCCTCTTTACGAATGTTTTTTCTTTTTTCAATTATAAAAAATTTAGACTAGGGTGCAAATAATTTAAAAAACAATAACAATAACAGATGAGAAATGCGAACCTGGAATGCGGGTGCAGGATATCTAGGTGCATCCTTGATCGACGTTAGCAAGGCACCCTCATCATTGCCAACACATTGGGCCCTACCTTGAAGCACAATCTGGGGGGTGAACATGGTGTCCAGACCCAAGGCCTCGACATAGGCCTTCTGCCGTACAGTCCACTGGCTCGACCCATATGGGTCCTTCCAGCCCATGTAGTCCCAGTAGTCCACGTGGAACGCCAGCACCACCACAGGAGGCAGGTCCGTCCCATCAAAATCCCCTCTCCCAAGCCTCGACACCAGCAGCTCTGCCACCGGCGAGGTGGTGCACCCCTGCGACGAGAACAGCTCCACCAGCACCGGCCCGCTCCGCTGCTGCTCCTCAGCGGAGACATGCGCTGTTGCCCCCGCAGCATGCTTTTCATGGGACGTGCGGGATCCTCCTTTTGATCCAAAGCAAGCGAGGAGACCACGCGCCATAATATTATTTACGTCGTGTCTCGTCGCCTAACTGGTGTTGGTGGCGGCGGCGGTGCGGCAGCGACAACGCAGATCAATAAATCAGCTCAAAAAGAGAGAAGACAAAAAAAAATAGTAAATGTAGGTTTTTGATGTGGGAATATAAAGAGAGATTGGAAGGGAGGAGAGTCGGTGGATGGTTGGGAGGGAAAGGTGGCCAAGAATATTTCTATAAATCTGTTGCTGTTTAATTAAGGGCGGTGTTGAATGCAATGGTGCCGTTTCAGACAAGAGTATGTGGTTGACACGTAGGTCGTCAGGGTTGGGTTGCATGTCGTTTGTGAAACAAATAATAAAAAGAGCAATTCCACCAGCCACATATGTGGTGGAAAAGCTGTCGTTTTAGCGTGAGGGTTAGATGGAAGTCGCAGACAACCTTCCGGATGAAGACATGATCTAGGACAGCTGGTGTTTTCTAAAGCTTATTACAACAAAAAGAAAAAGAAAAATAATGGTCGGTGACCAAAGAAGTTGAAAAAACAACCCATTCTTGCAGACACAGGATTGGACGGCAAAGCTTCTGGCTGACCCGCACTGTGTGAAATCTGGATGTGATACTATTGTTAGGTTTTCAGCGGCGGAGTCCAAAGTCATTCGGAGGGCGGGCAATTAAATTTGTTACAACGAAATCAAATGCCGAGCTTTTTAGCGTCTACATAAAATTATATAATAGTAAACTTAAAAGTAGTAAGTAGATGTTGTAAGATCTCATATCGCCCAGGGGTGTGGATCATGTAAGCCTTATATGTATATTATCATCTCTACCTAGCACGAGACCTTTTGGGAGCTCATTGACTTCGGATTCCATCGGAACTCCGAAGTTAAGCGAGCTCACGCGAGAGCAATCCCATGATGGGTGACCCACTGGGAAGTTCTCGTGTGAGTTCCCAGAAACAAAACCGTGAGGGCGTGGTCGGGGCCCAAAGCGGACAATATCGTGCTACAGCGGAGTCGAGCTCGGGATGTGACAATTTGGTATCAGAGCCAATCTCTGCCCGGAAGTGTGCCAACGAGGACGTCGGGCCCTTAAGGGAGGTGGATTGTAAGATCCCACATCGCCCAGGGGTGTGGATCCTGTAAGCCTTATATGTATATTCCCATCTCTACCTAGCACGAGATCTTTTGGGAGCTCCTTGGCTTCGAATTTCATCGGAATTCCGAAGTTAAGCGAGTTCACACGAGAGAAATCCCATGATAGGTGACCCACTGGGAAGTTCTCGTGTGAGTTCCCAGAAACAAAACCGTGAGGGCGTGGTCGATGCCCAAAGCTGACAATATCGTGCTACGGCGGAGTCGAGCCCGGGATATGGTGGGGCCGGGCCGGGATGTGACAATTTGGTATTAGAGCCAATCCTTGGCCGGAAGTGTGCCGACGAGGACGTCGGACCCCTAAGGGGGGTGGATTGTAAGATCCCACATCGCCCAGAGGTGTGGATCTTGTAAGCCTTATATGTATATTCCCACCTCTACCTAGCATGAGGCCTTTTGGGAGCTCACTGGCTTCGGATTCCATCGGAACTCCGAAGTTAAGCGAGTTCACGCGATGTCAATCCCATGATGGGTGACCCACTGGGAAGTTCTCGTGTGAGTTCCCAGAAACAAAACTGTGAGGGCGTGGTCGAGGCACAAAGCGGACAATATCGTGTTACGGCGGAGTCGAGCCTGAAATGTGGTGAGAGCCCAGGCCGGGATGTGACAGATGTAATAAAGTTATAACCCTGCATAAATCAAGTTTTAACTAGATTTAATTAAAAAAAAACATTTAAAGTTGCAACTATAGTATAAATAAAACATATATCATCAATTTTGTTCATAACAGCTTATACTCACCTAATTAAAATTTCAAGTATGAACTTCCACAATTCAAACAATATATACAAATAAACTCGATCAAGGATAAGCATAAAATGGTCAAGAACTTACTAATTGATGAGAAGAATCAATAGACTTGGAGAGTAAAAAGAGATGTTTGACTTTGTCTCTTCGTATGTCTTTGTAGACGATTGGCTTTCTGGAAAAATGTGTGGCTTTTTGTTCTAGAATTCTAGCCTTTAGGAAACTAAAAGTTTTGGATTATTAGAAACTGGAATTTATAGCTGAAAAATTGTTAGGAAATCAAAATTTTAAATTATATTATGTAGATAATATGATGTGATGGTTGATCAAACTCCTTCTTAATATTACATTATATACTTTATAAAATATAATTTAAATTTTTTGATCTCTTTAATATTATCTCCGCTTGTATGAAAAATGAAATTGACATTTGACAACCGGATGTTAATTGTCAAAGGCAAAACTCAAAAAGTCACCCTCTAGGCAATAGCCTCCAAAACTTTCATATCAAATCAATAATATAAATATTTATTTCAATGAATAAAATAATCAATGTTGAAAGTTTCAAATATTCACCGTGTGGGGGTACGAAAGTTGTAATTTAATACTATTAAATTACACTATTAGTTACAGTTATCAATTTATTTAGTATTTATTAACGCGTATTTTTTGCTAAAAGTAGTTCTAAAGTTAAAGACTTTTTATTTGTTAGGTGGGTATAATAATTAAAATCATAAAATAGCTTAAATAATTAGTAATTTTAAGTTTGAAGAACTAAAACTCTCTCAGCCACAAATTGGTGTGCACAGTTGGATATGCGGTTAAAAAAGATTAAGAGAAACAATTAAAAGTACAAGATGGAGATGCAGGGGATCGAACCCTATACCTCTCGCTCTACCATTTGAGCAAACTTCGACGGGATTAGACCTTAAGAAATACATAATATTTCGGCTCTTATGATAATTCGGACTATGGAATGGACAGGTGGATCAAAAACTTCTGATCCAAAATGGTTCAAGACTTAAAGCAGGGCCTCTTTTGAAGATGAAAGGCCGAGCTAGTCCTCATCTAGCCATAGTTAGCTTAACATTAACATATATAGAAAACTCAGATTTATTTACGGTAGAAGAATACAAGAATTCAACGTCTGAAAATAAATGAAGTTTGGTATGACCTTATATTATGTAGTATCACTTCTAAAACTCTTTGACCTGCCATGTTGATGCTCTAGCTCCACCAATTGGTTTAGACAAGTGGGTTTTCCCCGGCCAAAAGGAGAGAATCAAATGAGTGGGACGAATTTTCAATAATTTAGGTCCAAGTTCTGCTTTCGCTGCTTCTATTTATTCTGTCTCAAACGCAAATAATCTCTCCATGATTTTTGGAAATCTGTAAACTGATGATTGGTGACAAGGATAAGTGCACTAGATTATTCTATAAGATTCTGGGCTCATCGTGTGATATGACTTATAGTAAGAGTAGGAAAAACGAAAAGGTTACAAAAACTGTTGGATTTTAAACTTTCTCATCTTTTTTTGTACTGACAAGAAAAATATAGTTTGGAAAGCCTGCACATAACAATGCACCATCCATCTGCAACCACTTGATTTTCCCAGCTTCTTCAAATCTCTGGAATGCTTGAATACTGACCCCTCATGCATTTCACATTGTTCCAAACCATGGCCATAACTAGACAAAACATAACCATGCAATCATATATAGTAGATGGACACATGGCAGAAACCAATGATCAAGCCATAGAGGACAAGCCACCTCTCCCAAAACTGATTGGAACCGGAAACTGATTGCAATTTTTCCTACCACCTACACTTCGCGAGAGATGCTGCCATGTGATCAGGTCATGTGGCAAGAGATAAAAAGAGAAAAATATTTCCCGATTACATTCAAGACTTTTCCCTCGACTTAATGGATTTATCGGCATCAAAAGACAAGTGGTGGTTACTAATTTGGCACATTGCACAGCACATGATGGTGGCCACAAAGAAAGAATATCCACATATACATGGCTGAGTGAGTAGCACCAACTATATATCCCTTGGTTCCGAGCTCGATATAAGCTGCACCACTACCACCTTATATATCCAGAACTAAATCCAAAAAAGATCAAATTTGCTTCACTACCCTTTTCCAACAAAGTTTTTTCTTGTAAATTTCTCCATCTTGTTAATAACCATGCTGGAGGGCAAAGCAGTCATCGTTGAGACTGACATGCTTCAAACCATGCAGCAGAAGGCACTTGACTTAGCTTCCAAAGCCCTTGATTCCTTTGATGTCACTAAAGCCACTGAGATAGGCCGCTTTATTAAAAAGGTACTCACTTAGGAGTTAGGACCGCTTGATAACTATGTTTGTTTCATTTTTTAGATTTTGGGTTTTAGGTTTTAGTTTTTATTTTTCGAAAAAATTGAAAACTGAAGACAATATCAAGCCATTATTTGAAAACTTAGAAAATGAGCTTTCAGTTTTCAAAAGAAGGGTTTTGGTGTTCATATGACATGATTATCAAAATTGAAAACAAAAAACAAAATGATTACCAAAAGGCCACTTATTAGGTGCTCATATTACGTTTGTTTTCACTTCAAATTTATTTGACGAGTGCTAGCTTGCTTAATTATCAACAATTATAACAATCTATACGAATTATTGACAATTTTTTTTAATTTATAAATTTTTGTTTCTGCAGGAGTTTGACAGGACAAATGGACCTGGATGGCAGTGCATTGTAGGAACAGATTTTGGTTCCTTTGTTACACATTGCCAAGGCTGTTTCATCTATTTTTGCATGGGCAGCCTTGCAGTTTTGCTGTTCAGGGGAGCTGCAGGTCCAGAAGCTGAGGCAAAGCAGCTGTGTGCAGCAGCCTTGGAGCCAGTACAAGCATGAAGTTCTTATTTCTTCATCACTTCGTGCTTTTTGTCTGTACCCTGCTTTTGAAGTAGTGTAGGCTAGGTATTAAGACTGAAGGAGATTATGGGGTTTGAGTTTGAGATTCACCCATTCAGCTAGCTGTTTATATATATATTTTCATCATGTTTAAAAAAATGACCTTTATGCATGCGTTTAATGGTCCTCCTCTCTTCCCCTGTAGGCATCTTGGTTGCTAATAAGCTTAGTGTTGCTAGAGCTAGGGTTATCCTTATGTAATTTTATTGTTTGGTTAACGCTTATGTTACAACCATTTGGGAGTTTATTCTTTTACCCAAAGCGACCTGTGATATCATCAGACAGTTAAATTAAAGCACTTGAGATCCAAGAGAAAGGAAATGGAGTTATATACTTCATACGAATGCTAGCACATAAGGAGGTAACACACGGGAAATTCCCTGGCACAACCAAGAACATCTACCAAGCAACTAATTTGATTATTTGCAAATACCACAAAATAGATCAACACAAGACCGACAAATGATAATTTGTAGTAATTTAAACCAAGTTCATTTGATTTGCTTATCAGTTTATGTTATTGATGAGTTAGTAAATTCTGCAGTTCATTATATTAACACTCACAATAGAGAATCAAGAAACAGAGATCAAGAATTCAGGGCAAACTTAAGAGAGAAGAAAGGAAGCTGAGAAGTATTTCACTATAGAAAACAATTATTGTAGTTGAACTTATCTCTCTACAAATGAGAGAAAAAGAGTATTTATACACTAATTTCAGCTTAGGTAGCTTAGGACATAAGCCACAGATTATGTGGCAATACTGCTGACATGGCATATCTAATATGGACAATACTAATTATGATGTACATATCCAATACCCCCTCTCAATCTTAGCTAGGATAACCAAGCAGAAAATCTGGTCCATGAAGACCCTTAGTAAGAACATCGGCCACTTGATCCTGAGTGGGGATCTACTGTACCACCAAATCACCTTTTTGAACATGTTCTCGAACAAAATGTACATCAGTTTCTAAATGCTTAATCTGAGAATGTTGAACAGGATTCAAGCTCAATGGAATAGCATATGGGTTGTCACAATGAATAAGTGGAGGAGACACCAGAACTTCATGAAGATCTTTAAGTAACAAACAATTCCAAGAGATGTCAGCTATATTCTGCCTCCGTTGAACTCCTAGTAAGAGATGCTTGTTTCTTGGATTGCCATAAAATTGGGTTATCACCTAAGAATACCATATAACCAGTAATAAATCTCCTGGTGTTCAAGTCAGCCACCCAATCTGAGTCACTATATGCATTAAGAGACAAAGATGATGGTGTAGTAAAGTTCAAGCCACATTTTGTTGTTCCTTGTAAAAATCGCAAGATCCGTTTAACCATTCCAAAATGGACATCAGTTGGTGTACTCATATACTGACATACTATGTTAACTGTAAATGCAATATCAAGTCTCATGAAAGTAAGGTATTGTAAACCTCCTACAAGACTTCGATATAGAGTAGGATCAGGCAACAAGATACCCTCAGTAGTTAGAACTTGATTATAAGGCTTACACGGGGTTGAACATGGTTTGCAGTCATCTATAGTAGCCTTATGAATAAGATATTTGACATATTTAGACCGATTTACAAATATATCCCCATTTGATTTATAAGAAACCTGAAGACCAAGGAAATAGGCTAATTTTCCCATATCTTAAACACTGCACTAAGATTATTGATGATAGATTGAATCACTGTAGGATCTGAACCAGTGATGATGATATCGTCGACATACAACAGTAAGATAACCACATGAACACCCTCATTTTTCCAAACAAATCAGAGAGGAAAGCTTCAAAACCAATAGCTATCAAGTAGGTTGTGAACTTATCATTCCAAGCTCAGGGAGCTTGTTTCAAACCATAGAGGGATTTAACTAGTTTACAAATATGAGAAGGACAACTAGAGTTGACAAACCCCTAATGCTGCTTCATTTAAACCTCTTCTTGTAATTCTCCATGAAGGAAGGCGTTTTTAACATCTAATTGTCTTAAATCTCAATGATGAATGGAAACAAGAACTAGAACTAACCTTACTGTGGTATGCCTTACTACTGGACTAAAGGTTTCACTATAGTCCAATCCTTTTTCTTCACTAAACCCTTAAGCAACCGATTGGACTTTATATCAAGATATTGAACCATCAGAATTTCGTTTGATTTTGTAAACCCATTTACTGCCAATGACATTTTTATCAGTAGGAGAGGGAACAAGAACCCAAGTACCTTGAGTTTGCAGTGCATCAAATTCTTCTTGCATGGCCACTTGCCAATGAGGAATTTGTGAAGCTTGCTTGAAAGTAGAAGGCTCAAATGCATCAGTGATATTAGCTAGAAAAGTAAACCCCCAGAAAAAATGATTGTCATCAATCAAATTTAGAGATTGAATTTCTAGAAAAGTTGTAGTGAGTGCAGTGTAATCTTGTCTGGATATGGTTCCAGTTCTCAATCTTGTCTGAATTCCACTTAATATAGGTAGGACCAATGATGTTTGTGACAAAGATGAGTGTATTTGAGGCAAACAATTTTTAACTGACCAGAGTCAAAGACAGGCAACATTGCAGGTGATGTGGAAAGAGTAGCATTGGAACTGTTAAGATGAACTAGAGATGGTGATTCTTGTACATTTGAAGATTGAGAATTACTGAACGCAGTGGTACTAGAGAGTGAACTACAAGAACCAATGAGATTACTGTGAGCAGGTACATGTGACTGTGAAGCAGAAGTAGACAACTGAACAATAATTGGTCTTAACTGTGTACTGGTACTTGAACATGATTGAGAGGAAGTAGAAGTTCTAACCAAATCCAGATAGGAAAAAAAAACTTTCACCATATATTATATTGCGAGACACCAGAATCTTATATGTCAAAACATTGTAACAAAGAGCACCTTTATATCCATAATAATAACCAAGAAACACACACTGCATGGAGCTGGTTTGTAGTTTGTTGATATTGTATGGCCTAAGATATGGATAAATGGCAGAACCAAATATCTTAACAGAAGACAAATCAGGAGTCTTACCAAATACTATCCAAAAGGGTGACTCCATCTTAAGTGTCTTACAAGGCATTCGATTAATTAGGAACACAACATGTGCCATGCGGCATGATACCAAAATTTATGTGGTAACTTGGCAACAGATAACAAAGTGATGGTTGTCTCAATTAAGTGCCGGTGTTTCCTTTCTGCCAACCCTGTTTTGCTGTGGGGTGTAAGGGCATGAAACAAAATGCAGAATTCCATTGGTAGAAAGATAACTCTGTAAGGCATTACTCATAAACTCTCCAACACCATCAAATTGTAAAATCATAATTCGAGTATGAAATTGGTTCTGAACGTAAGCACAAAATTTTAGAAATGTTCCAAAAACTTCAGCTTTATTGATTAAAGGGTAAATCCATACAAACCTAGTGACTTCATCTATAAAAGACACACAATATCTAAAACCCTCAAGAGACATAGTTGGTGAAGGCCCCCACACGTGTGAATCTTATGAAAATGAACCACAATCTTATCTAATCAATCAGGAAAAGGAATCATACTCATCTTTCCATCTAGATAATGTGTACAAACTCTTACATGATCATCTGTAATACAAGAAATTTTAGAATCTCTTAGCATAATAGTCAACATCTCATTAGAAGGGTGCCCAAGCCTTTGATGCCACATGGAACTCTTCACTGCATGCCCGAAGAAAGTAGAAGACAAACCACCTTTATTCAACAATGTAGGAAAAATATGTACAAGAACCTTGAACAGCTTCATTATTGCTACTCTTTCCTTGATGAAGTATCACCCCTGTTACCTTGTCCTACACAAAAAAAACTGTTATTCATCACATATAAAACCAACTATGATTATCTTTGCATAACTTCTTCATAGCTAACAAATCTACAGTCAATATAGGAACATGCAAAATATTCTTATGAAATAAAGAATGAGATTGAGTCTATAAAGTTCCATTGCCAATATGTATAACTATCAAACCTTCACTATTTCCCACAACTATTTTCTCTATGGAGTAGCTCTTGAAAGTAATGTGACATCAGGACTCATATGACGAGATGCTACTGTGTCAAGAATCCAGGAATCTCCTAGAGCAAATGCATGAGGGTTTTGAGCATGTATTGCTATGAAATTTGCTTGACTAGAAGATGTTGCTCCGTTTGCTTGAACAACATATTGATTAGGAGGTGAAAACATTGGTGGTTAAGGTTGAGGAATTGATTGAAAACCCTAAAATGCATAGTTAGTAGAGAGATGAAGGAGGCTGATTCCCTTGGTAAGAATAATTGCCTATGTGCTTGCAATTAATAGCTATATGACCTCTTTTTCCACAAATCTGACATTCTAGAATAGGCTGACTATTGGTTTCATTTATGTACAAACAAATCATTATAGTGTGACCATTTCGAGAACAAATCTGACATTTAGGAATAGGCTCATACCTATTATTAGAATTACCAGACCAAGGTTGCCATGAATTTCCATCTCGAGCACCATTGAATCGAGGTTGGTATCCACCATTACCTATAGGCCTATATGAGTATTGCTATAAGACCTAAAACCTTGACCAGAATTCTGTTGAGACTGCAAAATTAGTTCCATTAGATTGAAAAACACCCTGAGAGGGAGATTGATAACCAACATTAGATGAAGATTGATTTTCATCATGATATCCCTATGAAGATTGTGAGGAAGAACTAGAACTAGAAGAATTTGCAACACCACCCTGAGTAAGACCATTAACATACATAACAACCATACTATGTACCAGAGATTTCATTCTAGCCTCAATACTCTTCTCAGCACCCACCAATTGTGCTATAAATTCCTCCAATGTAATAGGAGTATCCCTAGCCAAGATTACAGTCCTAATTATATCATAATCAGAGGGTAGACCAGATAAGGCAGCAATAATCAGATCATTATAAGAAACTTTTTTCCTAGCAGCTTGTAACTGACCTTTAAGTGCTTTCAATCTCAACATTTATTTGTCAATTGTATCACTATCCTTTTGCATAGTATGAAGCTCAGCTTTTAAGTGATTAACACTAGCACTAAACACATCCATATAACGATATTGCAATGCAGTCCAGACCTCATACGATCTTTTACAACCAACAACATGTTCAATAGCATCATCACTTAACGTAGCAATCAACAGACTTAACAAAGCCATATCTTCTTCAACCCAATCTTTATATGCAGTATTAATTTCTTTGGTAACCCCATATTCAGGTGTAAGAACAAACTTTGGAGGACAAATCAACTTTCCAATGAAATGAGCAAGAAGATCATATCCACGAATTACATAACAAAATTGAAAACTCCATTTGATAAAGTTTTCATCACTAAGCTTACTTGTAAGCATACCAAGCAGACTTTCAATCTTCACAGTAGTAGACATGATGATCACAAACATTCTTTGTAATACCACAAAGCAAGAAAACAGATCAAGAACCCAGATGGCTCAAAAATTACCCAGAAGAAATTTCACTCAACAACTGTGTAAAATTAACTAAAACTAAACAAGAATCAATTCTTATATATATGTATACAGAAAATTTCCAAAGTCAACAACTTCGTATGGCATCGGCCTTCAATCAATTCATTAAACTTATAAAATGGAGCACAATTATGGCATCAGCCTTCATGAAATCAAACAGAAATGTTGTATTTTCGACTATAGAGAAATAACCATATCATCTCTTTTCCAGCGAAGTTAACAGCAGAAGAAGAATCCAGCATCAACCACGTGAGCGATACTGGCTCTTAATACCATATTAACACTCACAGTAGAGAATCAAGAAACTGAGAAATCAAGGATTCAGAGAAAACTTAAGAGAGAAGAAAGGAAGCTGAGAAGTATTTCACTAGAGAAAAGAGTTATTACAATTGAACTTATCTCTCTACAAATGAGAGAGAAAGAGTATTTATACACTAATATTCAGCTTAGGTAGCTTAGGACATAAGCCACAGTTTATGTGGCAATACTGCTAACGTGGCATATCCGATATGGACAATACTAATTATGATGTACATATTGTTGGAGAACAATTCAGAAAATAAATAAAATAACAGAAATTGAAATACTAATTCTTTATTAATGAAGTATACTTGCAATACAATATGAAATAACCAAGGTTCTAAAAGGCGCTAGGCGCTAGTCGGGCGGCGGGATAGGGCCTAGCGCCTAGGCGGCTAGGCGAAGCCTAGGCGGGCGACTAGGCGGACTAGGCGGATTTAAGTAAATCTATTCTATTTCGTGTAAACAAGTGTCTGTTTATACTTAAAATATACATAATTTCATCATAAACTAGAAAATTGAATGACATCTATATTATGAAGTATTGGAACATAATGAAAACATAGGGAGCAAACATATAATGTGTGTTTATTTAAGTATTCAATAAGTCTCTTACAATTTATTGGAAATAATAAAATGCAAAAGGAAAGTTATCTATTTTTTATCTAAGTGAGTTGCAACCTAGGCAGGTGTCTAGGCGGGTGCCTAGGCGGTCTAGACGGGCGCCTTAGCAGGTCTGGGTGGGCTAGGCGGATGCCTAGGCGGTCTAGGCATTAATCGGGGCGGTGACCAGCCGCCTAGCACCTAGGCGGGGCCTAGGCGGTGCTAGGCGGGGATTTTTAGAACAGTAGAAATAACATAAATAAATACAATAATTAAATTGCTACTAACTTGGTTGAATCACATATAGAGGGTAGCCCAAAAGCATTCTGTCCCACTCTTGTGCTTGTGGTTCTACGACGTCTGCTTGACCAGGATACAACTATCTAATTCTACAACCCACACTGGATTATAGAATTCTGGCGAATTGCTTTGTGTGTTTACTCTCTGTAAGGTTTTGTATGTGAGAGATGGGAAAAAGAAAAGATGATATACAATGGAATTGAGGTTTCAGTTATATAGGCTCTTTCATACCTCTTCAAATACCTTTTGGATGTATCTGAAACCACACAACTCTTTCCAAACAGTTGTGTCTATTAATCAAAACGTTTTTAATTAATTTAATTAAAAACTTAATTCAAAATTAAAATTAATGAACTCTGATTAATTTTAACTTCTTAGGCCCCAGGTCCTTCTCTTGATTAATTAATATTAATATGATGGTATAATCAAGCCTAATCCACACAATTAGTGGTCCAAATCTCAATCCTCATTCCAATTAGTCCAATACCTAATCACTAATAAAAGTGACTAACCTAATATAAGGACCTCAAGTTCCCTTGAGTTCCCCGATGTGGGACTAAAGGAGCTCAAAATTCCAATACATATCCAATACATTAGGCCTTCTTTAGGCCTTGTTTGGTGTAAATTCTACAGTTCATAAGGAAAAATTAATGCCGATGTCAAAATTTTAGATTTTGGATAAGTTTACATTAATTTGTCTTTTGATGAATGTAGAAGAATGATTAATCATGAAGGAAAGTTATAGCTTCTAATCATACCATTTTGTGGGGAATTAGAAGGGATAACTTTCCCTCACAGTGACTCATCCATCTTCCACCTTTAAGCTTGAACATAATTTAAAAATTGACATTCATTTCTTCCTACATATATTGAATCTAGTGAGTTGTTGAATTGAAACCAATTCTACACGTACGCCAAATAAGAGGCCTTAATGTTTAAGCAAAAGGCAGTACTAATTAACTATTAAGTGTGCATGCTAGTGGATAGCTAGAACTAATGATGCCTACACCTGGTCTGGAGTGACAGCTAGAAACTGAAGAATGTTGTTTATGTGGTGTTATGTATCCATTTGGTTAAAGAAAATATACATGCTAATAGAGATTTTAGATGTCTAAATAAAAGCAATCATTTATATTTCACTAGTATTACTGCCACTTTACATTCTCATAATTCTACTTAATTATTACCCAAGAAACCACTAATATCATGTCTTCCCCTTGTTCTATTTATACAAAATTGAGACATTAAAACATAACCAAAGTTCACAATGCACACAGCCGTTGACTGATCTCTATAATCAATCAAAAAAGTCATCTTGATCATTTGGCTTTGGAGACGTCAACAAGGCCGTGTACAATCTGAGCCTGTCCTCTCCCAGTGAAGAACACCTTGATAGAGGTCTCCTAGGCCTTATAAACGACAACGAAGTCAGCGTTAACCGGTGCTTGTACCTCCTCCAAGCCAACTGAATTGCCACAGCAGCCCAAGTCCTCCAACCGGGTGAGTAGTACCTTGCACTTCTCTTAACCTTTTCGTTCACAAATGTGTACCGAAAATGTTGAGTCACGTATTTGACATCCTCAGCTTCAAGGCTAAATGCCTCTGTGGTTTCAAGAGTGACTAATGTGGAAGAAGATGGTGGTAGTCTTTCTATAAAGGGCCTTCTGAGACACCATGACAAAAGCTCATCGCCGCTGAAGTTGCCAGGGCCTAACATGCAGCAACTTTTCACACCATCTCTGAGAACTTGGCTGCTTTGAAGGTGACCCCTTACTACAAACAGCATTCTTTGAACTGGATCTCCTTCTCTAGTTATCTGTATGAAGCTCATAAAGGTTACTGTTAAAATTTGAATTGCAGAAAGAAAACGCAGGACTAGCAATTTTATTCTATGTACTATTGCTACCATATTTTACTTTGAAAGTTATCATTTAATGAGCATGTAATAGAGTAAAACTAGAATTGAATGTCTGTTGCTGTGAATGTGGCCTAAGCTGCACATAAAACTATAAGGTCCACAAGTATTGTCACAGCTCTTTTTAATCGACAATTAGCGTCCATGAGATTTGAACTCAGAACCTGCTCTAACAGAGTGAAGACTGAGTTTTGCTAGATAAATAGTCATATGCCAGGGGTACTGTTATTGTTAAAGAATAGTCATATCGGTCGGTAACTCACTGTTTCTCCTTTTGGGAATATAAGAGACTTCACACGGTCACAAATATTCTCAAGAACCAGATCATCCATATGTTGGAACAATGGCACCTGAAACAAGTTTCAATAACTAAGGAATTAGCTAGATAGTATTCATACTAAAAAATTTATCTACTCTGTACCTCTCTAGTAATGTTTATAATTTTGTACTTAGAGCTGCCCAACTCTAGTTATTTTGGAGGCTGGCCCGAACCATTATTTGTCTAAACTGAATAGATTAGAAGTGAGTATAGAAACATACCTGTCTTACTAAGTCCAAGCACAGATGATATTTGATGTCCCTCCTGAGGCCCTCAGGGAGGTTTCTGATCATCTCACATTCATCTACGCCACGCATGGCAGCCCATCTCTGGCGCTCGTAGTTTCGCACTCGCTGTCTAAACCCCTGAGGTAAATGCCTCTTCCTCATCCACCACTCTATGTTTCTCATCTTCAATTGCATTGCTTGTTTCTTAGATGTTGTCGCATGCAAAAACACCTGTACACACGTTCAGTACTCAAAAGAAGGAGAATTAACCATGAATCCTTCTTAAAAGTCTTGAATTTTCTTACGTAAGACAGTTTGACATATTATGTTATCAGAATATAAATAAAGACTCTTGACTAAACGATATCATGTCTAAATGTGCGGTCCTAAAAATCTTGACTAAACAATACATCCTAAAAATCTTGCAAAGTTCTTTACCTTTATGTTTCCTATCAACATCGTGACCAAAAGCAGCCCACTAGTTAGAACAATGATATTGAAAACAACCTCTAACCACTCAGTTGAGCTTTCCAAGTTTCCGAAGGTGCTGCACATAATTAAATATAATTCAATCATTTAACACTTAACCCAAAGACTGAAGGTAATCAAAGCTAAAACAATATAACAATATAACAATATAAGATAATCAAGAAGGGGTGGAAAAAAGAGGTGAAAATGAATACCTGAGAGTCATTAGGCCCCAAAAGATGGGAAAAAGTATTTTTTCCAATCGGCTATCGTTTGTAACAAGCTGAACAGTCCATGAATAAGCTCCATAATCGTAATGATCGGCATTGTCTAAGCACGTCGACCGTGCTTTTCTGTTCTCCGACCAGGCAAGTCTCGCTGCGTCTCTTAGAGTGTTTGTTGCTCCGTAGTAAATAGGGTCTTTGCAAGCTAGTATTCCGAGGCCACATCCTCTTGATTCTCTGCATTGCTCTTTCAGGCATTTCTCTGCCCTTTGGATTCCTAACAAGTACCAACATGCTCCTGCAGCCTGCAAATTAACGTCAGATCATAGACAGAGAAAGATAATTAAACATATTTAAATCAAGTCACCCGAGTCTCAAAGTAGCAATTTAATTCTCTAAACCCAAAACCCTAAATAATAAGATGGTTGACACAATAAAAACTTTTATTATTTGGATAATATGATGGGTTATAGGCAAGAGAAAAATAAGTTTGGAGGTGATAAGTTGAATTTTCTGTAAAAAGAAGTTATACATGGTTCTACTTTTGAGGTGGATCTGCACTGGTATATCGGGGAAACAATATCAGCACATAAAATAATTAGAGAATCTAAAGATTTCTTAATCTGTTTGTTAAAAAAAAAAAAAAAAATTCTTAATCACGGACGCATCTATTGTCTCTTCATAACACTCCTTTTGGACCAAAAAAACAAACAAAAAAAAAAATTATAAAATGACATAATATGTTGGTTAAATTACAATATACCACCACATGTTTGGATAAAATTACAACTTCATACAATATCGTTAAAACATTTCAATTTCATATATTAATTAACATTTCATTATAAGATCATACATCTGTTAGTCAAATAGTTAATTTGACCGTTGTAGCAAATATAAAAAACGTATATTTTTGCTGATGTGGCAGTCAAATTTGTTTACATAAATTAAAAATAAAATGGGCCCACCCCTACAATCCTACTCTAACTTCCCATTTCCTCCTTCCCCATCTCCTCCCTCACAGCCACCGCTGATAAACACCATCCTCACCCTCCTATCATTGGTGACCACCTCTCTCTTTCTCTCTCTTCGGTTTGAGGAAGCAACCCACAGTCTCCTCCGATTCATTGCATCTACATCTGCCGTCGTCGAGCACCGTCTTGTACACCGTCCCCAGACTCCCTTTCCCCAACATCTCTCAGAGCTAGCTATTATCCCCAAATCAATTGAAAGTTGAAACCCTAAAATCCCGAATTGGCCCCAAATTCCTGTTGGGATTCTCAGACGAGTTCTATTTGCAGGAATCATCCAGAGTTCAAACATGGTACGATCCATTATTTTTGTTGACTCGAATTTGGTATTGGTTGTGCTTCAACTCCATAGCGAAGAGGCAGAGAGTTTCTGGGGACGAGAAAGTTACAAAGATTTCTTAGATAAAGTGTGATTGAAGGGGTATGATGAGGGGGTGGGACCCACTTGGCATTAAGTTCTTTTTTTCTTTTTTAAATTATTTATTCTTTTTTTTTAAATTAATTTATTTGAATTTTTTATATTTGTGAACTGACATATCATCAATTAACGTTAACTTAACATAATTTTTAACGAATGTATGAAATTAAAATGAAATGTTAAATAATGTATGAAATTGAAAGGTTTAAAAGATATTGTACGATGTTGCAATTACCATCAAACTTAAAAGGGTAAAATGTAATTTATCCTAATATGTTTGTGGTTATGTGGTTATAAGATCAGAAATAATTATCAATGTGAAGTATGAGTGGGGAAAACCATTTTAATGTGCCGCAAACACGACTCGATACATTAAATGTTACGATACAATTAATTGAATATTTTTTTAATTAAATTTTCAAACAATTATATGATGACACTTAATGTATCAGACCGAGTTTCCAACATACTGAAAAAATCTATTATGAATGGGTGACACAATGCTTAAAAAGAAGGTCCAATTTTTTGCCCTCATTCTTGGCAATGAGAGCGCTTTTCCAAATCACATGTATAACGATTGGGCCAAGCTTCCTGTTTTCGATTCTCGATTAATCATTCATGCCATGGGTAAAATTATGTTAATCTTCTTGGTCACTTCCTTCTCTTTATTGTCGGGTTGAAGTGGACGTCACAACTATCAACAGCCAGTGAAAACCCTAGACGTAAGTCTTTTAAATGACCTGCATGGCATCAAGATTCCAACACCTTTTTACCTGAAAAGAATATGTTATGATTTCTATTGTCGGATATTTTGGGAGCCACCTTATCTTTTTTCTCATTTTTTTTTTGTCACCTCTGCTGTATAATTGGTCACAGTGCTGGATAATGTTATCAAATTACTAATTGTATTTATTTATTTATTATTATTATTATTATTATTAATAATATTATAGTTCGTTTATGAAATTTTCATTATGGCATGTACCATTTTTCAACGTAAGGCGTTATGTTGCTATCATACTCAAATTGTTTTAAAGGATAACACGTAATTCTTCTCTATTTTGGTATGTTATATTGGCAAACTATTAGTATTAGAATATCAACAAATTAGTTTACCTAATTAACAATCTAACAATATAACATATCAAAATCATATAACACAACATCTTAAATCATCTTAAGAAAGGAAATTAGCTGCACTCTTCCTATATAAAAACAAACTATCAAGTTGAGGGCTTGAAGGATTTGTGGAAGATGTATACTTACATGAGAAGCGACAAAATATGCAATCAAGTTGAGAGCTATCCCCCACCAAACAGTTCCAAAAATGTAGCCAGAAAGATTTTGCATTCGACGCAGGAGGCAGACAGAGTGATAGATCTTTGGGAGATACTGGAAGAAAAACATCAAGAACACTGTCATCACTACGGTCACCGATCCTCTCTCCAACAGTGAAGGAATTACCACCCATAATATTATCTGAAATACAATATTCACAAAATAATTCTTAATTTGCTAGCTAAATATTTTGTTTCAATATACAAAACCTCTCTTTTTCGTAAGAGCAGCATGCAAAATTAGGTCCACAGAAAATGTTTTATCAGTACTGAAAAATGAACATATTCATGTTGATTTGTTCCATAAATAATTTCTAATACAAGGGAAATTCTACACCAATTTGCACGAAAGAAGAGAAAAGGAAGTTTGAATCTACGACGTAATGGCTTGACGAGAAAGGTTCTAATCACACTGTAATCCACCACTTGCTTCCAACAAAATAATTGAGAATTCATGTTTAATTAGACTCAACACATTTGTCAACATCAATGATCTTTTGGAGAAACTTTATATGCACAAGGATTACACCTGGACTATTAATTACTTTGACATGATGCTATCATATATTGTTTCTTTAGGGCATATTCTTGAATTAATATGTATCTCAAAAAATTACTTCGAACTTTAGTGGTAAACATCATTCCCTTACACCTTAAAATAGCGCAATATATATATAGTAAGTGCTCCAACCACTTAATTGACAAAAGAAAAATAAAAATAATTATATATTAAAAATGAATGATTAAATGCCACAAGCATGCCTTTAAAAAAAATATCATCAAAACAAAGACCCTAGATTCCTTAACCAAAACAAATGCTTTAGCCAATATTTTTCCCACAACACCCTCCACCAACCAAATCTTACTCACAAGAAAACTAAAGGAGGGTGTATATTGCACCACAAATTTGGGTTATAAATAAAAAGAAAAACGTATTGGTGTCCAAAAATATATTCTGCAAAAAAAGAAAAGAAAACCCTTTTTATGCTTTTATGTTGTCTGTGCTCTATACCCTTTTCTGGAACGAAGAGAGATGACAGTATGACATAGCTAACTCACATGTTACAACCTTTCCTCCCTGCAAAATACGTGTGCATTTTTGCTGTATTGCATAAAAAACAAGTTATTGGCATGCATCTGTCACCTTATTTCTCAATGCCGCCTTTCTACAACAAACCTTAAACAAACGGACCAAATATCTTTGATAATGACGAATATATATAGAGAGAACCACGGCAATTATCACAACAAAGACAGCAAAAAGAAAAGATATTTAATGACGATGAGTAGTAAACGATTACCTTTAAAAATCCACCACAAAATTAGTACTACTGATATTTAGATATGCTAAATTCCCAGACACTTAAACTCACACACGCTTAAGCTCACACACTCATTGTCACAGAGATAAGTTTTAACGTTATGTGTGGGACCATCTATATTCGAAGATGCTAGGTAACTATGTCAGTTTTGTGTGTTTTAACGGCATCTAACCAAAATTAATTAATTAATCTTACCTGGGGTATGGGGAGAATAACAAAGAGGTCAAACAAAAACCCCTTCTTTGACTTCAAGTACTTGAGAGCCACAGACCTTGGACTAGTGTCGCGCAGCCCATTGGCTCCTCCACTATCCCCACCAACCATGGCAGTGAAGGAGTAGCGCTTGGCCATCTTCAGCTGCAACCACATGTTCCACACGTGCAGAACGTCCGTCATGCAGCGGAGCACGGTCACCGTGATGGCAAGCCACCCGTCCACAAACAGACACATACAGCTCTGGCTAATGGACAAGGCATAGAAGAAGAGAGGATCTATGATGAGCCCCGATGCACACACAAGGAGGAAAATCCTGTTCCATTCTTGAACCCATTTCGCCCTCGGGTCGAGAACTTGGCCTAGCGACCAACCGGGCCTCCTCCGCCGCTGCAATGAACACATGTTGTACAAGCAGTTGTTCTCAAAATTTCCTCCATGAGATGTACTGCTTCCATCACTTTCTTCGTCGTCTTCTCGTACCTCGTGGTCTTCGTGATCTTCGGATTCGGATTCTTCGTCGGAGATATAGTGTTGCATGCGTGAAGAAGTCTGAGAAATTTCGTGCTCACTAGGCATGGTGGTGAGTAATGGGATGGCTGGGAATTAAGTTTATGCGTTTTGATGAGCAGCTTTGCTAGCTTTGAAATGATATATGTTTTTGCCTCAAGGACAGCAATAATTGGAGAGGTCTTAGGAAGAGGGAAGAGGAAGAGGGAAGAGGGTGATGACAAATTTTATTTTGAAATTACCAGATTGCCCTCCAGTTAAAATCCACTCTGGATCATTTCTGAGTTGTACAGGGTGACGTAGGAAACGGATCATCTCCAGATCCCTTTCACCTAATCATCCTTATTAAACAATTTGAGTTTTTGAAATTTAATCTAACGACTACAAACAGAGACCCATTCTAAAAGTTATAATAACTTTTGCCGTTGGATTAAATTTTAAAGGTTCGGATTATTTGATAAGGAGGATTAAGTGGAAGAGATCCGAAAATGATCCCTTTCCAATAAACTTGTTTGACAGGTCACCAATTACTCTATTCATATAAAAAAAAAATTATTTTACCATCTATTTGCACGACACTATCATTGATGTTGCTTTGCAAAATTCGGATTGAGGCAGAATGATTTTATTTTTGAGAGTTTTAACGAAACACTCCTGATACAGTTCATTTTTAATGAAAAACCACAATTTTACCTTTCCCTTTTACTATTTACTACACCTTTATTTGTCATTTTTCATTAAAATTAAAGGTTTTTTAAATTTTTCGTTATTTTTTTTTTATTTATTTACTTTGTTTTAAGCATCCAAATGAGTACAATATTTGCTCAATTTTTTTAAGGAATACAAGTACAAGTTGAAGAGCTGAACTATCACGAGTACTTTCTCACTAAAGAAGGAAAAATGCTAGGCGCGTTTGTTTGTATCTTGTTTATTTCGATAATTAAGTGAAGTATATGTTATTTTTAGTTTCAATTTCAATTAAGTAGACCTGATTTATTCATTTTCTTTCATAATAGTGTAATTCAAATGACATTTTTTTCAATAGAAAATAAACATTGCTAAAACTTAGTTGTTCTTTAGGAAAAAAAAAGAAGAATTTTCAGCGATTTATTAATCATAAAATAATAATAATACAATCATCTCCAACCGTTGGATCCAAGAAATTTGACTTATATTACCCTCGGGTGCATCACAGATGGTGCACAGTGCGCTACATAGAATGAACTCCAGCCACATTTTAGCTCTTACTTACACGTGGTGGTCACCCCCTGGCCGATAAGTTAAAACTAGAAGAAATAGAATATGATGTATCAGATATTTTAGGAGATACTAATATAAGAGATCCTACAGAGTTTCATTTATATACACAATATGATAGAAATCAATTAGTAAGAGATTTAGACGTGATGATGAAAGTGAACTATATCCCACCATTTGGCATTTTATTGGAGATGGCCTTAGTCTCTCTGGTCACGTGAAATGTGAAAGGGGAGAAAAATACATGGGAGTATGTAAACAAGATTGCATGTAAGTATCACTCCATAAACAGCTAAGAGCCACTACATTAATGAGATATTTAATGATCAAGAATGAGTATAAGAAAAATATGTGGATCGGACATTAAAATTAGTAATTCAATACCCGCAGTACAAGGAATGAGTTAAACTAAAATTAGTTGATTTGATTCTCGTTCCTAATTTTGACTCTCCTTATCCTTACATTCTGATTACACATAAATAAACATGGTAATTTAATAATAAAAAGAGTCTAGTCACAATATGATTAAACAATTTTGGTGCATCAATAATATGGATGAGCCCATTTTTGTGATAGGAATTGAAATACTCAAGAAGGATATGCAACATGTTTTAGGAATTTTGGCGTGCTTTGAGAGCATGCACGGTTTCTCAATTGCAGTCCACCTATCATTTAGGATTGAGAGTTTTACAAAACTTCGAGATATTTCCATTGTCTTCAAGAAAATCACAATTGCCATTATTTTGAATGACTCCATAATTGCCAAAATTTCCAACACAGCATGTGATAAATGCATGCAATAGTCCAAATATTATGCGTATGTCTTATTTTCGTAGAGTGGAGATCATATAAAAGAAGAAAAAAAAGTAATGCTACATTTACTATATATTTGTACTATCATTTGTATCATCTATCTAATAAAAATACAATCCGCTAACACCTGTAATTCTCATCTCTATTATAAAGATGGTACAAATAATGGTATAAGGGTAATGCTAGAGAGAATAAAATTTTAAATCAAATGATGTGGATGTTGTTGATTAAATTATTACTTAAGTGTTGATTACCGTGCTTATTTTAAATTGGTAACACATAATTTAGTTTGCAAATTTGATTTAAAAATTTGATCTCCTTAACATTATCCATGGTATAAATATGAGGAAAAGGTAGCATTTAAAAACAAAAAAATTGATTCAACTGTTGTTCAATCAAGACTTGAAAATATGAAAGGAAAAAAAATATCTTCCAATATAATTGTGAACTTTTTTGTGATCTAATAATCAACCTGGCAGCTGTTTATATAATTATAACGTTCCTATAACGTTCAAAAATTCCAGAAGTGAAGTGAAGTAAGATTCTTTAGCATGTTTTTCAAATCCTATGCTGTGATAAGATTCTAGCTACTAAGCTTGATTAGACTACACTCGAAGTCTTGAAAGCTGAATGACATGTATACATCTTGTCATAGATCACCTGTGCATGTTCTCCACAGAATAGAAGTCTCTCTGTTGGCGTGGTTTCACGAGATATATTTTCCTTTATTGAGAGGATGTAAAGAAATGTACATCGACTTACACCGGAAGTTTAACAAGATAAATGTTTACGTCTTCTATAGTTGGTTACATGATGAAATCTCAACTTCCTTTCGTTATATATACGTTTATGGTGAAAGGAATAATTTCTCGAACCATAAGGATTTGATAGTGAAAGACTGGATACTGAAATAAAATTTATATGCAACTTGTAATTGCCACAAACCATAAGAACGACCTTTGTTTGGTTTATAATAACTGCGTGAGAGTGATCTTGGATCGACCCCCATTATTGGGTAAAATACTAGGAAAATATCCAGAAATAAGAATCACAATGTCGTAAGAGTGTTAAAGTCTGTAACACTGTAAAGGGTAGTTTGGGAAATGAAAATAGACAGAGAGCTAATTAAGCTAGGTATAGAGGTGGGGTAAACAAAAGAAGAAGGGTGGGGGCAAAGGGTAGTGCGAGGGGGAAGGGAAGGAAAGCGACTGGGGAGAGAGGGACGTGGCAACGATTACATATAAGTTCGAAGAAGCTAGGTTCCATGCAGCTTCGTCTCTTTGTTTGTTTCCTCATCAATTGTCGTCAATTATATTTTATCGCTATCTGTCAAAATATATGTACTGTAGAACGTTACTTATACCAACTTGGACAATCGACACATTTCGAAATTCTGAATCATATATCGATCTAATCTAACTAAGTACGTAACTTTTTTTTTATTTTTTTATTTTATTTCGGTGGCTGTATATTTCTCTGGATTTTTTGCATCACCGAGATCTGGCACTCTATTTGTCTCTGTGCATGATGAGAATTAGGAAACGCAGTCCTGACCTCTGCATGCATGGAATAGATAATTGACTACTAAAGTTTTCTCTTGTCTTGTCACTTAGTTTTACAGTTTAGTAATATTCCTATTTACTTATAAGTGAGATGTCTTAAGTTTGATTATCTTTAAAGGTAAACTAAAATCATTTATGGCTTAACAGAGGCTAAAGTTCTCTCATGTCTTGCCATTTAATATTATGGTCTAGTGAATTTCTATTCACTTGTAAGGGAGATGTCCTAAATTCGATTCTCTCAAAGAGCGAAATTCAAACTATTTATGGCTAGTCCATTATGACGTATAGTCCACTATCCACCTCTTAATGTAGATAATATCAAATTATTAAAAAAGAAAGATTTCCCTACCTTAATTATAACCACAAGTTAAGCCCTAAGATTAACATAAGTGCTGAGAAGGGGGAGAAAAATGGGGTTGGGTTTTAAAATATAATTTAGTTGGATTATGAGTTTCATTATATTGTCACAACGAAAAAGAAATGATAAGACTAATTATCATTCTTGTCACTTAGTACTACGGTCTAGTGATATTTCTCTTTACTTGTAAGTGAGAGGTTTTAGGTTCAATTTTCGTCAAAGGCGAATTTGAACCACATTATTGCTAGCCTATTGTGAGATTAAACTCATCCCCTCCTCTTAGTGTAGATAATATCGATTGTTTTTAAAAAAAATTATCAATGTTAGATCTAAAGCTATTTTATTTAATTTTTTTTATCAATTTCAGTCACGCAACTTGTTTGTGATAAATTTTGGAAGGTAGATTGACAATTTTTAATGAGTTTAAAAAACATTCTTTCGGAAAAAATAATGTATGAAGTTAACTTTTGTAGAGTAAATTGGTTTTTTTTTTTTTCAGTACAACAATAAATTTATACTAAGGGGAGGGAGAGTTTAGCTAAGCCACACAATGGGTAATCTAATTTGGTATTGAATTCGCCATCTACAAGATTCGAACTTAAGAACTCTCACTTACAAGTGAAAAAGAATACCACCAAATTGTACTACTGAGCGACGAGTAAATTGGTAGTTAGATTCATAACTTAAATGAAATGTTAAGGGCTTATGAGCTAGAATATGTCAACATTTTACCTCTTAAAACGTCTCACGTGCAAGTCACGTGACTTAAATTGAGAAAAATATGGATAGAGTAGCTTCAAATCTTATAATAAGATAATAAAATTGACAATTTTTAATGAGTTTAAAGACTTAATTTCCACGACCGTAATAATTTAAAGAACAAATCAATAATTTACTCTCTACCCTTGATGATTATTTTAACTAAAAACTCTTGATAAATTTTTTGTTGTAGCACACACTTGGGTAAGCAAGCATTCAACACTTTGCATGTTTTTTTTTTTTTTTTTTAATTTTTTTTTCTGGTCAAACGATAGATTTGGTTAAATTAGATGTTAGACTAACTTCTGACGGGATTCAAACTTATACCGTCATGCAAAGATTCAATATCTTTCTATAACTATAGTAAAGGATCACTTGCCAACATTTTGCATGTTAGGTACTAGCAAACCGTATCAGCGATATTTGGCGTTTAGTGCAACTCGGATGAGCCCCACTGCCGCCGGGTTAAGGTTGCGAGTTCGGACAAAGGCTGTTTTCTGTGTCCTCTAGTAAAATTAAATTGTGCCATAATTAGTTTTTGGCTTTTTATTATTGCATCACTTTTTTTATGGTATCTTTTACAGATGAGACATATATATATATATATATATATATATATATATATATATTTATTGGTGGCTTCATCTTTATTCGAGAGAAGATATAAATAATAATATAAATATATGATAAATATAACATTATTTTTTTATTTTTCAAATTTGTATATTATACTATTAGTATAAATTTCTGATAACTTTATTATATTTGTTATTTTAGAAGGACAAAAAAAAGAAAAGAAAAGGAAGTGGCATACTTTAAATGGAGCTGCAAAGAAGAAAAAGCTTGTAGTAAACATTGAAAATTTCACATCAGAAGAGCATAATATTTGTTATGTAGATACATGTAACGTAACATGAGCAGATTAGTATCATGTGACAATTGTCACGTGGAAAAATACCATTTCTGTTTTTTGTCTTTAAGAATTGTATCAATTAGTCTCTCTCTATATGCATGAAAAGTGAATAAAATTGATATTTCTCTTCATTTATAATTGAGATTTCAAATTTGACTCACATGTATAACAAAAAGGATTTACTATTTGTACTGAGTTGGATACCTTACTATGACTGATTTATTATGTGAATTAAGTTACACTCCTCTTTTTGGAGTAGGAATATCGTTATATGTATTTAAAAAATTGTGAGTACCATAGCACACATCAATTTAAAGTGAGGTCCATTAAGTTGTGTGTGTGCATATATTTAGGTCGATAGTTAATCAATCTCTTCACTATAGAATAGAGTGTAGAACGTTTTCCCTATACAGTCAATTATTGTTGTACAAAATATGAGCTGGTGGGCATAAGCATGCATGTGAATGTGTTGTAGGTATTTGATTGACAATTCGACCCCACCCCTTGGATCATACTCAGGTTCTATTTGGTATTGCCCCTTTTTCTTTTTCTTTTTATTTTTTATTTTTTTATTTTTATTTTTATTTTTATCAAAACCTATTTCACTTTAAAGTTAAACAATAAAAAAATATTTAGTAAAAATAAAATATCCTACTTATTTTAAAAGCATGGACATCCAGATAATTGCTTTTAAAAACATGTAGGTGTTGTATAGGGCTGGGTTCGGTTCATTTTTTTTTCGGTTCGGTTTTTTTCGGTTTCGGTTTTTTTCTGTTCGGTTTCGATTTTTTTTCGTTTTTTTTTTTATTTTTTTTTAAATGATGTAAATGGAAGGAACCTACCAATCAACCTCCCAGTTCTCATATATCAGAGAATTGAGAGCCTTAAAATCCTGAATATATTCAAGTAATTCAACTACTTATGATCAAGCAGATCGATTTCAAATTTTCAAAACTTAAGCAAATACATAAACATATATTCTTCAAGGAAATGTATATCGCCATATTCAAAATTCTAAAACTTTAAAATTTACAAAATCATGAAATAATTTCACAAATTAGTTGATAGATGCAGATCGAAACAAAAAAAAAAAAAAAAGTAAACGGGTTCGTCTAAATGCCATAATCGGACTCCAATATTGCATGCCCAGTGCCCACATTCAAATTCATAGTCAAGTCCACAATAGATCTAGAAAATTCCAAAACATATTCAGAGAAAAATACAAACTTTTTCACCTTAAATTACATAAATTTCAAATGGGTAACCATAAAATTAAAAACCCATGAATTGAAAAATAAATAAAACCCACAACCTTTGCTGCAGCGATATTGCCATGATCGTCCCAAGCTCTTACAATTCCTCTTTTCGTCGAGTCTCGAAAAGGGCGAGGGAAAATCATGGTTTGGAAGAAGGAATCCGCGAGGAGGACAAGAGAAGAGTGGAGAGAGAGTGATTTGGAGGAAGAGAGGAAGGAGAGGGAAGGAGGGAAAGAGAGAGAGAGAATGAGGAAGCAAGGCAGAGAGGAAGCAGCGGATGGAATACTAGAGAGAAGTATTTGTCTGAAATGAAATGGGAGTGAGACGGCTAGGGTTTGTAAAGTTAAGAAATTTTATAAAGCATTAAACATAAGAAACCTATAAATATATTACCGGTACAATCATAACAACTTAAAGCCTGCAGTCAAGTTGGCTTGTAGCCGCTAACTCCAATCTGCAAGGAAGGGGTTCAAACCTTGACGCCAACATGTTTTTTTTAGTATTTATATACGTTTTTTTTTTGTTCGGTTGGGTTTTCGGACCTCAAAAATCGAAACCGAACCAGCCAGATTCGGTTTGGTTTGATTTTTTTCGGCCTCGGTTCGGTTTGGTTTTCGGTTTTTTGAACCCACCCCTAGTGTTGTAGCCTATTTTATCTGACAAGGGTAAGGGGGTCGGCTGCAAGGAGAAAAGAGATTGAGAGAGATGTGTTTGTAGAATTGTAGGGGAATGTGTGTGTTATCCTTAGGGCTGGTTCGGTATGGGATACCGAACCGAAAAATGGCGTATCAAGTCCCAAACTGACTATTTTCGGGACGAAAATCTGACGACCGATCCCAAACCAAACTTTGAATATTCTCGAAATATTTTCGGTACTTCGAGATTTCTCGAAATCGAACCTGAAATCATTCGAACCTGCATTAAAACCCCAATTTAAAATCAAAGATAGTGAGTGAATCGGTGAAAATTGAAGGTGTCGAGAGAGACATAATGAAGAGATAGTCAGACCTTCATCTTTCACCTGACCCAAGCCCCTAATTTGAAACCCTAACCTTAATTTGAAACCCCACACACACAGAGAATTGCTGGAGAGAATCAGAGGTGGGGATGAAGCAGTGAGGTGTGGTGGTGGCCGGAGTGGAGAAAGTTGGTCAGAGTCAGATGGTGAGAGGATGGTGGGTGGGTGGCCTTTGAGCTTCGAATTCGAGAGGAGAGACAGAAAGAGTCTGAGACTTTGGCGAAGGCAAAGATGGGAGGGACTTTGTCTAAAGTGTCTGAGTCTTTAGACAGTACCCATGTGCTTTTCTGCACACTTTAATTATTTTAATATTATATAATAGGCTATTATAGATATGTTTGCAGTTTGCTTGATAGAAATATTGACAGCACACAACACATCATGTGCTTTTCTGCACACTTTGCTTATTTTAATAATATATTATAGATATTAAAGTTCGGTTCGGGACATGGGTTTTCTGCACACATCATGTGCTTAAGTGCTTTTCTGCACACTTTTCTGCACCATTATAGATATTTATTAAAGTTTGGTTTGGGACATGGATGCCGAATGGTGTTAAGATGAGAGACCGAATCCCATACCGAATAAGTCTGGATCGGTTCAGTTTTGGTATGGTTTGGGATTTTCGGTATTTTTTTTCCACCCTTAGTTATCTCTCCTACATAGTGCCTTTATTTATAGTAGTAAAGGAATGAAGAAATTCTTTCATCCCCAAGGAATACAAGTTGTAATAAGAAAGGATAACTAGAATCAAATCTAATCTAGGATTTACACGATCACATATAAACTAGGAAAGTTTATAACACTCCCCCTTGAGTGTAAATACTCAAGGTAGATTTAGCATCATGCAGAAGTTGAGGAAGTCAACTAGTCAGCACTGATTCTAAGGAACAACACTTATTCTCGATAAGGTAGGAACTTGCATAAGTAAGTGAGTCTCACCAAAAAACCCTAAGGTTATGGAAAAAATCTGAGTAGGACAAAATCCATAGTCTAAAGAAAAATGTGTGAGAAATGCAAAAGTCAAAAGAAACGTCTACGGGACGTCATTAGGGATATGACCAGCCCAAGGTGGGTGCCTCGTTAAAACCTAGTTAGGTATCAAAAACCCAGTGGGAAACATGCTCTTAATCATATGGAAAAATAGTACATTAAGATCAAGCAAGTATTCTTCAGGATACTCCCATTGAGTTTGACACAATTCCAAAGAGAAATAGCATTGTTACAACTCAGAAAGTTTACGCATACCATTTCCATGAACAAGCTTCTGAAACGTCGTCTTCGGGCAATGATTTGGTAAAGAGGTCGGCTATATTGTCTTGTGAACGGATTTGCTCGACTTCAATCTTCTGATGCACTTGTTGTTGATGTGAAAAGAAGAACTTCGGCTGATATAACCCTTCTTAAGCTGTTCGATGCATGTTGCGTTGTCTTCAAAGATCGTTGTCAAAACATCAACGGCGGGGTAAAGATCGCATGAGCTTCGAATATGGCTCACAACTGCTCTCAACCAAAAGCATTCCCAAGTTGCTTCATGTAGGGCGAGAATTTCAGCATGGTTAGATGAAGTGGAAACTAAGGTCTGTTTAGTTGACCTCTAAGAGATTGCGGTGCCTCCAACGGTAAAGACATAACCCATTTGAGAACGCGCCTTGTGCGGATCAGACAAGTATCATGCGTCGGCATAACCAACAAGGTGAGAATCGACTAGAGAAGCAGGGGGTGCGGCATCACTCGAGGATCCATAGTGATAGAACAAGCCTAAATCCGTAGTACCCTTAAGGTAACAGAAGATGTCTTTCATGCCAGTCTAATGTCTGCGTGTTGGTGCATTACTGTATCTTGCCAAAAGATTAACAGCGAAGGAGATGTCGGGTCTAGTGCATTGAGCTAAGTACAATAAAGCGCCTATCGCATTTAGATAAGGAACTTTAGGCTCCAAAATCTCTTCATCATCCTCCTTCGGACGGAAGGGGTCTCATTTTGCATCTAGCGATCGAACGACGACAAGAGTACTCGAAGGCTTCGCTTTGTCCCCATTAAATCATCGCAACACCTTCTGGGTGTAGTTCGATTGATGTACTAGGATTCCATCCGAATGGTGCTCTATCTCGAGATCGAGACAATATCGAGTCTTTCCTAGATCTTTCATCTCAAATTTCGACTTCAAGTGCGCGACAGTTCTCGCGAGCTCTTCAAGAATTCCGATAAGGTTCATGTAATTGACATATACTGCAATAATCGTAAATCCGGAATGTGACTTCTTAATGAACACAAAAGGGCATAGTTCGTTGTTCACATATCCTTGACTAGTCAAATACTCACTCATACGATTATACCACATTATTCCGGATTGTTTCAAACCGTAAAGTGAACGCGTCTGCCGAATTGAGAGTGTGTTCCGGGGTTTGGAAATATTTGAACCAGTCAATGTAAGTCATTCGGGAACTTTCATATAAATTTCTGTATCAAGATCCTCATAGAGATACGCAGTTACTACGTCCATCAGCTGCATACTCAGATTTTCGGAAACTACCAAACTGATAAGGTAGCAAAAAGTAATCACATCTATAACATGTGAATAAGTTTCGTTATAGTCAATCCCGGGGCGTTGTGAGAAACCTTGCGCAACGAGACGAGCTTTGTAACGCATAATTTCGTTCTTCTCATTACACTTCCGAACAAAAATCCACTTATAGCCAACAGGCTTCACATGTGGAGGAGTATGAGCTACAGGTCCAAACACCTTACGTTTCGCAAGCAAATCGAGTTCGACTTGGATTGCTTGTTTCCAGTTTGACCAATTAGTTCTACGTAGACATTCATTAATGGAACGCGATTCAATATCATCGCTCAACATGATCTCAGTACCTACTGCAAATGTTAATGCATCATCGACGATCATCTTATTTCTATGCCACATATCTCTAAGCTAGCATAATAGACCGAAATCTCACGATTCTCGGGAGGAGTATTCGTTTCTTGAAAGACGCTTCCATAATCTAGAATATCCTCATAAGTTGGATAGAATGAGTAAGCGATAGTCAGATTCACAGTAGGTTATTCGAGACCTTGTGCCGTGGATTTCCTCTTCTGGGTATGTGAATCCTTTGAACTAATAGGTCTACCACGCTTTTGTGTAGGGGCAGATGATTGGCTAACCGCTAATGTACGTGGATCACCAAGATTGGCGTCCCTGGCCTCTAGGAGGGAAGTCCGTCGTACATTTGGTACATCTATCTTTGCCGGAGTATTCGCAGCTGGAATATGTAATCTTGTCACTCACGCTAGATCGGTGAAAGCATCTGGCATGCTTTGAGCTATGCTCTGGAGATCTAATATGCGCTGCATTTCAATTTCAGACTGAGCGGTGTGGGGATCTAAATGAGACAAAGTGGGGGTCGTCCACGATAATTCGCGTCATTTTTCAGGAATGTTGATGTTCTTATCTCTCTCTATGTCTTGCTTCAGGCGAATATGTCCTTTTGGTGATCCAAACAATCAGCCAAAACGACCCATAGTGCATGTGGATCTTCCTCAGCAAGGTATTCAGTTTGCAAGGCATCATGAATATGTTTGCAGATGAAGATCATAGCAGTGGCTTTCTCTTTTTCGCCAACCAGATTGTCCGTCTCTTTTGCAATGGCGGGATGTAAGTTCTTTGCAGTGAGGTGGAGCTTCACATCTTGGACCTACTTGAGGTAGTTCCTTCCAGAGACCTCCAAAGCGATGAAGTCGAGTTTGTTCAAATTCGACATGTTCCTATCACAAAATAAATGGACAAGATGTGGTTAATGTAATGGAGAAAAAAAATTAATCCATTCGCATAGTAGTAGAACATTCATGTTCTAATAGACATGTATTGTTTAAGATTCGCATGAAAATTTTTTGGATTTTCATGGGTGATGTTTTATTTAATGAAAACTTTAGGCTTTCAAACAAGGCATGTTTATAGAAACTTCAGGTTTCAAAATAATTATGAACTTCTGATTCATATGTTCCTACAGACAAACGCAAATATATACATAGAAATATGCAACAAGAAAATATGCAAATAGAACTTCGGGTCTATAATTATAATTGAATTAATTATTTGGACTTCGGGCCAAATTTAAAGTGTGGGTGAAAAAATATAAAACCCATTGGGCCTAAAATATTAGGCGAATAAACTCAGGGCCCAAAAGAAGGCCTAAGCCCACAGGTGGGCTAAAAATGTCGGATCATGTAGCCCAAGCCCAAAAAAATTGGGCTGGGGTGTCTCATGTGGGCTACAGGCAAGCCAAAAAACAAACAAAAAATAGTATTTTTTTCCCATACAGGCCGCTTCAGGCGAGCCAAAAAAAAAAAGGTTTGTTTTTCTTTGTAGGCCGGGGAAAAACAGTTAGGCCGATGGGAGCTCCAAAGCCCAACGAGCTTGAGCTGTCACCAAGAACGGGCCAAGCCCAAAGGCTTGGGTTTTGAATCAAACACCTTAGCATGTGCTGGGTGAGTTTTGCCGGAGAGGATAATAGGCGCCATAACTTTAGGTGGTCGTATCTTAGTGCAAAAATCACGTTAAAGGATCATGGTTTTGATGGCGACTGGATAGTGGCGACTCTTAATGTTTTAGAAACCCTAGGAAAACTAATCGGAATTTCGAAGAAAAACCGATGAGATTCAAAAAAAATCTCAGCCAAACACCTCATCTGGGGGGGGGGGGAAGACGATCTGCAGGTCGTCGGACGAGGACCCAAAGTTAGGATTGGGCTGTAGGTCCACCTACAAGGGAATGAGACGCCATGGATGGCGTCGGGTCTGTTCTGGGTTTCAAACCAAGAGCCCATGGCTCCGGCTTTGGGTTTTTCGGCTCGGCTCGGCTTCCCAAGCTGCATGCTTGGTTCAATGGCATAAGGTCATGGGTTTGAAGAACCCAGGTTGCCTTTTCCGATTCAAATTTTCTTGTTTTTTTTTTTTTTCAATTCAATTCAAAGCATATTCAATTCAATAGTTTAATGCATGTACATATATTTGATTCAATTCATGGAAAATATCAAATTCACACAATTCAACAATTATGAATATAATGCATACACAATTTATGTAGAATCTAAAATTCAAAAAACGTAAAGTTGGGTCATGCATTATGGTGAATGTTCATGCTATCATGGCTACAAAAATATTGAGATAAAAGCCGTTGTTTTGAAAGAACCTGATTGCGTGATGATATGGATGAACTGGTTTGATGCAAAAAATTTCCCCATCAAATTCCTAAGGCAGTGGTAGAAACGTGCTGATAACGTGTTGTAGCCTATTTTATCTGACAAGGGTAAGGGGGCCGGCGGCAAGGAGAAGAGAGATTGAAAGAGATGTGTCTGTAGAATTGTTGGGGAATGTGTGTGTTATCCCTCCTACATAGTGTCTCTATTTATAGTAGTAAAGGAGAGAAGAAATTCCTTCATCCCCAAGGAATACAAGTTGTAATAGGAAACAATAACTAGAATAAAATCTAATCTAGGATTTACACAATCACATATAAACTAGGAAAGTTTACAATAGTAGGTTGCTTTAAAAGTTGTTTTAATAAAAAGTGAAGTTGAGCCTTTAATGAGTCTATTCAATTTTTGTAATACCCTCATTAGTTTTAAAAAATGACATTGTTTAACCTTTTACTCGCATTTTATCTGTTGGAGAACAAAGTGATCGCCACCTCGTACCACTACAAATACTAACCTTACACCACCACTGCCATTGTGGCTACCAACGTCATCACAACCATAACGCCACCACCTCCATCATAACCGGCAACACGTTCATTGCCATCACTATCGTTACCACCACCATATCTACCATTGTTGTCGCCACTGCCGCTATACCTGCCATAACCATAGCCGCCACCATTGCCACCAAAACTTCCACTACTGCCATTGCTACTCCTATCACCATTGTTACCTCTACACTCTAACCACCACACACCATTATTGGCACTGCCACCATACCCCCACCTTTGTTGTTGCCATCACCACTGTCGCTGCCACCACCACCACTGTCTTCGCCAGTTCCACTAACCCCACTACTATGTCCATTTTTGTTGTTATATACAATTATAACACTTTTACACTAAAATTTATCAAGTGTTTTTACATTGCTTTATACATTACCAAACACTCAACTGCTTTATTTTATAACTGATTATTCTTAAAACACAGTAGAAGTAGTTTAAAAAAAAATCGTAGCAATTCCAAAGTGACCCTCAATCTCTCTCTCTTATATATCTTCTGTCTAGAAGTTAATCTCCCTTTCTTGGTCTTATATATCTTCTTTCTTGTGATCGATAAAAGCCATGTATAGCCAGAAACCAAGTAGTTAGTGATGAGAGATTTTATACTATATATTTAACCTTATTCTTAGTATATTTTGGTTAATATTTTGGAAGAATTTTGATACTTTGAATTGTATTTCCAATATAGGACTTTCGCTTTCTTCTGGAGAAAAACGGGGTCAAATGGATGCATTTTAGAGTAATTCCAGTTGGAGGAGGTTCGTGAGTCAATTAGCTTGATCGTGTCAAAATTTAGTATTTTCTACCAAGCAGGTGATTTTTTGACGATAAAATAAAGGAATGATGCACAATGCTGGAATAGTGACGTTTTAGGCTTGAATTTCAATTTTGGAGCCTAAGATGACCTCTGATGGGTTCGTGGCCCTCTGGAGATGTGTTTGCAACGTCCTGATCTTAAAAACAAGCTATCATGGGCCAGTTTTGGAAGGTGTTTGTGGCTAAAACGTGGTTAGACAAGTACTTGGCAGATTCTCCTAGCTTAATTAGAACTTTATTTTCTAAGATATTTTATTATTATTTTTAGTTTCCGAGTTGGAATAAAGGACTTAGTTTTTAGGACTTGTGCGATGCCTTTTAGATGGGATTTAAAAGGTTTCAGCTGGCTTGAGGTGAGGCACGCTTTCTTTTATGCAATCTTGGAGACATAGAGAATTGCTAGGGTTCTTTTTAAGGTGTTTTGAATCCTTTTCTTTATAATAATATTTTCTATGATTTCAATTATGAATATGCGTAACTAATTCGTTTTGTTAGGGCGAAGCCTTAAGCCTTAGCATTAATATGTGATTTTTATCTAATTGCTTATGATTGATTGCATTCATGCTTTGAATTATTAATCACTATTTTAAACTATCTAATTGTCTTAATGCCTTATCACCATTAGGAACTTTAGAAAAGTAGTTTGACGCAATTTTGGTCGGAAGGTTCCCTGAAATTGGCGATGGCTTCCTGTGACTAATAATTGTAATTTCACTTAAGATGAACACCATGTCTTAAGGGTTGCATGGTTTTTCAAAGGGTTTTCATAAAGCATAATGAGCCTTTCATGTTCAGATTTGATCCGAACGAGTTGCATGTTAGATATACATTCTATGTTGGAGGTTCCAAGTAGAATATATATTAGGAAAACCTAACCTTCAAAGTGGTATGTGTAGATCATAAGTAATTGGTAAAAATACATAGGATTGCTAGGTGATGGTGAAACCCTAGTGCTTTTATAAATTGGTATTTAAAACTCTTTTCCTGTTATCATATTAGTTGTGGGAAAATTTATTATTTGTTTTTAATTAAAAGTCGTTCTTAATATTACCTAATTTCAAAATCTCTTTTCTCAATTTTTAGTTCTAAGTAGTTAATTAGGAATTGTTTTTACATAGATTATTAAAATAGTCCTTGAGGAGAACGACCTTGCATGAGTATCTATACTACAAAATCCTTGTATTCTTGCAAGTATTTCATGTGATTTTGACCCTATTTGCATAGACGGTAAAAGTCCTATCAAGAAATTGCCGCCGTCGCCGGAGATTGTTTCAAATAATTTGTGTTTATCTTATTCTTAGTTAATTTTTTTTGTATATATCTTTTTATTTATTTGTTGACTTTATTTTTTATTTGTTTCGCATGTTATAGTTTGTTGATCTTGAGAGCAATTCCATGATGGAACCTCCGACAAGAGGATTGTCATTATGGGTTTCTTTAGCAGAAAAGAGTTTTCATGGATTTAAACCTACAGCTTGTGCCCTTTGTTGTTTGAAGACCCATGATATTTTGGAGTGCTCTGAAAGAGAATATTTTCCCTGAGTTTGTCCAAAAGCATATCAATATGAGAAACAACTCAAAAAGGTGTTGGAACGATCCTTATTTAGAATACTATGCTCCAAGCTTGAAAAAGTATCTTTGTTTTATGTGGGCATGTAATCTACAGTATTTAGAGCAACCTGATGTGCCCCAAGAGCTTCCGGTGGAGAACAAACTCTCTATATTGTTGAAATCATCTAAACTGTACATTGAAAGAACCCACCAAGGATTTCAGATTCAAGCATTAAAATGTGGGTATAGTTATGATGATCAAGAGGACAATGGTGCAGAAACTGAGGTGCACTCTACCGGCCATTCACGCCCAAGGGAGGAAGCAACAGATACATATCTCTTCCCAGAGCCTAAGGCCACCCATGTTTATGTGCCACTAGAACCCTTCCCACAAAGGCTGCACGAATGCACAAAAGTTGATGTGTTAGAAGCTATTCATACAAAATCAGCATTTGGTACATAACAAGGTCAGCTTTTGGACACACTGACAAATCCAGATACAGGACAGCTACCTATTGATAAGAAAATTTTATCGGCTGTAACGGACAGTGGACCTGCATAGCCCATCAAACTCGAAGAAATGCCAGATGAGTCATGCGAATAGACAAAGATCTATATGGGAAAGAAGAAGCTTATTGACAGCCAAGTTCCTCGTAGAGAATTTCAGCCAGTGCGGAAACTATGGGTGTTAAATACACGGTTTAAGTCAATTCGACGGAGATATAAGCTTCACTGGAAATGGCCTTATTTGATTACAAAAATTCATTCACATAGAATGGCGAATATGACGGTTTCTACCTCTAAATTTCAATGCATAAGTGTTAACCATCAACACATTCCGTATCTACAATCGCCTAATGACGCTAATAAAGAGTGGTTGATTCTGAAAGAGCAAGTAGCGTGATCACCAACCTCATTCAAAATTGTCTAGCTATAGACATTAACTAAATTTTCTTGTTCTCTTTTATTTTCATTTATTTGGTTTCTTTCCTTTTATGTTCTTTTAATTAACAGAAAAACAAAATAAAAGAGAAAAGAATAAGGAAAGAGATAACCTGAGGTGTCGAACTCAAGAAGAGGAGGAACAAAAGGCGCTAGGCCTCTCACGTGCTGAATGTTGATGGCCAATTGTTGATGGCAGCGTGTAATATAAAGCCTCCAAAAATCTGCAGTAGGCCACGAGAAAACATGCAGGCCAAAATAGAGCAGCCCACTTAATTGCACACAAGGATTTCACACCCATGCCAGACACGTACACCATAAACCATAGCTGTCTTTGACCAAACATTGGATGCCCTTCTCAATTGCCTCGAGCCCGAGCCGAACGACTCTCTTCTGTCCATTCCCATCTCCTACATATGTTTTTATGGATTTAAACCTACAGTTTGTGCCCTTTGCTGTTTGAAGACCCATGATATTTTGGAGTGCTCCGAAAGAGAATATTTTCCTAAGTTTGTCCAAAAGCATGTCAATATAAGAAACAACTCAAAAAGGTGTTGGAACGATCCCTATTCAGAATACTATGCTCCAAGCTTGAAAAAGCATCTTTGTTTTATGTGGGCATGTAATCTACAGTATTTAGAGCAACCTGATGTTCCCCAAGAGCTTCTGGTGGAGAACAAAATCTCTATATTGTTGGAATCATCTAAACTGTATATTGAAAGAACCCACCAAGGATTTCAGATTCAAGCATTAAACTGTGGGTATAGTTATGATGATCAAGAGGACAATGGTGTAGAAACTGAGGAGCACTCTGCCAGCCATTCATGCCTAAGGGAGGAAGCAACAAAAATGGATCTCTTGCCTGAACCGAGGGCCACCCATGTTTATGTGTCACTAGAACCCTTCCCACAAAGGCTGAACGAATGCACAAAAATTGATGGGTTAGAAGCGATTCATACAAAATTAGCATTTGGTACATCACAAGGTCGTCTTTTGGACACATTGACAAATCCGGATACAGGACAGCTACCTACTGATAAGAAAATTTTATCGGCTGCAACGGACAGTGGACCTGCATAGCCCATCAAACTCAAAGAAATGCCAGATGAGTCCTGCGAATAGGCAAAGATCTATATGGGAAAGAAGAAGCTTATTGACAGCCAAGTTCCTAGTAGAGAATTTCAGCCAGTGCGGAAACTATGGGTGTTAAATACACGGTTTAAGTCGCGGTTCGACGGAGATATAAGCTTCACTGGAAATGGCCTATTTGATTACAAAATTTCATTCATATAGAAGGGCGAATTTTACGGTTTCAACCTCTAAATTTCAATGCATAAGTGTTAAACATCAACACATTCCATATCTACTATCGCCTAATGATGCTGATAAGGAGTGGGTGATTCTGAAAGAGCAAACGTGATTACCAACCTCATTCAAAACCGTCTAGCTATAGACATTGACTAAATCACTAATTGAGAGACAACCCAATTTTTCTAACTCTCGTTTACTTTCGTTTATTTGGTTTCTTGCCTTTATGTTCTTTTATAAAATAAAATTAAAAAAAAATGCACCTTTTAGTTCTTATCTAATAAGTTTTTTTTATTTTTTTATTTTTTATTTTTGGCCTTTGCAGATTACGTTTGGAGTTGATTCGGTCCTAAATTCCTTTGCGAAATCAAAGCAGCATTAATGCATTCACATCTGCAACACTCATCAGAGATTTCATTATCAGTAGTAAAGTACATAAATTACACGAATGCAGAAAAGAATGAGGCAGAGTTCAAGAATACTTACTGTGGGGTTGTTGCGAAGGCCTCTATGCTACTTGGAACCCCTTTCACTCAATCACTCCCTCACATTTAAAAAAAAAAAAAATATATATATATATATATACACACACACACACACACCAAGTGAGTGGTAATTGCATTAGCATCTTCATAGTCTGCAAGTCAGGTTCATATTCAACCTTTCGATTTACAGTCTATCTTATCTGTTAATCTTCTAAGTTTGTTTGTTCTACTCCCAACCAAACAGTAAGGCCTGTTCCAAACAATAAGTCCCAGGTAGAGGCATGAGCGGATCGCATGAGCAGGTAAGGGGTATAGCAAATACGCGAGGAAGGTGACGCATTTAAGTTTTTTGTATTTTGTTTGTTTGATTTGTGAATTTTATGAGTATATTATTTAGATCTAATTCAATGGCCAGCACTAGCTCTAGATCAAATCTAGGAACAATCCCAGATATTGTGAATGAAGAACAAAAACTTGATTTTCAAACTGATGATAGTATTGACTTTGGAGATTGGAATATCCCCAAGGTTTCAAGTAAAAATATTTATAAAAAGAAATGGTCAATGACCTCATTAAGAAGTGAACATCATGTTAAGACAGTTGAAAAAGCTTATGCTCTTAGTAAAGAACATGAAACTTGTCAATTGTTTTCACCTGAACAAATCAAATCACATAGGAAAGATGGTTATAACTACATCCACATTGGCTTAGTCCAGATAGCCGTAAAACCCTTAACACGTAGAGGCCTAAATGCCTCTATTTTGTTATGTCTCCGAGATGCTAGATTCACTAATTTTAGTGATAGTATACTTGGAATGATTGAGTCTAGTCTCTACAATGGACCTATCCATTTTAATTGTTTTCCAGATCTCACCATAAGCCTTTCAGATCTTCATATGCTGAAAGCACTCACTTTAAACATCAAAACTTCAGGATACCAAGTCCTTGAAGGAACACAGCCCTTGGCATTAATATACAGAGTTTACTACAAAGTCACTGGCACAAACATGAATTTCCAGGCTCTAACTAAGAGTCCTCGAGATCATACACTTTTAATCCAAACTAACCAAGAAAATGCCAATATTAAAGTCCCTAGAACCATTAGGTGGTCAGATATCAGTCTACCTTCAGATTGGTGTCTAATTAATGAAAGCAAGCCAGTAGCTATCCAAAACAGTCTAGTTAATCTAGACAACATAGAATAATATTTTGACGGAACGGTTAAGATCAACTTTGACCGTCTTGCCAGAAGATCTTGTGAGTCTACTCAGTCTCATAGGTCATTTGCTCCTAGCAGAAATTCTTTTTCTGGATCCATACCAATCGATAGGATGGGTGAAGATCAAGAGTTAATCAATTCATTAGTAGATAAAAAATTAAAAGTTGTTGTTGCAGAAACCAGTTATTCTGTTACACAACAAGAATTAATTAATGATTTGATTAATTTCAAACTAAAATCAGTATAAACAAGTTCCCAGGTTACACACCCGGTCTACCAACCTCAATCCCAAGACCAAGGAGAACAAACTTCTCCGACAGCATCTGATTTCGCAGCAGATCTGATTAATCACCAACTTTTAGTTTTAAATAAACCATTTAAATGGAATAAGAAAAAGATTAATGCAAACATTGAATCTGAGGAGAACATCCCTAGACGAAATGCTTTCATAAGTAAATATACACAAGAACAAAAATCAGAAATTTATAAAGAATGGACTAATTACATGGAAACCCATAGGACTGAAGTATTTTTCTTCGATTACGTTGAGAAGTACTATGAGTCTGAAAAGAAATTAGAAGTAATAACCAAAGAAAATTGGCTTAAAGAAGACAATACAATTGTCTCTTCTAGTCATCCTCCACAAGAGACCATTCTCATCACCACTGCCAATACATAAATCCCAGCAACTCCTTTTAAACTTCCTAAGGAAGATTCAGGAGTTAAACCGGTCATTGAACAAAATAATTTTACCAATCAAAGCCTTCACACTATTGGTAAACAACTAGATAAAATTGAAACTAAAATCGATAAATTATCTCAGCCCTAAGTCTACTAGGGAAAAACCCCTGGTTAGCTTTTCAGAGTCTTCTTCAAAGGCAGTAGCCCTGAAAACCACTTCCACCTCTCAAAAGATAGATTTAATGCTTTCAGAATTAAAAAAAGAAAAGACCGTTCATGTCTTAAGTCATCCTGAAAAATCTCAATCGGAAATATCTCCAACTTCCTATGAGTCAGAAGATGATTCAGATTCCGTCCGAAAAGTTGAACAAGCTTTTCAAAGTCTTGAATTAAAAAGAATCTCCAATAGAAGAGTCAACCCAACATCCCTCACCAAAAACTGGTATCCCAGACCAACTCCTCCAGATATTCAATTTGAGGAAAAGGAATATTCAAAATCAATTTTCAGTCTCTTCTGATAAACTCTATGAATGAAATATAGATGGTTTGTCAGAACAAGAAATTCTTAATAAACTTCAACATATCTCTATGGTTGCTAATAGTTATATTACCAATCATAATCTTACCCAAACCCAAATTATCGACCTCTTGGTCACTGGATTTACAGGAATGCTCCATTCCTGGTGGGAGAAACATCTCACTGAACAATCCAAAAATGAAATAAGAAATGCTATTAAAAAAGATGAAGAAGGATTACCAATCTTTGATGAGCAAATTGGACACGGTGTCCCAGATGCCATCAATACATTGCTTTATACAATCATAGAACATTTCATAGGAACACCTAGTGATGTCACCTCTAGGATCTATGATCAACTCAGCAATCTGAGATGTCCAACTCTAAGCGACTTTAGATGGTACAAAGATGTGTTCATGTCTAGAGTCATGCATGTCTAGAGAAAACAGTAATCAGCCATTTTGGAAAGAAAAATTTATAAATGGATTACCAAATTTATTTGCACATAAAATCAGAAATGTCTTAGTTAATGAAGAAGGTATCATACCATATCATACCCTAACTTATGGAAATATTATTAATATTATCTAGAAGGAAGGATTGAAAATGTGTATCGATATGAAAATTTCAAAACAAGTTAACAAAGACAAATCCATCGCTAAGTATGAATTAGGAACGTTTTGTGAACAATACGGATTACCTCCTATTGCTCCATCTAATAAAAAGAAAAAATCCCAAGTCTATCATAAGTACTCCAACCAGTACTCAGGTAGGCAGTACCCCAAGTATAATAAATACAAATCCAAAAATAAACAATTCGAAACTAATAAGTTTTATCAAAAACCCAAGTCCAACAAGTGGAAATGGAAACCCTCCGGAAAAAACCACTCCAAGAATCCAGAACAAAAAGGAAATTGCTACAAGTGTGGCAAGTATGGCCATTACGCCAATAAATGCTGTGTCAAGAAAACCATCCACCAATTGAAGATCTTTGAGGAAGAGAAACTTCAGTTAATCCTAGTCTTAGAACTTAGGGACACAGACCATAGTCAATCAGAACTTTCCTCAAGTGGACTTTCCTCCCCAGACATCAAGATAGGATGTACCGATACCTCTTGTAATAAAATCTCAGTCCTTAACAAACAAGAAGAACAAGAAGATCTTCTTATAGAACTAATAAGTAAGGTCGATGACCCTGAACTAAAATCTTTTTATCTTAAGAAACTAAATTTCTTCTGAAGAACCTGGCACTAGCCAACCTCAGCTGACTCAAAAAATCTCTCTTAGCACAACCTTGGAAAGGTTCAATAAGACTAAGAAAGAGATCATTATCAAAGACCTCCAGCGAGAAGTCAATAAAATCAAAGATGAAATAAAATTTTTAAAATCTGAAAATGTGGAAATTCGCACACACCTCAGTAAAGTCCAGACCCAAGCAATTGTCAATAACAAAGAGGAAGAGCAAAGTAGTTCTTCTTCATATCACAATTATGATGCTCAATCGAGCAAATGATCTACACATGATTTAGTTTTAGGTCTTTTAGACAAAATAAGATTAAAGAAATGGTATTCTAAGATTAAGATAAAAATTAATGATTTTCTTTTAGAATCAATTGCTTTGATTGACTCAGGAGCAGACTTGAATTGTATTCAAGAAGGGTTAATACCTACTAAGTACTTTCACAAGTCAAATGAAATACTTAGTGCTGCTAATTCATCACCAACGCAATTAAAATATGAAATACCTAGAGCGCATGTTTGCCAAAATGATGTTTGTTTCAAAACCCCATTTGTTTTAATCAAAAATATTTCTGATCCAGTCATATTAGGTCTCCCTTTTATTGCACTCATATATCCTTTTAAGGTTCATCATAATCGGATTACCACCAGAGTCTTAGGACAGAAGGTCACATTTGAGTTCTGCACGGAAACATATCTCAAAAAATTAAGACATCTCCAAAAGGATAGCATATCGCGATCCATCAACCTAATCACTAATAAGTCACAACACATTAATTTCTTAAAGGAAGAAATTAATCACAAAAGAATTGAAGAACAACTAACAAATAAGTCTTTGTTAGAAAACATTAATAATTTTCAAAAGAAACTTGTTAATGAAGTCTGTTGTGATATTCCTAACGCCTTTTGGCACCGTAAACAACACATCGTTAAACTTCCTTACATAAAGGAGTTTACTGAATCCAATATCCCTACTAAGGCCAGACCGATCCAAATGAGTCAAGAAGTTATGGAATTCTGCAAAACAGAAATACATGAACTTCTTAATGAAGGAATTATCCGTAAAAGTAAGTCCCCATGGTCATGCCCAACATTTTATGTTCAGAAAAATGCCGAGTTAGAAAGAGGAACTCCCCGATTAGTTATTAACTATAAACCGTTGAATGAAGTTTTGGAATGGATTAGGTATCCAATTCTAAACAAAAGAGATTTGATAAAGAGACTTTCTCAAGCAGTTATTTTTTCAAAATTTCATATGAAATCATGCTTTTGGCAAATTCAATTTCATGAAAATGATAAATACAAAACAACTTTTGTAACTCCTTTCGGACATTATGAATGGAATGTAATGCCTTTCGGCCTTAAGAATGCTCTAAGTGAATTTCAAAATATTATGAACGAGATTTTTAACCAATATAGCCATTTTTCGATTGTTTATATTGATGATGTGCTTATTTACTCAAAGTCAATAGACAAACATTCGAAGCATTTGCATTTGTTTGCTAGAATCATTAAGTCCAATGGATTAGTTGTTTCTGCATCCAAGATTAACCTGTTTCAGATTAATGTTAGATTTTTAGGATATAATATCCATAGATCAACCATTCAACCCATTGATCGTGTCATTCAATTTGCTGATAAATTTCCTGATCAGATTACTGACAAAACTCAACTTCAGCGATTTTTAGGGTCTTTGAACTATGTATCTGAATTTTATCCTCATCTGCGTCAACAATGTAAACCTTTGTTTGATCGTCTTAAAGATAATCCTCAAGCATGGTCTACCATTCATACTTCTATTGTTAAACAGATTAAATCACATGTCAAGACGTTGCCTTGCCTTGGCATTCCAACTCCCAATTCATTTAAAATAGTTGAAACCGATGCATCTGATATTGGTTATGGAGGTATCCTCAAGCAGCAAATTTCTTCCGGATCTCGTGAACAAATTGTTCGTTTCCATTCAGGAGTATGGAATTCTGCACAATGTAATTATAGTACTATTAAAAAAGAGATATTATCTATAGTATTATGCATTAGCAAATTCCAAGATGATTTATTAAATAATTTTTTTTTAGTTCGAGTCGATTGCAAATCTGCAAACATGTTTTACAAAAAGATGTTCAAAACATTGCATCAAAACAGATTTTTGCATGATGGCAAGCCATATTAAGTATTTTTGATTTTGAAATTGAATACATTAAAGGCAGCCAAAATTGCATCCCAGATTTCTTAACCCGTGAATTTTTGCAGGGGAAGAATGACAGACAGAAGCAATAGCCAGAGGAGGCTTCCAGCCACTTTACCTCCACCACCACCAGTTAAATAGGAATCTATTCCCGATTCCTCATCGGCCCTAGCCATTACCAACCGATTCACTCCCTTAGGATCCACAATAGGAAATTTTCCGACCAAATTACCAAACGGCATTAGCCAAACCTTACGACCCATATTCATCCATGTCATCTCCATCAACACCCAGAACACCGAGCTTTGCTCAATCATCCCCTTATATAGAAAAGAATCCAACGGAATACCTCTTCAGCATCCCTTCCAACATCAATAGAAACCAAGCATCAGAGAAGATAGCCAAAACACTTCTCCCGCCAAATTCTCATCATTTACCAACTGAACCTTTCAAAACTTTGAAATACTATCAAGCCATTCTCAGTGAGACAGCAAGCATTTCTATTAAGCCTATTTACAGCAATAGCCATGAAAATAAACTTCTTTATCTTTCACTTTACATTGGGAAATTCCTTTTAGAATCAGAATGGGGAATTCCCCTTTACCAGTATAAACCACTTCATTCCCAGCAAGTTTTACTTCCAAACAACAATTATAATTATTATGATTACATCCAAGCATGGACCAACATATTGCTTCATCAAACATCTGACTTTAGTCACTCGTGGTTCATAACCTTTGATAAAAGTTTCAGGTTGAATTTTCCAGCCTGGTTTCCAGAATGGTGGTCTACCCATGGTCCAACAACCGGTTTACTGCCAGACAGTCTCAAACATGTCATCTCATCTGGTTTCCAGCAAAAATTTGACAGAAGTCGTTTCGACATCAAGCTTACTCTCTTTCATTATTTATGGCAAAATATAAAATCCCATGGATATTAAAATGGAATTTTGAAGTTGAAACATACCGAGTCTTTCGAGCCCGGTGGGTGAAATGGTGGGACAAATTCGACCACCAAAAAATCATCAACTTGGTTCAATCGGAATTTCCAATCGTCCCTGTTCCAGCATCAGTTCCGTCGTCATCAACAAAGGCATTGCCAAAAATCCCAGAAATCACACAGTCATTATCAAACATTAGTCCGAGTTCATCCCTCAAGGGAAAGTCCAAGTCATCTAAGTCCTTAAGTTCGAAGAAGAAAGAAAAATCTTCACAGCTTAAAGACTTAGCCCAACAGCTTATGGCAGAAGCAGCATTGCTCCACAATGAAGAGTCAGATTCTGAAGCTTCAAATGCTGATTCTCAGCACCCCGCCAATACTTCAAACCAGACATATTTCTACCTAGGATTCCCAAGATCCTTTTGAAATTTGAATTTGAATTGTAATAACATGTAATAATTTCAAAATTTTCACTCATGTAAAAATACAGTAGTAACCATGTGATCCCAGCACCGAAAGCAGCATCTGCAGTAGCAGAAATCATTCCAACAAGACACTATTCATGAATAGTAAAAATCACTTTTTACTATTTATCCATCATTTCAAAAACAGACACAACTGGGATTCCCGCCTCAATTAACCAGCTCCTCAATCATCACAACCATTCGGCCTATATTATCAGACTTCAAGCTCATTTCGAAGGGGGCTAATTTTTAGCAATACTTCTGCGCATTCGAAAGAACAGAAGTTCATCCTGTATCCAGAGAAATTTAAACACTTGTATTTTAATTTTCAATCAAGGATGCATGCGAGCTCCATCTTTTTCCTCATCAACGGCCTGTAGGCAAATTTGTAAGTTACAATCCAAGTTTAATAAAACTATTTTCAAATATATCTGCATCATTACTTTAAATTCATTATTTTCATTATGAGAAATATTTTCATTCCTAGTCTTATTCCCAGAGAATTCATTGAGTATCTCATTACCGATCAGACTTGTCCAATTCTTTCTTTGTATCTATAATCTTTGGTTCTGCCTCTGTGTTCATCGTGAATTTCACTATTGTGATCTTGGTTGTTGCCATTTCAATTGCATCTTCACATGTTTTCTTTAGGCTATACATTTAAATCATCTTTAGATACAAGCTTCCGGCCCCATTTGGTATATATGTATATATATATATATATATACATAGTATCTGAATATTTGGCAAACCATCTGAATTTTTACATCATTCATGTAATCTTTAGTTTCTCAGACATTCAAACCATGTGATTTTAAATGCAGTCATAGACCATTTCTTTTTATAAATATTTTTGCTAGAAACCTTGGGGATATTCCAATCTCCAAAGTCAATACTTTCATCAGTTTGAAAATCAAGTTTTTGTTCTTCATTTACAATATCTGGTATAGTTCCTAGATTTGATCTAGAGCTAGTGTTGGCCATTGAATTAGATCTAAATAATATACTCATTAAGTTCACAAATCAAACAAACAAAATTCAGAAAACTTAAATGCGTCACCTTTCCTCCGTATTCGCTATACCCCTTCCCCGCTCATGCCTCTACCTGGGACTTATTGTTTGGAACACGCCTTACTGTTTGGTTGGGAGTATAACAAACAAACTAAGAAGATTAACAAATAAGACAGACTGTAAATTGAAAGGTTGAATATAAACCTGATTTGCAGATTATAAAGACGCTAATGCAATTACCACTCACTTGTTTCTGATACCAAATGGGGACAGAAGCTTATATCTATTGATGATCTAGAGATATTGTGCAAAGATGCAATTAAATTCACAGCAACTAAGATCGCAGTCATGAAGACAATTGTGTCTACAGAGACAAAACCAAAGGTTATAAATGCAAAGAAAAAACTGGACAAAGTCAGAATCGGTATTTACCTTGAAGATGAAATACTCAATACATTCTCTGGGAATAAAACTTGGGATGAAACCATTTCTCATGATGAAATTAATGAATTAAAACTAGTGATGCAAATATATTTGAAAATAGTTTTATTAAACTTGGAATGTAACTTACAAATTTGCCTACTGGCAGTTGATGAGGAAAAAGATGGAGCTCGCAGGCATCCTTGATTGAAAATTAAAATACAAGTGTTTAAATTTCTCTGGATACAGGATAAACTTCTGTTTTTTCGAATGCACAGAAGTATTGCTAAATTAGCCTTCTCAGAAATGAGCTTGAAGTCTGAAGATATAGGCCGAATGGCTGTGATGATTGAGCAGCTGGATGATTGAGCAGCTGAAAGATTGAGGCGGGAGTCCAGGTTGCATGTGCTAAAGCTGTAAAGGCTGAAGCTGAATGATAGAGAAGGCTTCCAGCCACTCTACCTCCACCACCACCAGTAAAACAGGAATCTATTCCCGATTCCTCATCGGCCTTAGCCATTACCAACCGATTCACTCCCTTAGGATCCACAATAGGAAATTTCCGACCAAATTACCAAACGGCCTGAACCAAACCTCATGATCCATATTCATCCATGTCATCTTTGACACCCAGAACACCGAGCTTTGCTCAATCATCCCCTTATATCAAAAAGAATCCAACAGAATACCTTTTCAGCATCTCTTCCAGCATCGATAAAAATCAAACACCAGAGAAGATAGCCAAAACACTTCTCCCATCAAATTCTCATCACTTACCAACTAAACCTTTCAAAACCTTGAAATATTATCAAGCTATTCTCAGTGAGACAACCAACATTTCTATTAAGCCCATTTATAGTAATACTCAAGAAAACAAACTTCTAGGAGAACATCCCCAGACGAAATGTTTTCAGAAGTAAATATACACATGAACAAAAATCAGAAATTTATAAAGAATTGACTAATTACATGGAAACCCATAGGACTGAAGTATTTTTCTTCGACTATGTTGAGAAATACTATGAGTCTGAAAAGAAATTAGAGGTATTAACCAAAGAAAATTGGCTTAAAGAAGACAAGACAATTGTCTCTTCTAGTCATCCTCCACAAGAGACCATTCTCATCACCACTGCCAATACCCAAATCCCAGCTACTCCTTTTAAACTTCCTAAGGAAGATGAGTTAAACCAGTCATTGAACATAATAATTTTACCAATCAGAGTCTTCACACTATTGGTAAACAACTTGATAAAATTGAAACTAAGATTGATAAACTTTCTCAGCCAAAGTCTTCAATCAAAGAAAAACCTTTGGTAAACTTCTCAGAATCCTCTTCAAAGGCAGTAGGCTTAAAAACTACTTCTACTTCTCAAAAAATTGATTTAATGCTTTCAAAATTAAAAGAAGAAAAGACAGTCCATGTCTTAAGTCATCTTGAAAAATCCCAATCAAATTTCCAATAGAAGAGTCAACCCACAATCCCTCACAAAAAATTGTAGCAATTTCCTTTTTGTTCTGGGTTTTTGGAGTGGATTTTTCCTGAGGGTTTCCTCTTCCACCTATTGGTTTTGGGTTTTTCATAAAATTTATTAGTTTCAAAATATTTATTTTTAGATTTGTAGTTATTGTACTTGGGGTATTGCCTACATGAGTACTTGTTGGAGTGCTTATGATAGACTTGGGATTTTCTCTTCTTATTAGAATGAGCAATAGGGGGTAATCCATATTGTTCACAGAACGTTCCTAGTTCATAGACCATTTCTTTTTATAAATATTTTTGCTAGAAACCTTGGGGATATTCCAATCTCCAAAGTCAATACTATCATCAGTTTGAAAATCAAGTTTTTGTTCTTCATTTACAATATCTGGTATAGTTCCTAGATTTGATCTAGAGCTAGTGCTGACCATTGAATTAGATCTAAATAATCTACTCATTAAGTTCACAAATCAAACAAACAGAAAACTTAAATGCGTCGCCTTCCTCGCATATTCGTTATACCCCTTCCCCGCTCATGCCTCTACCTGGGACTTATTGTTTGGAACACGCCTTACTGTTTGGTTGGGAGTAGAACAAACAAACTAAGAAGATTAACAAATAAGACAGGTTGTAAATTGAAAGGTTGAATAGAACCTGATTTGCAGATTATAAAGACGTTAATGCAATTACCACTCACTTGGTTCTAATACCAAATGGGGACGGAAGCTTATATCTATTGATGATCTAGAGATATTGTGCAAAGATGCAATTAAATTCACAGCAACTAAGATCGCAGTCATGAAGACTGAAATTTTATTGCAACAAGCATGCGTACATCCTAGCTTGATGTTTGGGAAGGAAAGTCCACTTGAGGAGTTATTATCAGAAGAGGATAATTCCAAATCATCTTCTGATTGACTATGGTCTGTGTCAAGATTGACTATGGTCTGTGTCTCTAAGTTCTAAGACTTGGATTAACTGAAGTTTCTCGTCCTCGGAGATCTTCAATTGGTTGATGGTTTTCTTGACACGACATTTATTGGCGTAATGGCCATACTTGCCACACTTGTAGCAATTTCCTTTTTGTTCTGGGTTTTTGGAGTGGATTTTTCTCGAGGGTTTCCTCTTCCACCTATTGGTTTTGGGTTTTTCATAAAACTTATTAGTTTCAAAATGTTTATTTTTAGATTTGTATTTATTATACTTGGGGTATTGCGTACCTGAGTACTTGTTGGAGTGCTTATGATAGACTTGGAATTTTTTCTTCTTATTAGAAGGAGCAATAGGGGGTAATCCGTATTGTTCACAGAACGTTTCTAATTCATACTTAGCGATAGATTTGTCTTTGTTAACTTGTTTTGAAATCTTCATATCGATACACATTTTCAATCATTCCTTCTGGATAATATTAATAATATTTCCATAAGTTAGAGTATGATATGGTATGATACCTTCTTCATTAACTAAGACATTTCTAATTTTATGGGTAAATAAATTTGGTAATCCATTTATAAATTTTTCTTTCCAAAATGGTTGATTACTGTCTTCTCTGAGCATGACTCTAGACATGAACACATCTTTGTACCATCTAAAGTCGCTTAGAGTTGGACATCTCAGATTACTGAGTTGATCATGGATCCTAGAAGTAACATTACTAGGTGTTCCTATGAAATGTTCTATAATTGTGTATAACAATGTATTGATGGCATCTGGGACACCTTGTCCAATTTGCTCATCAAAGATTGGTAATCCTTCTTCATCTTTTTTAACAGAATTTTTTATTTCATTTCTGGATTGTTCAGTGAGATGCTTCTCCCACCAGGAATGGAGCATTCCTATAAATCCAGTGACCAAGAGGTTGACGATTTGGGTTTGGGTAAGATTATGATTGGTAATATAACTATTAGCAACCATAGAGATATGTTGAAGTTTATTAAGAATTTCTTGTTCTGACAAACCATCTATATTTCATTCATAGAGTTTATCAGAAGAGACTGAGAATTGGTTTTGGATGTTCCTTTCTTCAAATTGAATATCTGGAGGAGTTGGTCTGGGATACCAATTTTTTTGTGAGGGATTGTGGGTTGACTATTCTGTTGGAAATTCTTTTTAGTTCAAGATTTTGAAAAGCTTGTTCAACTTTTCGAATGGAATCTGAATCATCGTCTGACTCATAGGAAGTTGGAGATATTTCCGATTGGGATTTTTCAAGATGACTTAAGACATGGACTGTCTTTGTTTCTTAAGAAACTAAATATTTTCTATGAAATCTTTAGTTTCTTATATATATATATTACAACACAAGTTTGGGGGTAGGGGATCCAGGCAGCATAGATAAGTAATTTTGTTCAAGCGTAAGTCTCGGATTCAACCATATTTTGTTCCACACTCATCATATTCAACTTGCAAACAAACAGAACAAATACGTGAGTATGTTGGACAAATTAGCGAGATATGGATGCAGTAATACACAAAGACATAATCAATCACCTAAAGGCTGATCCATGTATTCACAGATTCAACCAATCAGGGGCCAAAATAGTTGCAGGGACAAAGATTTATACCTTTTTCTTTTCAGCTCACTCCACCATGGCTGGGTTATAGAGACACGGAGGTGTGTATGTTGCTAGGTTGTTGGTTGTAGAATGGATGAAGCAGCAGTTGCAAATGGAATCTTTGTACGAATAGGCGCTGGACTTGAGAGGGATAGGTTTGAAATTAGAGAAAATAGAGCCTTTCTGATTTTCTAGAGAGATACCAAAAGCCAAAAGCCATACCCTGAGTATATTGATGAGCATAATCATTTTTCAATCAACTTCAAGATGCTCGCATTCCCCACTTGTAGTGGAGAAGATGGTAATGTGTCTTCTAGAGATCACATCTTCAAGTTCTTAAACCATTGCATGACATTTGAAGGCAATCCTAATTATAAGTTAAGATTGTTTGGGAACTCACTGAGTGGCCTAGCATCACAATGGTATTCTTTGTTGACCCCCAATTCTATTGCTAACTAGGGGCAAATGAAGATGGCTTTCCATGAACAGTTTTATAGGATGGAGGCCGAGATGACTATCAACGATCTAGTAGAGGTGAAACAATATGAACATGAGTCCACAGAAGACTTCATGATGAGGTTCAGAAGAACAAGAATGAGGTGCCAATTCCATATCGATCATGCCTAGCTTATATCAATTGCTTAGAAGGCATTAAGGTTGCCTTTGAGAAAGAAGTTCTATGATGTACAGTTCAATGAGTTGCAAGAGTTGGTAATTGCTGCCACAAAGTATGAGAAGCTGTTGCTTGAAGAACAACAAGTGAAACATTCATCCAAAGTGCCTCATTTCTATAAAAATAAAGCTGCAATTCACCAAGTAGAGTTTGAAGGAGCAGAGTTAGAACAAAACGATGGTCATGGAGGAGAAATAATTGAAATATGTGCAGTAGAGATGACTACTCCTTTAAAACCTTTAATGGTGAAGGGGTTAGTCTAGCCAGTCAAGGATCAAAAAGTGGTAATGAGTGATGTGGATTTGTCTCTATGAAGCCCCCCAAATACCAGAGTTATTCTTTTGATTTGACCAAGGCCTCGGAGATCTATGAAGAGTTGGTGTGGGCAAGAGTGATTGTGCCTGACAGCACCAAAAAGATGCTTAAACCAGATGAATTAAGGGGAAAGAAGTATTGCAAGCTGTACTATACCTTCAACCACTCCATAACCAACTATGTCTAGTTCAGGGATTAGATACAAGACTTCATAGTGAAGGGAAAGTTGTTGTTGAATAAACCGCAGGCCAATATGATGATTGACACGAATCCTTTCCCAGAAGCGCCGATAAACATGATCAACCTGACTTGGGCTGAGAAAAGGAAAGGAAAAGCCAATGGGGAAGTAAAAGCAGAAATGAGGCAAGTTAACAAATCGATAGAAGGAACTATCAAGTTGCCCGAGAAACCCAAAACATATATAATTAAAGGGCTGGTGTTGTGTAGCAAGTGCTAGTGTAATGTGAGTTAAAGGTGTTAGCATCAGAAGTTATTATTGATCAAGAATTGATTAGAAGAAGAGAAAAAGAAGAGCAAAAAGTCCGCAGAAGCATCATGCGGGCAGCTAAGAAAGAGACATCTAGAAATGTTTTCCAAAGGTTGGGATGGGATTCTTAACCAAAGGGTTTGTCAGAGGTATTCAGAAATTACGAAGCCTCTGAAGAAGTGGAAGATAAAGAAGCTAAAATTCCAAAATGGGTGGATGTAGGGCTTCCTCAACCAAGTTATAATGATGTCAGAATGAGGGGAAGAACAAAGAGCATAGTATCCATGGTCACCAAAGGGTTCTGTCCGACTTGGGCGGAAATGGTATGTAGTTGGAAATGATGGGAGACGTGTCAAAGAAATGGGAGTCTCTATAATTAGGAGAGTCCATAGGCAGCATAAAGCCCATATGAACTTACTAAAAGTCTCTGCTACATCAAATACTTCTAAAAATGTGAAGTTTGAGAAGGTACCTCATGGGGGAAGAGATCAACTTCACTGGAGAAGTAAGAAGAAGGTAGAAAAAACCAATAGTAAGACTGAGGGAGATCATGTGCCACAAAGCTTTCATCCGGGAAAGTGCAGAATTTTTAGGAGAGCTCAAGAGGATATGGTAATGATGCCAACCCCAAGATGGAGCCCAGAACCCATATGTTTTGGGACTATCTCACCTGAAAGGAGAATACCCTCACCTTTGTTGGTTAATACTCTTTGTGAAGTTCCAGGACAAATGCCAAACTTTGGCATAACTCGGACGGAAGGGTTGCCCGAGCTAATGTTGCCAAAAGAAGCACAAGCCTGGTTAGATGAATTCATGGACCACATTGGGGCAAAAATGAGGATTTACCTGAACCTAGCAACTTCCACGTAAACATGACATATGTTCTATCTGCCATGTTTTGCGCTGAGCTTGATCAACCTGAGGGTGATTACTTGGCAACATAACCTATAATGGCACATGTTAGTGATGAGGAAGTAAGAAAAGGAGAATCGGGCAAAATAGGCTTGCTTGAGCTCTTAAAGAAAGAGCCTGAGAGAGTATATTCAGACAGAATGGTCTTCAGCCGCCCAAGCTTGGCCTTAGCTAACCATCTCAAACCCATATATGTAAAAGCTCATTTGGAGGGAGTACTTTTCAAAAGGGTTTTGATTGATGGAGGAGTTGCGGTCAAGGTAATACCATTGAAACAGATGAAGAAATTGGGTAGAAGCGAGGGAGATCTTATTCCTACGGATTTAACAGTCTCTAGCTTTTCTGGAGCCATTACGAGAACACATGGGATAATGCCTTTAGAAGTTAACTTGGGGTCCAAGAAAATCATGCTAGCTTTCTTTGCAGTGGATAGTAGTTCCACTTATGGAGCTTGCTTGGTAGAGATTGTGGATGGTAGTTCCACTTATGGAACACTAACATGGTTTGTGGGGAGTGAGATTGAAACACTTAGTTTTTGTCTAAGTGTATTTTAATTTTTGTTCTATATATAAAACAAAGTTAGTATGTAATAATTGTTCCACCCGAGGCTTCGCTTAGTAACCGGGCCAGTCCTGCCTAATCAGTAGTGATTCTCGCGTCAAAAGGTAGAGTTTTGGCATGGGGCAGGGTGGTTAGTTGGTTTCATAGCCTTTCCAGCTCGAGTTCATAAGTCCTTTGGGGTGTTCTACACCTAGTGCCCTAAAGCCCTAGTAGTTTGGGAGTCGTTGACTTAAAGCTCGCTACATGGGTTGGATCAAAAACCTAAGGGAACCGACATTGCACGACCACTACTGTTACTAAAAAAAACGAAAATAAAGAAAGAGAAAAATTTGAAAAGAAAATAAAAATAAAAATAATTATTATATAAGTGTGGAGGATTAAATAAAAAGGATGAGAGGTCAGGGTTTTAGTCGAGTCTCTTCATCAAAATAATCATTCACAAAACAATTATTGACTTCATCTTCATCAATGTACTCATCATAAATTGGTGGTGAATCCCAATTGACGAAACTGATTTCTTCGACGGTGTGCTCTTCAAACAAATTGTAAATCATAGCCATAGTCTTCAACTGCAGCGGAAAACCTGCTCTGATGCCACTTGATGCTGGATAGAACCAAGGGTATCGAGGAGAGAGGGATAGATAACCTGGGAATTCGCTCAACCAGGGGCAACGGAGCTCACTCTACTTCGCTAATCGTGGATTCGCTCACACGACCAAGCCTAATACTTGATTGGGGAAGGAGAAATCACTCACTTCAAATGCACAAGGCAAATATAATTTTAATTCATTCAAGTCTATTCAAACATACATATGGAGTCCTTTAAATAGAGAGATTACAATACATTGGTAGGATAAATACTTAATACTAACGATTATAGATACTAGGAACCTAATAAAACATAGCTTTGAAAGATGAAAAGCCACAAACAATCAAACTTAATATAAAAACTATATTTAATGTTGTGCATTGCATCATTAACTATGATGATTCACTTTACACCGAAGGACGTTTGTGAATTCTTTTCTAATTGATTCTAAATGGCTTAGACTCTGTCGTGGGATTGGTTGGAACTTTTGAAAAAAATGTTCTGATTTTTAACATTTTCTATGGATTGCAACTTGAAAGTGAAAATTTTGTTTTAGCTAAGTTTTATTTGAGTTTTTAGTTCGTTAGCTTTTATTTTTGTTTTCTAGATTTGTTTTGCTTGAGGACAAGCAAAAAACTAAGTTTGGGAGTATTTTGATGAGTAGATTTTATACTATATATTTAACCCTGTTCTTAGTATATTTTGGTTAATATTTTGGAAGAATTTTGATACTTTGAATTGTATTTCCAATATAGGACTTTCGACTTCCTCTGGAGCAAAACGTGGTCAAATGGATGCATTTTGGAGTAATTCCAGTTGGAGGAGGTTCTGAGTCAATTAGTGTCAAAATTTAGTATTTTTCTACCAAGCGGTGATTTTTTGGCGATAAAATAGAGGAGTGATGCACAGTGCTGGAATAATGATATTTTGGGCTTGAATTGCGTTTTTGGAGCCCAAGATGACCTCTGATGGGTTCGTGGATGCCTGGAGATGTGTTGATCTTCAAAGCAAGCTATCCTGGGTCGGTTTAGAGGGGTGTTTGAGGCTAAAACGTGGCTGGACAAGTACTTGGCATATTCTCCTAACTTAATTAGGACTTTATTTTCTAAGATATTTTATTATTGTTTTTAGTTTCCTAGTTGGAATAAAGGACCTGATTTTTAGGAATTGTGCAATGCCCTTTAAATGGGATTTAAAAGGTTTCAGCCGGCTTGAGGTGAGGCACGCTTTCTTTTATGCAATATTGGAGACAGAGAATTGCTGGGGTTCTTTTTAAGGTGTTTTGAATCCTTTTCTTTATAATAATATTTTCGATGATTTCAATTATGAATATGCGTAACTAATTCGTTTTGCTAGGGTGAAGCCTTAAGCCTTAGCATGAATATGTGATTTTTATCTAATTGCTTATGATTGATTGCATGCACGCTTTGAATTATTAATCACTGTTTTAAACTATTTAATTGTCTTAATGCCTGATCACCATCAGGATCTTTAAAAAAGTAATTCGATGCAATTTTGGTCGGAAGGTTCTCTGAAATTGGCGCTGGCTTCTTGTGATTAATAATTGTAATTTCACTTAAGACGAACACCACCTCTTAAGGGTTTCATGGTTTTTCAAAGGGTTTTCATAAAACATAATGAGTCTTTCATGTTCAGATTTGATCCGAACGTCCGAACGGGTTACATGTTAGATATACGTTCTATGTTGGAGGTTCCAAGTAGAATATATATTAGAAAAACCTAACTTTCAAAGTGGTATGTGTAGATCATAAGTAATTGGTAAAAATACATAGGATTGCTAGGTGATGGTGAAACCCTAGTGCTTTTATAAATTGGTATTTAAAACTCTTTTCTTTTTATCATATTAGTTGTGGGCAAATTTATTATTTATTTTCAATTAAAATTTGTTTTTAATATTACCTAATTTCAAAATGTCTTTTCTCAATTTTTAATTCTAAGTAGTTAATTAGGAATTGTTTTTACATAAATTATTAAAATAGTCCTTGTGGAGAACGACCTTGCATAAACATTTATACTACAACATCCTTGTATTCTTGCAAGTATTTCATGTGATTTTGACCCTATTTGCATAGACGGTAAAAATCCTATCAGTTAGCTATGAAGAAACAGTATAAGACTCGTAACTCCCAATAAGGACGGACAAGAACTGCTATTTCTGAAATGAATAATATTTCAAGGAATGAGGATCCTCTCCGGATCTTCTTTATGAGAATCTCGGGGATCCTTCAATCACATATGTTCATCGTATATCGTGTGGCCATAAATCATTGTAAATCGTTTTATTTAAAATTAAATATAAACAATACTGTGGAGCCAAAAATAATCACAAGGCGACACGTGGAAATTTTGACAAAAGATGATCAAACTACCCCTGAGGTACACGAGGATTTCTACACTCGAGCAGCAAACAATCAACCTTCAACAAAGTCAAAAATGCTCCAAAAGAGGTAAACAATTCAAAGACCATCTCATCAAATTCCCTTTTTCAAAGTAACCTCCAAAAATTATGTTAATTGATTAATTAATGGATTAATTACCCAATTAATCCATTAAGTATCAATTAAGTTATCCCATTAACCACAAAATAAATCCAAATTAACCTCAAAATTATACAAAGGCCGGCCACCACCCATTCTCCTTATCTTTCTTATTTCTCCACTTTACTACCCAAATTAAATTAGACAATTAACTCTATAACCCCCCATTTATTTCTTTCATATTTAATTAGCCAATAAATTGGCTAATTAAACAAAAATTTCAACCTAAAAACCCCATTAAGGCCGGCCATTTCTTCTCAAAAATGGACAAGCCTAGCCCTATAAATAGGCTCGTATTTTCACCAAAAACTCATTCCAACACTCTTGCAAAAATCCCAAAATTCTCTAAACACTTTTTCTCTCTAAATTCTAACTTTGGCATCGGAGGTTTTTCGGCCAAAGCCCCCCCCCCCCCCCATTCATCGTGGGCGAGTGAGGCTCTTGGCCTTAACCTAAGATGTTAATTGTTTTGTAGGTGCAAAATTGTCCAAGATCAAGGAGGAAGAAATTTGCATCCACAAATTGGTGCTTTCATTGAGAGTTGAAATCCATACTCGTAGAAGACTCTCGCATAAAAAAAAGGTTTTTTCTCTATTTTCTAGTCCACTTGTATTTTTTCATACGTTCTTACTATTAGAATTTTTATTTGCCAAGATTCTTTGATAAAACGAAAAAGAAAAAATATAATGGCTAGAAATTTAGAAAATTCAACAAGTGAAAATTCCAATATTCAAGAAATGTGTCCGCGGCGATCCACAAGATTAAATATGATCTTAGGAGAGGCGGCACCACCACGAAGCTCTACTATGGCAACCACCTCGGTGACCATCCGCGGCGAGGTCCATGACACCACTACCATGGCCCAAATCGCGCCACCAAGGCAAGTCCAAGCCTTACCGCACAAGGGCCATACCGCCAAAGCCACAGCCCAAGCCTCACACCCACGTGTGCCACACGCCGAGGAGCCTACTCTCGTGGCCCAGCCTGCTGCCTGCTGAGCAGCCTGCTCCTACGGCCCATCCTGCTCCCGTGGCCTTTCAAGCAGCCCAAGTCGGCCCAAGACTATCTTAACCATCCGGGCCAACCATCGAGCCGGGGGCATTTTCACCACATTTCTTCGCGGATTTGACATTTCTCAACTCAAGTCTCACGCCCGGAGTCAATCACATTTCCACTATTAACGGAGGCACATTTCTTCCAAGCTTTTCCAATCCAAATGGCGAACAACACTTGTCTCGACAAGTCATAGAATTGACGAGCGCCCTTGCACAACAGATAACTTGGTGAATCGACTCTTGCAGCGCACCGAGATCCAACGTGCCCCGGACGAGGTGTCCCGAAGTAGGACAAAGGCAGACGAACCTCTCCACCAGCACCCCGGCAAGCAGCCCGTCAACCAGCCACGATCCGAGCGTTCTGGCAGTTTACGTTACCGCATGGGTTCTTGGGATAACATATACTCTCATCTTAGAGCGCGGAGGAGCATGCATTCCCGATCAAGCCCACGAACGAGCATACGTTCACACTCTGATTATCAACATGGACAACCTTCCAAGCGAACTGTTCATTCACAACTAGGCTCGCAAAGAGTATTCTCCACCTCATATTGGAGTGGGCAGCATGGCAGAATGAGAGAAACAGTCACTCAATCCGACTCAAGTTCAACCAGCAGCATGCGAGCAGCTCGTTCGTCTGCTAGGTACATGCCACATGCACCGCAGCCACGACGTAGACAAGTCGAGCATAGAGAAGAGAGGCCCAGACCCATAAGTCACAACTGGGGGCAGCCGAAAGTTCCACTGCCCTAGCAGAGGAAAATTCAAGAAGAAGTTGAGAGGCTCCTATCCGAACGATTGCATAATTTCCAACGGAACGGGGTTGTTGATGATGCGATTCGACGAGACATGACCAACATGAGCATGTCACCATTCACGAATGAGATCGAGCGGACAGATCCACCTCACGGGTTCACTATGCCTCACTTCACTCCGTACAAAGGAGACGAAGATTCGGATCGACATCTTAAGCACTACCACAGTACCATGATCCTCTACAGGAACAACGATGCGCTTATGTGCAAAAATTTTGCCACAACTTTGCAAGGCGAGGCGCAAGATTGGTTTCACACTCTACCACCGCAGTCGATCCGAAGTTTCAACGAACTTTCCTTTGTTTTCACTAAAGAGTATTCGTCTAATTGCTCAATCAAAAAGACATCTGACCATCTCTTCAGCATCGTAAAAGACCCTTGGGAGACAATTCGCTACTATGTCAAGAGATTCAAAGCAGAGAAGGCCAAGATTGTTGGCTGCAACTAGGATATAGCAACGGTAGCGTTCAGAAATGGCTTCCCACCGAACACCCTTTATTCGGAAAACTGATCATGGGAGAAGAACTGACCCTAGAAGCTTCGTATGTTTTGGCAGAAAAGCATGCACTATGGGACGAAGCCAAGCAGTCTAATAAAAACGAGTCGAAGCACATGGAACGTTTCCCGACCAGAGAAGACTCAACACCTGAAACATTCACCAAGTTCACAGTTCCAATTGGCCAAATTCTCCGCAAGCTCAAGGATGAACCTTGGTTCGAACTGCCACCACCCATGAAAGGCGATCTTACCAGGCTGGATCATACAAAATATTGCTCATTCCATCAAGGACCAGGCCACACTACCAACGGCTTCCTAAAGTGGAAGCAGTACCTTGAGAAGCTGACAAATGAGGGTCGATGCGACGAGTATCTTGACGGATCAACGAAATGGCCTACACAAGCAGGATAAGTCTCTATCACCCCCTGAACCCCGTTTGGGCTTTTCCAAATAAGTTCGAAGTCTTTAGCAGCTTGACGAACAAGGCCTCTCAAGTCGAAGATTATTCAGGCCTCTCAAGTCGAAGATTATTTAGTTTGTTATGCAATTTCTACTTTCCAGCACAGTTGATTTATTTCTTTATTCTCAATGAAGATTCAAGAAGTTATTCATAAGCCTGGCTCAACAGCTGTCTACAAGAACTGCTCAAAACCCTTTATGGGTATGCTCTCCAGTGCGAGATGATAAACTAATTGCTCTCCAGCACGAGAGGGTAAACCAATTCCCTGACACCCATATGGGTATGCTCTCCAGTGCGAGAGGATAAACTAATTGCTCTCCAGCGCGAGAGGGTAAACCAATTCCCCGACACCCATATGGGTATGCTCTCCAGTGCGAGAGGATAAACTAATTGCTCTCTAGCGTGAGAGGGTAAACCAATTCCCCGACACCCATATGGGTTTGCTCTACAGTGCGAGAAGGCCACATAGTTCAAAAGATCGAATGCTTGAAGACCAACTAGGCAACGAATGGTCAGGGGACAGCAGCCACTGCTCCGATCTCGGCAGCTTCATCTTTGACTGCTCTATCTATGGCAGCTGAGAAATCAAACTCAAGCAGTTTCTTTATTTTTGGAAAGCAGCGCGAACGAGGCTGCCCATACCATAGCCCCTGCCACGCCACTACCTCGGCCCATGCCGAGCCAGTCCTTGGCTTCTGTCAAGCCAAGCAGCACAAGCAATGGCCCCTGCCAGCCGACGTACCACACCGCCCCGACGGCTGCTCTGCAGTAGTGCCTCCCAAGAAGAAGACAAGAAAAATTAAAATTTTCTTACATCGGTGCGGCACGAAGAAGACGAAGAAATCAACGAAAAACGGTCCTTTGCACGGGCAAGGTGTAGAAGATTGCTAGATGAGGGGGAACAAATATCCTCTAAGCTCTCTCTTTTTTGCAGGGTAGAATAAATCGCTCTCCAAAGTTGATTTAATAACCCACTTAAGGTGGACTTAAATAGACTTTGAGAGAAATTTATTTCCCTTTCCTAGAAGGATCTAATTTCCTATTGAAGAAGGAATCTACATCAAAATAGGAAGCAGTCCTAAGTTTCCCAAAAGCAAGGAAATCTCTACGCTTGCTGCCCTTTCCTGCGAGCAGCCCAACAGGTGTGGGGGCATTTGTGGAGGCAAAAATAATCACAAGGCGGCACATGGAAATTTTGACAAAAGAGGATCAAACTACCCCTGAGGTACACTGGGATTTCTACACTCGAGCAGCAGACAATCAACCTTCAACAAAGTCAAAAATGCTCCAAAAGAGGTAAACAATTCAAAGACCATCTGATCTTGCAAAAATCCCAAAATTCTCTAAACACTCTTTCTCTCTAAATTCTAACTTTGGCATCGGAGGTTCTACGGCCAAAGCCCCCCCCCCCCCCCCCCCCAAATTCATCGTGGGTGCGTGAGGCTCTTAGCCTTAACCTAAGATGTTAATTGTTTTGTAGGTGCAAAATTGTCCAAGATCAATGAGGAAGAAATTTGCATCCACAAGTACCTGACGAGAACTAACCGCACGATGTACGATGAATATATGTGATTAAAGAATTTCTAGAATTCTCACAAAGAGAATTCGGAGATGATCCTCACTCGTTCCAAGGACTTGGTTGTTTTGTCAATATAATCTAATCTGACCTTTCCATATCATTGTACGGATGCTTCTCAATGCTAACTTTAACTAATTGAGGGAACCAAACTAGGGTTGGTTGCGGGAGAGGAAAAATGCGTAAAAAACTGTAAAATTTATGAGTAGTACCCACGTACATGCCAACTAAAGTTGTCTCTTGAACTTTCAACTACATGAAAAGGAAATTCGATGTCAAATTACATAATATTAATTCATGGCGGTGAGGGATTTTCTCTTTAGCCCACTCTTTCTCAGGTTCAAAATTCGATGTCAAATTATATATAATATTAATTCATGTCAATAAGTTGCAGTGACAGTATACTAATTACATACAAGTCTCTCTTCTTTGATTAACAAAGAGACTTCTTTTAATATATTTTGTCTATCACTTACGTATGTGTCAACTATTTCTAAGGGGTGGATTCAACATAGATTTTAAAAGATCTTGATGAAGTTATAAATGTATGAATTTAATTAACTTTTATATACTATGAAGTTATAAATCTATGGATTTTGATGGAGTTGTAAATATGATCATGGACTAATCGCTAGGCGAGGTTGGAGTGATAATGGTTGTGACGAGTTGGTTCTGGCGGTGATGGTGGTTGGGCAGAAACAGGGGTGGTGGTGGCGGAGGTGGTTTGACGATGGTCATGACAAGGTGGTGGTGTCATTGGTGGTGGCCCATCAGATCACTCTTCATGTCACCAAAGACTTGGCCCAATCCAAAACCAGAGATCCAGCCCAATATACAAAACCAAAATTAGGCCACAATTGTTAATAGCTGAAAACACCAAGGGTACTTTGGTACGTAAATCGCTGAAAAACACTGTCAACGTACCTTTCTTCTCTGTTTCCACTGTCATCGCTCTTTCAAAATTCCCCGCCACCGTTCCCTTTTCCGGTCGCAAAGCTTCGCCGAATCCGCTTCTGCATTAGCACTCGCAGTCGTATTGACAACACCATAAGACAGGTAATCACCTCTCGCTATATCGGCTGTTTGTTTCCCGAGAAAAAAAACAAAAAAAGAACTCGGTATTTGACTACCGAATTCGTTGAATCGCTTACTGTAGCACTTTAATTTTTGGTTCGAACTTTTTATTCACAAAATTCGTCAGCAACTAGAGAATGGAACTTTCACTCAGATTTTTTTTTTCTTTTCCGTATTTACTCTGTTCGATTTTGTGTTCTTGTGCTGCTAAAACCCTGCGTTTTCGGGGTTTTGGATTTCGGTTTTCAGTATTCGACTTGAGATTTTTGAATTTTGTCGATATGGAAAGTTGCATGCTGGGGTGTTTCATTTACTTCAACCTTTGTAGCAAATGCATTCCTTGAACTGTAAATTCTGATCCTCTTTTTGCTTTCAATTGTTTGGATTTTGAATTGTTATGTGGTGTAAATGCCGGCGTTAGTAAAATCAAATTCTAATCGAAATCGGGGGATTTTATGATCATAACAGTCTGTGGTTTCGACAAGTTGTAGGCTTAAAAAGTATCAACTGTCAGTATGGGTGACTTGTCAAGGTACATTTCTCTGCAATATGTATTCAGATTTTCGGGACATATGGTATTTTCCGATTTTTACCTTCAATGGAACAATTTTCAGGGAGGATTTTAGTAATACGCTTCGAATACTTGTTGCTACGGATTGCCATCTGGGTTATATGGAGAAGGATGAAGTACGGCGCCATGATTCGTTCCAGGCATTTGATGAGATATGCTCAATAGCACAACAAAAGAATGTAATAGCCAATTTTTCATTCTAGCTGTATTTGTAGTCTCACTGCATGCAACACAACTTTGCCATTGTGGTTTGATTCCCGTTCTCTAATTCCTTTCAATTTTGTGTCCACATTTGGAGAAATACAGTATTGCAAAGCTCTTTTCGATTGAAACTGTTTCCTTATACTTTCTGTGAACCAACACATTTTGGTATTTATCCTCTATCAGGTGGATTTTTTGCTTCTGGGTGGTGATCTGTTCCATGAGAATAAGCCTTCAAGGTCAACACTAGTTAAGGCCATTGAGATTCTCCGCCGTCATTGCCTCAATGATCAGCCAGTGCAGTTCCAAGTTGTTAGCGACCAGACTCTGAATTTTCCAAATACGTACGTAATTAATGAACTGCACGTTTGTTGTTTGCTTGGAATTTTTGCTGCAATGATGTCTAAGTTGACCTTTGGTTCATATGCCATGAGTTGAGCAAATGGAGAAATGCGGAATTTTTGCTGCAATGATATGTCACTCTGATGTGTTTTTGCATCCAAGTTTGTATCAGGAACCTTGACTTTCTGTAAAAAATTAGAGATATATTATGATAAGGATGATAGGCACCCTTCTGTTAGTAACAAAATTCTTGTTCTAACAGATTTGGTCATGTGAATTATGAAGATCCTCACTTCAATGTTGGATTGCCAGTGTTTAGTATCCATGGAAATCATGACGACCCTGCTGGAGTGGTATGGATTCTATCGATGAAGTTGTTTGTGTATTTCCCTTTTCATTTCTGTTTAAAACATTATCAATGTTTCTCATCAGAAATCATTTTTAGCACCATGTTTTAAGATTTTTTTACATAAATTCGTCATCGTATATAGCTCACTGGTCAAGTTTGTTAGTTGTTATTAAAGGGTTCAAGTTTCCACGGGATTGAGCTTACAATCCTCATCAGCTTTCTATCAATTCCTACAAGAAATAAACTTATAACTTATTAGGCTTGTCAGCAAATTCAGACATACATTTTGCTGTAGTTATGTGTTTTCTAAGTATATAGATTTACAGTTAGTAAAGGATTTGATCATTTGAATGGTCTTGTTAAAATATCAAGAAAAATATGTTTATCTTTTGGAGTAAGCTGCATCTAATGTGGCCAGTCCTTGAACCCATGAAAAGTGATCCCAAAAATGGGCCATAAGCTTACCAGTTCTGTTATTCTATATCCAATTACTGTAAGAGAGGAAAAGAGAGAGGGGGTATTTAAAAGATGGAGGGGGAGGGTACAATAGGCTAATGGTTATCTCTGGGAAGAATAGGGATATTTTTTAAATAACAATTATGTTATTGCCATAAAGAGGAGCAAGCACCCCCTCTTTTGTACGCTCATGCATGATATTTATCGATATTCTGAAATGTGTTTGCTACAGCTGTTTTAAGTACCATGTATCTGTACTTCTTAACATTGTGGTTATTGACAGGATAATCTTTCGGCTGTCGATATTCTCTCAGCGTGCAACCTTGTAAACTATTTTGGGAAAATGGGTCTTGGGGGTTCTGGGGTTGGTCAGATCACTGTGTATCCTATTCTCATGAGGAAGGTTAGTATATGGATTTAATTAATAGTAGGATTGGGACGATCTAATGTCTTCTTTTGGTGAATAGAGTATTTTTTGTCTTTGTGCTGCATGGCTCTTAACTCCTCCTGAATTGCAGGGTGCAACATCAGTGGCTCTTTATGGTCTCGGAAATATTAGAGATGAACGGCTCAATAGAATGTTTCAGGTATTTTATGTTGAAAATTTGCTTTATGCTATTTACTTGCAGGCTTCTAAACACATGTGTTGGGCATATTATTCATATGTCAGACACCACATGCTGTACAATGGATGAGACCTGAATCTCAAGAAGGGTTGGAAGTGTCAGACTGGTTCAACATTCTAGTGCTTCATCAGAACAGGTTTGGTGTGTGGGTGGGTGGGTGAGATTGGATTAATCATCACTAAGGAGGAATCCCGATTTATATCAGAGTTTCATTTGATTTATGTTGTCAATCTTCCTAGTTACGAAGTTATATAATTTTGTGTGCAGAGTGAAGACAAACCCAAAAAATGCCATCAATGAGCACTTTTTACCACGCTTCCTAGACTTCGTAGTGTGGGGGCATGAACACGAATGCCTCGTGGACCCTCAGGTGCCAATGAATATTGCTTTATCAATATATGCAACATGGACATGTGCATGCTTGTGCATACAAGATTGAGTGTGTACGTGCATGTGTCTGTCTCTAGGTGCGTAGTTTTGGTCTTGTTGGGAGGGTGCCTTACACGACTTTACATGATTTTGTTTCTGACAGGAAGTTCCGGGGATGGGATTTCACATTACACAACCTGGTTCTTCAGTTGCAACATCACTGATTGACGGAGAATCAAAGCCAAAGCATGTGCTCCTTTTAGAAATTAAGGTTGCAAAACAATGTTAGATCTATTTTTTTTTTCCTGAAAGCAGCATCTTTTGATCCTTTCTCCTCCCAAACTGAGTTGGATGCTGATATACTTTTATGCAGGGGAATCAATACCGTCCAACCAAGATTCCTTTGACGTCAGTGAGGCCTTTTGAGTACACAGAGGTGATTTAATGTTTACTTTTTCGTCTACATTAAAACTTTTGATTGATAATATATTTTTTCTGCTACAGATTGTATTAAAAGATGAACCGGAAATTGATCCCAATGATCCTAATTCAATTCTTGAACACTTGGACAAAGTGGTAAGTGTAATTGCAAGTAATATTGGACTGTTGTACTTTCCCATGCCTTTCTTTTTTCACTGTATTATGCCCTCTGATGCATGTGTTGTATATTAATAGTATAGATTTGAATTTCTATAGGTCAACGCTCAGATAGAGAAATCTAGGAAAAATGTTACCGGATCACAGCTCCAACTTCCATTAGTTCGAATAAAGGTAATATTTCCAATTTAACTTAAGATGTTGGTATTATGATGGTGATCCTTATATATGCATCCTCGCATCTCTAGGCCTTTTTCCTGTCCCATGCCTTGCCTTCAGATCTACAAGTATTTGTGTACATATGAATGTTCTCCTTTTTACCCAATGTAACCTTAACCTCCCTTTCTGTGTGGCCATATAACTTCGCTCGAACAATTGGCAGGTGGACTATTCTGGATTTATGACAATAAATCCTCAAAGATTTGGACAGAAGTATGTGGGGAAGGTACATTCACTAATCCTAGATCAGTATTCTACTGCTAATTTTTTCTTGTATCACATTTTGGAAATAAATCATTGCTATTGTAATGACTTTAAGGTTGCAAACCCACAAGACATTCTTATATTTTCAAAGGCTTCAACAAAGGGCCGGAGCGAAGGTACTTAGTGTCACACTAGTGGATTTTGCATTAGTTGAGTGTTTGTTTTTATACCATGTTATAAGTTCCAACACTTCACTTAATTTTTGAATAACAAAAAGCTTGGTGCAGTATGACCTATGAGATTTTCTTTATATTAACCTCGTAGGTCCATTAGATTAACAGATTGCCCACAAGTTAAATCTTAGTGCTGGCATCAGTCTAAAGATTTTCACATACATTAGCTACAGTTGTGTTATATCTCAAACAAAAGTGATGGTAATAAAACTTGATGTGACTTTAACTAAATTCTCTCCATGTTAGGGAAGTTCAGTTCTGACATCACTACGACAGTAGACTCTGTTACTCGGGGATTTCGTTACAGTCAGAGCTATTTCTGAAGTCCATTAAATGTTAGAATTCATATATTCACAGATTTTCAGTTACTTATTTCTTATCTTTTATTGTAGCTAAAATTGATGATTCTGAACGGCTTCGCCCAGAAGAACTAAATCAGCAAAACATAGAGGCTTTGGTTGCCGAAAATAATCTGGTATCAGCCGTCATATTCCTTCTTTCCTGTACTCAGTATATCATGCATATGGTACTTTTCATCCAGTGGAACTCTGGATTTGTTTTTATACAGAATATAGTTTTGTTAGTTTCTCGCGGATAAACAGTTCCACAAGTTACTCAGTAACACACACCTCAACTGACTTCTGGAAAACATTATCAGTGGAAAACTGAACGTGATTGAAACTTGGTTCTTTTTGTCCTTTGCCATCATAGTAAGAGTTTATGATTCCAGGATATGATTTCTTTTTCGGATTACTGCTAAAATGGAAGTCATGTGGAAAATATTGAAGGCGAAATTACAATTACGTACAGGTTTACAGCATGTCAATTTTATTTTAAGGTTACACCCTCATGGGGATATCTGATCATGCAGAAAATGGAGATCCTTCCTGTCAATGATTTGGACGTTGCATTACACAATTTTGTTAGTAAGGATGACAAAATGGCTTTCTATTCTTGCGTGAAATACAATCTTGAAGAAACTCGAGTGAGTACTTGCTCTGTTTAAATTAAAGTTTCAACTATTTATTGTATTTTCTTTTGAAGTATGCTACTGACAATTTTCTTTTCTATTTCTACAGAAGAAAATTTCTAAGGATCCAGATACAGTGACATTTGAAGAGGAAGATTTAATCGTTAAAGTCGGGGAGTGCTTGCAGGCAAGAATGATTAAATTTCAAATAGTTTTCTTTCGTCAGTGATTGAGTGTTACCCTAGTCTAGTCAGTTTCATGGACAATTATTTTGCCCTGATGGGGCCTTCAGGCTGTCGTTGGGGTTTGAAATGAGGCATTTAGGCCCAAAATGCATAGCAGTCGACTTGTAGTCTCTTGAGACCTCTTGTGCTAATTTCATAGAGTTTGGTTTTAGTTCTTAGATGTGGGAAAAACATATATATGTGATTCAAAGTTTGCAATTCATTGATCATAATTGTAGGCAGTTTTGACATAAAAGAAAAAACATAGAAGTCTTGTATTTGGGATTTTTAGGTTCTAAGGAGCTACTTTCCCTCATGCATCTCACCCTGTTGTGGCCTTAAGCATCACAATGGCAATGAATGAGGGCTTGCTTCCATACATTAACCAAACATTTATATTATATGTGCAGGAACGTGTCAAGGAAAGACCTACGAACTCTAAGAGTAACTCTCCATTCTCTTCCACTGCCCCTCCTTGGGAGGTAATTCTGATTTTAATCTGCTTTCTTCAAGAATTTGCATCAGTTTTCTGTGTTGCATCCATTTCAGAATCTTTTGGCTGATACACGTACCTGCTGTTTTCATTTTTAAGCTATTGTTCTTCGTGTAGGATTTCAGAAGTACAAGTGCTGCTGGAACTGCAAGGGCAGTTTCCTTCAGTGACGATGAAGATGCAACGCAGATGACTGGCTCAACATCCACTGCCAGAGGCCGCAAGGGCAGAACGTCTACCTCAGAAGTTGGTAAGGGTAAAACTACTGCAAGAGGAAGGGGCAGAGGCAGGGGCAGGGGTACCAGTACCTTGAAGCAGACGACTCTCGATGCATCTCTTGGATTTCGGTCTTCTCAGAGGTTTTTCTTTGACCTAAGTTTGAGAAGATATTCAATCAATTAAGCGACCACTTATTTTAAAACTTAATAAATAACCAGCAATTTAATTAGTTGCTTTAGAGGTGTAAGAGAGAAATATGTAGGAACAAATATAGCTGCAAAACTTTATCCTCCCACCGCATGATATGCGTCATGATTCTCTCTGGTATTCAACATTAAAGTCTACCACAAAATGCAAATAGTACCCTTAACCTTTATAGGACTTTATCTTTTCCATGATAAGTTCATCTTTCTGTTTCAGCCACAGGTAGCGTTGCTAACTGGGGATTCCTTTCTTGTTTGTCCTTATTGCTGTTCTATGTGACAGTTCAATTTCATTCTGTATATGTCATAGTCGTTGACTCTGATGTGAACTAATAAACACAATAAAAGAAGCAATTAGGATGCAAAAGAACTAATGTAAAATCCCAAGAACACAACTAACGCAGTCTTGTTACTAAGAAACCAACTCCGGTTAGACAAGAAAACAAGTTCTGGCATTGCAAAATCATGACTTATTAGGATGTATTCTAACTTCTAAGTAGCTAATTGCAAGCAGTTAGAAGTCTGCTGCACGTTTGGTTCATATTGCATTGACAAGTCGAGACATTCATGTTCCCAGTTTTGTATCTTAGCGAATATAATTACTGCAGATCTGCGTCAGCTGCTGCAACTGCCGCTGTACGAAGTATTGCTGATGATGGGGATGATGTGGATGATGTGGATTCTCCTTCGAGTGAAGAAGAGGCGGGGAAACTTGGAATTGATGAGGTTGATAATAGTTCGGTATGGATTACCTTCTTTTTCAACTGAGTTTTGGCATTAAATCAGTAATAGCTAATGAAAATCCGGGCTGTTCTTAAGTTACTGTCAATTGACTGGCGAAGCTCTTTCATATGATTTTTTTTTTTTTAAAAGTCCACCAACACACAACCTCCTTTTGCCTTGTGCCAACCATTAAATAACTTTGCACGTTTACACGTTCCATAAACCGAATCAATGTTGTTTATGATATTCATTTGATAAGATAATATGGTTTCAATTATTGAAGGAAAATGATGAAATTGTTCCAAGTAGAGGACGGAAAAGGGCTGCTCCAAGGGGGAGAGGTAGAGGCTCTACGCAGCCATCTAAGCGTGGAAAGAAATCAGATAGCTCTGCAATTAACCGAATGTTTATGAGCAAAGATGATGACGACGATGATGAAGATGTGACAAAGAGATTAAATAAGCCTCTGTCTCGGGTTGTTCTTCTTTCTTCTATTTCATTTTACCTGTTTTCTTTAAAAATCAGCCTGGAAATATATAGGACGGCCTGCTTTTGTTCTTGAGAGATTTCTAACAGTACTGAGCTTTTATTCTCCTTTTTTGTAGGTCACGAGAAATTACGGTGCTCTTAGAAGGTAACAATCAGTAAAGTTCGCCCATGCTTTGACGAAGCAGTCCAACTTCATGTCACGGTTCCAACCTACCTCCATTTCGGCGCAGAAGGACGTAGGAGCTAAAGAGTTCAGAGCTGGGACAAAGACAATCTATTCGTAGAGGCTTCTGATGGAAGTCTACATTCAAGCTGTTTGAATGTTCCTGCCGAAACGTCGCAAAATGTAATTTGATCGTTACAAGAGTGGATGTCCGCTTCAGTTGATTTTGTTCCAAATCGAGTTAATGTTCTTTTTCGGGTACTGTACGAATCTGTCTTGAGTGATACATGATGTGAGAGATTGTGAACATGGTGACGGCCACGGAATCCGGCTACCAGACAAGGCAACCATGGTATCAACGGGCAGGTTGGCTGGAATTTGTGGTCGCAACATCCATCTGATTTGTTTTAGCTTGGAAACAGCCCCGTTGTCTGAGATGACATGCATGTCAAGAAAACATAAACTTGTATTACACCTTCAAAGTAAACGATTTGCGTGTCTAACATTTCATTTACGAAACCTTTAATATTTTCAAAAATGATGTGAATTACAGATCCTACTCCCTCTCTTTTTCAATTCAAATGAAAAGATTTCCAGAAGAGCTTTCTCCAGTAGATATATGTACATACTACTAAGAAACGACTATTAGAATAGCGCCACTCGAAACAAGCATGAGGCGCGTGAAAATAGCGCCACTCGAAAGATATCACCTCAACTCATGGCAATCAGAAGAAAAACTTCCATAGAAATACAGGACGACTCTCTGGGCCAGCAAGAATCTCGGATCATTCAAGGGCCAAACTCTGTTACACTACTTTTTTCTCCAGTGTTAGAAGTGATGTTAGGTTTACACTATACATACAAATCAGCTAGACTGCACAGGTCTCTCATCTGAAATGGGGTCTCTTTGGAACATCCTTCAGGCTTACCAAATGGCTTGGACCGCCGACTTTCCCCTGCTCAAAATTATCAGATTATTAAGTGGAAGTGTCTGCAATTCATCAGCAATCTCTATACTAAATCGGATATCGATTGGGATTAACACAAAATTTAATTAGAGATTGCTTATGTTCAGATAACAAGTACCCTAGCAATATCAACTAAGATCACTGCCCCAGACATGATGCTTTCCGTCTATATTGCAGCACCTACAAAAGCCTAATGAGGTTAGTCATTTCTTTTTGTCGACGATAAGGATTCTCCATATTTCAAAAGAAAACGAAGAATGGTACAGAAAGAGGAGGAAACTATGGATTTTTACTTGGCATGGTACTTCTTGGGAAGAGAATCACCCTGAAAACCTATTTTGGCTTCTCTGAGGTATTGGCAAGAGAGGAGGTGTTTAGGATCAAACACCTAAAATCTGTATACACCAACGGTTGAACCTCCCCTAAATTTCTGTTCTTTTACAAGATCATCCGTTGGACTAATGTCAGCATCTAAAGGAGCAAACACCTAAAAAATTTAAGTACGACAAGGTTGGCCCTGGTTCTGCTGTGGAAACAATGATAAATATCCAAAAAGCCTCCACTCCCAAAACACACTTAAAGGGAAAACAGTTGTTTTTACTCTAAAGGGTACATGAGGCGTGAAAGATGAACTTTTTTTTCTAATCCTGTTAGACAAATACAAACGATTACAAAGGACTAATTAATCGACTATTAACTTATGTACCTTTCCAGCCAGTCCTGTTTGGTCAGTCCTTTGCAAAATGCTCTGTTTTGTCCCTTTCGGACTCCAAACCATGGTTACAGGAGCAATGCCTTTGTTATTGCATTTCTGACTCCCAGCTATTCTCCCTTTCAAATTCTCTTTTCCTGGGGCCGCCAATCTGTTAGATCCACCAACAACTGGTTTGTTCTTAGATTTTACATTAGTTACTGGTTTAGTTTCTTTAACTAGAACAGAATCCAAAGGTTTCCTTCTCAGAATCTGATACTGAACCTGCACAAACAGTATGATTCATGTTAATATCAATCTTGTGGCCCGTCGAGATCAAATTCAGTACGAATAAAATGTAGGAATAAATTGCAAGAAAACCATGAACAAATATGGGGCCCTAAAAATGCTTTTTGGGATGTGTTACAAAAAGAGGGAGAGGATAAGATATGTATACGTCACAATTAAAAAGAGTACAGTCCTAACTGACAAGTCCCTTACTAGTAGGCGATTATTTCAGATATGCATACATCACAATCAAGAAAATTCTTATCATCTGTGTCTCGGATTTGTGACATCTCACCTTTGGTTTTGCAGCTTCTGTGTGGATTGACTTTGAAACATTAGGTCCCATTCTGTAGTTTGCAGTCCCTCTCTCACTCTTATGCGTAGACAACTTGGATACTTTAGAAGGTTTTATTCTGTTCTTGGTTGCATAACTCATTCTTGCCATATTCCTGCTATCTGGGGACCTTTCTTTGTACTGTATTGATGTAGATGTTGAGGTTCTGCCATTCGAACCAGGATTTGAAGATGATCCCACACTAGACTTGCCGGATGAAGATTTACGGCCGCTTGATTTCCTTTTATCACAATTAATCTCCACTCTGGCTGCTGGCCTCGTAATACCGCTTTTCCTGAAACCAGCCTTTATTACTGAAAATATCCCATTTGTTTGACTCAACGCCGGATTTGATTTCTCCGTAAACTTCTGTTGTTGCTGGTGACCACTCTCAGATGTAATGGTGCTTGCTGTACTGCTTTCATTTGCCTTGTTTGTCACAGAACTAAAGCTACATGTTGGATCCCCACCAGAGGACGTTGGCTTAGAGCAATTGGGTATGTGATTTCCAGTTAGACTGCTTTTACAAACTGAACTTGATTTGGAACTGGATGTTCCTTTCAACTGTATAAAGCTTGATTTGGGTTTCATCTCATCACTGGACCCTGAGTTCCCACAGGAAGATGTCCCACTCAGAACTTTGTCTAGGTCCCGCTTATCTGTAAAATCTTGGTTTTCCCCTCTCCATTTCTTGCTTACAAAGTCTTTGCCTCTTGACTTAGAGACAGAAGACGGAAGTTGTGGCGAAGATGGTCCTACTAAGTCAAAGTTTAAGCCCATACTATCCTGACCCAAATTCAAAAATGCATCCTTCAACTGGCGTGAAGAGCATTGGTGGAACCTAATAATTCCAGTATATTACTAAAACTCAGCATTCTTATTTGACAGCGTGAATTACAAAGACAAAATGGAGAATGCCGCATAATCAAAGGGCCAAAGGATACTTACAGATGGCTTCTGTAAAACCAGTCATCATCACTGCAATGTATCCAATCCAAAAAAGAAGAATTAGAAACCATTTCTGAAAATTAAGGAAAAAAAAGTGTGGGAGCGTGACGATATTTGGTTCTGAGTATACTAGAACCCACATATGTTGGTTTGTTGAGTTGGCTTCTAGAGTGAGATCCACCCACACAGGCGCTTCGATTTCTTCCTGTATCAATCAGCAAAGAGAGATGTAAACAATTAAATTAAAGGTCCAGAGAAGTTGCATGAAATAAAAGAGATTGCAAGTTAATCCTAATCACAAGAACAAAATGCACCTTCAGATTTGATTAGGATATGTTTGGTTGCTAAGAATATCTAGGCTAAGAAAAAGAAATACAAGGGTAAACACGAACACGAATAACGATTGCAACATCGAAATACGAAAAATTGCCACACTCTTGTCAACCAAACAAGATTCCTACACCCAATAAATCCAATTTCAATTAGAACCCAAGATTTCAAATCCAAGAGCCCCAAATTTCCGACCCAAAAAAACCCTTAATTCGAGGGGAGAGAGAGAGAGAGAGAGTAAGTTCAAGAAGATGAATTTTATACCAGAAATGCCCAGTGATCGTTGCTGTTATTGAGAGCCATATTGTTGTCTCCTTCAACTTCTTTTGATTCGCAGAAAAGAACCTGCAAAAGCCTCAGGCGAATGGGCGTCTTCTTTCATCCACGACCATCCTCCATTTTTGCTTCTGTTTTGCTATTTTGGAAGGAAGAGCATGTATGTATATGCAGTTTCAGCTTTCACGGCTACGAAGCCCGCCCCAGCGACGTCGTTTTATCTTTGGACGGCTGAGATTAATCAGTAGGTCCAGGATGCGGAATGCTGTTTATTATTGTGAATGAAGAAGGCGAGCTATCTGACCATTGTTGGTGGGATTCAAATTTGATCCAGGAAAAGAAATGGTTCTCGTATTGGTAATGGGCCGGGTTTAATGTGAAGGGGGTTTCAATAGTAGCTAAAAATATTTAAATTTCGATAAGTAATTAAAAATTATAGTGCTTATACAGTTTCAGGTTAAATTTGATTTAAATAATTTTCTTAAATTATTTAGACGTTAGATTTAATTTTGGACCGTAAAGTCTTTTTTTTTTTTTTTACCATTAGATGTGATCTCATTTGATCATGTAAGAATATCAAAGCTAGTGATCTAAGTGAAGAGGAAACAATGGTTAAGATTGTGTCACATGTCAATTGATAAGGAGGGTTGTTATATAAAGGTTGTTAGGATTGTAGGTTGTTAGAATGACTTTTTAGCCAAAATGATCTCTGAGATTTGCATAACTCCTCACTTTAGTCCCTGAGATTTGAAATTAATATAATTGGTTCCTGAGTTTGTCCACCATTAATCATTTTGGTCATTTCTTGAAAAATCTCCATTAAATAAGAATAGAATGACCAAAATACCCTTAATTTTTGTTAAATCATTTTGGCACATTGATTATTAAATTGAGGGTATATTTGTCATTTTGATCTTTATTGAACATAATTTTGCATGGAATGACGAAAATGATTGATAGTGGACAACCTAGGAACCATTTATATTGATTTCAAATCTCAATGACGAAAATGATGTGTTATGCAAATCTCATGGACTATTTTGGCTAAAAAGCCCATAAGAATTGTAGTTTGTTGAAGGAGATTACACATTGTATTAGCTTAACTAGCAAGCTTTGTAATGGTTTAGTATATAAGCCCTTTGTAAAAACAGTTACTTGGTATTCAAGAAAGATCAATTCACAAATCGCTCTTCTCTCTCTCTCTCTCTCTCTCTCTCTCTAAACTTCTTCTACATTTCTGTTGCATTTCTTCTGCATTTTTCTCAGTTCTCACAAGGTATCCTCGCCAAGAAACGATTCGGCACTTTCGCATTCTCCTTGAAATCTCTATTATCTTATCTTCTTAATCCTCTATTTTGTACAACTTCTAAGATAAAATTGAGCAAATCCCATATCGAATTCACAAGAAAATTGGAGTTCTTTGTCACGAAGATCAATTGTTTGATTAAAAGCATCAGTGAAGAAATTTCTCCCTATCTGCATAGATGGTTACATCAGCGCAACTACAAATTATTCAGTCACCAATCACCAGCGTTATTCCAAGAGTATCAACATCCTTTACAGTGAAATTGGATGACACCAATTACTTAACATGGAGCTTTTAGATTAAATTGATTCTTGAAGGCCATGGAATTCTGGAATTCGTGGATGGCACCAAGAAATGTCCAACAAGATTTGTCAATGATTCAACTGTTGAAGCAGTGGAGACAGATGCCTACCAAGTTTGGAAAATGCATGATCGTGCAATCATGCAACTCATTACTGCAACTTTGTCATGAACATTAGTATCTTGTATCATTGCTAGTACAAGTTCCAATGAAATGTGGGTGAATCTCAAGGAAAGGTTTTCATCTGTGACTAAAACAGGTATCTTTAAATTAAAGATTGAGCTTCAGAACATCAAGAAAGGGTCTGACTCAATTTATGAGTACCTGCAGAAGATTAAAGTTGCAAAAGACCATCTTGCAGCAGCTGGAGTTATCTTCGAAGATGATAATATCATCATTCTTGCTCTCAAGGGACTTGTTGCAGAATACAACACGTTTAGATGTGTTATCAGAGGAAGGGAAAATGGTATCTTCATCAAAGATTTTCGATCTCAGTTGCTTGATGAAGAAGCAACTATTAATCAGTCATTGGAATCTAATATGTCTTTTGGAACTGCAATGATGGCATGCACTCAGGCTTCAAAAGGGAAAGCATTAGTTCTTGATTCTAGTTCTATCGATTCAAGTAACTGCGGTTCATCTTTTGGGGGTGGATCAAATCAACCCGACAATTTCTCTGGAAATCAAAATAGGTATAATAATGGTTCACAGAACTACAATGGTGGGATTCAAATTTGATCCAAGAAAATAAATGGTTCTTGTATTGGTAATGGGTTGGGTTCAAGGTGAAGTGGGTTTCAAAATGGGTTTTTTTTTTTTTTTTTTTTTTTTTTTTTAAACAAACAATAGTATCTAAAAATATAAAAATTTAAGCAAAAGATTTTTAAGCCATAATTCAGAAATTGCTTTTCTCCTATATGATTTTAGCCTAATTTTTTTTTTCGGTAACTTTTTTGAAAATAAAATTTATGTAGATTATCTTAATCTATTTCTATGAGCATTTTAACATAAAAATATTTTAATTACATTGAGTAATTAAAAATCATACAAATACATAGACATTAGATTTAATTTGGGCCGTCAATTTTTATTTTTATTTTTTACCATTAGATTTGATCACAGCCATTAGATGATAAGTAAAAAACAAAAAAAAAGATTAAAATATGACAGTTTGATGGGTCTAGAATAATTTAATACAAGCTTAAATCTTGGGGAGAATCTAGTATTGAGATATATTTTTGTCCCATGACTTATTTTAGCCTAATAGTTGGAGATGGTTTGGGCTTATATTTTAAGCTTTATCCCATGGTTGGACATGGCTTCAACCCTTGGAGATAAAACTTATTTAAGCCATAACCTAGAAACTGCTTTTCTCCTCCAAACCTTATGCTTTAAAATTTTAGCCTAAGATTATTAAATAATGGTTTAGCCAAATTTCTTTTTCGGTAACTGTTTTGAAAATAAAATTTATGTATTTATTTTTATGAATATTCTAATCTAAAAATATTCAAATTGCGATAAGTAATTAAAAATCATAGTATTTATAAAGTTTCAAGTTAAATTTGATTTAAATAATTTTCTTAAATTATTTAGACGTTAGATTTAATTTTGGGCCGTCAAGTTTTTTTTTTACCATTAAATCTGATCTCATTTGATCATGTAAGAATATCAAAGCTAGTGATCTAAGTGAAGAGTAAACAATGGTTAAGATTGTGCCACATGTCAATGGATAAGGAGGTTGTTATATAAATGTTGTTTGGATTGTAGGTTGTTAGAATGACTTTTTAGCCAAAATGGTCTTAGACATTTGCATAACTCCTCACTTTGGTCCCTGAGATTTGAAATCAATATAATTGGTCCATGAGTTTATCCACCATCAATCATCTTGGTCATTCCTTGAAAAATCTTCATTAAATAAAAATAGAATGACCAAAATACCCATCATTTTGGCCCATTGTTTATTAAATTGAGGGCATATTTGTCATTTTGATCTTTATTTAACATAATTTTGCAAATCTCAGGGATCATTTCTATTGATTTCAAATCTCAAGGACCAAAATGATGTGTTATGCAAATCTCAGGGACCATTTGGCTAAAAAGCCTGTTATAATTGTAGTTTGTTAAAGTAAGGAGGTTACACATTATATTAGTTTAACTAGCAAGCTTTGTAATGGTTTAGTATATAAGCCCTTTGTAAAAACAATTGCTTGGTATTCAAGAAAGATCAATTCACAAAGCGCTCATCTCTCTCTCTCTCTCTCTCTCTAAACTTTTTCTGCATTTCTGTTGCATTTCTTCTGCATTTTTCTCAATTCTCACATGGTATCCTCGCCAAGAAACGATTCGGCGCTTCCGCATTCTCCTTGAAATCTCTATTATCTTATCTTCTCAATCCTCTATTTTGTACAACTTCTAAGATAAAATTGAGCAAATCTCATATCGAATTCACAAGAAAATTGGAGTTCTTTGTCACAAAGATCAACTGTTTGATTACAACCATCAGTGAAGAAATTTCTGCTTTTCTGCATAGATGGTTACAGTAGCGCAACTACAAATTGTTCAGTCACCAATCACCAGCCTTATTCCAAAAGTATCAACATCCTTTACAGTGAAATTGGATGACACCAATTACTTAACATGGAGCTTTGAGATTAAATTGCTTCTTGAAGGCCAAGGAATTCTGGAATTCGTGGATAGCACCAAGAAATGTCCAACAAGATTTGTCAATGCTTCAACTGTCGAAGGAGTGGAGATAGATGCCTACCCAAGTTTGGAAAATGCATGATTGTGCAATCATGCAACTCATTACTGCAACTTTGTCATGAACAGCAGCATCTTGTATCATTGCTAATACAAGTTCAAATGAAATGTGGGTGAATCTCAAGGAAAGGTTTTCATCTGTGACTAAAACAAGTATCTTTAAATTAAAGATTGAGCTTCAGAACATCAAGAAATGGTCTGCCTCAATTTCTGACTATCTGCAGAAGATTAAAGATGCAAGAGACCATCTTGCAGCAGCTAGAGTTATCTTCGAAGATGATGATATCATCATTCTTGCTCTCAAGGGACTTACTGCAGAATACAACACATTTAGATGTGTTATTAGAGGAAGGGAAAATGGTATCTCCATCAAAGATTTTCGATCTCAGTTGCTTGCTGAAGAAGCAACTATTAATCAGTCATTGGAATCCAATATGTCTTTTGGAACTACAATGATGGCATGCACTCAGGCTTCGAAAGGGAAAGCATTAGTTCTTGATTCTAGTTCTATCGATTCAAGTAACTGAGGTTCATCTTTTGGGGGTGGATCAAATCAACCTAACAACTCACACAGTCAAGGCTATTTCTCTGAAAATCAAAATAGTTGTAATAATGGTTGACAAAACTACAATGGTGGATACAGAAACAACAATTATAGGGGCAAAGGCAGAGGCAAATTCAATTACAATTCAGGATCAAGATTCAATACACCAAATTAACATAAAAATGTTAAGACTTAAAAGAGTCTTCAAGATGTTATGAATTTGTTCTATTATATTGTTAAATTTTTTTTTTTTTAAGGAGTGAATGGGAGAGCTTCCCCAATATAAAGATGCAAAACACATAAAATTGTTAAAGAAAATGGAGCTTTTGACGATTTGTGGAAGAATAAATCGGGAATTTTGGAAAATAAACAAAATTTAGATACCATATAGAATTATAGTCATTTTTAAAAAATTATAATAATTTTAACAAAAAATTGACATGAAAGTACGATTACACCCTTAAAAGGTTTTCCCAAAAAAATCAAAAAGCAAAACTGTTGTGCTTTCATCTTAGGTAATTACACACCTCCCGAATACTAAAACAAAAAACACCAAGCTTTCTCGCGGATTGTAGCATTCTAGAAAGCTTCATTTCCGATGAAAAGTAAAACTTGTTGCTTCATATCATGTTTACTCAGAGCAAATTGCCATATCGGCTTAAATTTGCTGGCAATCTCTAGGAATTCAAATGAAACCCAAAGGCCAAAATCTACAATTCTGTTCCAAATGTTTGCTAGAGGATGTTTACTTGGTAAGAGAAATTAGGTGTGGAATAACTAATTTCGACGTAGGAGCCACTTACTTTTCCATAACTTGTGCGTTAGTAAAACGCGAAATATGTCGGGATGACAATGATGCAAACATGCCAATTGCTATCAGTTTAATGAAGTCCTTCCTACTCCCTTACTTTTTTACTATAATTTAAAAATCCACCGACTGATAAGTAACAATAGATAAATGAGGAAGGCTCTAGGGTTTCTCTGTGTGTTGCACCTTTGGCTCATGCGAGAAACGAAATCTGCTGATTCAAGCAAGGTTTGTGAGAAGATTTAGGTTGATTTAGTTGGGGTTATTGCTGGTTTGCTTATTGAGAGGGTTAGGTTGAATCTTGAAAGGATAATTAGGGTTTGGTTAACTAGGGTTAAGATAATTAAGGTGTTAGATCGTTTGGGGAACAATGTTAATTGAAGTTCATATGAGTGGCCAGTGCTTATGGGGAAAGTTCTTAAGTTTTCGCATCCTCTTCACGTTGGTTGTGTAAGATGGTTTCATATTTTTCACACGTTTCGTGGTTTTCCGAGGAGTTGTTTCTTGGCTAGTATGTTGCTTGCTTGTTTATGGTTTGCTGATTGGGTGAATTTAGACTTGATTGATTGTGTTTGTATTTGTATGGTTCTCTGTTGTTGGGATGATTTGGCTACCCTAGGTTTAGTGCTCAAGTTTGTGATGGTTAGGGTTTCAACGTGCCTTGTTAATTATTACATGACGTCGTTGCTGATCTGGTTATGGTGTGGTAATTGCTTTTGTTACTCTGTCTGGAGACGATTGAGCTCCCATTTGGTGTTGGTCATTTTATCTAGGCGGTTTATGTGCACACATAATAGTTTTTAATTTGGGGGATAGATCTAGGGCCATTAACTGTGTGAGTTTTACAATTATTACCTCTGAGCTTCCTTGTTTGGATAGTTTGGTAATGAGATTTTTATTTCGCTAGTGTGTTTTGATGGTTGGATTCCCCCAAAAGTTTGGCTATTTATAGGTTTTGGTGGTGCCTTTGGCCCTCACCTGCGTCCTTGCCTTCTAATTTCTTCTCATCATCTATCTTTAAGATGTCTAAATCTCACATGGCTGTCTCTAATTCAAGCTTGGCTCGTAAGCCTATGATTTGTTCTTATTCCTATGTGCTTAGCTAGGGGAACCCCTTCTTGGTTCCTCAACCTAGGCAGGAACCTGTGGTGGTTGAAAGGGCTAGGAGTACTTTCACCATAGAGAGAAGTGTGACCAGGGTGAATACTAACCTGTGCTCATTGATCAATGTTAAGCACATGCAATCTAGAGTGCCGATGGGGAAGATGTTTGGGTAGCCCCTGGAAGTAAGATTGATTAAGTGGAAGCTTGGCCTATTATGGAGAAATGAAGTAAAAAATACCTTCTACCTTGATCACTTTGGTAGAAGATGGTTCGTGGTGGAGTTTACGGATGAGGAAGATCTAAAGTTTGTCATGAGGAATTGACCCTGGTATGTCAAGGGTCAAATCTTCCATCTGGAAAGGTATACCACTGGTTTTAATCGGACGTGATTGTCAACCTTGTTATTTGGGCCAGATTGCCTAGGGTTCCTGTCCAAGATAAGGAGGATAATGTAATCAAGGATATTACTCAGCCATTAGGGAGTGTGCTGAGGGTGGACGAAGTGACTTTGGGTTTGAATGGCCTATTTGTCAAGGTTCTACTAGATGTGGATTTGAGGTTTCCATTGAAGTGAGTGTTTATTGTTAACTAGGATGAGGAATGCCCCATTCTTTTGAGTTACGAAAAACTTTTTGAGGTCTGTTTTTATTGCGAGAGAATGAGGTATGATGGTTATGTCTGCCCCGAGGTGTAGGCTAATGTGGCTACTTCATGATCAACAAGGTGTATGAGGATAAACCTTTGGTGTTCCCAGAAGATACGATGGTGGATGCAGATACCAAAGCTAATATGCAAAAGTATGTGATGTTGTGCTTCCCTAGTGCTGATATGGTGGAAGAGGAGACAAGAGTTTAAGTGTAATTTCAGTTATTTATGTAGTTTGGAAAAACTAGATTTATTTTGTGTTGTGGAAACTAAGATCTCTATGGCTAAGGCCCTCGTTAGGTTTTTAGGGAAGTATTTTGATCATTTTTTTTTACATGGCCCCGATGGAAGGGTTGGGGGCCTTTGTATTTGCTGGAACTCTGGAACCATTAATATTTATGTCATTGATGGTTGCTCTCATTTTACACATGTGGCTATTAAAGATATTAGAATGAACGTTGAGTACTTTGCCAAGTTTGTGTATGTTTTCCCACAAAAAGCGCTTCAAGTTATTAACAGGTGGAAGAAGTTGTTGCGCCTTGATCCTAAAGATAAGCCTTGGATGATCTTAGGAGATTTCAATAGCATAATTAATGTAGAGGAAAAATGGGGTGGTAACCAAAGTACCAATGTGCATATTAACAACTTTTTAAATGCGGGTAAACTAATATTGTTAGATGCTTCTGGTATTCCTTTTACGTAGACAAATAAACACTCAGATGATACCACAATTTTTGAAAGGCTTGATAGAGTAGTTGCTAACTCGGACTGGCTTCAATTGCATGGTAACAATAACTTACGTAATTACCCCATTTTTGGGTCGAATCACATCTCTCTTTTGTTAGTAACTAATGGTCCGCAACTAAAAGTGCTAAAAAAAATTTGGGTCATGATGGATTTAGTTCGAGTGACTACAACTTGTTGATGTCACTCCTAAAAAACAGTTAACACATCGTGTCGTACTCCTGCGTGGGAAGGTTCTTAATCCACGAGCGATTCCATTTGCCTGCGGTGCAGCTTTGGAAGAAGAATCTTGAACTAGCAAGGATCGTCTTCAGGAAGTACAATGCTTTGAACTTTGCGAAGCCCATTCTAATCTCGTAAAAACAGTTAAACCGTTCAAACCCTAAGCTCAAGTACTAGGGATAGATTCATCGTAAATGTTTGTTGCACGTAGGCCTAACTCTAGATGGCATCCACCTAGAACCGCTCAATGCTCCTCCACAAACTTTTGCAGTACGGCTGCACCTTGAATTGTCGAAAACAGGAACAACCTTGGACGAAAAGGCATCAATGATTAGGGCTTTTGAATTGGGTGACGCCATTGCAAGGTTGAGGAAGAATTGAGAAAATCATGGAAGGATTTTTGAAAATTTATGGGTAAACTCGATAACACAAGAACCAAGGTTTGCAGGATAAAAAATGAAGGCAGATGATATGAGCATATTTATGCGAATTAGTTAGCTTGTTCTCATGCATTTATGTTAGTTATTTGTATTTAATTTAGTATTTTAAGCTATTTTCGTATGTTTGTAGGTCCCAAGGGGTAAAGTATCAAGAAAGTGCATTTTGGAGCCTTTTGGAGCTGTTTTAGGCATGTTTTGGATAGCTTATGCTTGGAGCAAAGTGGATGGACGAAATTGAAGAGCAAAGGAGGCTAGGATTGAATGAAGAGATGAAGAAATGAATTCAAGACAAATGAAGTTCAGAATTGGAAACCAAGTTTCTATTTGTGGAGGTTTCCATTTTTGAAGGTTTCCATTTTTGGCTCTAAACTTTCCTAATCCTAATTCACCTATGTTCCAGCTACAAAGGGGTGTCCAAAACATGTTGGGGCAATTAATTACTTGTTCTAGAAGTCCTAATACCTGCCTAGGAAGTTGCCGCACCCAATCATCCAACTTACCTTTCTCATTGCACCAAATCTGCCAAGGAAATCACATTCCCTTTCCCTTTTCCACCTAGCCGCACCTCTCCTTACACTTTCCCCTTTCTTTGCTGCAAGATACATTCCCTTTTTCTTTCCCCAAATCAGGAATTAAGTTACTTACCCTTTCTCCCCAAAATCAGCAACTAAATCACCTTTCCCTTTTCTTTTTGTTCCTGCTGCACATCACCTTTCCTTTTCTCCTTCTAATTCTGATTTCTTACCTTTTCTTGGAGGATTTGGAGTCCTAAACATTGCCTAAAATCATTCCAAACCGTGCTCTACCTTCCCCTATAAATACAAGGCCCTTGCTGCACCCTAAACACACCATTCCATCATCCATTCACTTACCTATCCATCATTCACACAACCATTCACTCATTCACACACTTTCAGCCCAAAACCTCCCTTTGCCGCAGCCTTTCACTCCCAAAAACGTCCATCCCTTCATCCAAACACATCCATACCCATCTTAGACTCTTTGTGCCGCAGCAAGGTGGAGAGGAAGGAACCTTGGACGTTTCAAGCTTGAAGATTGGAGCATTCTAGGTGTACTTCGTTCTTAATTTCAATGTTTACTTTATTATTCTCTAATCTTGTTGTGACTATGAGTGGCTAAACCCCTACTTAGCTAGGGGGGAATTCAAAGCCATGAACATGCTTGAGATATGAATTGATTTCTTCCAATTGGGACGTGATGAATCGTGAATGCAATTCAATTAACTGTTTTATTCATAACTTGTTCTTGTATGTTGATTAAGGATGCATACTTAGTTTTCATGCAGGAATTTGATGCTAGAATGTAAGGGAGTTTCACCTAATCGTTATGAACTTACATTCACAAGTAGTGAAGGTTGCTTGTCACAATCGCGTTAATTGGATTCCTGGCAAACGTATCATGCATCATAGTTACGAATGCCTTGTCAACACTTATGATTTTCATGGAACTTAATGATCTCTAATTGTATCTCTTCTATGCATCATGTAGGGAACCGTTGGAGAATAATTTGGGTTGTCGTATGCATCATCCAATTCAATGACATAAGGAAAATCTGAGGGTTAATTAGTGCATCACGGTTAATCTGGGGTGTTGAGGTTCATGGTTCATTGAAAAGCAATTGGAAATCGATTCGTATACAAGTGTGTCATGTGTGGAGAAGGACCCTCTAGCTAGCCCATCAACCATCAAAGTTTTCAAAATCGTTTTCAAACTTGTTTACTTTACAAAGTCTTTGTTTTATTTTCAAATTCGTCCAACTCAAAACCCCCCATTTACTTACTTGTTTTTAAGTGTCTAAAACCTGTTTTCTTTGTATTTTCAAGTGTTTTGAGTCAACCTAAAACCAATTTTCTTCCAAAACCTTCCCTAGTGTTTTAAATCCGTCCACAAAGTGTTTTTAAACCATTTTAAGTGTTTTTAACTTGTTTTGAGTCTTGTAAACCTTTCCAAACGTTTTTAACTTTGTTTTTGTGTCGATTAGCAATCCCTCCTAATCCCCGGTCCAGAACGATCCCTACTTGCATACTTACTACAATTGACAACAAGAGGGTTTAATTTGAGTGCTTAACTTTTATCACATCAAATTTTGGCGCCGTTGCCGGGGATTAGCAACTTTGCTAATCCCCCGGTTTTTCCCCTTTGTTTCTTTTCGTGTCTTTTGTTTTTATTTTCTGTTTTGTTTATTTTACTTTTGATATTTGATTTAGTTTTCTTTCTTTGATTTCAGGTACTAGAGAAGTAAGACATGGCAATTGCTAATATTCAAGCTCAAATAGCGAATCTTACTTCTCTATTGTCACAGCACATCGAAAGGACCACAATGCAAAGTGCCCCTGCATATGGTGTGCAAGGATATCGAGCCCATGAACGTCCACAAAGAGGTTGGGAGAATGTCGATACCTGGGGTTATCAAAGCCCTAATCAATCAAGAAACAACTTGTTTTCCAACACGTACAATTCAGATTGGATTGATCATTCAAATTCTATGTGGTGGGAACCTCAACAAGGTCAACACAAAGCATATTGGCAGCCTTATGAGGAGTCATATTCAGAGCCTATGCCTCCCCCGCAACAATTCCAACCAAACTCAGGTTCGTCAATCAATTATGATGAAATTTTTGATGTATTAACTTCTTTAGCGCAGGGAACACAAAATCAAGCCAAAGAGGCTCAACAAGAAGGATATTGGCAGCCATATGAGGAGTTTTATTCAATGCCTATGCAGCCACCCCAGCCTCCCCCGCAAGAAGTCCAACCAAATTCAGGTTCGTCCTTGGATAATGATCAAACTATTCAATTACTAACTTCTTTGGCATAGAAAGTACAAAATCAAAACCAAAGATTAGAAAATAGAGCCAAGGAGTTGGGAGAATTGAAGAATCAAATGGGAGAGATTGTAGAATTCATAGGGCAAATTCAAGCACAAAGTGAACTCTCCAGCTCAATGTGCAAACCAAGCCAAGAGGAGGACGAGCAGTTGCTACTTGAAGAAGAGGAGGAAGACAAGGCCACGGTAAGCTTGGAAGAAGCTTTGCCGCAGCCTTCCAAGGACCCTCCACCACCCAATTCAAGTAAGATTTCAATTCTTTTTAACCTTATTCCATCAAATGTGCCTATTCCTTGCAGATTCAACGAAGAAGAGGGTGAGAAAGGCATCATCAAAACCTTTCCAACGATTCAAGAGAAAGAGGTGGTTGGGGATTATCTTGAATTAATCAAAGACGATGTGCTTGCAACAACAATTCCCAATGAAGTTGAATTTTATGACACGGGACAAGTCACAACACTACAAACAACCAACCTGGCCAAAATCTCTAATCTTCAATCTTTTGAAGTAGTGTTTGTTCTTGAATTCGTGTTAGAGCACAAAGGTAAGCCACCTCCCCGAATTTCAAATTCGTTTTATACTAATATGTTGTTAATGATTCAGGCACCCACTCTTGAATTCAAACCATTACCGGTTCATTTCAAGTATCATTGCCCATTCAAAGATAAAGGAGGAATCGTCCGGCTGGAAGACGTTAAAGCAAGCGCTTCTTGGGAGGCAACCCATGCATTCAACAAAGAGCTTTTGGATGATCCGGCATTATAACCAGGTGTTTATGTTCCTAAACTCTAATCTTTGTTGATTTTACTTTGCATTTCATGTTTTATTTGTTTGCTTTTGTGTGAGTTTATGTTTGCAACATTGAGGACAATGTTTGATTTAAGTGTGGGGGGGTAAACAAGCTGTTTTTGCATGAATTTCGTGGGTTTTATTCACCTATCACTTGCAATGTTGTTTCTCACTGTTTTTGTGTGTTTTAGTGTGTTTTAAGCTGTTTTTATGCATGTTGAAGTAAAAATCCGAAAATTTCATAAAAATTTGAAAAATTTGTGTTGAAAAAGCCAAAAAGAGTTGTTTTTGTGTGTTTGTTTGTGTTCTAGGGTACCTTCCAACCCAATGATGAGGATTTGATTTTTAATTGCATGACTGTTAAGGAAAGTTGTAAACATGGATGGAAGTTTGATATACCTTTGGTTTATGCTTGGTTGTCGTTGTTGTTTATGAATTCACATTTGATTACAAAGAAAAAAAATCAGTTTTTGTAACATGCTTGAAGGAAAGAACCCAAATTAACGCTACAACCCTGTGAGACTTGAGCCTAAACGTTCTTTGGAGAGTTAAAAATCTGTGCATTCATTGTTTTCTAAAGTCGTTGCATGATCTCATTATTCTTTGCTTGGTTACTACTTAGAAGGCGTTTCATCATTTAGTTCCAAATACTAGAACTCATATCCGTTTCATTCAAAGCATGGTATTGAGTGCATAACACATAAACAAGATGAAGTTGTATAGTAAACCAAGAGCCAAATAGCCATCCCCCGTGCAAATATGTTTAGGATTACCCCCGTTGAGCCATGTTTAGCCTATTTTTTTGTTAACCCACATCATCCTCACCAAGCCTAGAATAGGACCATCCATATCCTTGTTCTTGAAGCATAGTAAAGCATGATTTAAAGGGAATTCGTTTTGAGTAATTGTATGCAGAAAACAAGTGTGGGGGAAGGAATTTTTAGTGATTTGAGTACAAAAAGAAAAGAAAAATTCGTGGAAAAAGAAAAGAAAAAAAAGAAAAGTTGTGAAAAGAATGAAAAAGAGTGAAAAAAAAAAAAAAAAAAAGAGTTCTAAAGTGTTGTTTGTTGAAGAAAGGGTCCAAAAAGTTGAATTAGGCCCTAAGTGTTGCATGAATCTTCCCTTGTGTTTAAAAGATGATTTCTGCATTATAAATTGAATTCCAAGTGTCAATTTCATCACTTTGCTTGCTATTGCTTAAAGAACGTTTGTTTATCCTTACCTTTCCTTGTTAGCCAATACCCTTAAGCCCCGTTACAACCCTTGACTTCAATCTTGAGTGTTGTGTGTTCAATTTGTGGAGTTTGGAATTGGTATGAGCATATGGTGTCCCTGGTTCTCGCATCTAAGTAGTAGCATTCCATTCATGAGATCATATTTAAAACATGCTTAATAACTCCAGAAAATGCTTTCTTTGTCATAAACATATGTGAGTATTTGTTTTCATTTTTTCATCAATCTTCTCACATATAACTAGTGTAGGGTGTGTAGTCAGAAAATCTGTGTGAAAAAGAGTGTATCTTGTAAGGAATTGGGTGAATTCTCTAAGGCATGTTACTACATTCAAATCATTGTTTTAATTGATTAAATGCGAGCTAATAAGTGATGACTGTGATTAAGTATGTGCTCGAGCGTAAGGATGACTAAAATCTATGTGAATGATGATCTTTGATATGTCATGTGCATTGGAAATCCCTGAGGAAAGCGTTGGAAGGTTTAGAGTATGTTTTGTTTACTTTACTTTGTTTTGTTTGTTCCATTTTGCTCGAGGACTAGCAAAATCTAAGTGTGGGGGAATTTGATATGAGCATATTTATGCGAATTAGTTAGCTTGTTCTCATGCATTTATGTTAGTTATTTGTATTTAATTTAGTATTTTAAGCTATTTTCGTATGTTTGTAGATCCCAAGGGGTAAAGTATCAAGAAAGTGCATTTTGGAGCCTTTTGGAGCTGTTTTGGGCATGTTTTGGATAGCTTATGCTTGGAGCAAAGTGGATGGACGAAATTGAAGAGCAAAGGAGGCTAGGATTGAATGAAGAGATGAAGAAATGAATTCAAGACAAATGAAGTTCAGAATTGGAAACCAAGTTTCTATTTGTGGAGGTTTCCATTTTTGAAGGTTTCCATTTTTGGCTCTAAACTTTCCTAATCCTAATTCACCTATGTTCCAGCTACAAAGGGGTGTCCAAAACATGTTGGGGCAATTAATTACTTGTTCTAGAAGTCCTAATACATGCCTAGGAAGTTGCCGCACCCAATCATCCAACTTACCTTTCTCATTGCACCAAATATGTCAAGGAAATCACATTCCCTTTCCCTTTTCCACCTAGCCGCACCTCTCCTTACACTTTCCCCTTTCTTTGCTGCAAGATACATTCCCTTTTTCTTTCCCCAAATCAGGAATTAAGTTACTTACCCTTTCTCCCCAAAATCAGCAACTAAATCACCTTTCCCTTTTCTTTTTGTTCCTGCTGCACATCACCTTTCCTTTTCTCCTTTTAATTCTGATTTCTTACCTTTTCTTGGAGGATTTGGAGTCCTAAACATTGCCTAAAATCATTCCAAACCGTGCTCTACCTTCCCCTATAAATACAAGGCCCTTGCTGCACCCTAAACACACCATTCCATCATCCATTCACTTACCTATCCATCATTCACACAACCATTCACTCATTCACACACTTTCAGCCCAAAACCTCCCTTTGCCGCAGCCTTTCACTCCCAAAAACGTCCATCCCTTCATCCAAACACATCCATACCCATCTTAGACTCTTTGTGCCGCAGCAAGGTGGAGAGGAAGGAACCTTGGACGTTTCAAGCTTGAAGATTGGAGCATTCTAGGTGTACTTCGTTCTTAATTTCAATGTTTACTTTATTATTCTCTAATCTTGTTGTGACTATGAGTGGCTAAACCCCTACTTAGCTAGGGGGAATTCAAAGCCATGAACATGCTTGAGATATGAATTGATTTCTTCCAATTGGGACGTGATGAATCGTGAATGCAATTCAATTAACTGTTTTATTCATAACTTGTTCTTGTATGTTGATTAAGGATGCATACTTAGTTTTCATGCAGGAATTTGATGCTAGAATGTAAGGGAGTTTCACCTAATCGTTATGAACTTACATTCACAAGTAGTGAAGGTTGCTTGTCACAATCGCGTTAATTGGATTCCTGGCAAACGTATCATGCATCATAGTTACGAATGCCTTGTCAACACTTATGATTTTCATGGAACTTAATGATCTCTAATTGTATCTCTTCTATGCATCATGTAGGGAACCGTTGGAGAATAATTTGGGTTGTCGTATGCATCATCCAATTCAATGACATAAGGAAAATCTGAGGGTTAATTAGTGCATCACGGTTAATCTGGGGTGTTGAGGTTCATGGTTCATTGAAAAGCAATTGGAAATCGATTCGTATACAAGTGTGTCATGTGTGGAGAAGGACCCTCTAGCTAGCCCATCAACCATCAAAGTTTTCAAAATCGTTTTCAAACTTGTTTACTTTACAAAGTCTTTGTTTTATTTTCAAATTCGTCCAACTCAAAACCCCCCATTTACTTACTTGTTTTTAAGTGTCTAAAACCTGTTTTCTTTGTATTTTCAAGTGTTTTGAGTCAACCTAAAACCAATTTTCTTCCAAAACCTTCCCTAGTGTTTTAAATCCGTCCACAAAGTGTTTTTAAACCATTTTAAGTGTTTTTAACTTGTTTTGAGTCTTGTAAACCTTTCCAAACGTTTTTAACTTTGTTTTTGTGTCGATTAGCAATCCCTCCTAATCCCCGGTCCAGAACGATCCCTACTTGCATACTTACTACAATTGACAACAAGAGGGTTTAATTTGAGTGCTTAACTTTTATCACATCAGCAGAAAGATGGAAAAAGAAAAGGAAAAGATATAAATACCCAAAGCCCTAACTGCATGCTTAACCGACGACATTAGAAGCAATAGACCATGTAGCTATTTGTCCACCATGATCGACTATCCAGATCTCGTGCGCGCTCCACCTTCAACAGGCATGCTGCCTAAACTAATGGTGGCGTTTAGCGAAAACGAAGTGTCCCTAACACACCTATTGGGAAGAACGTGAAACCAAGTACCAAGGATAATGGTTCCCGATGTAGGCACCTCTACGATCAAGTCAGGAAGTGAATGAAATGGAGGATAGGGATCCTAAGAGTATGGAGAGCTTATAGTGTCTAACCATTAGGATGCCTATTTATAGGCTATTGGGGAGTCATACTGGATGCTTTGTTAACTCTCTGAGCATCAGTGTTGTTGGAGTTAGAGGTAAGGCTTTGTTCACTTAAATGTCCCTACTGCAACTACTGGGTCCGGGTCCTCATTGATAAACTCAACGAAGCTCTCCAGCGGAGTAGGAAATGGTTGAATCAATTTGAGTCAAGAAAGGAAACTGAATTGATTGACAAATGCCAAAATCAATTCGTTAAAAACATATGTATCGGTTTCCCACCTAATATGTAAAGCTGTGAATGGATCGGTTTCCCACCTAGTATCATAACTGATATACTTGTTGAGGATTATTTTTAGCTCTTTGTTTAGAGATGGATCAACCTTTGTAATGCAATTAATGAAGAAATGAAATCTACTATCGTATCTTTTCCAACAAAAAAAAAAACATATGTATGCAAGGGTATTTTATAACTTCTGCATGGACTTTTGGTTAAATTTATAAGAATTCTAAAAAGCAGGCTAAAAATCATTTTGTGCTATAAAATATGGCTAATTTTCCAAATTTCTCCAACATCATTGAACGACCTCGACATTTTATGGTACCTATACCTATTGCGAGTTGATTCATGTCTACAGGAAAAAGAACGTTGTGACGGACGACCTTGCAAATTGAAGTTATAACATGAATCTTGGGTATCATTATTTGAGAATCCACCAAAATAGATTGGAACTCATTTATTTGATGATTTGATTGGAGTCTCCACGACTCGAACTATTTGTAATAATTTATGGGGTAATTACATTATGCAACCTCAAGTTTGGGTACAACTGCAAACTCATACATCACCTTTAAAACATTACAATGTCATACACAAACTTACTATTTCATCGCAATTTCATACATCCATCTCAATTTCTGTTATTTCCTCCATTATTTGCCTATTTGGAAGTCGTGGACCACACATATTTCTACATTTAAAACAAAAAGTCTGAATACCTCTCTATCCTGCATAATAAAATATCATCACCCGATAAAACTTTTCTACATTTAAAACAAATGGTCTCTCATCATCCTAATAATAAAATGCCATCACGTGAAAGGGAAAAAAAACAAAGTCTCCCATCATCCTAATAATCGATGTAAAAGAAAGAAAATAGGAGCTCTTGCTTCTTTTTTTTTTAGGAAAACTAATGAAAGAAATTTTGAAAACTTTGAGTTTTAACGATAAGGACAAAATAAAGGGTAAAGTGAATAGTACCATGATTGATTTTTTAGTGTAAAAATATGGTTTTTCGTTAAAATGAACAATACCGGAAGCTTTTTGTTAAAGTTCCCTTTTTTATCCACGTTTAAAATTTTCTAACAAAGCTTAGCCGTTCTCCCTTCTTCTTTCGCACAGAAGCCGCGACCCCCTCCCAAAACAAAATCTCTGCTTCGCCGCTGACTCATTCATCTCTGGTTGGGGTCGGCAGGCAACTTACTTGCTCTATCTCCTTTTCCTTCTCCTCTATAACCTTCTACCCCTCCCTCAAATCATATTTCTGTAGAATTATCAGAGAGACGGGCCAAAGGCTCTCTTCCAACAACACCAATATTGTCCCCAACTTGGTAATTACCACTTGCACATTTCATTTGGTGTGGGGTTGTATCACAAAAGGTCTCGGTATTCGTTGGAGTAGAGTTGGGTCACACGTGGCAGATCCACATATCGACAACCACGTGGAGCCAAAGGGACTCACCCTACACCCGGGGTCAAGAGACCCACCATCAACTCATGGGGCCAAGAGGACCCACCTATTACGTGGCAGTACCCGCTCCTTGGCTCTGATACAATATTGAATCATTAGAGAGATGAATCAAATTCTCACTTCCAACAACACCAATATTGTCCCTAACTTGTTAACTATCACCTGTATAATCCATTAGGTGTGGGGTTTTATCACAAAAGGCCTCGGTATTAGTTGGAGTGGAGTTGAGATATTTAAACTTTTCTTTTCACTGAGATATGGTCGATGTGGGATATTTCAATACTTTCTTCCCTCCCATCTGGTCCCCCCCAACTTACTTCTTCCCAGCCCCTCTCTCTTCCCTCCCATATTTTCTGGTCCTCGATCTCTCTCCTCAATTTTCATGGTTTATTTATCTTCCTTGTTTCTTGAAACATTCTTAATTTCTAGTTTTCTTGAGCTTATTTGCCCTTTCTTCCTCCATAGCTTATCCCTATTGTCAGTTTTCCACCGCCGACTTTTGCTAAACTGCTGTGGTGAAGGCAACAGTCTTCCAGATCTAGGATTTTTGTTGTTGTGGACTTGCTCTTTTGGGGCATCTATGATGTATTTCCTTTTGAACTATGCTTGTATTTGGACTGCCTTTGGGGTCGACGAGGGAACGAACAACGAAACTTTACGACAGCTTTTTCGTTTCTATTTCATGTAATAGTTTTTTAATTAAGAAAGTTTCTAGTTTGACTACAAAAACAAAAAAAAAAACAA